>CATKUP010000054.1:2400000-3000000 GCA_949786385.1 Onychomys leucogaster
TATGAGCCTTATCTATTTCAACTCTGCTTCTGAAACTGATACAAAGCACTGGTCCTCTAACATCCAATGCTTGTCAGTTAAGATGGGAAACTTGTTAGCTTCGTGAACGATGTAGTTCATTTTAGCTGAAAAGTGACTGCCCTTACCTGAAACGAAGTCTTGCCTGTAGGAAGACACAGCGCATGGGATTTAACTCCATTTCTGAAGGGAAACACACAGCATAGTTCTCATCCATGGATCACACTCTGCTTTAGAGCAGGAAGCACGCTCTTGCTTTCTAGAGTCTCTAATATAGCAGGAAACTTGAGTGTGCTCAGAACAAAAAACGGTGTTTCTGACACATACGGGCCATATCTAGTTCAACTCTGCTTCTGAAACTGAAACAAACCACAGGTCCTCTATCATCCAGTGCTTGTCAGTTAAGATGAGAAACGTGTGAGCTTCGTGAACGATGTAGTTTCTTTGAGCTGAAAAGTGACTGCCCTTACCTGAAACGAAGTCTTGCTTGTAGGAAGACTCAGAGCCTGGGATTTAACTCCATTTCTGAAGTGAAACACACGGCATAGTTCTCATCCACGGATCACACTCTGCTTTAGAGCAAGAAGCAAACTCTTGATTTCTAGACTCTCTAATACAGCAGTAAAAGTTAATGTGCTCAGAAGAATAGAATGGTGTTTCCTATACATACGGACCAAATCTAGTTCAACTCTGCTTGAAATTGATACAAAGCAAAGGTCCTCTAACATGAAATGCTTCTCAGTTAAGTTGAGAAACGTGTGAGCTTCGTGAACGATTTAGTTTGTTTGAGCTTAAAATTGACTGCCCTTAACTGAAACGAAGTCTAGCTTGTAGGAAGACACAGAGCCTGGAATTTAACTCCATTTCTGAAGGGAACCACACAGCATAGTTCTCATCCATGGATCACACTCTGCTTTAGAGCAAGATGCATGCTCTTTCTTTCTAGAGTCTCTAAGACAGCAGGAAACATGAGTGTGCTGAGAAAAAAATGACTGTGTTTCCAAAACATATGAGCCATATCTAGTTCAACTCTGCTTCTGAAACTGATACAAAGCACTGGTCCTCTAACATCCAATGCTTGTCAGTTAAGATGGGAAACTTGTTAGCTTCGGGAATGATGTAGTTCATTTTAGCTGAAAAGTGACTGCCCTTACCTGAAACGAAGTCTTGCCTGTAGGAAGACACAGCGCCTGGGATTTAAAGCCATTTCTGAAGGGAAACACACAGCACAGTTCTCATCCATGGATCACACTCTGCTTTAGAGCAAGAAGTACGCACTTGCTTTCTAGAGTCTCTAATACAGCAGTAAAAGTGAATGTGCTCAGAAGAATAGAACGGTGTTTCCTATACATACGGACCTAATCTAGTTCAACTCTGCTTGAAGATGATACAAAGCAAAGGTCCTCTAACATGAAATGCTTCTCTGTTAAGTTGAGAAACGTGTGAACTTCGTGAACGATTTAGTTCGTTTGAGCTTAAAATTGACTGCCCTTAACTGAAACGAAGTCTTGTTGTAGGAAGACACAGAGCCTGGAATTTAACTCCATTTCTGAAGGGAAACACACAGCATAGTTCTCATCCATGGATCACACTCTGCTTTAGAGCAAGAAGCACGCTCTTGCTTTCTAGAGTTTCTAAGACAGCAGGAAACATGAGTGTGCTGAGAAAAAAAGAACTGTGTTTCCTAGACATATGAGCCTTATCTATTTGAACTCTGCTTCTGAAACTGATACAAAGCACTGGTCCTCTAACATCCAATGCTTGTCAGTTAAGATGGGAAACTTGTTAGCTTCGTGAACGATGTAGTTCATTTTAGCTGAAAAGTGACTGCCCTTACCTGAAACGAAGTCTTGCCTGTAGAAAGACACAGCGCATGGGATTTAACTCCATTTCTGAAGGGAAACACACAGCATAGTTCTCATCCATGGATCACACTCTGCTTTAGAGCAGGAAGCACGCTCTTGCTTTCTAGAGTCTCTAATATAGCAGGAAACTTGAGTGTGCTCAGAACAAAAAAACGGTGTTTCCGACACATACGGGCCATATCTAGTTCAACTCTGCTTCTGAAACTGAAACAAACCACAGGTCCTCTATCATCCAGTGCTTGTCAGTTAAGATGAGAAACGTGTGAGCTTCGTGAACGATGTAGTTCGTTTGCGCTGTTGATAACTGCCCTTACCTGAAACGAAGTCTTGCTTGTAGGAAGACTCAGAGCCTGGGATTGAACTCCATTTCTGAAGTGAAACACACAGCAGAGTTCTCAAATATATATCACACTCTGCTTTAGAGCAAGACACACGCTCTTGCTTTCTAGAGTCTCTAAGACAGCAGGAAACATGAGTGTGCTGAGAACAAATGAACGGTGTTTCCTACACATATGAGCCATATCTAGTTCAACTCTGATTCTAAAACTGAAACAAACCACAGGTCCTCTATCATCCAGTGCTTGTCAGTTAAGATGAGAAACGTGTGAGCTTCGTGAACCATGTAGTTCGTTTGAGCTGAAAAGTGACTGCACTTACCTGAAACAAAGTAGTGCTTGTAGGAAGACACAAAGCCTGGGATTTAACTCCATTTCTGAAGGGAAACACACAGCAGAGTTCTCATCCATGGATCGCACTCTGCTTTAGAGCAAGAAGCACACTCTTCCTTTCTAGAATCTCTAATCCAGCAGGAAAATTGAGTGTGCTCATAACAAAAGAACGGTGTTTCCTATACATACGGACCATATCTATTCCAACTCTGCCTCTGAAATTGATACAAAGCACAGGTCCTCTAACATCCAGTGCTTGTCATTTAAGATGAGAAACGTGTGAGCTTCGTGAATGATGTAGTTCGTTTGAGCTGAAAAGTGACGGCCCTTACCTGAAACGTGGTAGTGCTTGTAGGAAGACACAGAGCCTGTAATTTAACTCCATTTCTGACGGGAAACACACAGCATAGTTCTCAACCATGGATCGCACTATGCTTTAGAGCAAGAAGCACGCTCCTGATTTCTCGAGTCTCTAATACAGCAGGAAAAGTGAGTGTGCTCAGAAGAAAAGAACGGTGTTTCCTATACATACGGATCATATCTACTTCAACTCTGCTTGAAATTGATAGAAAGCAAAGGTCCTCTTACATAAAATGCTTCTCAATTAAGATGAGAAACGTGTGAGCATCGTGAACGATGTAGTTCGTTTGAGCTGAAAACTGACCGCCCTTACCTGAAATGAAGTAGTGCTTTTAGGAAGACACAGAGCCTGGGTTTTAACTCCATTTCTGAAGGGAAACACACAGCATACTTCTCATCCATGGATCGCACTGTGCTTTAGAGCAAGAAGAATGCTCTTGCTTTCTAGAATCTCTAATACAATAGGAAACTTGAGTGTGCTCAGAACAAAAGAACGGTGTTTCATACACATACGGACCATATCTACTTCAACTCTGCTTCTGAAACTGATTCAAAGCACGGGTCCTCTAACATCCAGTGCTTGTCAGTTAAGATGATCAACGTGTGAGCTTCGTGAATGATGTAGTTCGTTTGAGCTATAAGTAACTGCCCTTACCTGAAACGAAGTCTTGATTGTAGGAAGACTCAGAGCCTGGGATTTACCTCCATTTCTGAAGTGAAACACACAGCAGAGTTCTCATATATAGATCACACTTTGCTTTAGAGCAAGAAACACTCTCTTGCTTTCTAGATTCTCTAAGACAGCATGAAATATGAGTGTGCTGAGAACAAATGAATGGTGTTTCCTACACACATGAGCCATATCTAGTTCAACTCTGATTCTAAAACTGAAACAAACCACAGGTCCTCTAAAATCCAATGCTTGTCAGTAAAGATGAGAAACGTTTGAGCTTCGGAAAGATGTAGTTCGTTTGAGCTGAAAAGTGACTGCCCTTACCTTAAACAAGTAGTGCATGTAGGAAGACACAGAACCTGGGATTTAACTCCATTTATGAAGGGAAACACACAGCATAGTTCTCATCCACGGATCACTCTCTGCTTTAGAGCAAGAAGCACGCTATTGCTTTCTAGAGTCTCTAATATAGCAGGAAACTAGAGTGTGCTCAGAATAAAAGAATGGAGTTTCCTACACATACGGGCCATATCTAGTTCAACTCTGCTTCTGAAACTGAAACAAACCACAGATCCTCTATCATCAAATGCTTGTCAGGTAAGATGAGAAACGTGTGAGCTTCGTGAACGATTTCGTTCGTTTGAGCTGTTAGTAACTGCCCTTACCTGAAAGAAAGTCTTGATTGTAGGAAGACACATAGCCTGGCATTTAACTCCATTTCTGAATGGAAACACACAGCATAGTTCTCCTCCATGGATTGCACTCTGCTTTAGAGCAAGAAGAACGCTCTTCCTTTCTAGAATCTCTAATCCAGCATGAAATATGAGTGTGCTGAGAACAAAAGAACGGTGTTTCCTATACATACGGACCATATCTAGTCCAACTCTGCCTCTGAAATTGATACAACGCACAGGTCCTCTAACATCCAATGCTTGTCAGTAAAGATGAGAAACGTGTGAGCTTCGTGAATGATGTAGTTCGTTTGAGCTGAAAAGTGACTGTCCTTACCTGAAATGAACTAGTGCTTGTAGGAAGACTCAGAGCCTGGGATTTAACTCCATTTCTGAAGTGAAACACACGGCATATTTCTCATCCACGGATCACACTCTGCTTTAGAGCAAGAAGCACGCTCTTGCTTTCTAGAATCTCTAATACAGCAGGACACTTGAGTGTGCTCAGAACAAAAGAACGGTGTTTCCTACACATACGGGCCATATCGAGTTCAACTCTGCTTCTGAAACTGAAACAAACCACAGATCCTCTATCATCCAATGCTTGTCAGTTAAGATGAGAAACGTGTGAGCTTCGTGAATGATGTAGTTCGTTTGAGCTGTTAGTAACTGCCCTTACCTGAAACGAAGTCTTGCTTGTAGGAAGACTCAGAGCATGGGATGCAATTCCATTTCTGAAGGGAAACACACAACACAGTTCTCATCCACGGATCACACTCTGCTTTAGAGCAAGAAGCACGCTCTTGATTTCTAGAGTCTCTAATACAGCAGGAAAAGTGAGTGTGCACAGAAGAAAAGAACGGTGTTTCCTATACATACGGACCATATCTAGTTCAACTCTGCTTGAATTTGATACAAAGCAAAGGTCCTCTTACATCAAATGCTTCTCAATTAAGATGAGAAACGTGTGAGCTTCGTGAACGATGTAGTTCATTTGAGCTGTTAGTAACTGCCCTTACCTGAAACGAAGTCTGGCTTGTAGGAAGACTCAGAGCCTGGGATTTAACTCCGGTTCTGAAGTGAAACACACAACAGAGTTCTCATCCATTGATCACACTCTGCTTTAGAGCAAGAAGCACACTCTTGCTTTCTAGACTCTCTAATACAGCAGTAAAAGTGAGTGTGCTCAGAAGAATAGAACGGTGTTTCCTATACATACGGACCATATCTAGTTCCACTCTGCTTGAAATTGATACAAAGCAAAGGTCCTCTAACATGAAATGCTTCTCAGTTAAGTTGAGAAACGTGTGAGCTTCATGAACGATTTAGTTCGTTTGAGCTTAAAATTGACTGCCCTTAACTGAAACGAAGTCTTGCTTGTAGGAAGACACAGAGCCTGGAATTTAACTCCATTTCTGAAGGGAACCACACAGCATAGTTCTCATCCATGGATCACACTCTGCTTTAGAGCAAGAAGCACGCTCTTGCTTTCTAGAGTCTCTAAGACTGCAGGAAACATGAGTGTGCTGAGAAAAAAAGAACTGTGTTTCCTAAACATATGAACCATATCTATTTCAACTCTGCTTCTGAAACTGATACAAAGCTCTGGTCCTCTAACATCCAATGCTTGTCAGTTAAGATGGGAAACTTGTTAGCTTCGGGAACGATGTAGTTCATTTTAGCCGAAAAGTGACTGCCCTTACCTGAAACAAAGTCTTGCCTGTAGGAAGACACAGCGACTGGGATTTAACTCCATATCTGAAGGGAAACACACAGCATAGTTCTCATCCATGGATCACACTCTGCTTTAGAGCAAGAAGTAGGCTCTTGCTTTCTAGAGTCTCTAATATAGCCGGAAACTTGAGTGTGCTCAGAACAAAAAAACGGTGTTTCCGACACATACGGCCCATATCTAGTTCAACTCTCCTTCTGAAACTGAAACAAACCACAGGTCCTCTTTCATTCTGTGCTTGTCAGTTAAGATGAGAAACGTGTGAGCTTTGTGAACTATGTAGTTCGTTTGCGCTGTTGTTAACTGCCCTTACCTGAAACGAAGTCATGATGTAGGAAGACTCAGAGCCTGGGATTTAACTCCATTTCTGAAGGGAAACACACAGCATAGTTCTCATCCATGGATCGCAATCTGCTTTAGAGCAAGAAGCACGCTCTTCCTTTCTAGAATCTCTAATGCAGCAGGAAAATTGAGTGTGCTCAGAACAAAAGAACGGTGTTTCCTACACACACGGACCATACTTAGTACAACTCTGCCTCTGAAATTGATACAAAGCACAGGTCCTCTAACATCCAGTGCTTGTCAGTTAGGATGAGCAATGTGTGAGCTTCGTGAATGATGTAGTTCATTTGAGCTGTTAGTAACTGCCCTTACCTGAAACGAAGTCTTGCTTGTAGGAAGATTCAGAGCCTGGGATTTAACTCCATTTCTGAAGGGAAACACAGAACACAGTTCTCATCCACGGATCAGACTCTGCTTTAGAGCAAGAAGCACGCTCCTGATTTCTAGAGTCTCTAATACAGCAGGAATAGTGAGTGTGCTCAGAAGAAAAGAACGGTGTTTCCTATACATACGGACCATATCTAGTTCCACTCTGCTTGAAATTGATACAAAGCAAAGGTCCTCTTACATCGAATGCTTCTCAATTAAGATGAGAAACGTGTGAGCTTCATGAACGATGTAGTTCGTTTGCGCTGTTAGTAACTGCCCTTACCTGAAACGAAGTCTTGCTTGTAGGAAGACACAGAGCCCGGGATTTAACTCCATTTCTGAAGGGAAACACACAGCATAGTTCCCATCCATGGATCGCACTCTGCTTTAGAGCAAGAAGCACGCCCTTCCTTTCTAGAATCTCTAATCCAGCAGGAAAATTGAGTGTGCTCAGAACAAAAGAACGGTGTTTCCTATACATACGGACCATACCTAGTACAACTCTGCCTCTGAAATTGATACAAAGCATAGGTTCTCTAACATCCAGTGCTTTCCAGTTAAGATGAGAAACGTGTGAGCTTCGTGAACGATGTAGTTCGTTTGAGCTGAAAAGTGACGGCCCTTACCTGAAACGTGGTAGTGCTTGTGGGAAGACACAGAGCCTGGGATTTAACTCCATTTCTGAAGGGAAACACACAGCATAGTTCTCATCCTTGGATTGCACTATGATTTAGAGCAAGAAGAACGCTCTTGCTTTCTAGAATCTCTAATACAGCAGGAAACATGAGTGTGCTCAGAACAAAAGAACGGTGTTTCCTACACAGACGGACCATATCTAGTTCAACTCTGCTTCTGAAACTGATACAATGCATGGGTCCTCTAACATCCAGTGCTTGTCAGTTAAGATGAGAAACGTGTGAGCTTCGTGAACGATGTAGTTCGTTTGAGCTGAAAAGTGACGGCCCTTACCTGAAACGTGGTAGTGCTTGTAGGAAGACACAGAGCCTGGGATTTAACTCCATTTCTGAAGGGAAACACACAGCATATTTCTCAACCATGGATCGCACTATGCTTTAGAGCAAGAAGAAAGCTATTGCTTTCTAGAATCTCTAATAGAGCAGGAAACATGAGTGTGCTCAGAACAAAAGAACAGTGTTTCCTACACATATGGACCATATCTAGTACAACTCTGCTTCTGAAACTGATACAAAGCACTGGTCCTTTAACATCCAATGCTTGTCAGTTAAGATGAGAAACGTGTGAGCTTCTTGAATGATGTAGTTCGTTTGAGCTGTTAGTTACTGCCCTTAGCAGAAACGAAGTCTTGCTTGTAGGAAGACTCAGAGCCTGGAATTTAACTCCATTTCTGAAGTGAAACCCACAGCAGAGTTCTCATATATAGATCACATTCTGCTTTAGAGCAAGAAACACGCTCTTGCTTTCTAGAGTTTCTAAGACAGCAGGAAACATGTGTGTGCTGAGAAAAAAAGAACTGTGTTTCCTAGACATATGAGCCTTATCTATTTCAACTCTGCTTCTGAAACTGATACAAAGCACTGGTCCTCTAACATCCAATGCTTGTCAGTTAAGATGGGAAACTTGTTAGCTTCGTGAACGATGTAGTTCATTTTAGCTGAAAAGTGACTGCCCTTACCTGAAACGAAGTCTTGCCTGTAGGAAGACACAGCGCATGGGATTTAACTCCATTTCTGAAGGGAAACACACAGCATAGTTCTCATCCATGGATCACACTCTGCTTTAGAGCAGGAAGCACGCTCTTGCTTTCTAGAGTCTTTAATATAGCAGGAAACTTGAGTGTGCTCAGAACAAAAAAACGGTGTTTCTGACACATACGGGCCATATCTAGTTCAACTCTGCTTCTGAAACTGAAACAAACCACAGGTCCTCTATCATCCAGTGCTTGTCAGTTAAGATGAGAAACGTGTGAGCTTCGTGAACGATGTAGTTTCTTTGAGCTGAAAAGTGACTGCCCTTACCTGAAACGAAGTCTTGCTTGTAGGAAGACTCAGAGCCTGGGATTTAACTCCATTTCTGAAGTGAAACAAACAACAGAGTTCTCATCCATTGATCACACTCTGCTTTAGAGCAAGAAGCACACTCTTGCTTTCTAGACTCTCTAATACAGCAGTAAAAGTGAATATGATCAGAAGAATAGAACGGTGTTTCCTATACATACGGACCAAGTCTAGTTCAACTCTGCTTGAAATTGATACAAAGCAAAGGTCCTCTAACATGAAATGCTTCTCAGTTAAGTGGAGAAACGTGTGAGATTCGTGAACGATTTAGTTCGTTTGAGCTTAAAATTGACGGCCCTTAACTGAAAAGAAGTCTTGGTTTTAGGAAGACACAGAGCATGGAATTTAACTCCATTTGTGAAGGGAACCACACAGCATAGTTCCCATCCATGGATCACACTCTGCTTTAGAGCAAGAAGCACGCTCTTGCTCTCTAGAGTGTCTAAGACAGCAGGAAACATGAGTGCGCTGAGAAAAAAAGAACTGTGTTTCCTAAACATATGAGCCATATCTAGTTCAACTCTGCTTCTGAAACTGATACAAAGCACTGGTCCTCTAACATCCAATGCTTGTCAGTTAAGATGGGAAACTTGTTAGCTTCGGGAACGATGTAGTTCATTTTAGCTGAAAAGTGACTGCCCGTACCTGAAATGAAGTCTTGACTGTAGGAAGACACAGTGCCTGGGATTTAACTCCATTTCTGAAGGGAAACACACAGCATAGTTCTCATCCATGGATCACACTCTGCTTTAGAGCAAGAAGCACGCTCTTGCTTTCTAGAGTATCTAATACAGCAGGAAACTTGAGTGTGCTCAGAACAAAAAAACGGTGTTTCCGACACATACGGACCATATCTAGTACAACTCTGCTTCTGAAACTGATACAAACCACAGGTCCTCTATCATCCAGTGCTTGTCAGTTAAGATGAGAAACGTGTGAGTTCGTGAATGATGTAGTTCGTTTGCGCTGCTGTTAACTGCCCTTACCTGAAACGAAGTCTTGCTTGTAGGAAGACTCAGAGCCTGGGATTGAACTCCATTTCTGAAGTGAAACACACAGCAGAGTTCTCAAATATAGATCACACTCTGCTTTAGAGCAAGAAACACGCTCTTGCTTTCTAGACTCTCTAAGACAGCAGGAAACATGAGTGTGCTGAGAAGAAATGAATGGTGTTTCCTACACATGCGGACCATATCTAGTTCAACTCTGCTTCTGAAACTGAAACAAGCTACAGGTCCTCTATCATCCAGTGCTTGTCAGTTAAGATGAGAAACGTGTGAGCTTCGTGAATGATGTAGTTCATTTGAGCTGTTAGTAACTGCCCTTACCTGAAACGAAGTCTTACTAGTAGGAAGACTCAGAGCCTGGGATTTAACTCCATTTCTTAAGGGAAACACACATCACAGTTCTCATCCACGGATCACACTCTGCTTTAGAGCAAGAAGCACGCTCTTGATTTCTAGAATCTCTAATACAGCAGGAAAATGAGTGTCCTCAGAAGAAAAGAACGGTGTTTCCTATACATACGGACCATATTTAGTTCAACTCTTCTTGAATTTGATACAAAGCAAAGGTCCTCTTACATCAAATGCTTCTCAATTAAGATGAGAAACGTGTGAGCTTCGTGAACGATGTAGTTCGTTTGAGCTGTAAAGTAACTGAACTTACCTGAAACGAAGTCTTGCTTGTAGGAAGACTCAGAGCCTGGGATTTAACTCCGTTTCTGAAGTGAAACACACAACAGAGTTCTCATCCATTGATCACACTCTGTTTAGAGCAAGCAGCACACTCTTGCTTTCTAGACTCTCTAATACAGCAGTAAAAGTGAATGTGCTCAGAAGAATAGAACGGTGTTTCCTATACATACGGACCTAATCTAGTTCAACTCTGCTTGAAGATGATACAAAGCAAAGGTCCTCTAACATGAAATGCTTCTCTGTTAAATTGAGAAACGTGTGAGCTTCGTGAACGATTTAGTTCGTTTGAGCTTAAAATTGACTGCCCTTAACTGAAACGAAGTCTTGTTGTAGGAAGACACAGAGCCTGGAATTTAACTCCATTTCTGAAGGGAAACACACAGCATAGTTCTCATCCATGGATCACACTCTGCTTTAGAGCAAGAAGCACGCTCTTACTTTCTAGAGTTTCTAAGACAGCAGGAAACATGAGTGTGCTGAGAAAAAAAGAACTGTGTTTCCTAGACATATGAGCCTTATCTATTTGAACTCTGCTTCTGAAACTGATACAAAGCACTGGTCCTCTAACATCCAATGCTTGTCAGTTAAGATGGGAAACTTGTTAGCTTCGTGAACGATGTAGTTCATTTTAGCTGAAAAGTGACTGCCCTTACCTGAAACGAAGTCTTGCCTGTAGAAAGACACAGCGCATGGGATTTAACTCCATTTCTGAAGGGAAACACACAGCATAGTTCTCATCCATGGATCACACTCTGCTTTAGAGCAAGAAGCACGCTCTTGCTTTCTAGAGTCTCTAATATAGCAGGAAACTTGAGTGTGCTCAGAACAAAAAAACGGTGTTTCCGACACATACGGGCCATATCTAGTTCAACTCTGCTTTTGAAACTGAAACAAACCACAGGTCCTCTATCATCCAGTGCTTGTCAGTTAAGATGAGAAACGTGTGAGCTTCGTGAACGATGTAGTTCGTTTGCGCTGTTGATAACTGCCCTTACCTGAAACGAAGTCTTGCTTGTAGGAAGACTCAGAGCCTGGGATTGAACTCCATTTCTGAAGTGAAACACACAGCAGAGTTCTCAAATATATATCACACTCTTCTTTAGAGCAAGACACACGCTCTTGCTTTCTAGAGTCTCTAAGACAGCAGGAAACATGAGCGTGCTGAGAACAAATGAACGGTGTTTCCTACACATATGAGCCATATCTAGTTCAACTCTGATTCTAAAACTGAAACAAACCACAGGTCCTCTATCATCCAGTGCTTGTCAGTTAAGATGAGAAACGTGTGAGCTTCGTGAACCATGTAGTTCGTTTGAGCTGAAAAGTGACTGCACTTACCTGAAACAAAGTAGTGCTTGTAGGAAGACACAGAGCCTGGGATTTAACTCCATTTCTGAAGGGAAACACACAGCAGAGTTCTCATCCATGGATCGCACTCTGCTTTAGAGCAAGAAGCACACTCTTCCTTTCTAGAATCTCTAATCCAGCAGGAAAATTGAGTGTGCTCATAACAAAAGAACGGTGTTTCCTATACATACGGACCATATCTAGTCCAACTCTGCCTCTGAAATTGATACAAAGCACAGGTCCTCTAACATCCAGTGCTTGTCATTTAAGATGAGAAACATGTGAGCTTCGTGAATGATGTAGTTCGTTTGAGCTGAAAAGTGACGGCCCTTACCTGAAACGTGGTAGTGCTTGTAGGAAGACACAGAGCCTGTAATTTAACTCCATTTCTGACGGGAAACACACAGCATAGTTCTCAACCATGGATCGCACTATGCTTTAGAGCAAGAAGCACGCTCCTGATTTCTCGAGTATCTAATACAGCAGGAAAAGTGAGTGTGCTCAGAAGAAAAGAACGGTGTTTCCTATACATACGGACCATATCTACTTCAACTCTGCTTGAAATTGATAGAAAGCAAAGGTCCTCTTACATCAAATGCTTCTCAATTAAGATGAGAAACGTGTGAGCATCGTGAACGATGTAGTTCGTTTGAGCTGAAAACTGACCGCCCTTACCTGAAATGAAGTAGTGCTTTTAGGAAGACACAGAGCCTGGGTTTTAACTCCGTTTCTGAAGGGAAACACACAGCATACTTCTCATCCATGGATCGCACTGTGCTTTAGAGCAAGAAGAATGCTCTTGCTTTCTAGAATCTCTAATACAATAGGAAACTTGAGTGTGCTCAGAACAAAAGAACGGTGTTTCATACACATACGGACCATATCTACTTCAACTCTGCTTCTGAAACTGATTCAAAGCACGGGTCCTCTAACATCCAGTGCTTGTCAGTTAAGATGATCAACGTGTGAGCTTCGTGAATGATGTAGTTCGTTTGAGCTATAAGTAACTGCCCTTACCTGAAACGAAGTCTTGATTGTAGGAAGACTCAGAGCCTGGGATTTACCTCCATTTCTGAAGTGAAACACACAGCAGAGTTCTCATATATAGATCACACTTTGCTTTAGAGCAAGAAACACTCTCTTGCTTTCTAGATTCTCTAAGACAGCATGAAATATGAGTGTGCTGAGAACAAATGAATGGTGTTTCCTACACACATGAGCCATATCTAGTTCAACTCTGATTCTAAAACTGAAACAAACCACAGGTCCTCTAAAATCCAATGCTTGTCAGTAAAGATGAGAAACGTTTGAGCTTCGGAAAGATGTAGTTCGTTTGAGCTGAAAAGTGACTGCCCTTACCTTAAACAAGTAGTGCATGTAGGAAGACACAGAACCTGGGATTTAACTCCATTTATGAAGGGAAACACACAGCATAGTTCTCATCCACGGATCACACTCTGCTTTAGAGCAAGAAGCACGCTATTGCTTTCTAGAGTCTCTAATATAGCAGGAAACTAGAGTGTGCTCAGAATAAAAGAATGGAGTTTCCTACACATACGGGCCATATCTAGTTCAACTCTGCTTCTGAAACTGAAACAAACCACAGATCCTCTATCATCAAATGCTTGTCAGGTAAGATGAGAAACGTGTGAGCTTCGTGAACGATTTCGTTCGTTTGAGCTGTTAGTAACTGCCCTTACCTGAAAGAAAGTCTTGATTGTAGGAAGACACATAGCCTGGCATTTAACTCCATTTCTGAATGGAAACACACAGCATAGTTCTCCTCCATGGATTGCACTCTGCTTTAGAGCAAGAAGAACGCTCTTCCTTTCTAGAATCTCTAATCCAGCATGAAATATGAGTGTGCTGAGAACAAAAGAACGGTGTTTCCTATACATATGGTCCATATCTAGTCCAACTCTGCCTCTGAAATTGATACAACGCACAGGTCCTCTAACATCCAATGCTTGTCAGTTAAGATGAGAAACGTGTGAGCTTCGTGAATGATGTAGTTCGTTTGAGCTGAAAAGTGACTGTCCTTACCTGAAATGAACTAGTGCTTGTAGGAAGACTCAGAGCCTGGGATTTAACTCCATTTCTGAAGTGAAACACACGGCATAGTTCTCATCCACGGATCACACTCTGCTTTAGAGCAAGAAGCACGCTCTTGATTTCTAGACTCTCTAATACAGCAGGACACTTGAGTGTGCTCAGAACAAAAGAACGGTGTTTCCTACATATACGGGCCATATCGAGTTCAACTCTGCTTCTGAAACTGAAACAAACCACAGATCCTCTATCATCCAATGCTTGTCAGTTAAGATGAGAAACGTGTGAGCTTCGTGAACGATGTAGTTCGTTTGAGCTGTTAGTAACTGCCCTTACCTGAAACGAAGTCTTGCTTGTAGGAAGACTCAGAGCATGGGATGCAATTCCATTTCTGAAGGGAAACACACAACACAGTTCTCATCCACGGATCACACTCTGCTTTAGAGCAAGAAGCACGCTCTTGATTTCTAGAGTCTCTAATACAGCAGGAAAAGTGAGTGTGCACAGAAGAAAAGAACGGTGTTTCCTATACATACGGGCCATATCTAGTTCAACTCTGCTTGAATTTGATACAAAGCAAAGGTCCTCTTACATCAAATGCTTCTCAATTAAGATGAGAAACGTGTGAGCTTCGTGAACGATGTAGTTCATTTGAGCTGTTAGTAACTGCCCTTACCTGAAACGAAGTCTTGTTTGTAGGAAGACTCAGAGCCTGGGATTTAACTCCGGTTCTGAAGTGAAACACACAACAGAGTTCTCATCCTTTGATCACACTCTGCTTTAGAGCAAGAAGCACACTCTTGCTTTCTAGACTCTCTAATACAGCAGTAAAAGTGAGTGTGCTCAGAAGAATAGAACGGTGTTTCCTATACATACGGACCATATCTAGTTCCACTCTGCTTGAAATTGATACAAAGCAAAGGTCCTCTAACATGAAATGCTTCTCAGTTAAGTTGAGAAACGTGTGAGCTTCATGAACGATTTAGTTCGTTTGAGTTAAAATTGACTGCCCTTAACTGAAACGAAGTCTTGCTTGTAGGAAGACACAGAGCCTGGAATTTAACTCCATTTCTGAAGGGAACCACACAGCATAGTTCTCATCCATGGATCACACTCTGCTTTAGAGCAAGAAGCACGATCTTGCTTTCTAGAGTCTCTAAGACTGCAGGAAACATGAGTGTGCTGAGAAAAAAAGAACTGTGTTTCCTAAACATATGAACCATATCTATTTCAACTCTGCTTCTGAAACTGATACAAAGCTCTGGTCCTCTAACATCCAGTGCTTGTCAGTTAAGATGGGAAACTTGTTAGCTTCGGGAACGATGTAGTTCATTTTAGCCGAAAAGTGACTGCCCGTACCTGAAACGAAGTCTTGCATGTAGGAAGACACAGCGACTGGGATTTAACTCCATATCTGAAGGGAAACACACAGCATAGTTCTCATCCATGGATCACACTCTGCTTTAGAGCAAGAAGTAGGCTCTTGCTTTCTAGAGTCTCTAATATAGCCGGAAACTTGAGTGTGCTCAGAACAAAAAAACGGTGTTTCCGACACATACGGGCCATATCTAGTTCAACTCTCCTTCTGAAACTGAAACAAACCACAGGTCCTCTTTCATCCTGTGCTTGTCAGTTAAGATGAGAAACGTGTGAGCTTTGTGAACGATGTAGTTCGTTTGCGCTGTTGTTAACTGCCCTTACCTGAAACGAAGTCTTGATGTAGGAAGACTCAGAGCCTGGGATTGAACTCCATTTCTGAAGTGAAACACACAGCAGAGTTCTCAAATATAGATCACACTCTGCTTTAGAGCAAGAAACACGCTCTTGCTTTCTAGAGTCTCTAAGACATCAGGAAACATGAGTGTGCTGAGAACAAATGAATGGTGTTTCATACACATACGGACCATATCTAGTTCAACTCTGCTTCTGAAACTGAAACATACTACAAGTCCTCTATCATTCAGTGCTTGTCAGTTAAGATGAGAAACGTATGAGCTTCGTGAATGTTGTAGTTCGTTTGAGATGTTAGTAACTGCCCTTAACTGAAACGAAGTCTTGCTTGTAGCAAGACACATAGCCTGGGATTTAACTCCATTTCTGAAGAGAAACACACAGCATAGTTCTCATCCATGGATCGCAATCTGCTTTAGAGCAAGAAGCACGCTCTTCCTTTCTAGAATCTCTAATCCAGCAGGAAAATTGAGTGTGCTCAGAACAAAAGAACGGTGTTTCCTACACACACGGACCATATGTAGTCCAACTCTGCCTCTGAAATTGATACAAAGCACAGGTCCTCTAACATCCAATGCTTGTCAGTTAAGATGAGAAACCTGTGAGCTTTGTGAACGATGTAGTTCATTTGAGCTGAAAAGTGACGGCCCAAACCTGAAACGAAGTAGTGCTTATAGGAAGACACAGAGCCTGGGATGTAACTCCATTTCTGAAGGGAAACACACAGCATAGTTCTAAACCATGGATCACCCTATGCTTTAGAGCAAGAAGAACGCTCTTGCTTTCTAGAATCTCTAATACAGCAGGAAAATTGAGTGTGCTCAGAACAAAAGAACGGTGTTTCATACACATACGGACCATATCTAGTTCAAATCTGCTTCTGAAACTGATACAAAGCACGGGTCCTCTAACATCAAGTGCTTGTCAGTTAGGATGAGCAATGTGTGAGCTTCGTGAATGATGTAGTTCATTTGAGCTGTTAGTAACTGCCCTTACCTGAAACGAAGTCTTGCTTGTAGGAAGATTCAGAGCCTGGGATTTAACTCTATTTCTGAAGGGAAACACAGAACACAGTTCTCATCCACGGATCACACTCTGCTTTAGAGCAAGAAGCACGCTCCTGATTTCTAGAGTCTCTAATACAGCAGGAATAGTGAGTGTGCTCAGAAGAAAAGAACGGTGTTTCCTATACATACGGACCATATCTAGTTCCACTCTGCTTGAAATTGATACAAAGCAAAGGTCCTCTTACATCGAATGCTTCTCAATTAAGATGAGAAACGTGTGAGCTTCATGAACGATGTAGTTCGTTTGCGCTGTTAGTAACTGCCCTTACCTGAAACGAAGTCTTGCTTGTAAGAAGACTCAGAGCCTGGGATTTAACTCCATTTCTGAAGTGAAACACACAGCCGAATTCTCAAATATAGATCAAACTCTGCTTTAGAGCAAGAAACACGCTCTTGCTTTCTAGAGTCTCTAAGACATCAGGAAACATGAGTGTGCTGAGAACAAATGAATGGTGTTTCATACACATACGGACCATATCTAGTTCAACTCTGCTTCTGAAACTGAAACATACTACAAGTCCTCTATCATTCAGTGCTTGTCAGTTAAGATGAGAAACGTATGAGCTTCGTGAATGTTGTAGTTCGTTTGAGATGTTAGTAACTGCCCTTACCTGAAACGAAGTCTTGCTTGTAGCAAGACACATAGCCTGGGATTTAACTCCATTTCTGAAGGGAAACACACAGCATAGTTCTCATCCATGGATCGCAATCTGCTTTAGAGCAAGAAGCACGCTCTTCCTTTCTAGAATCTCTAATCCAGCAGGAAAATTGAGTGTGCTCAGAACAAAAGAACGGTGTTTCCTACACACACGGACCATATGTAGTCCAACTCTGCCTCTGAAATTGATA
This sequence comes from Onychomys leucogaster, assembly GCA_949786385.1. NCBI lineage: Eukaryota > Metazoa > Chordata > Mammalia > Rodentia > Cricetidae > Onychomys > Onychomys leucogaster. Next base: position 2,417,475 of record CATKUP010000054.1, read on the forward strand.
CAAAGCACAGGTCCTCTAACATCCAATGCTTGTCAGTTAAGATGAGAAACCTGTGAGCTTTGTGAACGATGTAGTTCGTTTGAGCTGAAAAGTGACGGCCCAAACCTGAAACGAAGTAGTGCTTATAGGAAGACACAGAGCCTGGGATGTAACTCCATTTCTGAAGGGAAACACACAGCATAGTTCTCAACCATGGATCACCCTATGCTTTAGAGCAAGAAGAACGCTCTTGCTTTCTAGAATCTCTAATACAGCAGGAAAATTGAGTGTGCTCAGAACAAAAGAACGATGTTTCATACACATACGGACAATATCTAGTTCAAATCTGCTTCTGAAACTGATACAAAGCACGGGTCCTCTAACATCAAGTGCTTGTCAGTTAGGATGAGCAATGTGTGAGCTTCGTGAATGATGTAGTTCATTTGAGCTGTTAGTAACTGCCCTTACCTGAAACGAAGTCTTGCTTGTAGGAAGATTCAGAGCCTGGGATTTAACTCCATTTCTGAAGGGAAACACAGAACACAGTTCTCATCCACGGATCACACTCTGCTTTAGAGCAAGAAGCACGCTCCTGATTTCTAGAGTCTCTAATACAGCAGGAATAGTGAGTGTGCTCAGAAGAAAAGAACGGTGTTTCCTATACATACGGACCATATCTAGTTCCACTCTGCTTGAAATTGATACAAAGCAAAGGTCCTCTTACATCGAATGCTTCTCAATTAAGATGAGAAACGTGTGAGCTTCATGAACGATGTAGTTCGTTTGCGCTGTTAGTAACTGCCCTTACCTGAAACGAAGTCTTGCTTGTAAGAAGACTCAGAGCCTGGGATTTAACTCCATTTCTGAAGTGAAACACACAGCCGAATTCTCAAATATAGATCAAACTCTGCTTTAGAGCAAGAAACACGCTCTTGCTTTCTAGAGTCTCTAAGACAGCAGGAAACAGGAGTGTGCTGAGAACAAATGTATGGTGTTTCCTGCACATACTGACCATATCTAGTTCAACTCTGCTTCTGAAACTGAAATAAACCACAGGTCCTCTATCATCCAGTGCTTGTCAGTTAAGATGAGAAACGTGTGAGCTTCGTGAACGATGTAGTTCGTTTGAACTGAAAAGTGACTGCCCGTACCTGAAACAAAGTAATGCTTGTAGGAAGACACAGAGCCTGGGATTTAACTCCATTTCTGAAGGGAAACACACAGCATAGTTCCCTTCCATGGATCGCACTCTGCTTTAGAGCAAGAAGCACGGCCTTCCTTTCTAGAATCTCTAATCCAGCAGGAAAATTGAGTGTGCTCAGAACAAAAGAACGGTGTTTCCTATACATACGGACCATACCTAGTACAACTCTGCCACTGAAATTGATACAAAGCACAGGTCCTCTAACATCCAGTGCTTTTCAGTTAAGATGAGAAACGTGTGAGCTTCGTGAACGATGTAGTTCGTTTGAGCTGAAAAGTGACTGCCCTTACCTGAAACGAAGTAGTGCTTGTAGGAAGACACAGAGCCTGGGATTTAACTCCATTTCTGAAGTGAAACACACAGCATAGTTCTCATCCTTGGATTGCACTATGATTTAGAGCAAGAAGAACGCTCTTGCTTTCTAGAATCTCTAATACAGCAGGAAACATGAGTGTGCTCAGAACAAAAGAACGGTGTTTCCTACACATACGGACCATATCTAGTTCAACTCTGCTTCTGAAACTGATACAATGCATGGGTCCTCTAACATCCAGTGCTTGTCAGTTAAGATGAGAAACGTGTGAGCTTCGTGAACGATGTAGTTCGTTTGAGCTGAAAAGTGACGGCCCTTACCTGAAACGTGGTAGTGCTTGTAGGAAGACACAGAGCCTGGGATTTAACTCCATTTCTGAAGGTAAACACACAGCATATTTCTCAACCATGGATCGCACTCTGCTTTAGAGCAAGAAGAAAGCTATTGCTTTCTAGAATCTCTAATAGAGCAGGAAACATGAGTGTGCTCAGAACAAAAGAACAGTGTTTCCTACACATATGGACCATATCTAGTACAACTCTGCTTCTGAAACTGATACAAAGCACTGGTCCTTTAACATCCAATGCTTGTCAGTTAAGATGAGAAACGTGTGAGCTTCTTGAATGATGTAGTTCGTTTGAGCTGTTAGTTACTGCCCTTAGCAGAAATGAAGTCTTGCTTGTAGGAAGACTCAGAGCCTGGAATTTAACTCCATTTCTGAAGTGAAACCCACAGCAGAGTTCTCATATATAGATCACATTCTGCTTTAGAGCAAGAAACACGCTCTTGCTTTCTAGAGTTTCTAAGACAGCAGGAAACATGAGTGTGCTGAGAAAAAAAGAACTGTGTTTCCTAGACATATGAGCCTCATCTATTTCAACTCTGCTTCTGAAACTGATACAAAGCACTGGTCCTCTAACATCCAATGCTTGTCAGTTAAGATGGGAAACTTGTTAGCTTCGTGAACGATGTAGTTCATTTTAGCTGAAAAGTGACTGCCCTTACCTGAAACGAAGTCTTGCCTGTAGGAAGACACAGCGCATGGGATTTAACTCCATTTCTGAAGGGAAACACACAGCATAGTTCTCATCCATGGATCACACTCTGCTTTAGAGCAGGAAGCACGCTCTTGCTTTCTAGAGTCTCTAATATAGCAGGAAACTTGAGTGTGCTCAGAACAAAAAAACGGTGTTTCAGACACATACGGGCCATATCTAGTTCAACTCTGCTTCTGAAACTGAAACAAACCACAGGTCCTCTATCATCCAGTGCTTGTCAGTTAAGATGAGAAACGTGTGAGCTTCGTGAATGATGTAGTTCGTTTGAGCTGAAAAGTGACGGCCCTTACCTGAAACGTGGTAGTGCTTGTAGGAAGACACAGAGCCTGGGATTTAACTCCATTTCTGAAGGGAAACACACAGCATATTTCTCAACCATGGATCGCACTATGCTTTAGAGCAAGAAGAAAGCTCTTGCTTTCTGGAATCTCTAATAGAGAAGGAAACATGAGTGTGCTCAGAAAAAAAGAATAGAGTTTCCTACACATATGGACCATATCTAGTACAACTCTGCTTCTGGAACTGATACAAAGCACTGGTCTTTAACATCCAATGCTTGTCAGTTAAGATGAGAAACGTGTGAGCTTCTTGAATGATGTAGTTCGTTTGAGCTGTTAGTTACTGCCCTTAGCAGAAACGAAGTCTTGCTTGTAGGAAGACTCAGAGCCTCGAATTTAACTCCATTTCTGAAGTGAAACCCAGAGCAGAGTTCTCATATATAGATCACATTCTGCTTTAGAGCAAGAAACATGCTCTTGCTTTCTAGAGTCTCTAAAACAGCAGGAAACATGAGTGTGCTGAGAACAAATGAACGGTGTTTCCCACACATATGAGCCATATCTAGTTCAACTGTGATTCTAAAACTGAAACAAACCACAGGTCCTCTAAAATCCAATGCTTGTCATTTAAGATGAGAAACGTGTGAGCTTCGTGAACGATGTAGTTTCTTTGAGCTGAAAAGTGACTGCCCTTACCTGAAACGAAGTCTTGCTTGTAGGAAGACTCAGAGCCTGGGATTTAACTCCATTTCTGAAGTGAAACAAACAACACAGTTCTCATCCATTGATCACACTCTGCTTTAGAGCAAGAAGCACACTCTTGCTTTCTAGACTCTCTAATACAGCAGTAAAAGTGAATGTGCTCAGAAGAATAGAACGGTGTTTCCTATACATACGGACCAAATCTAGTTCAACTCTGCTTGAAATTGATACAAAGCAAAGGTCCTCTAACATGAAATGCTTCTCAGTTAAGTGGAGAAACGTGTGAGATTCGTGAACGATTTAGTTCGTTTGAGCTTAAAATTGACTGCCCTTAACTGAAAAGAAGTCTTGCTTTTAGGAAGACACAGAGCATGGAATTTAACTCCATTTGTGAAGGGAACCACACAGCATAGTTCCCATCCATGGATCACACTCTGCTTTAGAGCAAGAAGCACGCTCTTGCTTTCTAGAGTGTCTAAGACAGCAGGAAACATGAGTGCGCTGAGAAAAAAAGAACTGTGTTTCCTAAACCTATGAGCCATATCTAGTTCAACTCTGCTTCTGAAACTGATACAAAGCACTGGTCCTCTAACATCCAATGCTTGTCAGTTAAGATGGGAAACTTGTTAGCTTCGGGAACGATGTAGTTCATTTTAGCTGAAAAGTGACTGCCCGTACCTGAAATGAAGTCTTGACTGTAGGAAGACACAGCGCCTGGGATTTAACTCCATTTCTGAAGGGAAACACACAGCATAGTTCTCATCCATGGATCACACTCTGCTTTAGAGCAAGAAGCACGCTCTTGCTTTCTAGAGTATCTAATACAGCAGGAAACTTGAGTGTGCTCAGAACAAATGAACGGTGTTTCATACACATACGGACCATATCTAGTTCAACTCTGCTTCTGAAACTGATACAAACCACAGGTCCTCTATCATCCAGTGCTTGTCAGTTAAGATGAGAAACGTGTGAGTTCGTGAACGATGTAGTTCGTTTGCGCTGCTGTTAACTGCCCTTACCTGAAACGAAGTCTTGCTTGTAGGAAGACTCAGAGCCTGGGATTAAACTCCATTTCTGAAGTGAAACACACAGCAGAGTTCTCAAATATAGATCACACTCTGCTTTAGAGCAAGAAACACGCTCTTGCTTTCTAGAGTCTCTAAGACAGCAGGAAACATGAGTGTGCTGAGAAGAAATGAATGGTGTTTCCTACACATACGGACCATATCTAGTTCAACTCTGCTTCTGAAACTGAAACAAGCTACAGGTCCTCTATCATCCAGTGCTTGTCAGTTAAGATGAGAAACGTGTGAGCTTCGTGAATGATGTAGTTCATTTGAGCTGTTAGTAACTGCCCTTACCTGAAACGAAGTCTTACTAGTAGGAAGACTCAGAGCCTGGTATTTAACTCCATTTCTGAAGTGAAACCCACAGCAGAGTTCTCATATATAGATCACACTCTGCTTTAGAGCAAGAAACACGCTCTTGCTTTCTAGAATCTCTAAGACAGAAGGAAACATGAGTGTGCTGAGAACAAATGAACGTTGTTTCGTATACATATGAGCCATATCTAGTTCAACTGTGATTCTAAAACTGAAACAAACCACAGGTCCTCTAAAATCCAATGCTTGTCATTTAAGGTGAGAAACGTGTGAGCTTCGTGAACGATGTAGTTTCTTTGAGCTGAAAAGTGACTGCCCTTACCTGAAACGAAGTCTTGCTTGTAGGAAGACTCAGAGCCTGGGATTTAACTCCATTTCTGAAGTGAAACAAACAACACAGTTCTCATCCATTGATCACACTCTGCTTTAGAGCAAGAAGCACACTCTTGCTTTCTAGACTCTCTAATACAGCAGTAAAAGTGAATGTGCTCAGAAGAATAGAACGGTGTTTCCTATACATACGGACCAAATCTAGTTCAACTCTGCTTGAAATTGATAGAAAGCAAAGGTCCTCTAACATGAAATGCTTCTCAGTTAAGTGGAGAAACATGTGAGATTCGTGAACGATTTAGTTCGTTTGAGCTTAACATTGACTGCCCTTAACTGAAACGAAGTCTTGCTTTTAGGAAGACACAGAGCATGGAATTTAACTCCATTTGTGAAGGGAACCACACAGCATAGTTCCCATCCATGGATCACACTCTGCTTTAGAGCAAGAAGCACGCTCTTGCTTTCTAGAGTGTCTAAAAGACAGCAGGAAACATGAGTGCGCTGAGAAAAAAAGAACTGTGTTTCCTAAACATATGAGCCATATCTAGTTCAACTCTGCTTCTGAAACTGATACAAAGCACTGGTCCTCTAACATCCAATGCTTGTCAGTTAAGATGGGAAACTTGTTAGCTTCGGGAACGATGTAGTTCATTTTAGCTGAAAAGTGACTGCCCGTACCTGAAATGAAGTCTTGACTGTAGGAAGACACAGCGCCTGGGATTTAACTCCATTTCTGAAGGGAAACACACAGCATAGTTCTCATCCATGGATCACACTCTGCTTTAGAGCAAGAAGCAAGCTCTTGCTTTCTAGAGTATCTAATACAGCAGGAAACTTGAGTGTGCTCAGAACAAAAAAACGGTGTTTCCGACACATACGGACCATATCTAGTACAACTCTGCTTCTGAAACTGATACAAACCACAGGTCCTCTATCATCCAGTGCTTGTCAGTTAAGATGAGAAACGTGTGAGTTCGTGAACGATGTAGTTCGTTTGCGCTGCTGTTAACTGCCCTTATCTGAAACGAAGTCTTGCTAGTAGGAAGACTCAGAGCCTGGGATTGAACTCCATTTCTGAAGGGAAACACACAGCAGAGTTCTCAAATATAGATCACACTCTGCTTTAGAGCAAGAAACACGCTCTTGCTTTCTAGACTCTCTAAGACAGCAGGAAACATGAGTGTGCTGAGAAGAAATGAATGGTGTTTCCTACACATATGGACCATATCTAGTTCAACTCTGCTTCTGAAACTGAAACAAGCTACAGGTCCTCTATCATCCAGTGCTTGTCAGTTAAGATGAGAAACGTGTGAGCTTCGTGAATGATGTAGTTCATTTGAGCTGTTAGTAACTGCCCTTACCTGAAACGAAGTCTTACTAGTAGGAAGACTCAGAGCCTGGGATTTAACTCCATTTCTGAAGTGAAACCCACAGCAGAGTTCTCATATATAGATCACACTCTGCTTTAGAGCAAGAAACACGCTCTTGCTTTCTAGAATCTCTAAGACAGCAGGAAACATGAGTGTGCTGAGAACAAATGAACGTTGTTTCGTATACATATGAGCCATATCTAGTTCAACTATGATTCTAAAACTGAAACAAACCACAGGTCCTCTAAAATCCAATGCTTGTCATTTAAGGTGAGAAACGTGTGAGCTTCGTGAACGATGTAGTTTCTTTGAGCTGAAAAGTGACTGCCCTTACCTGAAACGAAGTCTTGCTTGTAGGAAGACTCAGAGCCTGGGATTTAACCCCATTTCTGAAGTGAAACAAACAACAGAGTTCTCATCCATTGATCACACTCTGCTTTAGAGCAAGAAGCACACTCTTGCTTTCTAGACTCTCTAATACAGCAGTAAAAGTGAATGTGCTCAGAAGAATAGAACGGTGTTTCCTATACATACGGACCAAATCTAGTTCAACTCTGCTTGAAATTGATACAAAGCAAAGGTCCTCTAACATGAAATGCTTCTCAGTTAAGTGGAGAAACGTGTGAGATTCGTGAACGATTTAGTTCGTTTGATCTTAATATTGACTGCCCTTAACTGAAAAGAAGTCTTGCTTTTAGGAAGACACAGAGCATGGAATTTAACTCCATTTGTGAAGGGAACCACACAGCATAGTTCCCATCCATGGATCACACTCTGCTTTAGAGCAAGAAGCACGCTCTTGCTTTCTAGAGTGTCTAAGACAGCAGGAAACATGAGTGCGCTGAGAAAAAAAGAACTGTGTTTCCTAAACATATGAGCCATATCTAGTTCAACTCTGCTTCTGAAACTGATACAAAGCACTGGTCCTCTAACATCCAATGCTTGTCAGTTAAGATGGGAAACTTGTTAGCTTCGGGAACGATGTAGTTCATTTTAGCTGAAAAGTGACTGCCCGTAACTGAAATGAAGTCTTGCCTGTAGGAAGACACAGCGCCTGGGATTTAACTCCATTTCTGAAGGGAAACACACAGCATAGTTCTCATCCATGGATCACACTCTGCTTTAGAGCAAGAAGCACGCTCTTGCTTTCTAGAGTATCTAATACAGCAGGAAACTTGAGTGTGCTCAGAACAAAAAAACGGTGTTTCCGACACATACGGACCATATCTAGTACAACTCTGCTTCTGAAACTGAAACAAACCACAGGTCCTCTATCATCCAGTGCTTGTCCGTTAAGATGAGAAACGTGTGAGTTCGTGAACGATGTAGTTCGTTTGCGCTGCTGTTAACTGCCCTTACCTGAAACGAAGTCTTGCTTGTAGGAAGACTCAGAGCCTGGGATTAAACTCCATTTCTGAAGTGAAACACACAGCAGAGTTCTCAAATATAGATCACACTCTGCTTTAGAGCAAGAAACACGCTCTTGCTTTCTAGACTCTCTAAGACAGCAGGAAACATGAGTGTGCTGAGAAGAAATGAATGGTGTTTCCTACACATACGGACCTTATCTAGTTCAACTCTGCTTCTGAAACTGAAACAAGCTACAGGTCCTCTATCATCCAGTGCTTGTCAGTTAAGATGAGAAACGTGTGAGCTTCGTGAATGATGTAGTTCATTTGAGCTGTTAGTAACTGCCCTTTCCTGAAACGAAGTCTTACTAGTAGGAAGACTCAGAGACTGGGATTTAACTCCATTTCTGAAGTGAAACCCACAGCAGAGTTCTCATATATAGATCACACTCTGCTTTAGAGCAAGAAACACGCTCTTGCTTTCTAGAATCTCTAAGACAGCAGGAAACATGAGTGTGCTGAGAACAAATGAACATTGTTTTGTATACATATGAGCCATATCTAGTTCAACTATGATTCTAAAACTGAAACAAACCACAGGTCCTCTAAAATCCAATGCTTGTCAGTTAAGATGAGAAACGTGTGAGCTTCGTGAACTGTGTAGTTCGTTTGAGCTGTAAAGTAACTGCCCTTACCTGAAACGAAGTCTTGCTTGTAGGAAGATTCAGAGCCTGGGATTTAACTCCATTTCTGAAGTGAAACAAACAACAGAGTTCTCTTCCATTGATCACACTCTGCTTTAGAGCAAGAAGCACACTCTTGCTTTCTAGACCCTCTAATACAGCAGTAAAAGTGAATGTGCTCAGAAGAATAGAACGGTGTTTCCTATACATACGGACCAAATCTAGTTCAACTCTGCTTGAAATTGATACAAAGCAAAGGTCCTCTAACATGAAATGCTTCTCAGTTAAGTGGAGAAACGTGTGAGCTTCGTGAACGATTTAGTTCGTTTGAGCTTAAAATTGACTGCCCTTAACTGAAAGGAAGTCTTGCTTTTAGGAAGACACAGAGCATGGAATTTAACTCCATTTATGAAGGGAAACACACAGCATAGTTCTCATCCTTGGATTGCACTATGCTTTAGAGCAAGAAGAACGCTCTTGCTTTATAGAATCTCTAATACAGCAGGAAACATGAGTGTGCTCAGAACAAAAGAACGGTGTTTCCTACACATTCGGACCATATCTAGTTCAACTCTGCTTCTGAAACTGATACAACGCACGGGTCCTCTAACATCCAGTGCTTGTCAGTTAAGATGAGAAACGTGTGAGCTTCGTGAACGATCTAGTTCGTTTGAGCTGAAAATGACGGCCCTTACCTGAAATGTGGTAGTGCTTGTAGGAAGACACAGAGCCTGGGATTTAACTCCATTTCTGAAGGGAAACACACAGCATAGTTCTCAACCATGGATCGCACTATGCTTTAGAGCAAGAAGAAAGCTCTTGCTTTCTAGAATCTCTCATACAGCAGGAAACTTGAGTGTGCTCCGAACAAAAGAACGGTGTTTCATACACATACGGACCATATCTAGTTCAAATCTGCTTCTGAATCTGATACAAAGCACGGGTCCTCTAACATCCAGTGCTTGTCAGTTAAGATGAGCAATGTGTGAGCTTCGTGAATGATGTAGTTCATTTGAGCTGTTAGTAACTGCCCTTACCTGAAACGAAGTCTTGCTTGTAGGAAGACTCAGAGCCTGGGATTTAACTCCATTTCTGAAGGGAAACACACAACACAGTTCTCATCCACGGATCACAGTCTGCTTTAGAGCAAGAAGCACGCTCCTGATTTCTAGAGTCTCTAGTACAGCAGGAAAAGTGAGTGTGCTCAGAAGAAAAGGACAGTGTTTCCTATACATACGGACCATATCTAGTTCAACTCTGCTTGAAATTGATACAAAGCAAAGTTCCTCTTACATCAAATGCTTCTCAATTAAGATGAGAAACGTGTGAGCATCGTGAACGATGTAGTTCGTTTGAGCTGAAAAGTGACTGCCCTTACCTTAAACAAAGTAGTGCATGTAGGAAGACACAGAACATGGGATTTACCTCCATTTATGAAGAGAAACACACAGCATAGTTCTCAGCCATGGATCACACTCTGCTTTAGAGCAAGAAGCACACTCTTGCTTTCTAGAGTCTCTAATATAGCAGGAAACTTGAGTGTGCTCAGAACAAAAGAACGGTGTTTGCTACACATATGGACCATATCTAGTCCAACTCTGCTTCTGAAACTGGTACAACGCACGGGTCCTTTAACATCCAATGCTTGTCAGTTAAGATGAGAAACGTATGAGCTTAGTGAACGATGTAGTTCGTTTGAGATGTTAGTAACTGCCCTTAACTGAAACGAAGTCTTGCTTGTAGGAAGACTCAGAGCCTGGGACTTAACTCCATTTCTGAAGTGAAACACACAGCAGAGTTCTCATATATAGATCACACTCTGCTTTAGAGCAAGAAACACGCTCTTGCTTTCTAGAGTCTTTGAGACAGCAGGAAACATGAGTGTGCTGAGAACAAATGAACGGTGTTTCCTACACATATGAGCCATATCTAGTTCAACTCTGATTCTAAATCTGAAACAAACCACAGGTCCTCTAAAATCCAATGCTTGTCAGTTAAGATGAGAAACGTGTGAGCTTCGTGAACGATGTACTTAGTTTGAGCTGAAAAGTGACTGCCCTTAACTGAAACGAAGTAGTGCTTGTAGGAAGACACCGAGCCTGGGATTTAACTCCATTTCTGAAGTGAAACACACAGCATAGTTCTCATCCTTGAATTGCACTATGCTTTAGAGCAAGAAGAACGCTCTTGGTTTCTAGAATCTCTAATCCAGCAGGGAACATGAGTGTGCTCAGAAAAAAAGAACGTTGTTTCCTACACATACGGACCATATCTAGTTAAACTCTGCTTCTGAAACTGATACAACACACGGGTCTTCTAACATCCAATGCTTGTCAGTTAAGATGAGAAACGTGTGAGCTTCGTGAAGGATGTAGTTCGTTTGAGCTGAAAACTGACCGCCCTTACCTGAAACGAAGTAGTGCTTGTAGGAAGACACAGAGCCTGGGATTTAACTCCATTTCTGAAGGGAAACACACAGCATAGTTCTCAACCATGGATCGCACTATGCTTTAGAGCAAGAAGAACGCTCTCGCTTTCTAGAATCACTAATACAGCAGGAAACTTGATTGTGCTCACAACAAATGAACGGTGTTTCATACACATACGGACCATATCTAGTTCAACTCTGCTTCTGAAACTGATACAAAGCACGGGTCCTCTAACATCCAATGCTTGTCAGTTAAGATGAGCAACGTGTGAGCTTCGTGAATGATGTAGTTTGTTTGAGCTGTTAGTAACTGCCCTTACCTGAAACGAAGTCTTGCTTGTAGGAAGACTCAGAGCCTGGGATTTAACTCCATTTCTGAAGTGAAACACAAAGCAGAGTTCTCATATATAGATCACACTTAGCTTTAGATCTAGAAACACTCTCTTGCTTTCTAGATTCTCAAAGACAGCATGAAATATGAGTGTGCTGAGAACAAATGAATGGTGTTTCCTACACATATGAGCCATATCTAGTTCAACTCTGATTCTAAAACTGAAACAATCCACAGGTCCCCTAAAATCCAATGCTTGTCAGTTAAGATGAGAAACGTGTGAGCTTTGTGAACGATGTAGTTCGTTTGAGCTGAAAAGTGACTGCCCTTACCTTAAACAAGTAGTGCATGTAGGAAGACACAGAACCTGGGATTTAACTCCATTTATGAAGGGAAACACACAGCATAGTTCTCATCCTTGGATTGCACTATGCTTTAGAGCAAGAAGAACGCTCTTGCTTTATAGAATCTCTAATCCAGCAGGAAAATTGAGTGTGCTCAGAACAAAAGAACGGTGTTTCCTACACACACGGACCATATGAAGTCCAACTCTGCCTCTGTAATTGATACAAAGCACAGGTCCTCTAACATCCAATGCTTGTCAGTTAAGATGAGAAACGTGTGAGCTTTGTGAACGATGTAGTTCTTTTGAGCTCTAAAGAGACTGCCCTTACCTGAAACAAAGTAGTGCATGTAGGAAGACACAGAACCTGTGATTTAACTCCATTTATGAAGGGAAACACACAGCATAGTTCTCATCCATGGATCACACTCTGCTTTGGAGCAAGAAGCACGCTCTTGCTTTCTTGAGTCTCTAATATAGCAGGACACTTGAGAGTGCTCAGAAAAAAAGAACGGTGTTTCCTACACATACGGGCCATATCGAGTTCTACTCTGCTTCTGAAACTGAAACAAACCACAGATCCTCTATCATCCAATGCTTGTCAGTTAAGATGAGAAACGTGTGAGCTTCGTGAACGATGTAGTTCGTTTGAGCTGTTAGTAACTGCCCTTACCTGAAACAAAGTCTTGCTTGTAGGAATACTCAGAGCATGGGATGCAACTTCATTTCTGAAGGGAAACACACAACACAGTTCTCATCCACGGATCACACTCTGCTTTAGAGCAAGAAGCACGCTCTTGATTTCTAGAGTCTCTAATACAGCAGGAAAAGTGAGTGTGCGCAGAAGAAAAGAACGGTGTTTCCTATACATACGGACCATATCTAGTTCAACTCTGCTTGAATTTGATACAAAGCAAAGGTCCTCTTACATCAAATGCTTCTCAATTAAGATGAGAAACGTGTGAGCTTCGTGAACGATGTAGTTCATTTGAGCTGTTAGTAACTGCCCTTACCTGAAACGAAGTCTTGCTTGTAGGAAGACTCAGAGCCTGGGATTTAACTCCGGTTCTGAAGTGAAACACACAACAGAGTTCTCATCCATTGATCACACTCTGCTTTAGAGCAAGAAGCACACTCTTGCTTTCTAGACTCTCTAATACAGCAGTAAAAGTGAGTGTGCTCAGAAGAATAGAACGGTGTTTCCTATATATACGGACCATATCTAGTTCCACTCTGCTTGAAATTGATACAAAGCAAAGGTCCTCTAACATGAAATGCTTCTCAGTTAAGTTGAGAAACGTGTGAGCTTCGTGAACGATTTAGTTCGTTTGAGCTTAAAATTGACTGCCCTTAACTGAAACGAAGTCTTGCTTGTAGGAAGACACAGAGCCTGGAATTTAACTCCATTTCTGAAGGGAACCACACAGCATAGTTCTCATCCATGGATCACACTCTGCTTTAGAGCAAGAAGCATGCTCTTGCTTTCTAGAGTCTCTAAGACAGCAGGAAACATGAGTGTGCTGAGAAAAAAAGAACTGTGTTTCCTAAACATATGAGCCATATCTATTTCAACTCTGCTTCTGAAACTGATACAAAGCACTGGTCCTCTATCATCCAATGCTTGTCAGTTAAGATGGGAAACTTGTTAGCTTCGGGAACGATGTAGTTCATTTTAGCCGAAAAGTGACTGCCCTTACCTGAAACGAAGTCTTTCCTGTAGGAAGACACAGCGACTGGGATTTAACTCCATATTTGAAGGGAAACACACAGCATACTTCTCATCCATGGATCACACTCTGCTTTAGAGCAAGAAGTAGGCTCTTGCTTTCTAGAGTCTCTAATATAGCCGGAAACTTGAGTGTGCTCAGAACAAAAAAACGGTGTTTCCGACACATACAGGCCATATCTAGTTCAACTCTGCTTCTGAACTGAAACATACTACAAGTCCTCTATCATCCAGTGCTTGTCAGTTAAGATGAGAAACGTATGAGCTTCGTGAATGATGTAGTTCGTTTGAGATGTTAGTAACTGCCCTTACCTGAAACGAAGTCTTGCTTGTAGCAAGACACATAGCCTGGGATTTAACTCCATTTCTGAAGGGAAACACACAGCATAGTTCTCATCCATGGATCGCATTCTGCCTTAGAGCAAGAAGCACGCACTTCCTTTCTAGAATCTCTAATCCAGCAGGAAAATTGAGTGTGCTCAGAACAAAAGAACGGTGTTTCCTACACACACGGACCATATGTAGTCCAACTCTGCCTCTGTAATTGATACAAAGCACAGGTCCTCTAACATCCAATGCTTGTCAGTTAAGATGAGAAACGTGTGAGCTTTGTGAACGATGTAGTTCGTTTGAGCTGAAAAGTGTCGGCCCTTACCTGAAACGAAGTAGTGCTTATAGGAAGACACAGAGCCTGGGATGTAACTCCATTTCTGAAGGGAAACGCACAGCATAGTTCTCAACCATGGATCACCCTATGCTTTAGAGCAAGAAGAACGCTCTTGCTTTCTAGAATCTCTAATACAGCAGGAAAATTGAGTGTGCTCAGAACAAAAGAACGGTGTTTCATACACATACGGACCATATCTAGTTCAAATCTTCTTCTGAAACTGATACAAAGCACGGGTCCTCTAACATCCAGTGCTTGGCAGTTAGGATGAGCAATGTGTGAGCTTCGTGAATGATGTAGTTCATTTGAGCTGTTAGTAACTGCCCTTACCTGAAACGAAGTCTTGCTTGTAGGAAGACTCAGAGCCTGGGATTTAACTCCATTTCTGAAGGGAAACACACAACACAGTTCTCATCCACGGATCACAGTCTGCTTTAGAGCAAGAAGCACGCTCCTGATTTCTAGAGTCTCTAGTACAGCAGGAAAAGTGAGTGTGCTCAGAAGAAAAGGACGGTGTTTCCTATACATACGGACCATATCTAGTTCAACTCTGCTTGAAATTGATACAAAGCAAAGTTCCTCTTACATCAAATGCTTCTCAATTAAGATGAGAAACGTGTGAGCATCGTGAACGATGTAGTTCGTTTGAGCTGAAAAGTGACTGCCCTTACCTTAAACAAAGTAGTGCATGTAGGAAGACACAGAACCTGGGATTTACCTCCATTTATGAAGAGAAACACACAGCATAGTTCTCAGCCATGGATCACACTCTGCTTTAGAGCAAGAAGCACACTCTTGTTTTCTAGAGTCTCTAATATAGCAGGAAACATGAGTGTGCTCAGAACAAAAGAACGGTGTTTCCTACACATTCGGACCATATCTAGTTCAACTCTGCTTCTGAAACTGATACAATGCACGGGTCCTTTAACATCAAATGCTTGTCAGTTAAGATGAGAAACGTATGAGCTTAGTGAACGATGTAGTTCGTTTGAGATGTTAGTAACTGCCCTTACCTGAAACGAAGTCTTGCTTGTAGGAAGACTCAGAGCCTGGGACTTAACTCCATTTCTGAAGTGAAACACACAGCAGAGTTCTCATATATAGATCACACTCTGCTTTAGAGCAAGAAACACGCTCTTGCTTTCTAGAGTCTTTGAGACAGCAGGAAACATGAGTGTGCTGAGAACAAATGAACGGTGTTTCCTACACATATGAGCCATATCTAGTTCAACTCTGATTCTAAATCTGAAACAAACCACAGGTCCTCTAAAATCCAATGCTTGTCAGTTAAGATGAGAAACGTGTGAGCTTCGTGAACGATGTAGTTCGTTTGAGCTGAAAAGTGACTGCCCTTAACTGAAACGAAGTAGTGCTTGTAGGAAGACACCGAGCCTGGGATTTAACTCCATTTCTAAAGTGAAACACACAGCATAGTTCTCATCCTTGAATTGCACTATGCTTTAGAGCAAGAAGAACGCTCTTGCTTTCTAGAATCTCTAATACAGCAGGGAACATGAGTGTGCTCAGAAAAAAAGAACGTTGTTTCCTACACATACGGACCATATCTAGTTCAACTCTGCTTCTGAAACTGATACAACACACGGGTCTTCTAACATCCAATGCTTGTCAGTTAAGATGAGAAACGTGTGAGCTTCGTGAAGGATGTAGTTCGTTTGAGCTGAAAACTGACCGCCCTTACCTGAAACGAAGTAGTGCTTGTAGGAAGACACAGAGCCTGGGATTTAACTCCATTTCTGAAGGGAAACACACAGCATAGTTCTCAACCATGGATCGCACTATGCTTTAGAGCAAGAAGAACGCTCTTGCTTTCTAGAATCACTAATACAGCAGGAAACTTGATTGTGCTCACAACAAATGAACGGTGTTTCATACACATACGGACCATATCTAGTTCAACTCTGCTTCTGAAACTGATACAAATCACGGGTCCTCTAACATCCAATGCTTGTCAGTTAAGATGAGCAACGTGTGAGCTTCGTGAATGATGTAGTTTGTCTGAGCTGTTAGTAACTGCCCTTACCTGAAACGAAGTCTTGCTTGTAGGAAGACTCAGAGCCTGGGATTTAACTCCATTTCTGAAGTGAAACACAAAGCAGAGTTCTCATATATAGATCACACTTAGCTTTAGATCTAGAAACACTCTCTTGCTTTCTAGATTCTCAAAGACAGCATGAAATATGAGTGTGCTGAGAACAAATGAATGGTGTTTCCTACACATATGAGCCATATCTAGTTCAACTCTGATTCTAAAACTGAAACAAACCACAGGTCCCCTAAAATCCAATGCTTGTCAGTTAAGATGAGAAACGTGTGAGCTTCGTGAACGATGTAGTTCGTTTGAGCTGAAAAGTGACTGCCCTTACCTTAAACAAGTAGTGCATGTAGGAAGACACAGAACCTGGGATTTAACTCCATTTATGAAGGGAAACACACAGCATAGTTCTCATCCTTGGATTGCACTATGCTTTAGAGCAAGAAGAACGCTCTTGCTTTATAGAATCTCTAATACAGCAGGAAACATGAGTGTGCTCAGAACAAAAGAACGGTGTTTCCTACACATTCGGACCATATCTAGTTCAACTCTGCTTCTGAAACTGATACAACGCACGGGTCCTCTAACATCCAGTGCTTGTCAGTTAAGATGAGAAACGTGTGAGCTTCGTGAATGATGTAGTTCGTTTGAGCTGAAAAGTGACGGCCCTTACCTGAAACGTGGTAGTGCTTGTAGGAAGACACAGAGCCTGGGATTTAACTCCATTTCTGAAGGGAAACACACAGCATAGTTCTCAACCATGGATCACACTATGCTTTAGAGCAAGAAGAAAGCTCTTGCTTTCTAGAATCTCTAATACAGCAGGAAACTTGAGTGTGCTCCGACAAAAGAACGGTGTTTCATACACATAAGGACCATATCTAGTTCAAATCTGCTTCTGAATCTGATACAAAGCACGGGTCCACTAACATCCTGTGCTTGTCAGTTAAGATAAGAAACGTATGAGCTTAGTGAACGATGTAGTTCGTTTGAGATGTTAGTAACTGCCCTTACCTGAAATGAAGTCTTGCTTGTAGGAAGACTCAGAGCCTGGGACTTAACTCCATTTCTGAAGTGAAACACACAGCAGAGTTCTCATATATAGATCACACTCTGCTTTAGAGCAAGAAACACGCTCTTGCTTTCTAGAGTCTTTGAGACAGCAGGAAACATGAGTGTGCTGAGAACAAATGAACGGTGTTTCCTACACATACAGACCATATCTAGTTCAACTCTGCTTCTGAAACTGATACAACACACGGGTCCTCTAACATCCAGTGCTTGTCAGTTAAGATGAGAAACGTGTGAGCTTCGTGAAGGATGTAGTTCGTTTGAGCTAAAAACTGACCGCCCTTACCTGAAACGAAGTAGTGCTTGTAGGAAGACACAGAGCCTGGGACATAACTCCATTTATGAAGTGAAACCCACAGCAGAGTTCTCAACCATGGATCGCACTATGCTTTAGAGCAAGAAGAACGCTCTTCCTTTCTAGAATCACTAATACAGCAGGAAACATGATTGTGTTCACAACAAATGAACGGTGTTTCATACACATACGGACCATATCTAGTAAAACTCTGCTTCTGAAACTGATACAACGCACGGGTCCTCTAACATCCAGTGCTGGTCAGTTAAGATGAGAAACGTGTGAGCTTCGTGAACGATGTAGTTCGTTTGAGCTGAAAAGTGACGGCCCTTACCTGAAACGTGGTAGTGCTTGTAGGAAGACACAGAGCCTGGGATTTAACTCCATTTCTGAAGGGAAACACACAGCATAGTTCTCAACCATGGATCGCACTATACTTTAGAGCAAGAAGAAAGCTCTTGCTTTCTAGAGTCTCTAATACAGCAGGAAAATTGTGTGTGCTCAGAAGAAAAGAACGGTGTTTCCTATACATACGGACCATATCTAGTTCAACTCTGCTTGAAATTGATACAAAGCAAAGTTCCTCTTACATCAAATGCTTCTGAATTAAGATGAGAAACGTTTGAGCTTCGTGAACGATGTAGTTCGTTTGAGCTGTAAAGTAACTGCCCTTTCCTGAAACGAAGTCTTGCTTGTAGGAAGACTCAGTGCCTGGGATTTAACTCCGTTTCTGAAATGAAACACACAACAGAGTTCTCATCCATTGATCACACTCTGCTTTAGAGCAAGAAGCAGGCTCTTGATTTCTAAAGTCTCTAAGACAGCAGGAAACTTGAGTGTGCTGAGAACAAATGAATGGTGTTTCCTACACATATGGACCATATCTAGTCCAACTCTGCTTCTGAAACTGATACAAAGCACTGGTCCTTTAACATCCAATGCTTGTCAGTTAAGATGAGAAACGTATGAGCTTCGTGAACGATGTAGTTCGTTTGAGATGTTAGTAACTGCCCTTCACTGAAACGAAGTCTTGCTTGTAGGAAGACTCAGAGCCTGGGATTTAACTCCATTTCTGTAGTGAAACACACAGCAGAGTTCTCATATATAGATCACTCTCTGCTTTAGAGCAAGAAACACGCTCTTGCTTTCTATAGTCTCTGAGACTGCAGGAAACATGAGTGTGCTGAGAACAAATGAACGGTGTTTCCTACACATATGAGCCATATCTAGTTCAACTCTGATTCTAAAACTGAAACAAACCACAGGTCCTCTAAAATCCAATGCTTGTCAGTTAAGATGAGAATCGTGTGAGCTTCGTGAACGATTTGGTTCGTTTGAGCTGTTAGTAACTGCCCATACCTGAAAGGAAGTCTTGCTTGTAGGAAGACACATAGCCTGGGATTTAACTCCATTTCTGAAGGGAAACACACAGCATAGTTCCCATCCATGGATCGCACTCTGCTTTAGAGCAAGAAGCACGCTCTTCCTTTCTAGAATCTCTAATCCAGCAGGAAAATTGAGTGTGCTCAGAACAAAAGAACGGTGTTTCCTATACACACGGACCATATCTAGTCCAACTTTGCTCCTGAAACTGATACAACGCAAGGGTCCTCTAACATCCAGTGCTTGTCAGTTAAGATGAGAAACGTGTGAGCTTCATGAACGATGTAGTTCGTTTGAGCTGAAAAGTGACGGCTCTTACCTGAAACGAAGTAGTGCTTGTAGGAAGACACAGAGCCTGGGATTTAACTCCATTTCTGAAGGGAAACACACAGCATAGTTCTCAACCATGGATCGCACTATGCTTTAGAGCAAGAAGAACGCTCTTGCTTTCTAGAATCTCTAATACAGCAGGAAAATTGAGTGTGCTCAGAACAAAAGAACGGTGTTTCATACACATATGGACAAAATCTAGTTCAACTCTGCTTCTGAAACTGATACAAAGCACGGGTCCTCTAACATCCAGTGCTTGTCATTTAAGATGAGCAAAGTGTGAGCTTCATGAATGATGTAGTTTGTTTGAGCTGTTAGTAACTGCCCTTACCTGAAACGAAGTATTGCTTGTAGGAAGACTCAGAGCCTGGCATTTAACTCCATTTCTGAAGTGAAACACACAGCAGAGTTCTCATATATAGATCACACTTTGCTTTAGAGCAAGAAACACGCTCTTGATTTCTAGAGTCTCTAAGACAGCATGAAATATGAGTGTGCTGAGAACAAATGAATGGCGTTTCCTACACATATGAGCCATATCTAGCTCAACTCTGATTCTGAAACTGAAACAAACCACAGTTCCTCTAAAATCCAATGCTTGTCAGTTAAGATGAGAAACGTGTGAGCTTCGTGAACGATGTAGTTCGTTTGAGCTGAAAAGTGACTGCCCTTACCTTAAACAAAGTAGTGCATGTAGGAAGACACAGAACCTGGGATTTAACTCCATTTATGAAGGGAAACTCACTACACAGTTCTCATGCACGGATCACACTCTGCTTTAGAGCAAGAAGCACGCTCTTGATTTCTAGAGTCTCTAATACAGCAGGAAAAGTGAGTGTGCTCACAAGAAAAGAACGGTGTTTCCTATACATACGGACCATATCTAGTTCAACTCTGGTTGAATTTGATACAAAGCAAAGGTCCTCTTACATCAAATGGTTCTCAATTAAGTGAGAAACGTGTGAGCTTCGTGAACGATGTAGTTCGTTTGAGCTGTAAAGTAACTGCCCTTACCTGAAACGAAGTCTTGCTTGTAGGAAGATTCAGAGCCTGGGATTTAACTCCATTTCTGAAGGGAAACACACAGCATAGTTCTCATCCATGGATCGCAGTCTGCTTTAGAGCAAGAAGCACGCTCTTCCTTTCTAGAATCTCTAATCCAGAAAGAAAACTGAGTGTGCTCAGAACAAAAGAACGGTGTTTCCTATACATACGGACCATATCTACTCCAACTCTGCCTCTGAAATTGATACAAAGCACAGGTCCTCTAACATCCAATGCTTGTCAGTTAAGATGAGAAACGTGTGAGCTTCGTGAACGATGCAGTTCGTTTGAGCTGAAAAGTGACTGCCCTTACCTTAAACGAAGTCATGCTTGTAGGAAGACACATAGCCTGGGATTTAACTCCATTTCTGAAGGGAAACACAGAACACCGTTCTCATCCATGTATCACACTCTGCTTTAGAGCAAGAAGCACGCTCTTGCTTTCTAGAGTCTCTAAGACAGCAGGAAAAGTGAGTGTGCTCAGAAGAAAAGAACTGTGTTTCCTATACATACGGACCATATCTAGTTCAACTCTGCTTGAAATTGATACAAAGCAAAGGTCCTCTTACATCCAATGCTTCTCAATTAACATGAGAAACGTTTGAGCTTCGTGAACGATATAGTTCGTTTGAGGTGTAAAGTAACTGCCCTTTCCTGAAATGAAGTCTTGCTTGTAGGAAGACTCAGAGCCTGGGATTTAACTCCGTTTCTGAAGTGAAACACACAACAGAGTTCTCATCCATTGATCACACTCTGCTTTAGAGCAAGAAGCAGGCTCTTGATTTCTAAAGTCTCTATGACAGCAGGAAACTTGAGTGTGCTGAGAACAAATGAATGGTGTTTCCTACACATATGGACCATATCTAGTCCAACTCTGCTTCTGAAACTGATACAAAGCACTGGTCCTTTAACATCCAATGCTTGTCAGTTAAGATGAGAAACTTGTGAGCTTCGTGAACGATGTAGTTCTTTTGAGATGTTAGTAACTGCCCTTCACTGAAACGAAGTCTTGCTTGTAGGAAGACTCAGAGCCTGGGATTTATCTCCATTTCTGAAGTGAAACACACAGCAGAGTTCTCATATATAGATCACACTCTGCTTTAGAGCAAGAAGCACGCTCTTGATTTCTAGAGTCTCTAATACAGCAGGAAAATTGTGTGTGCTCAGAAGAAAAGAACGGTGTTTCCTATACATACGGACCATATCTATTTCAACTCTGCTTGAAATTGATACAAAGCACAGGTCCTCTAACATCCAATGCTTGTCAGTTAAGATGAGAAACGTGTGAGCTTTGTGAACAATGTAGTTCGTTTGAGCTGAATAGTGACTGCCCTTACCTTAAACGAAGTCTTGCTTGTAGGAAGACACATAGCCTGGGATTTAACTCCATTTCTGAAGGGAAACACAGAACGCAGTTCTCATCCATGGATCACACTCTGCTTTAGAGCAAGAAGCACGCTCTTGCTTTCTAGAGTCTCTAAGACAGCAGGAAACATGAGTGTGCTGAGAAAAAAAGAACTGTGTTTCCTAAACATATGAGCCATATCTAGTTCAACTCTGCTTCTGAAACTGATACAAAGCCCTGGTCCTCTAACATCCAATGCTTGTCAGTTAAGATGGGAAACTTGTTAGCTTCGTGAACGATGTAGTTTATTTGAGCTGAAACGTGACTGCCCTTACCTGAAACGAAGTCTTGACTGTAGGAAGACACAGCGCCGGGATTAAACTCCATTTCTGAAGGGAAACACACAGCATAGTTCTCATCCATGGATCACACTCTGCTTTGGAGCAAGAAGCACGCTCTTGCTTTATAGAGTCTCTAATACAGCAGGAAACATGAGTGTGCTCAGAACAAAACAACGGTGTTTCTTACACATTGGACCATAACTAGTTCAACTAGGATTCTGAAAGTGAAACAAACCAAAGGTCCTCTAACATCCAATGCTCGTCAGTTAAGATGAGAAACGTGTGAGCTTCGTGAACGATGTAGTTCATTTGAGCTGGAAAGTAACTGCCCTTACTTGAGACGAAGTCTTCCTTGTAGGAAGACTCAGAGCCTGGGCTTTAACTCCATTTCTGAAGTTAAACGCACAGCAGAGTTGTCATCCCATGATCACACTCTGCGTTAGAGCCAGAAGCACGCTCTAGCTTTCTAGAGTCTTAAGACACCAGGAAACGTGAGTGTGCTGAGGACCAAAGATCGGTGTTTCCTACACATACACACCATATCTAATCCAACTCTGCTTCTGAAACTGATACAAAGCACTGGTGCTCTAACATCCAATGCTTGTCAGTTAAGATGAGAAACGTGTGAGCTTCGTAAACGATGTAGTTCGTTTGAGCTGAAAAGTGACTGCCCTTACCTGAAACGAAGTCTTGCTTGTAGGAAGACACAGAGCATGAGATTTAACTCCATTTCTGAAGGGAAACACAGAACACCATTCTCATCCATGTATCACACTCTGCTTTAGAGCAAGAAGCACGTTCTTGCTTTCTAGAGTCTCTAAGACAGCAGGAAAAGTGAGTGTGCTCAGAAGAATAGAACGGTGTTTCCTATACATACGGACCATATCTAGTTCAACTCTGCTTGAAATTGATACAAAGCAAAGGTCCTCTAACATCAAATACTTCTCAGTTAAGATGGAAAACTTGTGAGCTTCGTGAACGATGTAGTTCGTTTGAGCTGAAAAGTGACTGCCCTTAACTGAAACGAATTCTTGCCTGTAGGAAGACACAGAGCATGGAATTTAACTCCATTTCTGAAGGGAAACACACAGCAGAGTTCTCATATATAGATCACACTCTGCTTTAGAGCAAGAAACACGCTCTTGCTTTCTAGAGTCTCTAATACAGCAGGAAACTTGAGTGTGCTCAGAACAAAAGAACGGTGTTTCCTACACATACGGGCCATATCTAGTTCAACTCTGCTTCTGAAACTGAAACAAACCACAGGTCCTCTATCATCCAATGCTTGTCAGTTAAGATGAGAAACGTGTGAGCTTCTTGAACGATGTAGTTCGTTTGAGCTGTTAGTAACTGCCCTTACCTGAAATGAAGTCTTTCTTTTAGAAAGACTCAGAGCCTGGGATTTAACTCAATTTCTGAAGGGAAACACACAACACAGTTCTCATCCATGGATCACACTCTGCTTTAGAGCAAGAAGCACGCACTTGGTTTCTAGAGTCTCTAATACAGCAGGAAAAGTGAGTGTGCTCAGAAGAAAAGAACGGTGTTTCCTATACATACGGACCATATCTATTTCAACTCTGCTTGAAATTGATACAAAGCAAAGGTCCTCTAACATCAAATGCTTCTCAATTAAGATGAGAAACGTGTGAGCTTCGTGAACGATGAAGTTCGTTTGAGCTGTAAAGTAACTGCCCTTACCTGAAACGAAGTCTTGCTTGTAGGAAGACTCAGAGCCTGGGATTTAACTCCATTTCTGAAGTGAAACACACAACAGAGTTCTCATCCATTGATCACACTCTGCTTTAGAGCAAGAAGCACGCTCTCGCTTTCCAGAGTCTCTAGACAGCAGGAAACATGAGTGTGCTGAGAAAAAAAGAACTGTGTTTCCTAAACATATGAGCCATATCTATTTCAACTCTGCTTCTGAAACTGATACAAAGCACTGGTCCTCTAACATCCTATGCTTGTCAGTTAAGATGGGAAACTTGTTAGCTTCGGGAACGATGTAGTTCATTTTAGCTGAAAAGTGACTGCCCTTACCGGAAACGAAGTCTTGCCTGTAGGAAGACACAGCGCATGGGATTTAACTCCATTTCTGAAGGGAAACACACAGCATAGTTCTCATCCATGGATCACACTCTGCTTTAGAGCAAGAAGCACGCTCTTGCTTTCTAGAGTCTCTAATACAGCAGGAAACTTGAGTGTGCTCAGAACAAAAAAACGGTGTTTCCGACACATACGGGCCATATCTAGTTCAACTCTGCTTCTGAAACTGAAACAAACCACAGGTCCTCTATCATCCAGTGCTTGTCAGTTAAGATGAGAAACGTGTGAGCTTTCTAAACGATGTAGTTTGTTTGCGCTGTTGTTAACTGCCCTTATCTGAAACGAAGTCTTGCTTGTAGGAAGACTCAGAGCCTGGGATTGAACTCCATTTCTGAAGGGAAACACACAACACAGTTCTCATCCATGGATCACACTCTGCTTTAGAGCAAGAAACACGCTTTTACTTTCTAGAGTCTCTAAGACAGCAGGAAACATGAGTGTGCTGAGAACAAATGAATGGTGTTTCCTACACATACGGACCATATCTAGTTCAAATCTGCTTCTGAAACTGAAACAAACTACAGGTCATCTATCATCCAGTGCTTGTCTGTTAAGATGAGAAACGTGTGAGCTTCGTGAATGATGTAGTTCGTTTGAGCTGTTAGTAACTGCCCTTACCTGAAATGAAGTCTTGCTTGTAGGAAGACTCAGAGCATGGGATTTAACTCCATTTCTGAAGTGAAACCCACAGCACAGTTCCCATATATAGATCACACTCTGCTTTAGAGCAAGAAACACGCTCTTGCTTTCTAGAGTCTCTAAGACAGCAGGAAACATGAGTGTGCTGAGAACAAATGAACGGTGTTTCCTACACATATGAGCCATATCTAGTTCAACTCTGATTCTAAAAGTGAAACAAACCACAGGTCCTCTAAAATCCAATGCTTGTCAGTTAAGATGAGAAACGTGTGAGCTTCGTAAACGATGTAGTTCGTTTGAGCTGAAAAGTGACTGCCCTTACCTGAAACGAAGTCTTGCTTGTAGGAAGACACAGAGCATGAGATTTAACTCCATTTCTGAAGGGAAACACAGAACACCGTTCTCTTCCATGTATCACACTCTGCTTTAGAGCAAGAAGCACGTTCTTGCTTTCTAGAGTCTCTAAGACAGCAGGAAAAGTGAGTGTGCTCAGAAGAATAGAACGGTGTTTCCTATACATACGGACCATATCTAGTTCAACTCTGCTTGAAATTGATACAAAGCAAAGGTCCTCTAACATCAAATACTTCTCAGTTAAGATGGAAAACTTGTGAGCTTCGTGAACGATGTAGTTCGTTTGAGCTGAAAAGTGACTGCCCTTAACTGAAACGAATTCTTGCCTGTAGGAAGACACAGAGCATGGAATTTAACTCCATTTCTGAAGGGAAACACACAGCATTGTTCTCATCCATGGATCACACTCTGCTTTAGAGCAAGAAGCACGCTCTTGCTTTCTAGAGTCTCTAATACAGCAGGAAACTTGAGTGTGCTCAGAACAAAAGAACGGTGTTTCCTACACATACGGGCCATATCTAGTTCAACTCTGCTTCTGAAACTGAAACAAACCACAGGTCCTCTATCATCCAATGCTTGTCAGTTAAGATGAGAAACGTGTGAGCTTCTTGAACGATGTAGTTCGTTTGAGCTGTTAGTAACTGCCCTTACCTGAAATGAAGTCTTTCTTTTAGAAAGACTCAGAGCCTGGGATTTAACTCAATTTCTGAAGGGAAACACACAACACAGTTCTCATCCATGGATCACACTCTGCTTTAGAGCAAGAAGCACGCACTTGGTTTCTAGAGTCTCTAATACAGCAGGAAAAGTGAGTGTGCTCAGAAGAAAAGAACGGTGTTTCCTATACATACGGACCATATCTATTTCAACTCTGCTTGAAATTGATACAAAGCAAAGGTCCTCTAACATCAAATGCTTCTCAATTAAGATGAGAAACGTGTGAGCTTCGTGAACGATGTAGTTCGTTTGAGCTGTAAAGTAACTGCCCTTACCTGAAACGAAGTCTTGCTTGTAGGAAGACTCAGAGCCTGGGATTTAACTCCATTTCTGAAGTGAAACACACAACAGAGTTCTCATCCATTGATCACACTCTGCTTTAGAGCAAGAAGCACGCTCTCGCTTTCCAGAGTCTCTAGACAGCAGGAAACATGAGTGTGCTGAGAAAAAAAGAACTGTGTTTCCTAAACATATGAGCCATATCTATTTCAACTCTGCTTCTGAAACTGATACAAAGCACTGGTCCTCTAACATCCTATGCTTGTAAGTTAAGATGGGAAACTTGTTAGCTTCGGGAACGATGTAGTTCATTTTAGCTGAAAAGTGACTGCCCTTACCTGAAACGAAGTCTTGCCTGTAGGAAGACACAGCGCATGGGATTTAACTCCATTTCTGAAGGGAAACACACAGCATAGTTCTCATCCATGGATCACACTCTGCTTTAGAGCAAGAAGCACGCTCTTGCTTTCTAGAGTCTCTAATACAGCAGGAAACTTGAGTGTGCTCAGAACAAAAAAACGGTGTTTCCGACACATACGGGCCATATCTAGTTCAACTCTGCTTCTGAAACTGAAACAAACCACAGGTCCTCTATCATCCAGTGCTTGTCAGTTAAGATGAGAAACGTGTGAGCTTTCTAAACGATGTAGTTTGTTTGCGCTGTTGTTAACTGCCCTTATCTGAAACGAAGTCTTGCTTGTAGGAAGACTCAGAGCCTGGGATTGAACTCCATTTCTGAAGGGAAACACACAACACAGTTCTCATCCATGGATCACACTCTGCTTTAGAGCAAGAAACACGCTCTTACTTTCTAGAGTCTCTAAGACAGCAGGAAACATGAGTGTGCTGAGAACAAATGAATGGTGTTTCCTACACATACGGACCATATCTAGTTCAAATCTGCTTCTGAAACTGAAACAAACTACAGGTCATCTATCATCCAGTGCTTGTCTGTTAAGATGAGAAACGTGTGAGCTTCGTGAATGATGTAGTTCGTTTGAGCTGTTAGTAACTGCCCTTACCTGAAATGAAGTCTTGCTTGTAGGAAGACTCAGAGCATGGGATTTAACTCCATTTCTGAAGTGAAACCCACAGCACAGTTCCCATATATAGATCACACTCTGCTTTAGAGCAAGAAACACGCTCTTGCTTTCTAGAGTCTCTAAGACAGCAGGAAACATGAGTGTGCTGAGAACAAATGAACGGTGTTTCCTACACATATGAGCCATATCTAGTTCAACTCTGATTCTAAAAGTGAAACAAACCACAGGTCCTCTAAAATCCAATGCTTGTCAGTTAAGATGAGAAACGTGTGAGCTTCGTGAACGATGTAGTTCGTTTGAGCTGAAAAGTGACTGCCCTTACCTGAAACGAAGTCTTGCTTGTAGGAAGACACAGAGCATGAGATTTAACTCCATTTCTGAAGGGAAACACAGAACACCATTCTCATCCATGTATCACACTCTGCTTTAGAGCAAGAAGCACGTTCTTGCTTTCTAGAGTCTCTAAGACAGCAGGAAAAGTGAGTGTGCTCAGAAGAATAGAACGGTGTTTCCTATACATACGGACCATATCTAGTTCAACTCTGCTTGAAATTGATACAAAGCAAAGGTCCTCTAACATCAAATACTTCTCAGTTAAGATGGAAAACTTGTGAGCTTCGTGAACGATGTAGTTCGTTTGAGCTGAAAAGTGACTGCCCTTAACTGAAACGAATTCTTGCCTGTAGGAAGACACAGAGCATGGAATTTAACTCCATTTCTGAAGGGAAACACACAGCATTGTTCTCATCCATGGATCACACTCTGCTTTAGAGCAAGAAGCACGCTCTTGCTTTCTAGAGTCTCTAATACAGCAGGAAACTTGAGTGTGCTCAGAACAAAAGAACGGTGTTTCCTACACATACGGGCCATATCTAGTTCAACTCTGCTTCTGAAACTGAAACAAACCACAGGTCCTCTATCATCCAATGCTTGTCAGTTAAGATGAGAAACGTGTGAGCTTCTTGAACGATGTAGTTCGTTTGAGCTGTTAGTAACTGCCCTTACCTGAAATGAAGTCTTTCTTTTAGAAAGACTCAGAGCCTGGGATTTAACTCAATTTCTGAAGGGAAACACACAACACAGTTCTCATCCATGGATCACACTCTGCTTTAGAGCAAGAAGCACGCACTTGGTTTCTAGAGTCTCTAATACAGCAGGAAAAGTGAGTGTGCTCAGAAGAAAAGAACGGTGTTTCCTATACATACGGACCATATCTATTTCAACTCTGCTTGAAATTGATACAAAGCAAAGGTCCTCTAACATCAAATGCTTCTCAATTAAGATGAGAAACGTGTGAGCTTCGTGAACGATGTAGTTCGTTTGAGCTGTAAAGTAACTGCCCTTACCTGAAACGAAGTCTTGCTTGTAGGAAGACTCAGAGCCTGGGATTTAACTCCATTTCTGAAGTGAAACACACAACAGAGTTCTCATCCATTGATCACACTCTGCTTTAGAGCAAGAAGCACGCTCTCGCTTTCCAGAGTCTCTAGACAGCAGGAAACATGAGTGTGCTGAGAAAAAAAGAACTGTGTTTCCTAAACATATGAGCCATATCTATTTCAACTCTGCTTCTGAAACTGATACAAAGCACTGGTCCTCTAACATCCTATGCTTGTCAGTTAAGATGGGAAACTTGTTAGCTTCGGGAACGATGTAGTTCATTTTAGCTGAAAAGTGACTGCCCTTACCTGAAACGAAGTCTTGCCTGTAGGAAGACACAGCGCATGGGATTTAACTCCATTTCTGAAGGGAAACACACAGCATAGTTCTCATCCATGGATCACACTCTGCTTTAGAGCAAGAAGCACGCTCTTGCTTTCTAGAGTCTCTAATACAGCAGGAAACTTGAGTGTGCTCAGAACAAAAAAACGGTGTTTCCGACACATACGGGCCATATCTAGTTCAACTCTGCTTCTGAAACTGAAACAAACCACAGGTCCTCTATCATCCAGTGCTTGTCAGTTAAGATGAGAAACGTGTGAGCTTTCTAAACGATGTAGTTTGTTTGCGCTGTTGTTAACTGCCCTTATCTGAAACGAAGTCTTGCTTGTAGGAAGACTCAGAGCCTGGGATTGAACTCCATTTCTGAAGGGAAACACACAACACAGTTCTCATCCATGGATCACACTCTGCTTTAGAGCAAGAAACACGCTTTTACTTTCTAGAGTCTCTAAGACAGCAGGAAACATGAGTGTGCTGAGAACAAATGAATGGTGTTTCCTACACATACGGACCATATCTAGTTCAAATCTGCTTCTGAAACTGAAACAAACTACAGGTCATCTATCATCCAGTGCTTGTCTGTTAAGATGAGAAACGTGTGAGCTTCGTGAATGATGTAGTTCGTTTGAGCTGTTCGTAACTGCCCTTACCTGAAACGAAGTCTTGCTTGTAGGAAGACTCAGAGCCTGGGATTTAACTCCATTTCTGAAGTGAAACCCACAGCACAGTTCCCATATATAGATCACACTCTGCTTTAGAGCAAGAAACACGCTCTTGCTTTCTAGAGTCTCTAAGACAGCAGGAAACATGAGTGTGCTGAGAACAAATGAACGGTGTTTCCTACACATATGAGCCATATCTAGTTCAACTCTGATTCTAAAAGTGAAACAAACCACAGGTCCTCTAAAATCCAATGCTTGTCAGTTAAGATGAGAAACGTGTGAGCTTCGTGAACGATGTAGTTCGTTTGAGCTGAAAAGTGACTGCCCTTACTCGAAACAAAGTAGTGCTTGAAGGAAGACACAGAGCCTGGGATTTAACTCCATTTCTGAAGGGAAACACACAGCATAGTTCTCATCCATGGATCACACTCTACTTTAGAGCAAGAAGCACACTCTTCCTTTCTAGAATCTCTAATCCAGCAGGAAAATTGAGTGTGCTCAGAACAAAAGAACGGTGTTTCCTACACATACGGACCATATCGAGTTCAACTCTGCTTCTGAAACTGAAATAAACCACAGGTCCTCTATCATCCAGTGCTTGTCAGTTAAGATGAGAAACGTGTGAGCTTCGTGAACGATGTAGTTCGTTTGAGCTGAAAAGTGACTGCCCTTACCTGAAAAAAAGTAGTGCTTGTAGGAAGACACAGAGCCTGGGATTTAACTCCATTTCTGAAGGGAAACACACAACACAGTTCTCATCCATGGATCACACTCTGCTTTAGAGCAAGAAGCACGCTCTTGATTTCTAAGGTCTCTAAGACAGCAGGAAAAGTGAGTGTGCTGAGAACAAATGAATGGTGTTTCCTACACATATGGACCATATCTAGTCCAACTCTGCTTCTGAAACTGATACAAAGCACTGGTCCTTTAACATCCAAAGCTTGTCAGTTAAGATGAGAAACGTGTGAGCTTCTTGAATGATGTAGTTCGTTTGAGGTGTTAGTAACTGCCCTTACCAGAAACGAAGTCTTGCTTGTAGGAAGACTCAGAGCCTAGGATTTAACTCTATTTCTGAAGTGAAACCCACAGCAGAGTTCTCATATATAGATCACACTCTGCTTTAGAGCAAGAAACATGCTCTTGCTTTCTAGAGTCTCTAAGACAGCAGGAAACATGAGTGTGCTCAGAACAAAAGAACGGTGTTTCCTACACATACAGGCCATATCTAGTTCAACTTTGCTTCTGAAACTGAAACAAACCACAGGTCCTCTATCATCCAATGCTTGTCAGTTAAGATGAGAAACGTGTGAGCTTCTTGAACGATGTAGTTCGTTTGAGCTGTTAGTAACTACCCTTACCTGAAATGAAGTCTTTCTTGTAGAAAGACTCAGAGCCTGGGATTTAACTCAATTTCTGAAGGGAAACACACAACACAGTTCTCATCCATGAATCACACTCTGCTTTAGAGCAAGAAGCACGCTCTTGGTTTCTAGAGTCTCTAATACAGCAGGAAAAGTGAGTGTGCTCAGAAGAAAAGAACGGTGTTTCCTATACACACGGACCATATCTATTTCAACTCTGCTTCTGAAACTGATACAAAGCACTGGTCCTCTAACATCCTATGCTTGTCATTTAAGATGGGAAACTTGTTAGCTTCGGGAACGATGTAGTTCATTTTAGCTGAAAAGTGACTGCCCTTACCTGAAACGAAGTCTTGCCTGTAGGAAGACACAGCGCCTGGGATTTAACTCCATTTCTGAAGGGAAACACACAACAGAGTTCTCATCCATGGATCACACTCTGCTTTAGAGCAAGAAGCACGCTCTCGCTTTCCAGAGTCTCTAAGACAGCAGGAAACTTGAGTGTGCTGAGAACAAATGAATGATGTTTCCTACACATATGGACCATATCTAGTCCAACTCTGCTTCTGAAACTGATACAAAGCACTGGTCCTTAAACATCCAATGCTTGTCAGTTAAGATGAGAAACGTGTGAGCTTCTTGAACGATGTCGTTCGTTTGAGCTGAAAAGTGACTGCCCTTACTTGAAACGAAGTCTTGCTCGCAGGAAGACACAGAGCATGTAATTTAACTCCATTTCTGAAGTGAAACACACAAAGAGTTCTCATATATAGATAACACTCTGCTTTAGAGCAAGAAGCACGCTCTTGCTTTCTAGAGTGTCTAAGACAGCAGGAAACATGCGTGTGCTGAGAAAAAAAGAACTGTGTTTCCTAAACATATGAGCCATATCTATTTCAACTCTGCTTCTGAAACTGATACAAAGCACTGGTCCTCTAACATCCTATGCTTGTCAGTTAAGATGGGAAACTTGTTAGCTTCGGGAACGATGTAGTTCATTTTAGCTGAAAAGTGACTGCCCTTACCTGAAACGAAGTCTTGCCTGTAGGAAGAGACAGCGCCTGGGATTTAACTCCATTTCTGAAGGGAAACACACAGCATAGTTCTCATCCATGGATCACACTCTGCTTTAGAGCAAGAAGCACGCTCTTGCTTTCTAGAGTCTCTAATACAGCAGGAAACTTGAGTGTGCTCAGAACAAAAAACGGTGTTTCCGACACATACGGGCCATATCTAGTTCAACTCTGCTTCTGAAACTGAAACAAACCACAGGTCCTCTATCATCCAGTGCTTGTCAGTTAAGATGAGAAACGTGTGAGCTTTGTGAACGATGTAGTTCGTTTGCGCTGTTGTTAACTGCCCTTATCTGAAACGAAGTCTTGCTTGTAGGAAGACTCAGAGCCTGGGATTTAACTCCATTTCTGAAGTGAAACACACAGCAGAGTTCTCAATATAGATCACACTCTGCTTTAGAGCAAGAAACACGCTCTTACTTTCTAGAGTCTCTAAGACAGCAGGAAACATGAGTGTGCTGAGAACAAATGAATGGTGTTTCCTAAACATACGGACCATATCTAGTTCAAATCTGCTTCTGAAACTGAAACAAACTACAGGTCATCTATCATCCAGTGCTTGTCTGTTAAGATGAGAAACGTATGAGCTTCGTGAACGATGTAGTTCTTTTGAGATGTTAGTAACTGCCCTTCACTGAAACGAAGTCTTGCTTGTAGGAAGACTCAGAGCCTGGGATTTATCTCCATTTCTGAAGTGAAACACACAGCAGAGTTCTCATATATAGATCACACTCTGCTTTAGAGCAAGAAGCACGCTCTTGATTTCTAGAGTCTCTAATACAGCAGGAAAATTGTGTGTGCTCAGAAGAAAAGAACGGTGTTTCCTATACATACGGACCATATCTATTTCAACTCTGCTTGAAATTGATACAAAGCACAGGTCCTCTAACATCAAATGCTTGTCAGTTAACATGAGAAAAGTGTGAGCTTTGTGAACAATGTAGTTCGTTTGAGCTGAAGAGTGACTGCCCTTACCTTAAACGAAGTCTTGCTTGTAGGAGGACACATAGCCTGGGATTTAACTCCATTTCTGAAGGGAAACACAGAACGCAGTTCTCATCCATGGATCACACTCTGCTTTAGAGCAAGAAGCACGCTCTTGCTTTCTAGAGTCTCTAAGACAGCAGGAAACATGAGTGTGCTGAGAAAAAAAGAACTGTGTTTCCTAAACATATGAGCCATATCTAGTTCAACTCTGCTTCTGAAACTGATACAAAGCCCTGGTCCTCTAACATCCAATGCTTGTCAGTTAAGATGGGAAACTTGTTAGCTTCGTGAACGATGTAGTTTATTTGAGCTGAAACGTGACTGCCCTTACCTGAAACGAAGTCTTGACTGTAGGAAGACACAGCGCCTGGGATTTAACTCCATTTCTGAAGGGAAACACACAGCATAGTTCTCATCCATGGATCACACTCTGCTTTGGAGCAAGAAGCACGCTCTTGCTTTATAGAGTCTCTAATACAGCAGGAAACATGAGTGTGCTCAGAACAAAACAACGGTGTTTCTTACACATTGGACCATAACTAGTTCAACTAGGCTTCTGAAAGTGAAACAAACCAAAGGTCCTCTAACATCCAATGCTCGTCAGTTAAGATGAGAAACGTGTGAGCTTCGTGAACGATGTAGTTCATTTGAGCTGGAAAGTAACTGCCCTTACTTGAGACGAAGTCTTCCTTGTAGGAAGACTCAGAGCCTGGCTTTAACTCCATTTCTGAAGTTAAACGCACAGCAGAGTTGTCATCCCATGATCACACTCTGCGTTAGAGCCAGAAGCACGCTCTAGCTTTCTAGAGTCTTAAGACACCAGGAAACGTGAGTGTGCTGAGGACCAAAGATCGGTGTTTCCTACACATACACACCATATATAATCCAACTCTGCTTCTGAAACTGATACAAAGCACTGGTGCTCTAACATCCAATGCTTGTCAGTTAAGATGAGAAACGTGTGAGCTTCGTAAACGATGTAGTTCGTTTGAGCTGAAAAGTGACTGCCCTTACCTGAAACGAAGTCTTGCTTGTAGGAAGACACAGAGCATGAGATTTAACTCCATTTCTGAAGGGAAACACAGAACACCGTTCTCATCCATGTATCACACTCTGCTTTAGAGCAAGAAGCACGTTCTTGCTTTCTAGAGTCTCTAAGACAGCAGGAAAAGTGAGTGTGCTCAGAAGAATAGAACGGTGTTTCCTATACATACGGACCATATCTAGTTCAACTCTGCTTTTAATTGATACAAAGCAAAGGTACTCTAACATCAAATACTTCTCAGTTAAGATGGGAAACGTGTGAGCTTCGTGAACGATGTAGTTCGTTTGAGCTGAAAAGTGACTGCCCTTAACTGAAACGAATTCTTACCTGTAGGAAGACACAGAGCATGGAATTTAACTCCATTTCTGAAGGGAAACACACAGCATTGTTCTCATCCATGGATCACACTCTGCTTTAGAGCAAGAAGCACGCTCTTGCTTTCTAGAGTCTCTAATACAGCAGGAAACTTGAGTGTGCTCAGAACAAAAGAACGGTGTTTTCTACACATACGGGCCATATCTAATCCAACTCTGCTTCTGAAACTGATACAAAGCACTGGTGCTCTAACATCCAATGCTTGTCAGTTAAGATGAGAAACGTGTGAGCTTCGTAAACGATGTAGTTCGTTTGAGCTGAAAAGTGACAGCCCTTACCTGAAACGAAGTCTTGCTTGTAGGAAGACACAGAGCATGAGATTTAACTCCATTTCTGAAGGGAAACAAAGAACACCGTTCTCATCCATGGATCACACTCTGCTTTAGAGCAAGAAGCACGCTCTTGGTTTCTAGAGTCTCTAATACAGCAGGAAAAGTGAGTGTGCTCAGAAGAAAAGAACGGTGTTTCCTATACATACGGACCATATCTATTTCAACTCTGCTTGAAATTGATACAAAGCAAAGGTCCTCTAACATCAAATGCTTCTCAATTAAGATGAGAAACGTGTGAGCTTCGTGAACGATG
Source organism: Onychomys leucogaster (assembly GCA_949786385.1). Lineage (NCBI taxonomy): Eukaryota > Metazoa > Chordata > Mammalia > Rodentia > Cricetidae > Onychomys > Onychomys leucogaster. The sequence continues at coordinate 2,452,431 of CATKUP010000054.1, forward strand.
TAGTTCGTTTGAGCTGTAAAGTAACTGCCCTTACCTGAAACGAAGTCTTGCTTGTAGGAAGACTCAGAGCCTGGGATTTAACTCCATTTCTGAAGTGAAACACACAACAGAGTTCTCATCCATTGATCACACTCTGCTTTAGAGCAAGAAGCACGCTCTCGCTTTCCAGAGTCTCTAAGACAGCAGGAAACTTGAGTGTGCTGAGAACAAATGAATGATGTTTCCTACACATATGGACCATATCTAGTCCAACTCTGCTTCTGAAACTGATACAAAGCACTGGTCCTTAAACATCCAATGCTTGTCAGTTAAGATGAGAAACGTGTGAGCTTCGTGAACGATGTCGTTCGTTTGAGCTGAAAAGTGACTGCCCTTACTTGAAACAAAGTCTTGCTCGCAGGAAGACACAGAGCATGTAATTTAACTCCATTTCTGAAGTGAAACACACAAAAAGTTCTCATATATAGATAACACTCTGCTTTAGAGCAAGAAGCACGCTCTTGCTTTCTAGAGTCTCTAATACAGCAGGAAACTTGAGTGTGCTCAGAACAAAAAAACGGTGTTTCCGAGACATACAGGCCATATCTAGTTCAACTCTGCTTCTGAAACTGAAACAAACCACAGGTCCTCTATCATCCAGTGCTTGTCAGTTAAGATGAGAAACGTGTGAGCTTTGTGAACGATGTAGTTCGTTTGCGCTGTTGTTAACTGCCCTTATCTAAAACGAAGTCTTGCTTGTAGGAAGACTCAGAGCCTGGGATTGAACTCCATTTCTGAAGTGAAACACACAGCAGAGTTCTCAAATATAGATCACACTCTGCTTTAGAGCAAGAAGCACGCTCTTGCTTTCTAGAGTCTCTAAGACAGCAGGAAACATGAGTGTGCTGAGAAAAAAAGAACTGTGTTTCCTAAACATATGAGCCATATCTAGTTTAATTCTGCTTCTGAAACTGATACAAAGCCCTGGTCCTCTAACATCCAATGCTTGTCAGTTAAGATGGGAAACTTGTTAGCTTCGTGAACGATGTAGTTTATTTGAGCTGAAACGTGACTGCCCTTACCTGAAACGAAGTCTTGACTGTAGGAAGACACAGCGCCGGGATTAAACTCCATTTCTGAAGGGAAACACACAGCATAGTTCTCATCCATGGATCACACTCTGCTTTGGAGCAAGAAGCATGCTCTTGCTTTATAGAGTCTCTAATACAGCAGGAAACATGAGTGTGCTCAGAACAAAACAACGGTGTTTCTTACACATTGGACCATAACTAGTTCAACTAGGCTTCTGAAAGTGAAACAAACCAAAGGTCCTCTAACATCCAATGCTCGTCAGTTAAGATGAGAAACGTGTGAGCTTCGTGAACGATGTAGTTCATTTGAGCTGGAAAGTAACTGCCCTTACTTGAGACGAAGTCTTCCTTGTAGGAAAACTCAGAGCCTGGGCTTTAACTCCATTTCTGAAGTTAAACGCACAGCAGAGTTGTCATCCCATGATCACACTCTGCGTTAGAGCCAGAAGCACGCTCTAGCTTTCAAGAGTCTTAAGACACCAGGAAACGTGAGTGTGCTGAGGACCAAAGATCGGTGTTTCCTACACATACACACCATATCTAATCCAACTCTGCTTCTGAAACTGATACAAAGCACTGGTGCTCTAACATCCAATGCTTGTCAGTTAAGATGAGAAACGTGTGAGCTTCGTAAACGATGTAGTTCGTTTGAGCTGAAAAGTGACTGCCCTTACCTGAAACGAAGTCTTGCTTGTAGGAAGACACAGAGCATGAGATTTAACTCCATTTCTGAAGGGAAACACAGAACACCGTTCTCATCCATGTATCACACTCTGCTTTAGAGCAAGAAGCACGTTCTTGCTTTCTAGAGTCTCTAAGACAGCAGGAAAAGTGAGTGTGCTCAGAAGAATAGAACGGTGTTTCCTATACATACGGACCATATCTAGTTCAACTCTGCTTGAAATTGATACAAAGCAAAGGTCCTCTAACATCAAATACTTCTCAGTTAAGATGGGAAACGTGTGAGCTTCGTGAACGATGTAGTTCGTTTGAGCTGAAAAGTGACTGCCCTTAACTGAAACGAATTCTTGCCTGTAGGAAGACACAGAGCATGGAATTTAACTCCATTTCAGAAGGGAAACACACAGCATTGCTCTAATCCATGGATCACACTCTGCTTTAGAGCAAGAAGCACGCTCTTGCTTTCTAGAGTCTCTAATACAGCAGGAAACTTGAGTGTGCTCAGAACAAAAGAACGGTGTTTTCTACACATACGGGCCATATCTAATCCAACTCTGCTTCTGAAACTGATACAAAGCACTGGTGCTCTAACATCCAATGCTTGTCAGTTAAGATGAGAAACGTGTGAGCTTCGTAAACGATGTAGTTCGTTTGAGCTGAAAAGTGACAGCCCTTACCTGAAACGAAGTCTTGCTTGTAGGAAGACACAGAGCATGAGATTTAACTCCATTTCTGAAGGGAAACACAGAACACCGTTCTCATCCATGGATCACACTCTGCTTTAGAGCAAGAAGCACGCTCTTGGTTTCTAGAGTCTCTAATACAGCAGGAAAAGTGAGTGTGCTCAGAAGAAAAGAACGGTGTTTCCTATACATACGGACCATATCTATTTCAACTCTGCTTGAAATTGATACAAAGCAAAGGTCCTCTAACATCAAATGCTTCTCAATTAAGATGAGAAACGTGTGAGCTTCGTGAACGATGTAGTTCGTTTGAGCTGCAAAGTAACTGCCCTTACCTGAAACGAAGTCTTGCTTGTAGGAAGACTCAGAGCCTGGGATTTAACTCCATTTCTGAAGTGAAACACAACAGAGTTCTCATCCATTGATCACACTCTGCTTTAGAGCAAGAAGCACGCTCTTGCTTTCTAGAGTCTCTAAGACAGCAGGAAACATGAGTGTGCTGAGAAAAAAAGAACTGTGTTTCCTAAACATATGAGCCATATCTATTTCAACTCTGCTTCTGAAACTGATACAAAGCACTGGTCCTGTAACATCCTATGCTTGTCAGTTAAGATGGGAAACTTGTTAGCTTCGGGAACGATGTAGTTCATTTTAGCTGAAAAGTGACTGCCCTTACCTGAAACGAAGTCTTGCCTGTAGGAAGACACAGCGCCTGGGATTTAACTCCATTTCTGAAGGGAAACGCACAGCATAGTTCTCATCCATGGATCACACTCTGCTTTAGAGCAAGAAGCACGCTCTTGCTTTCTAGAGTCTCTAATACAGCAGGAAACTTGAGTGTGCTCAGAACAAAAAAACGGTGTTTCCGAGACATACGGGCCATATCTAGTTCAACTCTGCTTCTGAAACTGAAACAAACCACAGGTCCTCTATCATCCAGTGCTTGTCAGTTAAGATGAGAAACGTGTGAGCTTTGTGAACGATGTAGTTCGTTTGCGCTGTTGTTAACTGCCCTTATCTGAAACGAAGTCTTGCTTGTAGGAAGACTCAGAGCCTGGGATTGAACTCCATTTCTGAAGTGAAACACACAGCAGAGTTCTCAAATATAGATCACACTCTGCTTTAGAGCAAGAAACACGCTCTTACTTTCTAGAGTCTCTAAGACAGCAGGAAACATGAGTGTGCTGAGAACAAATGAATGGTGTTTCATACACATACGGACCATATCTAGTTCAAATCTGCTTCTGAAACTGAAACAAACTACAGGTCATCTATCATCCAGTGCTTGTCTGTTAAGATGAGAAACGTGTGAGATTCGTGAATGATGTAGTTCGTTTGAGCTGTTAGTAACTGCCCTTACCTAAAACGAAGTCTTGCTTGTAGGAAGACTCAGAGCCTGGGATTTAACTCCATTTCTGAAGTGAAACCCACAGCACAGTTCCCATATATAGATCACACTCTGCTTTAGAGCAAGACACACGCTCTTGCTTTCTAGAGTCTCTAAGACAGCAGGAAACATGAGTGTGCTGAGAACAAATGAACGGTGTTTCCTACACATATGAGCCATATCTAGTTCAACTCTGATTCTAAAAGTGAAACAAACCACAGGACCTCTAAAATCCAATGCTTGTCAGTTAAGATGAGAAACGTGTGAGCTTCGTGAACGATGTAGTTCGTTTGAGCTGAAAAGTGACTGCCCTTACCTGAAACAAAGTAGTGCTTGTAGGAAGACACAGAGCCTGGGATTTAACTCCATTTCTGAAGGGAAACACACAGCATACTTCTCATCCATGGATCACACTCTACTTTAGAGCAAGAAGCACACTCTTCCTTTCTAGAATCTCTAATCCAGCAGGAAAATTGAGTGTGCTCAGAACAAAAGAACGGTGTTTCCTACACATACGGACCATATCTAGTTCAACTCTGCTTCTGAAACTGAAATAAACCACAGGTCCTCTATCATCCAGTGCTTGTCAGTTAAGATGAGAAACGTGTGATCTTCGTGAATGATGTAGTTCGTTTGAGCTGAAAAGTGACAGCCCTTACCTGAAACGTGGTAGTGCTTGTAGGAAGACACAGAGCCTGGAATTTAACTCCATTTCTGAAGGGAAACACACAGCATAGTTCTCAACCATGGATCACACTATGCTTTAGAGCAAGAAGAAAGCTCTTGCTTTCTAGAATGTCTAATACAGCAGGAAATTTGAGTGTGCTCAGAACAAAAGAATGGTGTTTCATACAAATACGGACCATATCTAGTTCAACTCTGCTTCTGAAACTGGTACAACGCACGGGTCCTCTAACATCCAGTGCTTGTCAGTTAAGATGAGCAATGTGTGAGCTTCGTGAATGATGTAGTTCTTTTGAGCTGTTAGTAACTGCCCTTACCTGAAACAGTGTCTTGCTTGTAGGAAGACTCAGAGCCTGGGACTTAACTCCATTTCTGAAGGGAAACACACAACACAGTTCTCATCCACGGATCACACTCTGCTTTAGAGCAAGAAGCACGCTCCTGATTTCTAGAGTCTCTAATACAGCAGGAAAAGTAAGTGTGCTCAGAAGAAAAGAACGGTGTTTCCTATACATACGGACCATATCTAGTTCAACTCTGCTTGAAATTGATACAAAGCAAAGGTCCTCTTACATCAAATGCTTCTCAATTAAGATGAGAAATGTGTGAGCTTCGTGAACGATGTAGTTCGTTTGAGCTGTAAAGTAACTGCCCTTACCTGAAACAAAGTCTTGCTTGTAGAAAGACTCAGAGCCTGGGATTTAACTCCGTTTCTGAAGTGAAACACACAACAGAGTCCTCTTCCATTGATCACACTCTGCTTTAGAGCAAGAAGCACGCTCTTGATTTCTAAGGTCTCTAAGACAGCAGGAAAAGTGAGTGTGCTGAGAACAAATGAATGGTGTTTCCTACACATATGGACCATATCTAGTCCAACTCTGCTTCTGAAACTGATACAAAGCACTGGTCCTTTAACATCCAATGCTTGTCAGTTAAGATGAGAAACGTGTGAGCTTCTTGAATGATGTAGTTCGTTTGAGGTGTTAGTAACTGCCCTTACCAGAAACGAAGTCTTGCTTGTAGGAAGACTCAGAGCCTAGGATTTAACTCTATTTCTGAAGTGAAACCCACAGCAGAGTTCTCATATATAGATCACACTCTGCTTTAGAGCAATAAACATGCTCTTGCTTTCTAGAGTCTCTAAGACAGCAGGAAACATGAGTGTGCTCAGAACAAAAGAACGGTGTTTCCTACACATACAGGCCATATCTAGTTCAACTCTGCTTCTGAAACTGAAACAAACCACAGGTCCTCTATCATCCAATGCTTGTCAGTTAAGATGAGAAACGTGTGAGCTTCTTGAACGATGTAGTTCGTTTGAGCTGTTAGTAACTGCCCTTACCTGAAATGAAGTCTTTCTTGTAGAAAGACTCAGAGCCTGGGATTTAACTCAATTTCTGAAGGGAAACACACAACACAGTTCTCATCCATGGATCACACTCTGCTTTAGAGCAAGAAGCACGCTCTTGCCTTCTAGAGTCTCTAAGACAGCAGGAAACATGAGTGTGCTGAGAAAAAAAGAACTGTGTTTCCTAAACATATGAGCCATATCTAGTTTAATTCTGCTTCTGAAACTGATACAAAGCCCTGGTCCTCTAACATCCAATGCTTGTCAGTTAAGATGGGAAACTTGTTAGCTTCGTGAACGATGTAGTTTATTTGAGCTGAAACGTGACTGCCCTTACCTGAAACGAAGTCTTGACTGTAGGAAGACACAGCGCCGGGATTAAACTCCATTTCTGAAGGGAAACACACAGCATAGTTCTCATCCATGGATCACACTCTGCTTTGGAGCAAGAAGCATGCTCTTGCTTTATAGAGTCTCTAATACAGCAGGAAACATGAGTGTGCTCGGAACAAAACAACGGTGTTTCTTACACATTGGACCATAACTAGTTCAACTAGGCTTCTGAAAGTGAAACAAACCAAAGGTCCTCTAACATCCAATGCTCGTCAGTTAAGATGAGAAACGTGTGAGCTTCGTGAACGATGTAGTTCATTTGAGCTGGAAAGTAACTGCCCTTACTTGAGACGAAGTCTTCCTTGTAGGAAAACTCAGAGCCTGGGCTTTAACTCCATTTCTGAAGTTAAACGCACAGCAGAGTTGTCATCCCATGATCACACTCTGCGTTAGAGCCAGAAGCACGCTCTAGCTTTCTAGAGTCTTAAGACACCAGGAAACGTGAGTGTGCTGAGGACCAAAGATCGGTGTTTCCTACACATACACACCATATCTAATCCAACTCTGCTTCTGAAACTGATACAAAGCACTGGTGCTCTAACATCCAATGCTTGTCAGTTAAGATGAGAAACGTGTGAGCTTCGTAAACGATGTAGTTCGTTTGAGCTGAAAAGTGACTGCCCTTACCTGAAACGAAGTCTTGCTTGTAGGAAGACACAGAGCATGAGATTTAACTCCATTTCTGAAGGGAAACACAGAACACCGTTCTCATCCATGTATCACACTCTGCTTTAGAGCAAGAAGCACGTTCTTGCTTTCTAGAGTCTCTAAGACAGCAGGAAAAGTGAGTGTGCTCAGAAGAATAGAACGGTGTTTCCTATACATACGGACCATATCTAGTTCAACTCTGCTTGAAATTGATACAAAGCAAAGGTCCTCTAACATCAAATACTTCTCAGTTAAGATGGGAAACGTGTGAGCTGCGTGAACGATGTAGTTCGTTTGACCTGAAAAGTGACTGCCCTTAACTGAAACGAATTCTTGCCTGTAGGAAGACACAGAGCATGGAATTTAACTCCATTTCAGAAGGGAAACACACAGCATTGCTCTCATCCATGGATCACACTCTGCTTTAGAGCAAGAAGCACGCTCTTGCTTTCTAGAGTCTCTAATACAGCAGGAAACTTGAGTGTGCTCAGAACAAAAGAACGGTGTTTTCTACACATACGGGCCATATCTAATCCAACTCTGCTTCTGAAACTGATACAAAGCACTGGTGCTCTAACATCCAATGCTTGTCAGTTAAGATGAGAAACGTGTGAGCTTCGTAAACGATGTAGTTCGTTTGAGCTGAAAAGTGACAGCCCTTACCTGAAACGAAGTCTTGCTTGTAGGAAGACACAGAGCATGAGATTTAACTCCATTTCTGAAGGGAAACACAGAACACCGTTCTCATCCATGGATCACACTCTGCTTTAGAGCAAGAAGCACGCTCTTGGTTTCTAGAGTCTCTAATACAGCAGGAAAAGTGAGTGTGCTCAGAAAAAAAGAACGGTGTTTCCTATACATACGGACCATATCTATTTCAACTCTGCTTGAAATTGATACAAAGCAAAGGTCCTCTAACATCAAATGCTTCTCAATTAAGATGAGAAACGTGTGAGCTTCGTGAACGATGTAGTTCGTTTGAGCTGCAAAGTAACTGCCCTTACCTGAAACGAAGTCTTGCTTGTAGGAAGACTCAGAGCCTGGGATTTAACTCCATTTCTGAAGTGAAACACAACAGAGTTCTCATCCATTGATCACACTCTGCTTTAGAGCAAGAAGCACGCTCTCGCTTTCCAGAGTCTCTAAGACAGCAGGAAACTTGAGTGTGCTGAGAACAAATGAATGATGTTTCCTACACATATGGACCATATCTAGTCCAACTCTGCTTCTGAAACTGATACAAAGCACTGGTCCTTAAACATCCAATGCTTGTCAGTTAAGATGAGAAACGTGTGAGCTTCGTGAACGATGTCGTTCGTTTGAGCTGAAAAGTGACTGCCCTTACTTGAAACGAAGTCTTGCTCACAGGAAGACATAGAGCATGTAATTTAACTCCATTTCTGAAGTGAAACACACAAAGAGTTCTCATATATAGATAACACTCTGCTTTAGAGCAAGAAGCACGCTCTTGCTTTCTAGAGTCTCTAAGACAGCAGGAAACATGAGTGTGCTGAGAAAAAAAGAACTGTGTTTCCTAAACATATGAGCCATATCTATTTCAACCCTGCTTCTGAAACTGATACAAAGCACTGGTCCTGTAACATCCTATGCTTGTCAGTTAAGGTGGGAAACTTGTTAGCTTCGGGAACGATGTAGTTCATTTTAGCTGAAAAGTGACTGCCCTTACCTGAAACGAAGTCTTGCCTGTAGGAAGACACAGCGCCTGGGATTTAACTCCATTTCTGAAGGGAAACACACAGCATAGTTCTCATCCATGGATCACACTCTGCTTTAGAGCAAGAAGCACGCTCTTGCTTTCTAGAGTCTCTAATACAGCAGGAAACTTGAGTGTGCTCAGAACAAAAAAACGGTGTTTCCGAGACATAAGGGCCATATCTAGTTCAACTCTGCTTCTGAAACTGAAACAAACCACAGGTCCTCTATCATCCAGTGCTTGTCAGTTAAGATGAGAAACGTGTGAGCTTTGTGAACGATGTAGTTCGTTTGCGCTGTTGTTAACTGCCCTTATCTGAAACGAAGTCTTGCTTGTAGGAAGACTCAGAGCCTGGGATTGAACTCCATTTCTGAAGTGAAACACACAGCAGAGTTCTCAAATATAGATCACACTCTGCTTTAGAGCAAGAAACACGCTCTTACTTTCTAGAGTCTCTAAGACAGCAGGAAACATGAGTGTGCTGAGAACAAATGAATGGTGTTTCCTACACATACGGACCATATCTAGTTCAAATCTGCTTCTGAAACTGAAACAAACTACAGGTCATCTATCATCCAGTGCTTGTCTGTGAAGATGAGAAACGTGTGAGATTCGTGAATGATGTAGTTCGTTTGAGCTGTTAGTAACTGCCCTTACCTGAAACGAAGTCTTGCTTGTAGGAAGACTCAGAGCCTGGGATTTAACTCCATTTCTGAAGTGAAACCCACAGCACAGTTCCCATATATAGATCACACTCTGCTTTAGAGCAAGACACACGCTCTTGCTTTCTAGAGTCTCTAAGACAGCAGGAAACATGAGTGTGCTGAGAACAAATGAACGGTGTTTCCTACACATATGAGCCATATCTAGTTCAACTCTGATTCTAAAAGTGAAACAAACCACAGGACCTCTAAAATCCAATGCTTGTCAGTTAAGATGAGAAACGTGTGAGCTTCGTGAACGATGTAGTTCCTTTGAGCTGAAAAGTGACTGCCCTTACCTGAAACAAAGTAGTGCTTGTAGGAAGACACAGAGCCTGGGATTTAACTCCATTTCTGAAGGGAAACACACAGCATACTTCTCATCCATGGATCACACTCTACTTTAGAGCAAGAAGCACACTCTTCCTTTCTAGAATCTCTAATCCAGCAGGAAAAATGACTGTGCTCAGAACAAAAGAACGGTGTTTCCTACACATACGGACCATATCTAGTTCAACTCTGCTTCTGAAACTGAAATAAACCACAGGTCCTCTATCATCCAGTGCTTGTCAGTTAAGATGAGAAACGTGTGATCTTCGTGAATGATGTAGTTCTTTTGAGCTGAAAAGTGACAGCCCTTACCTGAAACGTGGTAGTGCTTGTAGGAAGACACAGAGCCTGGAATTTAACTCCATTTCTGAAGGGAAACACACAGCATAGTTCTCAACCATGGATCACACTATGCTTTAGAGCAAGAAGAAAGCTCTTGCTTTCTAGAATGTCTAATACAGCAGGAAATTTGAGTGTGCTCAGAACAAAAGAATGGTGTTTCATACAAATACGGACCATATCTAGTTCAACTCTGCTTCTGAAACTGGTACAACGCACGGGTCCTCTAACATCCAGTGCTTGTCAGTTAAGATGAGCAATGTGTGAGCTTCGTGAATGATGTAGTTCTTTTGAGCTGTTAGTAACTGCCCTTACCTGAAACAGTGTCTTGCTTGTAGGAAGACTCAGAGCCTGGGACTTAACTCCATTTCTGAAGGGAAACACACAACACAGTTCTCATCCACGGATCACACTCTGCTTTAGAGCAAGAAGCACGCTCCTGATTTCTAGAGTCTCTAATACAGCAGGAAAAGTAAGTGTGCTCAGAAGAAAAGAACGGTGTTTCCTATACATACGGACCATATCTAGTTCAACTCTGCTTGAAATTGATACAATGCAAAGGTCCTCTTACATCAAATGCTTCTCAATTAAGATGAGAAATGTGTGAGCTTCGTGAACGATGTAGTTCGTTTGAGCTGTAAAGTAACTGCCCTTACCTGAAACAAAGTCTTGCTTGTAGAAAGACTCAGAGCCTGGGATTTAAGTCCGTTTCTGAAGTGAAACACACAACAGAGTCCTCTTCCATTGATCACACTCTGCTTTAGAGCAAGAAGCACGCTCTTGATTTCTAAGGTCTCTAAGACAGCAGGAAAAGTGAGTGTGCTGAGAACAAATGAATGGTGTTTCCTACACATATGGACCATATCTAGTCCAACTCTGCTTCTGAAACTGATACAAAGCACTGGTCCTTTAACATCCAATGCTTGTCAGTTAAGATGAGAAACGTGTGAGCTTCTTGAATGATGTAGTTCGTTTGAGGTGTTAGTAACTGCCCTTACCAGAAACGAAGTCTTGCTTGTAGGAAGACTCAGAGCCTAGGATTTAACACTATTTCTGAAGTGAAACCCACAGCAGAGTTCTCATATATAGATCACACTCTGCTTTAGAGCAAGAAACATGCTCTTGCTTTCTAGAGTCTCTAAGACAGCAGGAAACATGAGTGTGCTCAGAACAAATGAACGGTGTTTCCTACACATACAGGCCATATCTAGTTCAACTCTGCTTCTGAAACTGAAACAAACCACAGGTCCTCTATCATCCAATGCTTGTCAGTTAAGATGAGAAACGTGTGAGCTTCTTGAACGATGTAGTTCGTTTGAGCTGTTAGTAACTGCCCTTACCTGAAATGAAGTCTTTCTTGTAGAAAGACTCAGAGCCTGGGATTTAACTCAATTTCTGAAGGGAAACACACAACACAGTTCTCATCCATGGATCACACTCTGCTTTAGAGCAAGAAGCACGCTCTTGGTTTCTAGAGTCTCTAATACAGCAGGAAAAGTGAGTGTGCTCAGAAGAAAAGAACAGTGTTTCCTATACATACGGACCATATCTATTTCAACTCTGCTTCTGAAACTGATACAAAGCACTGGTCCTCTAACATCCTATGCTTGTCAGTTAAGATGAGAAACGTGTGAGTTTCGTGAACGATGTAGTTCCTTTGAGCTGAAAAGTGACTGCCCTTACCTGATACGAAGTAGTGCTTGTAGGAAGACACCGAGCCTGGGATTTAACTCCATTTCTGAAGTGAAACACACAGCATAGTTCTCATCCTTGTATTGCACTATGCTTTAGAGCAAGAAGAACTCTCTTGCTTTCTAGAATCTCTAATACAGCAGGGAACATGAGTGTGCTCAAAACAAAAGAACGGTGTTTCCTACACATACGGACCATATCTAGTTCAACTCTGCTTCTGAAACTGATACAACGCAAGGGTCCTCTAACATCCACTGCTTGTCAGTAAAGATGAGAAACGTGTGAGCTTCGTGAACGATGTAGTTCGTTTGAGCTGAAAAGTGATGGCCCTTACATGAAACGAAGTAGTGCTTGTGGGAAGACACAGAGCATGGGATTTAACTCCATTTCTGAAGGGAAACACACAGCATACTTCTCATCCATGGATCGCACTATGCTTTAGAGCAAGAAGAATGCTCTTGCTTTCTAGAATCTCTAATACAATAGGAAACTTGAGTGTGCTCAGAACAAAAGAACGGTGTTTCATACACATACGGACCATATCTAGTTCAACTCTGCTTCTGAAACTGATACAAAGCACAGGTCCTCTAATATCCAGTGCTTGTCAGTTAAGATGAGAAACGTGTGAGCTTCGTGAATGATGTAGTTGGTTTGAGCTGTTAGTAACTGCCCTTACCTGAAACGAAGTCTTGCTTGTAGGGAGATTCAGAGCCTGGGATTTAACTCCATTTCTGAAGTGAAACCCACAGCAGAGTTCTCATATGTAGATCACACTCTGCTTTAGAGCAAGAAACATGCTCTTGCTTTCTAGAGTCTCTAAGACAGCAGGAAACATGAGTGTGCTGAGAACAAATGAACGATGTTTCCTACACATATGAGCCATATCTAGTTCAACTCTGATTCTAAAACTGAATCAAACCACAGGTCCTCTAAAATCCAATGCTTGTCATTTAAGATGAGAAACGTGTGAGCTTCGTGAACGATGTAGTTCGTTTGAGCTGAAAAGTGACTGCCCTTACCTGAAACAAAGTAGTGCTTGTAGTAAGACAGAGAGCCTGGGATTTAACTCCATTTCTGAAGGGAAACACACAGCATAGTTCTCATCCTTGGATCGCACTCTGCTTTAGAGCAAAAGGCACACTCTTCCTTTCTAGAATCTCTAATCCAGCAGGAAAATTGAGTGTGCTCAGAACAAAAGAACGGTGTTTGCTATACATACGGACCATATCTAGTACAACTCTGCCTCTGAAATTGATACAAAGCACAGGTCCTCTAACATCCAGTGCTTGTCAGTTAAGATGAGAAACGTGTGAGCTTCGTGAACGATGTAGTACGTTTGAGCTGAAAAGTGACTGCCCTTACCTGAAACGAAGTAGTGCTTGTAGGAAGACACAGAGCCTGGGATTTAACTCTATTTCTGAAGTGAAACACACAGCATAGTTCTCATCCTTGGATTGCACTATGCTTTAGAGCAAGAAGAACGCTCTTGCTTTCTAGAATCTCTAATACAGCAGGAAACATGAGTGTGCTCAGAACAAAAGAACAGTGTTTCCTACACATACGGACCATATCTAGTTCAACTCTGCTTCTGAAACTGATACAACGCACGGGTCCTCTTACATCCAGTGCTTGTCAGTTAAAATGAGAAACGTGTGAGCTTCGTGAACGATGTAGTTTGTTTGAGATGTTAGTAACTGCCCTTACCTGAAACGAAGTCTTGCTTGTAGGAAGACTCAGAGCCTGGGATTTAACTCCATTTCTGAAGTGAAACAAACAGCAGAGTTCTCATATATAGATCACTCTCTGCTTTAGAGCAAGAAACACGCCCTTGCTTTCTATAGTCTCTGAGACAGCAGGAAACATGAGTGTGCGGAGAACAAATGAACGGTGTTTCCTACACATATGAGCCATATCTAGTTCAACTCTGATTCTAAAATTGAAACAAACCACAGGTCCTGTAAAATCCAATGCTTGTCAGTTAAAATGAGAAACGTGTGAGCTTCATGAACGATTTCATTCGTTTGAGCTGTTAGTAACTGCCCTTACCTGAAAGGAAGTCTTGCTTGTAGGAAGACACATAGCCTGGGATTTAACTCCATTTCTGAAGTGAAACCCACAGCACAGTTCTCATCCACGGATCACAGTCTGCTTTAGAACAAGAAGCACGCTCCTGATTTCTAGAGTCTCTAGTACAGCAGGAAAAGTGAGTGTGCTCAGAAGAAAAGGACGGTGTTTCCTATACATATGGACCATATCTAGTTCCACTCTGCTTGAAATTGATACAAAGCAAAGTTCCTCTTACATCAAATGCTTCTCAATTAAGATGAGAAACGTGTGAGCATCGTGAACGATGTAGTTCGTTTGAGCTGAAAAGTGACTGCCCTTACCTTAAACAAAGTAGTGCATGTAGGAAGACACAGAACCCGGGATTTACCTCCATTTATGAAGAGAAACACACATCATAGTTCTCAGCCATGGATCACACTCTGCTTTAGAGCAAGAAGCACGCTCTTGCTTTCTAGAGTCTCTAATATAGCAGGAAACTTGAGTGTGCTCAGAACAAAAGAACGGTGTTTGCTACACATATGGACCATATCTAGTTCAACTCTGCTTCTGAAACTGATACAACGCACGGGTCCTTTAACATCCAATGCTTGTCAGTTAAGATGAGAAACGTATGAGCTTAGTGAACGATGTAGTTCGTTTGAGATGTTAGTAACTTCCCTTACCTGAAACGAAGTCTTCCTTGTAGGAAGACTCAGAGCCTGGGACTTAACTCCATTTCTGAAGTGAAACACACAGCAGAGTTCTCATATATAGATCACACTCTGCTTTAGAGCAAGAAACACGCTCTTGCTTTCTAGAGTCTTTGAGACAGCAGGAAACATGAGTGTGCTGAGAACAAATGAACGGTGTTTCCTACACATATGAGCCATATCTAGTTCAACTCTGATTCTAAATCTGAAACAAACCACAGGTCCTCTAAAATCCAATGCTTGTCAGTTAAGATGAGAAACGTGTGAGCTTCGTGAACGATGTAGTTCGTTTGAGCTGAAAAGTGACTGCCCTTAACTGAAACGAAGTAGTGCTTGTAGGAAGATACCGAGCCTGGGATTTAACTCCATTTCTGAAGTGAAACACACAGCATAGTTCTCATCCTTGAATTGCACTATGCTTTAGAGCAAGAAGAACGCTCTTGCTTTCTAGAATCTCTAATACAGCAGGGAACATGAGTGTGCTCAGAAAAAAAGAACGTTGTTTCCTACACATACGGACCATATCTAGTTCAACTCTGCTTCGGAAACTGATACAACACACGGGTCCTCTAACATCCAGTGCTTGTCAGTTAAGATGAGAAACGTGTGAGCTTCGTGAAGGATGTAGTTCGTTTGAGCTGAAAACTGACCGCCCTTACCTGAAACGAAGTAGTGCTTGTAGGAAGACACAGAGCCTGGGACTTAACTCCATTTCTGAAGTGAACCCACAGCAGAGTTCTCAACCATGGATCGCACTATGCTTTAGAGCAAGAAACATGCTCTTCCTTTCTAGAATCACTAATACAGCAGGAAACTTGATTGTGTACACAACAAATGAACGGTGTTTCATACACATACGGACCATATCTAGTTCAACTCTGCTTCTGAAACTGATACAAAGCACGGGTCCTCTAACATCCAATGCTTGTCAGTTAAGATGAGCAACGTGTGAGCTTCGTGAATGATGTAGTTTGTTTGAGCTGTTAGTAACTGCCCTTACCTGAAATGAAGTCTTGCTTGTAGGAAGACTCAGAGCCTGGGATTTAACTCCATTTCTGAAGTGAAACACAAAGCAGAGTTCTCATATATAGATCACACTTAGCTTTAGATCTAGAAACACTCTCTTGCTTTCTAGATTCTCAAAGACAGCATGAAATATGAGTGTGCTGAGAACAAATGAATGGTGTTTCCTACACATATGAGCCATATCTAGTTCAACTCTGATTCTAAAACTGAAACAAACCACAGGTCCCCTAAAATCCAATGCTTGTCAGTTAAGATGAGAAACGTGTGAGCTTCGTGAACGATGTAGTTCGTTTGAGCTGAAAAGTGACTGCCCTTACCTTAAACAAGTAGTGCATGTAGGAAGACACAGAACCTGGGATTTAACTCCATTTATGAAGGGAAACACACAGCATAGTTCTCATCCTTGGATTGCACTATGCTTTAGAGCAAGAAGAACGCTCTTGCTTTATAGAATCTCTAATACAGCAGGAAACATGAGTGTGCTCAGAACAAAAGAACGGTGTTTCCTACACATTCGGACCATATCTAGTTCAACTCTGCTTCTGAAACTGATACAACGCACGGGTCCTCTAACATCCAGTGCTTGTCAGTTAAGATGAGAAACGTGTGAGCTTCGTGGACGATCTAGTTCGTTTGAGCTGAAAAGTGACGGCCCTTACCTGAAACGTGGTAGTGCTTGTAGGAAGACACAGAGCCTGGGATTTAACTCCATTTCTGAAGGGAAACACACAGCATAGTTCTCAACCATGGATCACACTATGCTTTAGAGCAAGAAGAAAGCTCTTGCTTTCTAGAATCTCTAATACAGCAGGAAACTTGAGTGTGCTCCAAACAAAAGAACGGTGTTTCATACACATATGGACCATATCTAGTTCAAATCTGCTTCTGAATCTGATACAAAGCACGGGTCCTCTAACATCCAGTGCTTGTCAGTTAAGATGAGCAATGTGTGAGCTTCGTGAATGATGTAGTTCATTTGAGCTGTTAGTAACTGCCCTTACCTGAAACGAAGTCTTGCTTGTAGGAAGACTCAGAGCCTGGGATTTAACTCCATTTCTGAAGGGAAACACACAACACAGTTCTCATCCACGGATCACAGTCTGCTTTAGAGCAAGAAGCACGCTCCTGATTTCTAGAGTCTCTAGTACAGCAGGAAAAGTGAGTGTGCTCAGAAGAAAAGGACGGTGTTTCCTATACATATGGACCATATCTAGTTCAACTCTGCTTGAAATTGATACAAAGCAAAGTTCCTCTTACATCAAATGCTTCTCAATTAAGATGAGAAACGTGTGAGCATCGTGAACGATGTAGTTCGTTTGAGCTGAAAAGTGACTGCCCTTACCTTAAACAAAGTAGTGCATGTAGGAAGACACAGAACCCGGGATTTACCTCCATTTATGAAGAGAAACACACATCATAGTTCTCAGCCATGGATCACACTCTGCTTTAGAGCAAGAAGCATGCTCTTGCTTTCTAGAGTCTCTAATATAGCAGGAAACTTGAGTGTGCTCAGAACAAAAGAACGGTGTTTGCTACACATATGAGCCATATCTAGTTCAACTCTGATTCTAAAATTGAAACAAACCACAGGTCCTGTAAAATCCAATGCTTGTCAGTTAAAATGAGAAACGTGTGAGCTTCATGAACGATTTCGTTCGTTTGAGCTGTTAGTAACTGCCCTTACCTGAAAGGAAGTCTTGCTTGTAGGAAGACACATAGCCTGGGATTTAACTCCATTTCTGAAGTGAAACCCACAGCACAGTTCTCATCCACGGATCACAGTCTGCTTTAGAACAAGAAGCACGCTCCTGATTTCTAGAGTCTCTAGTACAGCAGGAAAAGTGAGTGTGCTCAGAAGAAAAGGACGGTGTTTCCTATACATATGGACCATATCTAGTTCCACTCTGCTTGAAATTGATACAAAGCAAAGTTCCTCTTACATCAAATGCTTCTCAATTAAGATGAGAAACGTGTGAGCATCGTGAACGATGTAGTTCGTTTGAGCTGAAAAGTGACTGCCCTTACCTTAAACAAAGTAGTGCATGTAGGAAGACACAGAACCCGGGATTTACCTCCATTTATGAAGAGAAACACACATCATAGTTCTCAGCCATGGATCACACTCTGCTTTAGAGCAAGAAGCACGCTCTTGCTTTCTAGAGTCTCTAATATAGCAGGAAACTTGAGTGTGCTCAGAACAAAAGAACGGTGTTTGCTACACATATGGACCATATCTAGTTCAACTCTGCTTCTGAAACTGATACAACGCACGGGTCCTTTAACATCCAATGCTTGTCAGTTAAGATGAGAAACGTATGAGCTTAGTGAACGATGTAGTTCGTTTGAGATGTTAGTAACTTCCCTTACCTGAAACGAAGTCTTCCTTGTAGGAAGACTCAGAGCCTGGGACTTAACTCCATTTCTGAAGTGAAACACACAGCAGAGTTCTCATATATAGATCACACTCTGCTTTAGAGCAAGAAACACGCTCTTGCTTTCTAGAGTCTTTGAGACAGCAGGAAACATGAGTGTGCTGAGAACAAATGAACGGTGTTTCCTACACATATGAGCCATATCTAGTTCAACTCTGATTCTAAATCTGAAACAAACCACAGGTCCTCTAAAATCCAATGCTTGTCAGTTAAGATGAGAAACGTGTGAGCTTCGTGAACGATGTAGTTCGTTTGAGCTGAAAAGTGACTGCCCTTAACTGAAACGAAGTAGTGCTTGTAGGAAGATACCGAGCCTGGGATTTAACTCCATTTCTGAAGTGAAACACACAGCATAGTTCTCATCCTTGAATTGCACTATGCTTTAGAGCAAGAAGAACGCTCTTGCTTTCTAGAATCTCTAATACAGCAGGGAACATGAGTGTGCTCAGAAAAAAAGAACGTTGTTTCCTACACATACGGACCATATCTAGTTCAACTCTGCTTCGGAAACTGATACAACACACGGGTCCTCTAACATCCAGTGCTTGTCAGTTAAGATGAGAAACGTGTGAGCTTCGTGAAGGATGTAGTTCGTTTGAGCTGAAAACTGACCGCCCTTACCTGAAACGAAGTAGTGCTTGTAGGAAGACACAGAGCCTGGGACTTAACTCCATTTCTGAAGTGAACCCACAGCAGAGTTCTCAACCATGGATCGCACTATGCTTTAGAGCAAGAAACATGCTCTTCCTTTCTAGAATCACTAATACAGCAGGAAACTTGATTGTGTACACAACAAATGAACGGTGTTTCATACACATACGGACCATATCTAGTTCAACTCTGCTTCTGAAACTGATACAAAGCACGGGTCCTCTAACATCCAATGCTTGTCAGTTAAGATGAGCAACGTGTGAGCTTCGTGAATGATGTAGTTTGTTTGAGCTGTTAGTAACTGCCCTTACCTGAAATGAAGTCTTGCTTGTAGGAAGACTCAGAGCCTGGGATTTAACTCCATTTCTGAAGTGAAACACAAAGCAGAGTTCTCATATATAGATCACACTTAGCTTTAGATCTAGAAACACTCTCTTGCTTTCTAGATTCTCAAAGACAGCATGAAATATGAGTGTGCTGAGAACAAATGAATGGTGTTTCCTACACATATGAGCCATATCTAGTTCAACTCTGATTCTAAAACTGAAACAAACCACAGGTCCCCTAAAATCCAATGCTTGTCAGTTAAGATGAGAAACGTGTGAGCTTCGTGAACGATGTAGTTCGTTTGAGCTGAAAAGTGACTGCCCTTACCTTAAACAAGTAGTGCATGTAGGAAGACACAGAACCTGGGATTTAACTCCATTTATGAAGGGAAACACACAGCATAGTTCTCATCCTTGGATTGCACTATGCTTTAGAGCAAGAAGAACGCTCTTGCTTTATAGAATCTCTAATACAGCAGGAAACATGAGTGTGCTCAGAACAAAAGAACGGTGTTTCCTACACATTCGGACCATATCTAGTTCAACTCTGCTTCTGAAACTGATACAACGCACGGGTCCTCTAACATCCAGTGCTTGTCAGTTAAGATGAGAAACGTGTGAGCTTCGTGGACGATCTAGTTCGTTTGAGCTGAAAAGTGACGGCCCTTACCTGAAACGTGGTAGTGCTTGTAGGAAGACACAGAGCCTGGGATTTAACTCCATTTCTGAAGGGAAACACACAGCATAGTTCTCAACCATGGATCACACTATGCTTTAGAGCAAGAAGAAAGCTCTTGCTTTCTAGAATCTCTAATACAGCAGGAAACTTGAGTGTGCTCCAAACAAAAGAACGGTGTTTCATACACATATGGACCATATCTAGTTCAAATCTGCTTCTGAATCTGATACAAAGCACGGGTCCTCTAACATCCAGTGCTTGTCAGTTAAGATGAGCAATGTGTGAGCTTCGTGAATGATGTAGTTCATTTGAGCTGTTAGTAACTGCCCTTACCTGAAACGAAGTCTTGCTTGTAGGAAGACTCAGAGCCTGGGATTTAACTCCATTTCAGAAGGGAAACACACAACACAGTTCTCATCCACGGATCACAGTCTGCTTTAGAGCAAGAAGCACGCTCCTGATTTCTAGAGTCTCTAGTACAGCAGGAAAAGTGAGTGTGCTCAGAAGAAAAGGACGGTGTTTCCTATACATATGGACCATATCTAGTTCAACTCTGCTTGAAATTGATACAAAGCAAAGTTCCTCTTACATCAAATGCTTCTCAATTAAGATGAGAAACGTGTGAGCATCGTGAACGATGTAGTTCGTTTGAGCTGAAAAGTGACTGCCCTTACCTTAAACAAAGTAGTGCATGTAGGAAGACACAGAACCCGGGATTTACCTCCATTTATGAAGAGAAACACACATCATAGTTCTCAGCCATGGATCACACTCTGCTTTAGAGCAAGAAGCATGCTCTTGCTTTCTAGAGTCTCTAATATAGCAGGAAACTTGAGTGTGCTCAGAACAAAAGAACGGTGTTTGCTACACATATGGACCATATCTAGTTCAACTCTGCTTCTGAAACTGATACAACGCACGGGTCCTTTAACATCCAATGCTTGTCAGTTAAGATGAGAAACGTATGAGCTTAGTGAACGTTGTAGTTCGTTTGAGATGTTAGTAACTTCCCTTACCTGAAACGAAGTCTTCCTTGTAGGAAGACTCAGAGCCTGGGACTTAACTCCATTTCTGAAGTGAAACACACAGCAGAGTTCTCATATATAGATCACACTCTGCTTTAGAGCAAGAAACACGCTCTTGCTTTCTAGAGTCTTTGAGACAGCAGGAAACATGAGTGTGCTGAGAACAAATGAACGGTGTTTCCTACACATATGAGCCATATCTAGTTCAACTCTGATTCTAAATCTGAAACAAACCACAGGTCCTCTAAAATCCAATGCTTGTCAGTTAAGATGAGAAACGTGTGAGCTTCGTGAACGATGTAGTTCGTTTGAGCTGAAAAGTGACTGCCCTTAACTGAAACGAAGTAGTGCTTGTAGGAAGACACCGAGCCGGGGATTTAACTCCATTTCTGAAGTGAAACACACAGCATAGTTCTCATCCTTGAATTGCACTATGCTTTAGAGCAAGAAGAACGCTCTTGCTTTCTAGAATCTCTAATACAGCAGGGAACATGAGTGTGCTCAGAAAAAAAGAACGTTGTTTCCTACACATACGGACCATATCTAGTTCAACTCTGCTTCGGAAACTGATACAACACACGGGTCCTCTAACATCCAGTGCTTGTCAGTTAAGATGAGAAACGTGTGAGCTTCGTGAAGGATGTAGTTCGTTTGAGCTGAAAACTGACCGCCCTTACCTGAAACGAAGTAGTGCTTGTAGGAAGACACAGAGCCTGGGACTTAACTCCATTTCTGAAGTGAACCCACAGCAGAGTTCTCAACCATGGATCGCACTATGCTTTAGAGCAAGAAACATGCTCTTCCTTTCTAGAATCACTAATACAGCAGGAAACTTGATTGTGTACACAACAAATGAACGGTGTTTCATACACATACGGACCATATCTAGTTCAACTCTGCTTCTGAAACTGATACAAAGCACGGGTCCTCTAACATCCAATGCTTGTCAGTTAAGATGAGCAACGTGTGAGCTTCGTGAATGATGTAGTTTGTTTGAGCTGTTAGTAACTGCCCTTACCTGAAATGAAGTCTTGCTTGTAGGAAGACTCAGAGCCTGGGATTTAACTCCATTTCTGAAGTGAAACACAAAGCAGAGTTCTCATATATAGATCACACTTAGCTTTAGATCTAGAAACACTCTCTTGCTTTCTAGATTCTCAAAGACAGCATGAAATATGAGTGTGCTGAGAACAAATGAATGGTGTTTCCTACACATATGAGCCATATCTAGTTCAACTCTGATTCTAAAACTGAAACAAACCACAGGTCCCCTAAAATCCAATGCTTGTCAGTTAAGATGAGAAACGTGTGAGCTTCGTGAACGATGTAGTTCGTTTGAGCTGAAAAGTGACTGCCCTTACCTTAAACAAGTAGTGCATGTAGGAAGACACAGAACCTGGGATTTAACTCCATTTATGAAGGGAAACACACAGCATAGTTCTCATCCTTGGATTGCACTATGCTTTAGAGCAAGAAGAACGCTCTTGCTTTATAGAATCTCTAATACAGCAGGAAACATGAGTGTGCTCAGAACAAAAGAACGGTGTTTCCTACACATTCGGACCATATCTAGTTCAACTCTGCTTCTGAAACTGATACAACGCACGGGTCCTCTAACATCCAGTGCTTGTCAGTTAAGATGAGAAACGTGTGAGCTTCGTGGACGATCTAGTTCGTTTGAGCTGAAAAGTGACGGCCCTTACCTGAAACGTGGTAGTGCTTGTAGGAAGACACAGAGCCTGGGATTTAACTCCATTTCTGAAGGGAAACACACAGCATAGTTCTCAACCATGGATCACACTATGCTTTAGAGCAAGAAGAAAGCTCTTGCTTTCTAGAATCTCTAATACAGCAGGAAACTTGAGTGTGCTCCGAACAAAAGAACGGTGTTTCATACACATACGGACCATATCTAGTTCAAATCTGCTTCTGAATCTGATACAAAGCACGGGTCCTCTAACATCCAGTGCTTGTCAGTTAAGATGAGCAATGTGTGAGCTTCGTGAATGATGTAGTTCATTTGAGCTGTTAGTAACTGCCCTTACCTGAAACGAAGTCTTGCTTGTAGGAAGACTCAGAGCCTGGGATTTAACTCCATTTCTGAAGGGAAACACACAACACAGTTCTCATCCACGGATCACAGTCTGCTTTAGAGCAAGAAGCACGCTCCTGATTTCTAGAGTCTCTAGTACAGCAGGAAAAGTGAGTGTGCTCAGAAGAAAAGGACGGTGTTTCCTATACATATGGACCATATCTAGTTCAACTCTGCTTGAAATTGATACAAAGCAAAGTTCCTCTTACATCAAATGCTTCTCAATTAAGAAGAGAAACGTGTGAGCATCGTGAACGATGTAGTTCGTTTGAGCTGAAAAGTGACTGCCCTTACCTTAAACAAAGTAGTGCATGTAGGAAGACACAGAACCTGGGATTTACCTCCATTTATGAAGAGAAACACACATCATAGTTCTCAGCCATGGATCACACTCTGCTTTAGAGCAAGAAGCACGCTCTTGCTTTCTAGAGTCTCTAATATAGCAGGAAACTTGAGTGTGCTCAGAACAAAAGAACGGTGTTTGCTACACATATGGACCATATCTAGTTCAACTCTGCTTCTGAAACTGATACAACGCACGGGTCCTTTAACATCCAATGCTTGTCAGTTAAGATAAGAAACGTATGAGCTTAGTGAACGATGTAGTTCGTTTGAGATGTTAGTAACTGCCCTTACCTGAAACGAAGTCTTGCTTGTAGGAAGACTCAGAGCCTGGGACTTAACTCCATTTCTGAAGTGAAACACACAGCAGAGTTCTCATATATAGATCACACTCTGCTTTAGAGCAAGAAACACGCTCTTGCTTTCTAGAGTCTTTGAGAAAGCAGGAAATATGAGTGTGCTGAGAACAAAAGAACAGTGTTTCCTACACATATGAGCCATATCTAGTTCAACTCTGATTCTAAATCTGAAACAAACCACAGGTCCTCTAAAATCCAATGCTTGTCAGTGAAGATGAGAAACGTGTGAGCTTCGTGAACGATGTAGTTCGTTTGAGCTGAAAAGTGACTGCCCTTAACTGAAACAAAGTAGTGCTTGTAGGAAGACACCGAGCCTGGGATTTAACTCCATTTCTGAAGTGAAACACACAGCATAGTTCTCATCCTTGAATTGCACTATGCTTTAGAGCAAGAAGAACGCTCTTGCTTTCTAGAATCTCTAATACAGCAGGGAACATGAGTGTGCTCAGAAAAAAAGAACGTTGTTTCCTACACATACGGACCAAATCTAGTTCAACTCTGCTTCTGAAACTGATACAACACATGGGTCCTCTAACATCCAGTGCTTGTCAGTTAAGATGAGAAACGTGTGAGCTTCGTGATGGATGTAGTTCGTTTGAGCTGAAAACTGACCGCCCTTACCAGAAACGAAGTAGTGCTTGTAGGAAGACACAGACCCTGGGACTTAACTCCATTTCTGAAGTGAAACCCACAGCAGAGTTCTCATATATAGATCACACTCTGCTTTAGAGCAAGAAACACGCTCTTCCTTTCTAGAGTCTCTAAGACAGCAGGAAACATGAGTGTGCTGAGAACAAATGAAGGGTGTTTCCCACACATATGAGCCATATCTAGTTCAACTGTGATTCTAAAACTGAAACAAACCACAGGTCCTCTAAAATCCAATGCTTGTCAGTTAAGATGAGAAACGTGTGAGCTTCGTGAACGATTTCGTTCGTTTGAGATGAAAAGTGACTGCCCTTACCTGAAACAAAGTAGTGCTTGTGGGAAGACACAGAGCCTGGGATTTAACTCCATTTCTGAAGGGAAACACACAGCAGAGTTCTCATCCATGGATCGCACTCTGCTTTAGAGCAAGAAGCACACTCTTCCTTTCTAGAATCTCTAATCCAGCAGGAAAATTGAGTGTGCTCAGAACAAAAGAGTGGTGTTTCCTATACATACAGACCATATCTAGTACAACTCTGCCTCTGAAATTGATACAAAGCACAGGTCCTCTAACATCCAGTGCTTTTCAGTTAAGATTTGAAACGTGTGAGCTTCGTGAACGATGTAGTACGTTTGAGCTGAAAAGTGACTGCCCTTACCTGAAACGAAGTAGTGCTTGTAGGAAGACACAGAGCCTGGGATTTAACTCCATTTCTGAAGTGAAACACACAGCATAGTTCTCATCCTTGGATTGCACTATGCTTTAGAGCAAGAAGAACGCTCTTGCTTTCTAGAATCTCTAATACAGCAGGAAACATGAGTGTGCTCAGAACAAAAGAACGGTGTTTCCTACACATGCGGACCATATCTAGTTCAACTCTGCTTCTGAAACTGATACAACGCACGGGTCCTCTCACATCCAGTGCTGGTCAGTTAAGATGAGAAACGTGTGAGCTTCGTGAACGATGTAGTTCGTTTGAGCTGAAAAGTGACGGCCCTTACCTGAAACGTGGTAGTGCTTGTAGGAAGACACAGAGCCTGGGATTTAACTCCATTTCTGAAGGGAAACACACAGCATAGTTCTCAACCATGGATCGCACTATACTTTAGAGCAAGAAGAAAGCTCTTGATTTCTAGAGTCTCTAATACAGCAGGAAAATTGAGTGTGCTCAGAAGAAAAGAACGGTGTTTCCTATACATACGGACCATATCTAGTTCAACTCTGCTTGAAATTGATACAAAGCAAAGGTCCTCTTACATCAAATGCTTCTTAATTAAGATGAGAAACGTTTGAGCTTCGTGAACGATGTAGTTCGTTTGAGCTGTAAAGTAACTGCCCTTTCCTGAAACGAAGTCTTGCTTGTAGGAAGACTCAGAGCCTGGGATTTAACTCCGTTTCTGAAGTGAAACACACAACAGAGTTCTCATCCATTGATCACACTCTGCTTTAGAGCAAGAAGCAGGCTCTTGATTTCTAAATTCTCTAAGACAGCAGGAAACTTGAGTGTGCTGAGAACAAATGAATGGTGTTTCCTACACATATGGACCATATCTAGTCCAACTCTGCTTCTGAAACTGATACAACACACGGGTCCTCTAACATCCAATGCTTGTCAGTTAAGATGAGAAACGTGTGAGCTTCGTGAAGGATGTAGTTCTTTTGAGCTGAAAACTGACCGCCCTTACCTGAAACGAAGTAGTGCTTGTAGGAAGACACAGAGCCTGGGAATTAACTCCATTTCTGAAGTGAACCCACAGCAGAGTTCTCAACCATGGATCGCACTATGCTTTAGAGCAAGAAACATGCTCTTCCTTTCTAGAATCACTAATACAGCAGGAAACTTGATTGTGTACACAACAAATGAACGGTGTTTCATACACATACGGACCATATCTAGTTCAACTCTGCTTCTGAAACTGATACAAAGCACGGGTCCTCTAACATCCAATGCTTGTCAGTTAAGATGAGCAACG
The DNA here is from genome assembly GCA_949786385.1 of Onychomys leucogaster. NCBI lineage: Eukaryota > Metazoa > Chordata > Mammalia > Rodentia > Cricetidae > Onychomys > Onychomys leucogaster. The sequence continues at coordinate 2,478,411 of CATKUP010000054.1, forward strand.
TGTGAGCTTCGTGAATGATGTAGTTTGTTTGAGCTGTTAGTAACTGCCCTTACCTGAAACAGTGTCTTGCTTGTAGGAAGACTCAGAGCCTGGGACTTAACTCCATTTCTGAAGGGAAACACACAACACAGTTCTCATCCACGGATCACACTCTGCTTTAGAGCAAGAAGCACGCTCCTGATTTCTAGAGTCTCTAATACAGCAGGAAAAGTAAGTGTGCTCAGAAGAAAAGAACGGTGTTTCCTATACATACGGACCATATCTAGTTCAACTCTGCTTGAAATTGATACAATGCAAAGGTCCTCTTACATCAAATGCTTCTCAATTAAGATGAGAAATGTGTGAGCTTCGTGAACGATGTAGTTCGTTTGAGCTGTAAAGTAACTGCCCTTACCTGAAACAAAGTCTTGCTTGTAGAAAGACTCAGAGCCTGGGATTTAAGTCCGTTTCTGAAGTGAAACACACAACAGAGTCCTCTTCCATTGATCACACTCTGCTTTAGAGCAAGAAGCACGCTCTTGATTTCTAAGGTCTCTAAGACAGCAGGAAAAGTGAGTGTGCTGAGAACAAATGAATGGTGTTTCCTACACATATGGACCATATCTAGTCCAACTCTGCTTCTGAAACTGATACAAAGCACTGGTCCTTTAACATCCAATGCTTGTCAGTTAAGATGAGAAACGTGTGAGCTTCTTGAATGATGTAGTTCTTTTGAGGTGTTAGTAACTGCCCTTACCAGAAACGAAGTCTTGCTTGTAGGAAGACTCAGAGCCTAGGATTTAACACTATTTCTGAAGTGAAACCCACAGCAGAGTTCTCATATATAGATCACACTCTGCTTTAGAGCAAGAAACATGCTCTTGCTTTCTAGAGTCTCTAAGACAGCAGGAAACATGAGTGTGCTCAGAACAAATGAACGGTGTTTCCTACACATACAGGCCATATCTAGTTCAACTCTGCTTCTGAAACTGAAACAAACCACAGGTCCTCTATCATCCAATGCTTGTCAGTTAAGATGAGAAACGTGTGAGCTTCTTGAACGATGTAGTTCGTTTGAGCTGTTAGTAACTGCCCTTACCTGAAATGAAGTCTTTCTTGTAGAAAGACTCAGAGCCTGGGATTTAACTCAATTTCTGAAGGGAAACACACAACACAGTTCTCATCCATGGATCACACTCTGCTTTAGAGCAAGAAGCACGCTCTTGGTTTCTAGAGTCTCTAATACAGCAGGAAAAGTGAGTGTGCTCAGAAGAAAAGAACAGTGTTTCCTATACATACGGACCATATCTATTTCAACTCTGCTTCTGAAACTGATACAAAGCACTGGTCCTCTAACATCCACTGCTTGTCAGTAAAGATGAGAAACGTGTGAGCTTCGTGAACGATGTAGTTCGTTTGAGCTGAAAAGTGATGGCCCTTACATGAAACGAAGTAGTGCTTGTGGGAAGACACAGAGCATGGGATTTAACTCCATTTCTGAAGGGAAACACACAGCATACTTCTCATCCATGGATCGCACTATGCTTTAGAGCAAGAAGAATGCTCTTGCTTTCTAGAATCTCTAATACAATAGGAAACTTGAGTGTGCTCAGAACAAAAGAACGGTGTTTCATACACATACGGACCATATCTAGTTCAACTCTGCTTCTGAAACTGATACAAAGCACAGGTCCTCTAATATCCAGTGCTTGTCAGTTAAGATGAGAAACGTGTGAGCTTCGTGAATGATGTAGTTGGTTTGAGCTGTTAGTAACTGCCCTTACCTGAAACGAAGTCTTGCTTGTAGGGAGATTCAGAGCCTGGGATTTAACTCCATTTCTGAAGTGAAACCCACAGCAGAGTTCTCATATGTAGATCACACTCTGCTTTAGAGCAAGAAACATGCTCTTGCTTTCTAGAGTCTCTAAGACAGCAGGAAACATGAGTGTGCTGAGAACAAATGAACGATGTTTCCTACACATATGAGCCATATCTAGTTCAACTCTGATTCTAAAACTGAATCAAACCACAGGTCCTCTAAAATGCAATGCTTGTCATTTAAGATGAGAAACGTGTGAGCTTCGTGAACGATGTAGTTCGTTTGAGCTGAAAAGTGACTGCCCTTACCTGAAACAAAGTAGTGCTTGTAGTAAGACAGAGAGCCTGGGATTTAACTCCATTTCTGAAGGGAAACACACAGCATAGTTCTCATCCATGGATCGCACTCTGCTTTAGAGCAAAAGGCACACTCTTCCTTTCTAGAATCTCTAATCCAGCAGGAAAATTGAGTGTGCTCAGAACAAAAGAACGGTGTTTGCTATACATACAGACCATATCTAGTACAACTCTGCCTCTGAAATTGATACAAAGCACAGGTCCTCTAACATCCAGTGCTTGTCAGTTAAGATGAGAAACGTGTGAGCTTCGTGAACGATGTAGTACGTTTGAGCTGAAAAGTGACTGCCCTTACCTGAAACGAAGTAGTGCTTGTAGGAAGACACAGAGCCTGGGATTTAACTCTATTTCTGAAGTGAAACACACAGCATAGTTCTCATCCTTGGATTGCACTATGCTTTAGAGCAAGAAGAACGCTCTTGCTTTCTAGAATCTCTAATACAGCAGGAAACATGAGTGTGCTCAGAACAAAAGAACAGTGTTTCCTACACATACGGACCATATCTAGTTCAACTCTGCTTCTGAAACTGATACAACGCACGGGTCCTCTTACATCCAGTGCTTGTCAGTTAAGATGAGAAACGTGTGAGCTTCGTGAACGATGTAGTTTGTTTGAGATGTTAGTAACTGCCCTTACCTGAAACGAAGTCTTGCTTGTAGGAAGACTCAGAGCCTGGGATTTAACTCCATTTCTGAAGTGAAACAAACAGCAGAGTTCTCATATATAGATCACTCTCTGCTTTAGAGCAAGAAACACGCCCTTGCTTTCTATAGTCTCTGAGACAGCAGGAAACATGAGTGTGCGGAGAACAAATGAACGGTGTTTCCTACACATATGAGCCATATCTAGTTCAACTCTGATTCTAAAATTGAAACAAACCACAGGTCCTGTAAAATCCAATGCTTGTCAGTTAAAATGAGAAACGTGTGAGCTTCATGAACGATTTCGTTCGTTTGAGCTGTTAGTAACTGCCCTTACCTGAAAGGAAGTCTTGCTTGTAGGAAGACACATAGCCTGGGATTTAACTCCATTTCTGAAGTGAAACCCACAGCACAGTTCTCATCCACGGATCACAGTCTGCTTTAGAACAAGAAGCACGCTCCTGATTTCTAGAGTCTCTAGTACAGCAGGAAAAGTGAGTGTGCTCAGAAGAAAAGGACGGTGTTTCCTATACATATGGACCATATCTAGTTCCACTCTGCTTGAAATTGATACAAAGCAAAGTTCCTCTTACATCAAATGCTTCTCAATTAAGATGAGAAACGTGTGAGCATCGTGAACGATGTAGTTCGTTTGAGCTGAAAAGTGACTGCCCTTACCTTAAACAAAGTAGTGCATGTAGGAAGACACAGAACCCGGGATTTACCTCCATTTATGAAGAGAAACACACATCATAGTTCTCAGCCATGGATCACACTCTGCTTTAGAGCAAGAAGCACGCTCTTGCTTTCTAGAGTCTCTAATATAGCAGGAAACTTGAGTGTGCTCAGAACAAAAGAACGGTGTTTGCTACACATATGGACCATATCTAGTTCAACTCTGCTTCTGAAACTGATACAACGCACGGGTCCTTTAACATCCAATGCTTGTCAGTTAAGATGAGAAACGTATGAGCTTAGTGAACGATGTAGTTCGTTTGAGATGTTAGTAACTTCCCTTACCTGAAACGAAGTCTTCCTTGTAGGAAGACTCAGAGCCTGGGACTTAACTCCATTTCTGAAGTGAAACACACAGCAGAGTTCTCATATATAGATCACACTCTGCTTTAGAGCAAGAAACACGCTCTTGCTTTCTAGAGTCTTTGAGACAGCAGGAAACATGAGTGTGCTGAGAACAAATGAACGGTGTTTCCTACACATATGAGCCATATCTAGTTCAACTCTGATTCTAAATCTGAAACAAACCACAGGTCCTCTAAAATCCAATGCTTGTCAGTTAAGATGAGAAACGTGTGAGCTTCGTGAACGATGTAGTTCGTTTGAGCTGAAAAGTGACTGCCCTTAACTGAAACGAAGTAGTGCTTGTAGGAAGACACCGAGCCTGGGATTTAACTCCATTTCTGAAGTGAAACACACAGCATAGTTCTCATCCTTGAATTGCACTATGCTTTAGAGCAAGAAGAACGCTCTTGCTTTCTAGAATCTCTAATACAGCAGGGAACATGAGTGTGCTCAGAAAAAAAGAACGTTGTTTCCTACACATACGGACCATATCTAGTTCAACTCTGCTTCGGAAACTGATACAACACACGGGTCCTCTAACATCCAGTGCTTGTCAGTTAAGATGAGAAACGTGTGAGCTTCGTGAAGGATGTAGTTCGTTTGAGCTGAAAACTGACCGCCCTTACCTGAAACGAAGTAGTGCTTGTAGGAAGACACAGAGCCTGGGACTTAACTCCATTTCTGAAGTGAACCCACAGCAGAGTTCTCAACCATGGATCGCACTATGCTTTAGAGCAAGAAACTTGCTCTTCCTTTCTAGAATCACTAATACAGCAGGAAACTTGATTGTGTACACAACAAATGAATGGTGTTTCATACACATACGGACCATATCTAGTTCAACTCTGCTTCTGAAACTGATACAAAGCACGGGTCCTCTAACATCCAATGCTTGTCAGTTAAGATGAGCAACGTGTGAGCTTCGTGAATGATGTAGTTTGTTTGAGCTGTTAGTAACTGCCCTTACCTGAAATGAAGTCTTGCTTGTAGGAAGACTCAGAGCCTGGGATTTAACTCCATTTCTGAAGTGAAACACAAAGCAGAGTTCTCATATATAGATCACACTTAGCTTTAGATCTAGAAACACTCTCTTGCTTTCTAGATTCTCAAAGACAGCATGAAATATGAGTGTGCTGAGAACAAATGAATGGTGTTTCCTACACATATGAGCCATATCTAGTTCAACTCTGATTCTAAAACTGAAACAAACCACAGGTCCCCTAAAATCCAATGCTTGTCAGTTAAGATGAGAAACGTGTGAGCTTCGTGAACGATGTAGTTCGTTTGAGCTGAAAAGTGACTGCCCTTACCTTAAACAAGTAGTGCATGTAGGAAGACACAGAACCTGGGATTTAACTCCATTTATGAAGGGAAACACACAGCATAGTTCTCATCCTTGGATTGCACTATGCTTTAGAGCAAGAAGAACGCTCTTGCTTTATAGAATCTCTAATACAGCAGGAAACATGAGTGTGCTCAGAACAAAAGAACGGTGTTTCCTACACATTCGGACCATATCTAGTTCAACTCTGCTTCTGAAACTGATACAACGCACGGGTCCTCTAACATCCAGTGCTTGTCAGTTAAGATGAGAAACGTGTGAGCTTCGTGGACGATCTAGTTCGTTTGAGCTGAAAAGTGACGGCCCTTACCTGAAACGTGGTAGTGCTTGTAGGAAGACACAGAGCCTGGGATTTAACTCCATTTCTGAAGGGAAACACACAGCATAGTTCTCAACCATGGATCACACTATGCTTTAGAGCAAGAAGAAAGCTCTTGCTTTCTAGAATCTCTAATACAGCAGGAAACTTGAGTGTGCTCCGAACAAAAGAACGGTGTTTCATACACATACGGACCATATCTAGTTCAAATCTGCTTCTGAATCTGATACAAAGCACGGGTCCTCTAACATCCAGTGCTTGTCAGTTAAGATGAGCAATGTGTGAGCTTCGTGAATGATGTAGTTCATTTGAGCTGTTAGTAACTGCCCTTACCTGAAACGAAGTCTTGCTTGTAGGAAGACTCAGAGCCTGGGATTTAACTCCATTTCTGAAGGGAAACACACAACACAGTTCTCATCCACGGATCACAGTCTGCTTTAGAGCAAGAAGCACGCTCCTGATTTCTAGAGTCTCTAGTACAGCAGGAAAAGTGAGTGTGCTCAGAAGAAAAGGACGGTGTTTCCTATACATATGGACCATATCTAGTTCAACTCTGCTTGAAATTGATACAAAGCAAAGTTCCTCTTACATCAAATGCTTCTCAATTAAGAAGAGAAACGTGTGAGCATCGTGAACGATGTAGTTCGTTTGAGCTGAAAAGTGACTGCCCTTACCTTAAACAAAGTAGTGCATGTAGGAAGACACAGAACCTGGGATTTACCTCCATTTATGAAGAGAAACACACATCATAGTTCTCAGCCATGGATCACACTCTGCTTTAGAGCAAGAAGCACGCTCTTGCTTTCTAGAGTCTCTAATATAGCAGGAAACTTGAGTGTGCTCAGAACAAAAGAACGGTGTTTGCTACACATATGGACCATATCTAGTTCAACTCTGCTTCTGAAACTGATACAACGCACGGGTCCTTTAACATCCAATGCTTGTCAGTTAAGATAAGAAACGTATGAGCTTAGTGAACGATGTAGTTCGTTTGAGATGTTAGTAACTGCCCTTACCTGAAACGAAGTCTTGCTTGTAGGAAGACTCAGAGCCTGGGACTTAACTCCATTTCTGAAGTGAAACACACAGCAGAGTTCTCATATATAGATCACACTCTGCTTTAGAGCAAGAAACACGCTCTTGCTTTCTAGAGTCTTTGAGAAAGCAGGAAATATGAGTGTGCTGAGAACAAAAGAACAGTGTTTCCTACACATATGAGCCATATCTAGTTCAACTCTGATTCTAAATCTGAAACAAACCACAGGTCCTCTAAAATCCAATGCTTGTCAGTGAAGATGAGAAACGTGTGAGCTTCGTGAACGATGTAGTTCGTTTGAGCTGAAAAGTGACTGCCCTTAACTGAAACAAAGTAGTGCTTGTAGGAAGACACCGAGCCTGGGATTTAACTCCATTTCTGAAGTGAAACACACAGCATAGTTCTCATCCTTGAATTGCACTATGCTTTAGAGCAAGAAGAACGCTCTTGCTTTCTAGAATCTCTAATACAGCAGGGAACATGAGTGTGCTCAGAAAAAAAGAACGTTGTTTCCTACACATACGGACCAAATCTAGTTCAACTCTGCTTCTGAAACTGATACAACACATGGGTCCTCTAACATCCAGTGCTTGTCAGTTAAGATGAGAAACGTGTGAGCTTCGTGATGGATGTAGTTCGTTTGAGCTGAAAACTGACCGCCCTTACCAGAAACGAAGTAGTGCTTGTAGGAAGACACAGACCCTGGGACTTAACTCCATTTCTGAAGTGAAACCCACAGCAGAGTTCTCATATATAGATCACACTCTGCTTTAGAGCAAGAAACACGCTCTTCCTTTCTAGAGTCTCTAAGACAGCAGGAAACATGAGTGTGCTGAGAACAAATGAAGGGTGTTTCCCACACATATGAGCCATATCTAGTTCAACTGTGATTCTAAAACTGAAACAAACCACAGGTCCTCTAAAATCCAATGCTTGTCAGTTAAGATGAGAAACGTGTGAGCTTCGTGAACGATTTCGTTCGTTTGAGATGAAAAGTGACTGCCCTTACCTGAAACAAAGTAGTGCTTGTGGGAAGACACAGAGCCTGGGATTTAACTCCATTTCTGAAGGGAAACACACAGCAGAGTTCTCATCCATGGATCGCACTCTGCTTTAGAGCAAGAAGCACACTCTTCCTTTCTAGAATCTCTAATCCAGCAGGAAAATTGAGTGTGCTCAGAACAAAAGAGTGGTGTTTCCTATACATACAGACCATATCTAGTACAACTCTGCCTCTGAAATTGATACAAAGCACAGGTCCTCTAACATCCAGTGCTTGTCAGTTAAGATGAGAAACGTGTGAGCTTCGTGAACGATGTAGTACGTTTGAGCTGAAAAGTGACTGCCCTTACCTGAAACGAAGTAGTGCTTGTAGGAAGACACAGAGCCTGGGATTTAACTCTATTTCTGAAGTGAAACACACAGCATAGTTCTCATCCTTGGATTGCACTATGCTTTAGAGCAAGAAGAACGCTCTTGCTTTCTAGAATCTCTAATACAGCAGGAAACATGAGTGTGCTCAGAACAAAAGAACAGTGTTTCCTACACATACGGACCATATCTAGTTCAACTCTGCTTCTGAAACTGATACAACGCACGGGTCCTCTTACATCCAGTGCTTGTCAGTTAAGATGAGAAACGTGTGAGCTTCGTGAACGATGTAGTTTGTTTGAGATGTTAGTAACTGCCCTTACCTGAAACGAAGTCTTGCTTGTAGGAAGACTCAGAGCCTGGGATTTAACTCCATTTCTGAAGTGAAACAAACAGCAGAGTTCTCATATATAGATCACTCTCTGCTTTAGAGCAAGAAACACGCCCTTGCTTTCTATAGTCTCTGAGACAGCAGGAAACATGAGTGTGCGGAGAACAAATGAACGGTGTTTCCTACACATATGAGCCATATCTAGTTCAACTCTGATTCTAAAATTGAAACAAACCACAGGTCCTGTAAAATCCAATGCTTGTCAGTTAAAATGAGAAACGTGTGAGCTTCATGAACGATTTCGTTCGTTTGAGCTGTTAGTAACTGCCCTTACCTGAAAGGAAGTCTTGCTTGTAGGAAGACACATAGCCTGGGATTTAACTCCATTTCTGAAGTGAAACCCACAGCACAGTTCTCATCCACGGATCACAGTCTGCTTTAGAACAAGAAGCACGCTCCTGATTTCTAGAGTCTCTAGTACAGCAGGAAAAGTGAGTGTGCTCAGAAGAAAAGGACGGTGTTTCCTATACATATGGACCATATCTAGTTCCACTCTGCTTGAAATTGATACAAAGCAAAGTTCCTCTTACATCAAATGCTTCTCAATTAAGATGAGAAACGTGTGAGCATCGTGAACGATGTAGTTCGTTTGAGCTGAAAAGTGACTGCCCTTACCTTAAACAAAGTAGTGCATGTAGGAAGACACAGAACCCGGGATTTACCTCCATTTATGAAGAGAAACACACATCATAGTTCTCAGCCATGGATCACACTCTGCTTTAGAGCAAGAAGCACGCTCTTGCTTTCTAGAGTCTCTAATATAGCAGGAAACTTGAGTGTGCTCAGAACAAAAGAACGGTGTTTGCTACACATATGGACCATATCTAGTTCAACTCTGCTTCTGAAACTGATACAACGCACGGGTCCTTTAACATCCAATGCTTGTCAGTTAAGATGAGAAACGTATGAGCTTAGTGAACGATGTAGTTCGTTTGAGATGTTAGTAACTTCCCTTACCTGAAACGAAGTCTTCCTTGTAGGAAGACTCAGAGCCTGGGACTTAACTCCATTTCTGAAGTGAAACACACAGCAGAGTTCTCATATATAGATCACACTCTGCTTTAGAGCAAGAAACACGCTCTTGCTTTCTAGAGTCTTTGAGACAGCAGGAAACATGAGTGTGCTGAGAACAAATGAACGGTGTTTCCTACACATATGAGCCATATCTAGTTCAACTCTGATTCTAAATCTGAAACAAACCACAGGTCCTCTAAAATCCAATGCTTGTCAGTTAAGATGAGAAACGTGTGAGCTTCGTGAACGATGTAGTTCGTTTGAGCTGAAAAGTGACTGCCCTTAACTGAAACGAAGTAGTGCTTGTAGGAAGACACCGAGCCTGGGATTTAACTCCATTTCTGAAGTGAAACACACAGCATAGTTCTCATCCTTGAATTGCACTATGCTTTAGAGCAAGAAGAACGCTCTTGCTTTCTAGAATCTCTAATACAGCAGGGAACATGAGTGTGCTCAGAAAAAAAGAACGTTGTTTCCTACACATACGGACCATATCTAGTTCAACTCTGCTTCGGAAACTGATACAACACACGGGTCCTCTAACATCCAGTGCTTGTCAGTTAAGATGAGAAACGTGTGAGCTTCGTGAAGGATGTAGTTCGTTTGAGCTGAAAACTGACCGCCCTTACCTGAAACGAAGTAGTGCTTGTAGGAAGACACAGAGCCTGGGACTTAACTCCATTTCTGAAGTGAACCCACAGCAGAGTTCTCAACCATGGATCGCACTATGCTTTAGAGCAAGAAACATGCTCTTCCTTTCTAGAATCACTAATACAGCAGGAAACTTGATTGTGTACACAACAAATGAATGGTGTTTCATACACATACGGACCATATCTAGTTCAACTCTGCTTCTGAAACTGATACAAAGCACGGGTCCTCTAACATCCAATGCTTGTCAGTTAAGATGAGCAACGTGTGAGCTTCGTGAATGATGTAGTTTGTTTGAGCTGTTAGTAACTGCCCTTACCTGAAATGAAGTCTTGCTTGTAGGAAGACTCAGAGCCTGGGATTTAACTCCATTTCTGAAGTGAAACACAAAGCAGAGTTCTCATATATAGATCACACTTAGCTTTAGATCTAGAAACACTCTCTTGCTTTCTAGATTCTCAAAGACAGCATGAAATATGAGTGTGCTGAGAACAAATGAATGGTGTTTCCTACACATATGAGCCATATCTAGTTCAACTCTGATTCTAAAACTGAAACAAACCACAGGTCCCCTAAAATCCAATGCTTGTCAGTTAAGATGAGAAACGTGTGAGCTTCGTGAACGATGTAGTTCGTTTGAGCTGAAAAGTGACTGCCCTTACCTTAAACAAGTAGTGCATGTAGGAAGACACAGAACCTGGGATTTAACTCCATTTATGAAGGGAAACACACAGCATAGTTCTCATCCTTGGATTGCACTATGCTTTAGAGCAAGAAGAACGCTCTTGCTTTATAGAATCTCTAATACAGCAGGAAACATGAGTGTGCTCAGAACAAAAGAACGGTGTTTCCTACACATTCGGACCATATCTAGTTCAACTCTGCTTCTGAAACTGATACAACGCACGGGTCCTCTAACATCCAGTGCTTGTCAGTTAAGATGAGAAACGTGTGAGCTTCGTGGACGATCTAGTTCGTTTGAGCTGAAAAGTGACGGCCCTTACCTGAAACGTGGTAGTGCTTGTAGGAAGACACAGAGCCTGGGATTTAACTCCATTTCTGAAGGGAAACACACAGCATAGTTCTCAACCATGGATCACACTATGCTTTAGAGCAAGAAGAAAGCTCTTGCTTTCTAGAATCTCTAATACAGCAGGAAACTTGAGTGTGCTCCGAACAAAAGAACGGTGTTTCATACACATACGGACCATATCTAGTTCAAATCTGCTTCTGAATCTGATACAAAGCACGGGTCCTCTAACATCCAGTGCTTGTCAGTTAAGATGAGCAATGTGTGAGATTCGTGAATGATGTAGTTCATTTGAGCTGTTAGTAACTGCCCTTACCTGAAACGAAGTCTTGCTTGTAGGAAGACTCAGAGCCTGGGATTTAACTCCATTTCTGAAGGGAAACACACAACACAGTTCTCATCCACGGATCACAGTCTGCTTTAGAGCAAGAAGCACGCTCCTGATTTCTAGAGTCTCTAGTACAGCAGGAAAAGTGAGTGTGCTCAGAAGAAAAGGACGGTGTTTCCTATACATATGGACCATATCTAGTTCAACTCTGCTTGAAATTGATACAAAGCAAAGTTCCTCTTACATCAAATGCTTCTCAATTAAGAAGAGAAACGTGTGAGCATCGTGAACGATGTAGTTCGTTTGAGCTGAAAAGTGACTGCCCTTACCTTAAACAAAGTAGTGCATGTAGGAAGACACAGAACCTGGGATTTACCTCCATTTATGAAGAGAAACACACATCATAGTTCTCAGCCATGGATCACACTCTGCTTTAGAGCAAGAAGCACGCTCTTGCTTTCTAGAGTCTCTAATATAGCAGGAAACTTGAGTGTGCTCAGAACAAAAGAACGGTGTTTGCTACACATATGGACCATATCTAGTTCAACTCTGCTTCTGAAACTGATACAACGCACGGGTCCTTTAACATCCAATGCTTGTCAGTTAAGATAAGAAACGTATGAGCTTAGTGAACGATGTAGTTCGTTTGAGATGTTAGTAACTGCCCTTACCTGAAACGAAGTCTTGCTTGTAGGAAGACTCAGAGCCTGGGACTTAACTCCATTTCTGAAGTGAAACACACAGCAGAGTTCTCATATATAGATCACACTCTGCTTTAGAGCAAGAAACACGCTCTTGCTTTCTAGAGTCTTTGAGAAAGCAGGAAATATGAGTGTGCTGAGAACAAAAGAACAGTGTTTCCTACACATATGAGCCATATCTAGTTCAACTCTGATTCTAAATCTGAAACAAACCACAGGGCCTCTAAAATCCAATGCTTGTCAGTGAAGATGAGAAACGTGTGAGCTTCGTGAACGATGTAGTTCGTTTGAGCTGAAAAGTGACTGCCCTTAACTGAAACAAAGTAGTGCTTGTAGGAAGACACCGAGCCTGGGATTTAACTCCATTTCTGAAGTGAAACACACAGCATAGTTCTCATCCTTGAATTGCACTATGCTTTAGAGCAAGAAGAACGCTCTTGCTTTCTAGAATCTCTAATACAGCAGGGAACATGAGTGTGCTCAGAAAAAAAGAACGTTGTTTCCTACACATACGGACCAAATCTAGTTCAACTCTGCTTCTGAAACTGATACAACACATGGGTCCTCTAACATCCAGTGCTTGTCAGTTAAGATGAGAAACGTGTGAGCTTCGTGATGGATGTAGTTCGTTTGAGCTGAAAACTGACCGCCCTTACCAGAAACGAAGTAGTGCTTGTAGGAAGACACAGACCCTGGGACTTAACTCCATTTCTGAAGTGAAACCCACAGCAGAGTTCTCATATATAGATCACACTCTGCTTTAGAGCAAGAAACACGCTCTTCCTTTCTAGAGTCTCTAAGACAGCAGGAAACATGAGTGTGCTGAGAACAAATGAAGGGTGTTTCCCACACATATGAGCCATATCTAGTTCAACTGTGATTCTAAAACTGAAACAAACCACAGGTCCTCTAAAATCCAATGCTTGTCAGTTAAGATGAGAAACGTGTGAGCTTCGTGAACGATTTCGTTCGTTTGAGATGAAAAGTGACTGCCCTTACCTGAAACAAAGTAGTGCTTGTGGGAAGACACAGAGCCTGGGATTTAACTCCATTTCTGAAGGGAAACACACAGCAGAGTTCTCATCCATGGATCGCACTCTGCTTTAGAGCAAGAAGCACACTCTTCCTTTCTAGAATCTCTAATCCAGCAGGAAAATTGAGTGTGCTCAGAACAAAAGAGTGGTGTTTCCTATACATACAGACCATATCTAGTACAACTCTGCCTCTGAAATTGATACAAAGCACAGGTCCTCTAACATCCAGTGCTTGTCAGTTAAGATGAGAAACGTGTGAGCTTCGTGAACGATGTAGTACGTTTGAGCTGAAAAGTGACTGCCCTTACCTGAAACGAAGTAGTGCTTGTAGGAAGACACAGAGCCTGGGATTTAACTCTATTTCTGAAGTGAAACACACAGCATAGTTCTCATCCTTGGATTGCACTATGCTTTAGAGCAAGAAGAACGCTCTTGCTTTCTAGAATCTCTAATACAGCAGGAAACATGAGTGTGCTCAGAACAAAAGAACAGTGTTTCCTACACATACGGACCATATCTAGTTCAACTCTGCTTCTGAAACTGATACAACGCACGGGTCCTCTTACATCCAGTGCTTGTCAGTTAAGATGAGAAACGTGTGAGCTTCGTGAACGATGTAGTTTGTTTGAGATGTTAGTAACTGCCCTTACCTGAAACGAAGTCTTGCTTGTAGGAAGACTCAGAGCCTGGGATTTAACTCCATTTCTGAAGTGAAACAAACAGCAGAGTTCTCATATATAGATCACTCTCTGCTTTAGAGCAAGAAACACGCCCTTGCTTTCTATAGTCTCTGAGACAGCAGGAAACATGAGTGTGCGGAGAACAAATGAACGGTGTTTCCTACACATATGAGCCATATCTAGTTCAACTCTGATTCTAAAATTGAAACAAACCACAGGTCCTGTAAAATCCAATGCTTGTCAGTTAAAATGAGAAACGTGTGAGCTTCATGAACGATTTCGTTCGTTTGAGCTGTTAGTAACTGCCCTTACCTGAAAGGAAGTCTTGCTTGTAGGAAGACACATAGCCTGGGATTTAACTCCATTTCTGAAGTGAAACCCACAGCACAGTTCTCATCCATGGATCACAGTCTGCTTTAGAACAAGAAGCACGCTCCTGATTTCTAGAGTCTCTAGTACAGCAGGAAAAGTGAGTGTGCTCAGAAGAAAAGGACGGTGTTTCCTATACATATGGACCATATCTAGTTCCACTCTGCTTGAAATTGATACAAAGCAAAGTTCCTCTTACATCAAATGCTTCTCAATTAAGATGAGAAACGTGTGAGCATCGTGAACGATGTAGTTCGTTTGAGCTGAAAAGTGACTGCCCTTACCTTAAACAAAGTAGTGCATGTAGGAAGACACAGAACCCGGGATTTACCTCCATTTATGAAGAGAAACACACATCATAGTTCTCAGCCATGGATCACACTCTGCTTTAGAGCAAGAAGCACGCTCTTGCTTTCTAGAGTCTCTAATATAGCAGGAAACTTGAGTGTGCTCAGAACAAAAGAACGGTGTTTGCTACACATATGGACCATATCTAGTTCAACTCTGCTTCTGAAACTGATACAACGCACGGGTCCTTTAACATCCAATGCTTGTCAGTTAAGATGAGAAACGTATGAGCTTAGTGAACGATGTAGTTCGTTTGAGATGTTAGTAACTTCCCTTACCTGAAACGAAGTCTTCCTTGTAGGAAGACTCAGAGCCTGGGACTTAACTCCATTTCTGAAGTGAAACACACAGCAGAGTTCTCATATATAGATCACACTCTGCTTTAGAGCAAGAAACACGCTCTTGCTTTCTAGAGTCTTTGAGACAGCAGGAAACATGAGTGTGCTGAGAACAAATGAACGGTGTTTCCTACACATATGAGCCATATCTAGTTCAACTCTGATTCTAAATCTGAAACAAACCACAGGTCCTCTAAAATCCAATGCTTGTCAGTTAAGATGAGAAACGTGTGAGCTTCGTGAACGATGTAGTTCGTTTGAGCTGAAAAGTGACTGCCCTTAACTGAAACGAAGTAGTGCTTGTAGGAAGACACCGAGCCTGGGATTTAACTCCATTTCTGAAGTGAAACACACAGCATAGTTCTCATCCTTGAATTGCACTATGCTTTAGAGCAAGAAGAACGCTCTTGCTTTCTAGAATCTCTAATACAGCAGGGAACATGAGTGTGCTCAGAAAAAAAGAACGTTGTTTCCTACACATACGGACCATATCTAGTTCAACTCTGCTTCGGAAACTGATACAACACACGGGTCCTCTAACATCCAGTGCTTGTCAGTTAAGATGAGAAACGTGTGAGCTTCGTGAAGGATGTAGTTCGTTTGAGCTGAAAACTGACCGCCCTTACCTGAAACGAAGTAGTGCTTGTAGGAAGACACAGAGCCTGGGACTTAACTCCATTTCTGAAGTGAACCCACAGCAGAGTTCTCAACCATGGATCGCACTATGCTTTAGAGCAAGAAACATGCTCTTCCTTTCTAGAATCACTAATACAGCAGGAAACTTGATTGTGTACACAACAAATGAACGGTGTTTCATACACATACGGACCATATCTAGTTCAACTCTGCTTCTGAAACTGATACAAAGCACGGGTCCTCTAACATCCAATGCTTGTCAGTTAAGATGAGCAACGTGTGAGCTTCGTGAATGATGTAGTTTGTTTGAGCTGTTAGTAACTGCCCTTACCTGAAATGAAGTCTTGCTTGTAGGAAGACTCAGAGCCTGGGATTTAACTCCATTTCTGAAGTGAAACACAAAGCAGAGTTCTCATATATAGATCACACTTAGCTTTAGATCTAGAAACACTCTCTTGCTTTCTAGATTCTCAAAGACAGCATGAAATATGAGTGTGCTGAGAACAAATGAATGGTGTTTCCTACACATATGAGCCATATCTAGTTCAACTCTGATTCTAAAACTGAAACAAACCACAGGTCCCCTAAAATCCAATGCTTGTCAGTTAAGATGAGAAACGTGTGAGCTTCGTGAACGATGTAGTTCGTTTGAGCTGAAAAGTGACTGCCCTTACCTTAAACAAGTAGTGCATGTAGGAAGACACAGAACCTGGGATTTAACTCCATTTATGAAGGGAAACACACAGCATAGTTCTCATCCTTGGATTGCACTATGCTTTAGAGCAAGAAGAACGCTCTTGCTTTATAGAATCTCTAATACAGCAGGAAACATGAGTGTGCTCAGAACAAAAGAACGGTGTTTCCTACACATTCGGACCATATCTAGTTCAACTCTGCTTCTGAAACTGATACAACGCACGGGTCCTCTAACATCCAGTGCTTGTCAGTTAAGATGAGAAACGTGTGAGCTTCGTGGACGATCTAGTTCGTTTGAGCTGAAAAGTGACGGCCCTTACCTGAAACGTGGTAGTGCTTGTAGGAAGACACAGAGCCTGGGATTTAACTCCATTTCTGAAGGGAAACACACAGCATAGTTCTCAACCATGGATCACACTATGCTTTAGAGCAAGAAGAAAGCTCTTGCTTTCTAGAATCTCTAATACAGCAGGAAACTTGAGTGTGCTCCGAACAAAAGAACGGTGTTTCATACACATACGGACCATATCTAGTTCAAATCTGCTTCTGAATCTGATACAAAGCACGGGTCCTCTAACATCCAGTGCTTGTCAGTTAAGATGAGCAATGTGTGAGCTTCGTGAATGATGTAGTTCATTTGAGCTGTTAGTAACTGCCCTTACCTGAAACGAAGTCTTGCTTGTAGGAAGACTCAGAGCCTGGGATTTAACTCCATTTCTGAAGGGAAACACACAACACAGTTCTCATCCACGGATCACAGTCTGCTTTAGAGCAAGAAGCACGCTCCTGATTTCTAGAGTCTCTAGTACAGCAGGAAAAGTGAGTGTGCTCAGAAGAAAAGGACGGTGTTTCCTATACATATGGACCATATCTAGTTCAACTCTGCTTGAAATTGATACAAAGCAAAGTTCCTCTTACATCAAATGCTTCTCAATTAAGATGAGAAACGTGTGAGCATCGTGAACGATGTAGTTCGTTTGAGCTGAAAAGTGACTGCCCTTACCTTAAACAAAGTAGTGCATGTAGGAAGACACAGAACCCGGGATTTACCTCCATTTATGAAGAGAAACACACATCATAGTTCTCAGCCATGGATCACACTCTGCTTTAGAGCAAGAAGCATGCTCTTGCTTTCTAGAGTCTCTAATATAGCAGGAAACTTGAGTGTGCTCAGAACAAAAGAACGGTGTTTGCTACACATATGGACCATATCTAGTTCAACTCTGCTTCTGAAACTGATACAACGCACGGGTCCTTTAACATCCAATGCTTGTCAGTTAAGATGAGAAACGTATGAGCTTAGTGAACGTTGTAGTTCGTTTGAGATGTTAGTAACTTCCCTTACCTGAAACGAAGTCTTCCTTGTAGGAAGACTCAGAGCCTGGGACTTAACTCCATTTCTGAAGTGAAACACACAGCAGAGTTCTCATATATAGATCACACTCTGCTTTAGAGCAAGAAACACGCTCTTGCTTTCTAGAGTCTTTGAGACAGCAGGAAACATGAGTGTGCTGAGAACAAATGAACGGTGTTTCCTACACATATGAGCCATATCTAGTTCAACTCTGATTCTAAATCTGAAACAAACCACAGGTCCTCTAAAATCCAATGCTTGTCAGTTAAGATGAGAAACGTGTGAGCTTCGTGAACGATGTAGTTCGTTTGAGCTGAAAAGTGACTGCCCTTAACTGAAACGAAGTAGTGCTTGTAGGAAGACACCGAGCCGGGGATTTAACTCCATTTCTGAAGTGAAACACACAGCATAGTTCTCATCCTTGAATTGCACTATGCTTTAGAGCAAGAAGAACGCTCTTGCTTTCTAGAATCTCTAATACAGCAGGGAACATGAGTGTGCTCAGAAAAAAAGAACGTTGTTTCCTACACATACGGACCATATCTAGTTCAACTCTGCTTCGGAAACTGATACAACACACGGGTCCTCTAACATCCAGTGCTTGTCAGTTAAGATGAGAAACGTGTGAGCTTCGTGAAGGATGTAGTTCGTTTGAGCTGAAAACTGACCGCCCTTACCTGAAACGAAGTAGTGCTTGTAGGAAGACACAGAGCCTGGGACTTAACTCCATTTCTGAAGTGAACCCACAGCAGAGTTCTCAACCATGGATCGCACTATGCTTTAGAGCAAGAAACATGCTCTTCCTTTCTAGAATCACTAATACAGCAGGAAACTTGATTGTGTACACAACAAATGAACGGTGTTTCATACACATACGGACCATATCTAGTTCAACTCTGCTTCTGAAACTGATACAAAGCACGGGTCCTCTAACATCCAATGCTTGTCAGTTAAGATGAGCAACGTGTGAGCTTCGTGAATGATGTAGTTTGTTTGAGCTGTTAGTAACTGCCCTTACCTGAAATGAAGTCTTGCTTGTAGGAAGACTCAGAGCCTGGGATTTAACTCCATTTCTGAAGTGAAACACAAAGCAGAGTTCTCATATATAGATCACACTTAGCTTTAGATCTAGAAACACTCTCTTGCTTTCTAGATTCTCAAAGACAGCATGAAATATGAGTGTGCTGAGAACAAATGAATGGTGTTTCCTACACATATGAGCCATATCTAGTTCAACTCTGATTCTAAAACTGAAACAAACCACAGGTCCCCTAAAATCCAATGCTTGTCAGTTAAGATGAGAAACGTGTGAGCTTCGTGAACGATGTAGTTCGTTTGAGCTGAAAAGTGACTGCCCTTACCTTAAACAAGTAGTGCATGTAGGAAGACACAGAACCTGGGATTTAACTCCATTTATGAAGGGAAACACACAGCATAGTTCTCATCCTTGGATTGCACTATGCTTTAGAGCAAGAAGAACGCTCTTGCTTTATAGAATCTCTAATACAGCAGGAAACATGAGTGTGCTCAGAACAAAAGAACGGTGTTTCCTACACATTCGGACCATATCTAGTTCAACTCTGCTTCTGAAACTGATACAACGCACGGGTCCTCTAACATCCAGTGCTTGTCAGTTAAGATGAGAAACGTGTGAGCTTCGTGGACGATCTAGTTCGTTTGAGCTGAAAAGTGACGGCCCTTACCTGAAACGTGGTAGTGCTTGTAGGAAGACACAGAGCCTGGGATTTAACTCCATTTCTGAAGGGAAACACACAGCATAGTTCTCAACCATGGATCACACTATGCTTTAGAGCAAGAAGAAAGCTCTTGCTTTCTAGAATCTCTAATACAGCAGGAAACTTGAGTGTGCTCCGAACAAAAGAACGGTGTTTCATACACATACGGACCATATCTAGTTCAAATCTGCTTCTGAATCTGATACAAAGCACGGGTCCTCTAACATCCAGTGCTTGTCAGTTAAGATGAGCAATGTGTGAGCTTCGTGAATGATGTAGTTCATTTGAGCTGTTAGTAACTGCCCTTACCTGAAACGAAGTCTTGCTTGTAGGAAGACTCAGAGCCTGGGATTTAACTCCATTTCTGAAGGGAAACACACAACACAGTTCTCATCCACGGATCACAGTCTGCTTTAGAGCAAGAAGCACGCTCCTGATTTCTAGAGTCTCTAGTACAGCAGGAAAAGTGAGTGTGCTCAGAAGAAAAGGACGGTGTTTCCTATACATATGGACCATATCTAGTTCAACTCTGCTTGAAATTGATACAAAGCAAAGTTCCTCTTACATCAAATGCTTCTCAATTAAGAAGAGAAACGTGTGAGCATCGTGAACGATGTAGTTCGTTTGAGCTGAAAAGTGACTGCCCTTACCTTAAACAAAGTAGTGCATGTAGGAAGACACAGAACCTGGGATTTACCTCCATTTATGAAGAGAAACACACATCATAGTTCTCAGCCATGGATCACACTCTGCTTTAGAGCAAGAAGCACGCTCTTGCTTTCTAGAGTCTCTAATATAGCAGGAAACTTGAGTGTGCTCAGAACAAAAGAACGGTGTTTGCTACACATATGGACCATATCTAGTTCAACTCTGCTTCTGAAACTGATACAACGCACGGGTCCTTTAACATCCAATGCTTGTCAGTTAAGATAAGAAACGTATGAGCTTAGTGAACGATGTAGTTCGTTTGAGATGTTAGTAACTGCCCTTACCTGAAACGAAGTCTTGCTTGTAGGAAGACTCAGAGCCTGGGACTTAACTCCATTTCTGAAGTGAAACACACAGCAGAGTTCTCATATATAGATCACACTCTGCTTTAGAGCAAGAAACACGCTCTTGCTTTCTAGAGTCTTTGAGAAAGCAGGAAATATGAGTATGCTGAGAACAAAAGAACAGTGTTTCCTACACATATGAGCCATATCTAGTTCAACTCTGATTCTAAATCTGAAACAAACCACAGGTCCTCTAAAATCCAATGCTTGTCAGTGAAGATGAGAAACGTGTGAGCTTCGTGAACGATGTAGTTCGTTTGAGCTGAAAAGTGACTGCCCTTAACTGAAACAAAGTAGTGCTTGTAGGAAGACACCGAGCCTGGGATTTAACTCCATTTCTGAAGTGAAACACACAGCATAGTTCTCATCCTTGAATTGCACTATGCTTTAGAGCAAGAAGAACGCTCTTGCTTTCTAGAATCTCTAATACAGCAGGGAACATGAGTGTGCTCAGAAAAAAAGAACGTTGTTTCCTACACATACGGACCAAATCTAGTTCAACTCTGCTTCTGAAACTGATACAACACATGGGTCCTCTAACATCCAGTGCTTGTCAGTTAAGATGAGAAACGTGTGAGCTTCGTGATGGATGTAGTTCGTTTGAGCTGAAAACTGACCGCCCTTACCAGAAACGAAGTAGTGCTTGTAGGAAGACACAGACCCTGGGACTTAACTCCATTTCTGAAGTGAAACCCACAGCAGAGTTCTCATATATAGATCACACTCTGCTTTAGAGCAAGAAACACGCTCTTCCTTTCTAGAGTCTCTAAGACAGCAGGAAACATGAGTGTGCTGAGAACAAATGAAGGGTGTTTCCCACACATATGAGCCATATCTAGTTCAACTGTGATTCTAAAACTGAAACAAACCACAGGTCCTCTAAAATCCAATGCTTGTCAGTTAAGATGAGAAACGTGTGAGCTTCGTGAACGATTTCGTTCGTTTGAGATGAAAAGTGACTGCCCTTACCTGAAACAAAGTAGTGCTTGTGGGAAGACACAGAGCCTGGGATTTAACTCCATTTCTGAAGGGAAACACACAGCAGAGTTCTCATCCATGGATCGCACTCTGCTTTAGAGCAAGAAGCACACTCTTCCTTTCTAGAATCTCTAATCCAGCAGGAAAATTGAGTGTGCTCAGAACAAAAGAGTGGTGTTTCCTATACATACAGACCATATCTAGTACAACTCTGCCTCTGAAATTGATACAAAGCACAGGTCCTCTAACATCCAGTGCTTTTCAGTTAAGATTTGAAACGTGTGAGCTTCGTGAACGATGTAGTTCGTTTGAGGTGAAAAGTGACTGCCCTTACCTGAAACGAAGTAGTGCTTGTAGGAAGACACAGAGCCTGGGATTTAACTCCATTTCTGAAGTGAAACACACAGCATAGTTCTCATCCTTGGATTGCACTATGCTTTAGAGCAAGAAGAACGCTCTTGCTTTCTAGAATCTCTAATACAGCAGGAAACATGAGTGTGCTCAGAACAAAAGAACGGTGTTTCCTACACATGCGGACCATATCTAGTTCAACTCTGCTTCTGAAACTGATACAACGCACGGGTCCTCTCACATCCAGTGCTGGTCAGTTAAGATGAGAAACGTGTGAGCTTCGTGAACGATGTAGTTCGTTTGAGCTGAAAAGTGACGGCCCTTACCTGAAACGTGGTAGTGCTTGTAGGAAGACACAGAGCCTGGGATTTAACTCCATTTCTGAAGGGAAACACACAGCATAGTTCTCAACCATGGATCGCACTATACTTTAGAGCAAGAAGAAAGCTCTTGATTTCTAGAGTCTCTAATACAGCAGGAAAATTGAGTGTGCTCAGAAGAAAAGAACGGTGTTTCCTATACATACGGACCATATCTAGTTCAACTCTGCTTGAAATTGATACAAAGCAAAGGTCCTCTTACATCAAATGCTTCTTAATTAAGATGAGAAACGTTTGAGCTTCGTGAACGATGTAGTTCGTTTGAGCTGTAAAGTAACTGCCCTTTCCTGAAACGAAGTCTTGCTTGTAGGAAGACTCAGAGCCTGGGATTTAACTCCGTTTCTGAAGTGAAACACACAACAGAGTTCTCATCCATTGATCACACTCTGCTTTAGAGCAAGAAGCAGGCTCTTGATTTCTAAATTCTCTAAGACAGCAGGAAACTTGAGTGTGCTGAGAACAAATGAATGGTGTTTCCTACACATATGGACCATATCTAGTCCAACTCTGCTTCTCAAACTGATACAAAGCACTGGTCCTTTAACATCCAATGCTTGTCAGTTAAGATGAGAAACATATGAGCTTCGTGAACGATGTAGTTCGTTTGAGATGTTAGTAACTGCCCTTCACTGAAACGAAGTCTTGCTTGTAGGAAGACTCAGAGCCTGGGATTTAACTCCATTTCTGAAGTGAAACACACAGCAGAGTTCTCATCCTTGAATTGCACTATGCTTTAGAGCAAGAAGAACACTCTTGCTTTCTAGAATCTCTAATACAGCAGGGAACATGACTGTGCTCAGAAAAAAAGAACGTTGTTTCCTACACATACGGACCATATCTAGTTCAACTCTGCTTCTGAAACTGATACAACACACGGGTCCTCTAACATCCAGTGCTTGTCAGTTAAGATGAGAAACGTGTGAGCTTCGTGAAGGATGTAGTTCGTTTGAGCTGAAAACTGACCGCCCTTACCTGAAACGAAGTAGTGCTTGTAGGAAGACACAGAGCCTGGGATTTAACTCCATTTCTGAAGGGAAACACACAGCATAGTTCTCAACCATGGATCGCACTATGCTTTAGAGCAAGAAGAACGCTCTTGCTTTCTAGAATCACTAATACAGCAGGAAACTTGAGTGTGCTCACAACAAATGAACGGTGTTTCATACACATACGGACCATATCTAGTTCAACTCTGCTTCTGAAACTGATACAAAGCACGGGTCCTCTAACATCCAATGCTTGTCAGTTAAGATGAGCAATGTGTCAGCTTCGTGAATGATGTAGTTTGTTTGACCTGTTAGTAACTGCCCTTACCTGAAACGAAGTCTTGCTTGTAGGAAGACTCAGAGCCTGGGATTTAACTCCATTTTTGAAGTGAAACACAAAGCAGAGTTCTCATATATAGATCACACTTAGCTTTAGATCAAGAAACACTCTCTTGCTTTCTAGATTCTCAAAGACAGCATGAAATATGAGTGTGCTGAGAACAAATGAACGGTGTTTCCTACACATATGAGCCATATCTAGTTCAACTCTGATTCTAAATCTGAAACAAACCACAGGTCCTCTAAAATCCAATGCTTGTCAGTTAAGATGAGAAACGTGTGAGCTTCGTGAACGATGTAGTTCGTTTGAGCTGAAAAGTGACTGCCCTTAACTGAAACGAAGTAGTGCTTGTAGGAAGACACCGAGCCGGGGATTTAACTCCATTTCTGAAGTGAAACACACAGCATAGTTCTCATCCTTGAATTGCACTATGCTTTAGAGCAAGAAGAACGCTCTTGCTTTCTAGAATCTCTAATACAGCAGGGAACATGAGTGTGCTCAGAAAAAAAGAACGTTGTTTCCTACACATACGGACCATATCTAGTTCAACTCTGCTTCGGAAACTGATACAACACACGGGTCCTCTAACATCCAGTGCTTTTTAGTTAAGATGAGAAACGTGTGAGCTTCGTGAAGGATGTAGTTCGTTTGAGCTGAAAACTGACCGCCCTTACCTGAAACGAAGTAGTGCTTGTAGGAAGACACAGAGCCTGGGACTTAACTCCATTTCTGAAGTGAACCCACAGCAGAGTTCTCAACCATGGATCGCACTATGCTTTAGAGCAAGAAACATGCTCTTCCTTTCTAGAATCACTAATACAGCAGGAAACTTGATTGTGTACACAACAAATGAACGGTGTTTCATACACATACGGACCATATCTAGTTCAACTCTGCTTCTGAAACTGATACAAAGCACGGGTCCTCTAACATCCAATGCTTGTCAGTTAAGATGAGCAACGTGTGAGCTTCGTGAATGATGTAGTTTGTTTGAGCTGTTAGTAACTGCCCTTACCTGAAATGAAGTCTTGCTTGTAGGAAGACTCAGAGCCTGGGATTTAACTCCATTTCTGAAGTGAAACACAAAGCAGAGTTCTCATATATAGATCACACTTAGCTTTAGATCTAGAAACACTCTCTTGCTTTCTAGATTCTCAAAGACAGCATGAAATATGAGTGTGCTGAGAACAAATGAATGGTGTTTCCTACACATATGAGCCATATCTAGTTCAACTCTGATTCTAAAACTGAAACAAACCACAGGTCCCCTAAAATCCAATGCTTGTCAGTTAAGATGAGAAACGTGTGAGCTTCGTGAACGATGTAGTTCGTTTGAGCTGAAAAGTGACTGCCCTTACCTTAAACAAGTAGTGCATGTAGGAAGACACAGAACCTGGGATTTAACTCCATTTATGAAGGGAAACACACAGCATAGTTCTCATCCTTGGATTGCACTATGCTTTAGAGCAAGAAGAACGCTCTTGCTTTATAGAATCTCTAATACAGCAGGAAACATGAGTGTGCTCAGAACAAAAGAACGGTGTTTCCTACACATTCGGACCATATCTAGTTCAACTCTGCTTCTGAAACTGATACAACGCACGGGTCCTCTAACATCCAGTGCTTGTCAGTTAAGATGAGAAACGTGTGAGCTTCGTGGACGATCTAGTTCGTTTGAGCTGAAAAGTGACGGCCCTTACCTGAAACGTGGTAGTGCTTGTAGGAAGACACAGAGCCTGGGATTTAACTCCATTTCTGAAGGGAAACACACAGCATAGTTCTCAACCATGGATCACACTATGCTTTAGAGCAAGAAGAAAGCTCTTGCTTTCTAGAATCTCTAATACAGCAGGAAACTTGAGTGTGCTCCGAACAAAAGAACGGTGTTTCATACACATACGGACCATATCTAGTTCAAATCTGCTTCTGAATCTGATACAAAGCATGGGTCCTCTAACATCCAGTGCTTGTCAGTTAAGATGAGCAATGTGTGAGCTTCGTGAATGATGTAGTTCATTTGAGCTGTTAGTAACTGCCCTTACCTGAAACGAAGTCTTGCTTGTAGGAAGACTCAGAGCCTGGGATTTAACTCCATTTCTGAAGGGAAACACACAACACAGTTCTCATCCACGGATCACAGTCTGCTTTAGAGCAAGAAGCACGCTCCTGATTTCTAGAGTCTCTAGTACAGCAGGAAAAGTGAGTGTGCTCAGAAGAAAAGGACGGTGTTTCCTATACATATGGACCATATCTAGTTCAACTCTGCTTGAAATTGATACAAAGCAAAGTTCCTCTTACATCAAATGCTTCTCAATTAAGAAGAGAAACGTGTGAGCATCGTGAACGATGTAGTTCGTTTGAGCTGAAAAGTGACTGCCCTTACCTTAAACAAAGTAGTGCATGTAGGAAGACACAGAACCTGGGATTTACCTCCATTTATGAAGAGAAACACACATCATAGTTCTCAGCCATGGATCACACTCTGCTTTAGAGCAAGAAGCACGCTCTTGCTTTCTAGAGTCTCTAATATAGCAGGAAACTTGAGTGTGCTCAGAACAAAAGAACGGTGTTTGCTACACATATGGACCATATCTAGTTCAACTCTGCTTCTGAAACTGATACAACGCACGGGTCCTTTAACATCCAATGCTTGTCAGTTAAGATAAGAAACGTATGAGCTTAGTGAACGATGTAGTTCGTTTGAGATGTTAGTAACTGCCCTTACCTGAAACGAAGTCTTGCTTGTAGGAAGACTCAGAGCCTGGGACTTAACTCCATTTCTGAAGTGAAACACACAGCAGAGTTCTCATATATAGATCACACTCTGCTTTAGAGCAAGAAACACGCTCTTGCTTTCTAGAGTCTTTGAGAAAGCAGGAAATATGAGTGTGCTGAGAACAAAAGAACAGTGTTTCCTACACATATGAGCCATATCTAGTTCAACTCTGATTCTAAATCTGAAACAAACCACAGGTCCTCTAAAATCCAATGCTTGTCAGTGAAGATGAGAAACGTGTGAGCTTCGTGAACGATGTAGTTCGTTTGAGCTGAAAAGTGACTGCCCTTAACTGAAACAAAGTAGTGCTTGTAGGAAGACACCGAGCCTGGGATTTAACTCCATTTCTGAAGTGAAACACACAGCATAGTTCTCATCCTTGAATTGCACTATGCTTTAGAGCAAGAAGAACGCTCTTGCTTTCTAGAATCTCTAATACAGCAGGGAACATGAGTGTGCTCAGAAAAAAAGAACGTTGTTTCCTACACATACGGACCAAATCTAGTTCAACTCTGCTTCTGAAACTGATACAACACATGGGTCCTCTAACATCCAGTGCTTGTCAGTTAAGATGAGAAACGTGTGAGCTTCGTGATGGATGTAGTTCGTTTGAGCTGAAAACTGACCGCCCTTACCAGAAACGAAGTAGTGCTTGTAGGAAGACACAGACCCTGGGACTTAACTCCATTTCTGAAGTGAAACCCACAGCAGAGTTCTCATATATAGATCACACTCTGCTTTAGAGCAAGAAACACGCTCTTCCTTTCTAGAGTCTCTAAGACAGCAGGAAACATGAGTGTGCTGAGAACAAATGAAGGGTGTTTCCCACACATATGAGCCATATCTAGTTCAACTGTGATTCTAAAACTGAAACAAACCACAGGTCCTCTAAAATCCAATGCTTGTCAGTTAAGATGAGAAACGTGTGAGCTTCGTGAACGATTTCGTTCGTTTGAGATGAAAAGTGACTGCCCTTACCTGAAACAAAGTAGTGCTTGTGGGAAGACACAGAGCCTGCGATTTAACTCCATTTCTGAAGGGAAACACACAGCAGAGTTCTCATCCATGGATCGCACTCTGCTTTAGAGCAAGAAGCACACTCTTCCTTTCTAGAATCTCTAATCCAGCAGGAAAATTGAGTGTGCTCAGAACAAAAGAGTGGTGTTTCCTATACATACAGACCATATCTAGTACAACTCTGCCTCTGAAATTGATACAAAGCACAGGTCCTCTAACATCCAGTGCTTTTCAGTTAAGATTTGAAACGTGTGAGCTTCGTGAACGATGTAGTTCGTTTGAGGTGAAAAGTGACTGCCCTTGCCTGAAACGAAGTAGTGCTTGTAGGAAGACACAGAGCCTGGGATTTAACTCCATTTCTGAAGTGAAACACACAGCATAGTTCTCATCCTTGGATTGCACTATGCTTTAGAGCAAGAAGAACGCTCTTGCTTTCTAGAATCTCTAATACAGCAGGAAACATGAGTGTGCTCAGAACAAAAGAACGGTGTTTCCTACACATGCGGACCATATCTAGTTCAACTCTGCTTCTGAAACTGATACAACGCACGGGTCCTCTCACATCCAGTGCTGGTCAGTTAAGATGAGAAACGTGTGAGCTTCGTGAACGATGTAGTTCGTTTGAGCTGAAAAGTGACGGCCCTTACCTGAAACGTGGTAGTGCTTGTAGGAAGACACAGAGCCTGGGATTTAACTCCATTTCTGAAGGGAAACACACAGCATAGTTCTCAACCATGGATCGCACTATACTTTAGAGCAAGAAGAAAGCTCTTGATTTCTAGAGTCTCTAATACAGCAGGAAAATTGAGTGTGTTCAGAAGAAAAGAACGGTGTTTCCTATACATACGGACCATATCTAGTTCAACTCTGCTTGAAATTGATACAAAGCAAAGGTCCTCTTACATCAAATGCTTCTCAATTAAGATGAGAAACGTTTGAGCTTCGTGAACGATGTAGTTCGTTTGAGCTGTAAAGTAACTGCCCTTTCCTGAAACGAAGTCTTGCTTGTAGGAAGACTCAGAGCCTGGGATTTAACTCCGTTTCTGAAGTGAAACACACAACAGAGTTCTCATCCATTGATCACACTCTGCTTTAGAGCAAGAAGCAGGCTCTTGATTTCTAAATTCTCTAAGACAGCAGGAAACTTGAGTGTGCTGAGAACAAATGAATGGTGTTTCCTACACATATGGACCATATCTAGTCCAACTCTGCTTCTCAAACTGATACAAAGCACTGGTCCTTTAACATCCAATGCTTGTCAGTTAAGATGAGAAACATATGAGCTTCGTGAACGATGTAGTTCGTTTGAGATGTTAGTAACTGCCCTTCACTGAAACGAAGTCTTGCTTGTAGGAAGACTCAGAGCCTGGGATTTAACTCCATTTCTGAAGTGAAACACACAGCAGAGTTCTCATCCTTGAATTGCACTATGCTTTAGAGCAAGAAGAACACTCTTGCTGTCTAGAATCTCTAATACAGCAGGGAACATGACTGTGCTCAGAAAAAAAGAACGTTGTTTCCTACACATACGGACCATATCTAGTTCAACTCTGCTTCTGAAACTGATACAACACACGGGTCCTCTAACATCCAGTGCTTGTCAGTTAAGATGAGAAACGTGTGAGCTTCGTGAAGGATGTAGTTCGTTTGAGCTGAAAACTGACCGCCCTTACCTGAAACGAAGTAGTGCTTGTAGGAAGACACAGAGCCTGGGATTTAACTCCATTTCTGAAGTGAAACACACAGCAGAGTTCTCATATATAGATCACTCTCTGCTTTAGAGCAAGAAACACGCTCTTGCTTTCTATAGTCTCTGAGACTGCAGGAAACATGAGTGTGCTGAGAACAAATGAACGGTGTTTCCTACACATATGAGCCATATCTAGTTCAACTCTGATTCTAAAACTGAAACAAACCACAGGTCCTCTAAAATCCAATGCTTGTCAGTTAAGATGAGAATCGTGTGAGCTTCGTGAACGATTTCGTTCGTTTGAGCTGTTAGTAACTGCCCATACCTGAAAGGAAGTCTTGCTTGTAGGAAGACACATAGCCTGGGATTTAACTCCATTTCTGAAGGGAAACACACAGCATAGTGCCCATCCATGGATCGCACTCTGCTTTAGAGCAAGAAGCACGCTCTTCCTTTCTAGAATCTCTAATCCAGCAGGAAAATTGAGTGTGCTCAGAACAAAAGAACGGTGTTTCCTATACACACAGATCATATCTAGTCCAACTCTGCTCCTGAAACTGATACAACGCAAGGGTCCTCTAACATCCAGTGCTTGTCAGTTAAGATGAGAAACATGTGAGCTTCGTGAACGATGTAGTTCGTTTGAGCTGAAAAGTGACGGCCCTTACCTGAAACGAAGTAGTGCTTGTAGGAAGACACAGAGCCTGGGATTTAACTCCATTTCTGAAGGGAAACACACAGCATAGTTCTCAACCATGGATCGCACTATGCTTTAGAGCAAGAAGAACGCTCTTGCTTTCTAGAATCTCTAATACAGCAGGAAAATTGAGTGTGCTCAGAACAAAAGAACGGTGTTTCATACACATACGGACAAAATCTAGTTCAACTCTGCTTCTGAAACTGATACAAAGCACGGGTCCTCTAACATCCAGTGCTTGTCATTTAAGATGAGCAAAGTGTGAGCTTCATGAATGATGTAGTTTGTTTGAGCTGTTAGTAACTACCCTTACCTGAAACGAAGTATTGCTTGTAGGAAGACTCAGAGCCTGGGATTTAACTCCATTTCTGAAGTGAAACACACAGCAGAGTTCTCATATATAGATCACACTTTGCTTTAGAGCAAGAAACACGCTCTTGATTTCTAGAGTCTCTAAGACAGCATGAAATATGAGTGTGCTGAGAACACATGAATGGCGTTTCCTACACATATGAGCCATATCTAGCTCAACTCTGATTCTGAATCTGAAACAAACCACAGTTCCTCTAAAATCCAATGCTTGTCAGTTAAGATGAGAAACGTGTGAGCTTCGTGAACGATGTAGTTCGTTTGAGCTGAAAAGTGACTGCCCTTACCTTAAACAAAGTAGTGCATGTAGGAAGACACAGAACCTGGGATTTAACTCCATTTATGAAGGGAAACTCACTACACAGTTCTCATCCACGGATCACACTCTGCTTTAGAGCAAGAAGCACGCTCTTCATTTCTAGAGTCTCTAATACAGCAGGAAAAGTGAGTGTGCTCACAAGAAAAGAACGGTGTTTCCTATACATACGGACCATATCTAGTTCAACTCTGCTTGAAAATGATACAAAGCAAAGGTACTCTAACAACAAATGCTTCTCAGTTAAGAAGAGAAACGTATGAGCTCATGAACGATGTAGTTCGTTTGAGCTGTAAAGTAACTGCCCTTACCTGAAACGAAGTCTTGCTTGTAGGAAGATTCAGAGCCTGGGATTTAACTCCATTTCTGAAGGGAAACACACAGCATAGTTCTCATCCATGGATCGCAGTCTGCTTTAGAGCAAGAAGCACGCTCTTCCTTTCTAGAATCTCTAATCCAGAAAGAAAACTGAGTGGGCTCAGAACAAAAGAACGGTGTTTCCTATACATACGGACCATATCTACTCCAACTCTGCCTCTGAAATTGATACAAAGCACAGGTCCTCTAACATCCAATGCTTGTCAGTTAAGATGAGAAACGTGTGAGCTTCGTGAACGATGCAGTTCGTTTGAGCTGAAAAGTGACTGCCCTTACCTGAAACGAAGTAGTGCTTGTAGGAAGACACAGAACCTGGGATTTAACTGCATTTCTGAAGTGAAACACTCAGCATAGTTCTCATCATTGGATTGCACTATGCTTTAGAGCAAGAAGAACGCTCTTGCTTTCTAGAATCTCTAATACAGCAGGAAACATGAGTGTGCTCAGAACAAAAGAACGGTGTTTCCTACACATACGGACCATATCTAGTTCAACTCTGCTTCTGAAACTGATACAACGCATGGGTCCTCTAACATCCAGTGCTGGTCAGTTAAGATGAGAAACGTGTGAGCTTCGTGAACGATGTAGTTCGTTTGAGCTGAAAAGTGACGGCCCTTACCTGAAACGTGGTAGTGCTTGTAGGAAGACACAGAGCCTGGGATTTAACTCCATTTCTGAAGGGAAACACACAGCATAGTTCTCAACCATGGATCGCACTATACTTTAGAGCAAGAAGAAAGCTCTTGCTTTCTAGAGTCTCTAATACAGCAGGAAAATTGAGTGTGCTCAGAAGAAAAGAACGGTGTTTCCTATACATACGGACCATATCTAGTTCAACTCTGCTTGAAATTGGTACAAAGCAAAGTTCCTCTTACATCAAATGCTTCTGAATTAAGATGAGAAACGTTTGAGCTTCGTGAATGATGTAGTTCGTTTCAGCTGTAAAGTAACTGCCCTTTCCTGAAACGAAGTCTTGCTTGTAGGAAGACTCAGAGCCTGGGATTTAACTCCGTTTCTGAAATGAAACACACAACAGAGTTCTCATCCATTGATCACACTCTGCTTTAGAGCAAGAAGCAGGCTCTTGATTTCTAAAGTCTCTAAGACAGCAGGAAACTTGAGTGTGCTGAGAACAAATGAATGGTGTTTCCTACACATATGGACCATATCTAGTACAACTCTGCTTCTGAAACTGATACAAAGCACTCGTCCTTTAACATCCAATGCTTGTCAGTTAAGATGAGAAACGTATGAGCTTCGTGAACGATGTAGTTCTTTTGAGATGTTAGTAACTGTCCTTCACTGAAACGAAGTCTTGCTTGTAGGAAGACTCAGAGCCTGGGATTTAACTCCATTTCTGAAGTGAAACACACAGCAGAGTTCTCATATATAGATCACTCTCTGCTTTAGAGCAAGAAACACGCTCTTGCTTTCTATAGTCTCTGAGACTGCAGGAAACATGAGTGTGCTGAGAACAAATGAACGGTGTTTCCTACACATATGAGCCATATCTAGTTCAACTCTGATTCTAAAACTGAAACAAACCACAGGTCCTCTAAAATCCAATGCTTGTCATTTAAGATGAGAATCGTGTGAGCTTCGAGAACGATTTCGTTCGTTTGAGCTGTTAGTAACTGCCCATACCTGAAAGGAAGTCTTGCTTGTAGGAAGACACATAGCCTGGGATTTAACTCCATTTCTGAAGGGAAACACACAGCATAGTTCCCATCCATGGATCGCACTCTGCTTTAGAGCAAGAAGCACGCTCTTCCTTTCTAGAATCTCTAATCCAGCAGGAAAATTGAGTGTGCTCAGAACAAAAGAACGGTGTTTCCTATACACACGGACCATATCTAGTCCAACTCTGCTCCTGAAACTGATACAACGCAAGGGTCCTCTAACATCCAGTGCTTGTCAGTTAAGATGAGAAACATGTGAGCTTCGTGAACGATGTAGTTCGTTTGAGCTGAAAAGTGACGGCCCTTACCTGAAACGAAGTAGTGCTTGTAGGAAGACACAGAGCCTGGGATTTAACTCCATTTCTGAAGGGAAACACACAGCATAGTTCTCAACCATGGATCGCACTATGCTTTAGAGCAAGAAGAACGCTCTTGCTTTCTAGAATCTCTAATACAGCAGGAAAATTGAGTGTGCTCAGAACAAAAGAACGGTGTTTCATACACATACGGACAAAATCTAGTTCAACTCTGCTTCTGAAACTGATACAAAGCACGGGTCCTCTAACATCCAGTGCTTGTCATTTAAGATGAGCAAAGTGTGAGCTTCATGAATGATGTAGTTTGTTTGAGCTGTTAGTAACTGCCCTTACCTGAAACGAAGTATTGCTTGTAGGAAGACTCAGAGCCTGGCATTTAACTCCATTTCTGAAGTGAAACACACAGCAGAGTTCTCATATATAGATCACACTTTGCTTTAGAGCAAGAAACACGCTCTTGATTTCTAGAATCTCTAAGACAGCATGAAATATGAGTGTGCTGAGAACAAATGAATGGCGTTTCCTACACATATGAGCCATATCTAGCTCAACTCTGATTCTGAATCTGAAACAAACCACAGTTCCTCTAAAATCCAATGCTTGTCAGTTAAGATGAGAAACGTGTGAGCTTCGTGAACGATGTAGTTCGTTTGAGCTGAAAAGTGACTGCCCTTACCTTAAACAAAGTAGTGCATGTAGGAAGACACAGAACCTGGGATTTAACTCCACTTATGAAGGGAAACTCACTACACAGTTCTCATCCACGGATCACACTCTGCTTTAGAGCAAGAAGCACGCTCTTGATTTCTAGAGTCTCTAATACAGCAGGAAAAGTGAGTGTGCT
Organism: Onychomys leucogaster; assembly: GCA_949786385.1. NCBI lineage: Eukaryota > Metazoa > Chordata > Mammalia > Rodentia > Cricetidae > Onychomys > Onychomys leucogaster. The sequence goes on from CATKUP010000054.1 coordinate 2,511,831, forward strand.
CACAAGAAAAGAACGGTGTTTCCTATACATACGGACCATATCTAGTTCAACTCTGCTTGAAAATGATACAAAGCAAAGGTACTCTAACAACAAATGCTTCTCAGTTAAGAAGAGAAACGTGTGAGCTCGTGAACGATGTAGTTCGTTTGAGCTGTAAAGTAACTGCCCTTACCTGAAACGAAGTCTTGCTTGTAGGAAGATTCAGAGCCTGGGATTTAACTCCATTTCTGAAGGGAAACACACAGCATAGTTCTCATCCAGGGATCGCAGTCTGCTTTAGAGCAAGAAGCACGCTCTTCCTTTCTAGAATCTCTAATCCAGAAAGAAAACTGAGTGGGCTCAGAACAAAAGAACGGTGTTTCCTATACATACGGACCATATCTACTCCAACTCTGCCTCTGAAATTGATACAAAGCACAGGTCCTCTAACATCGAATGCTTGTCAGTTAAGATGAGAAACGTGTGAGCTTCGTGAACGATGCAGTTCGTTTGAGCTGAAAAGTGACTGCCCTTACCTTAAATGAAGTCATGCTTGTAGGAAGACACATAGCCTGGGATTTAACTCCATTTCTGAAGGGAAACACAGAACGCAGTTCTCATCCATGGATCACACTCTGCTTTAGAGCAAGAAGCACGCTCTTGCTTTCTAGAGTCTCAAAGACAGCAGGAAACATGAGTGTGCTGAGAAAAAAAGAACAGTGTTTCCTAAACATATGAGCTATATCTAGTTCAAATCTGCTTCTGAAACTGATACAAACCACTGGTCCTCTAATATCCAATGCTTGTCAGTCAAGATGGGAAACTTGTTAGCTTTGTGAACTATGTAGTTTATTTGAGCTGAAACGTGTCTGCCCTTACCTGAAACGAAGTCTTGCCTGTAGGAAGACACAGCGCCTGGGATTTAACTCCATTTCTGAAGGGCAACACACAGCATATTTCTCATCCATGGATCACACTATGCTTTAGAGCTAGAAGCACGCTCTTGCTTTATAGAGTCTCTAATACAGCAGGAAACATGAGTGTGCTCAGAACAAAACAACGGTGTTTCTTACACATTGGACCATATCTAGTTCAACTAGGATTCTGAAAGTGGAACAAACCAAAGGTCCTCTAACATCCAATGCTCGTCAGTTAAGATGATAAACGTGTGAGCTTCGTGAACGATGTAGTTCATTTGAGCTGGAAAGTAACTGCCCTTTCTTGAAACGAAGTCTTCCTTGTAGGAAGACTCAGAGCCTGGGCTTTAACTCCATTTCTGAAGTTAAACGCACAGCAGAGTTGTCATCCCATGATCACACTCTGCGTTAGAGCCAGAAGCACGCTCTAGCTTTCTAGAGTCTTAAGACACCAGGAAACGTGAGTGTGCTGAGGACCAAAGAACGGTGTTTCCTACACATACAGACCATATCTAATCCAACTCTGCTTCTGAAACTGATACAAAGCACTGGTGCTCTAACATCCAATGCTTGTCAGTTAAGATGAGAAACGTGTGAGCTTCGTAAACGATGTAGTTTGTTTGAGCTGAAAAGTGACAGCCCTTACCTGAAACGAAGTCTTGCTTATAGGAAGACACAGAGCATGAGATTTAACTCCATTTCTGAAGGGAAACACAGAACACCGTTCTCATCCATGTATCACACTCTGCTTTAGAGCAAGAAGCACGCTCTTGCTTTCTAGAGTCTCTAAGACAGCAGGAAAAGTGAGTGTGCTCAGAAGAAAAGAACTGTGTTTCCTATACATACGGACCATATCTAGTTCAACTCTGCTTGAAATTGATACAAAGCAAAGGTCCTCTTACATCAAATGCTTCTCAATTAAGATGAGAAACGTTTGAGCTTCGTGAACGATGTAGTTCGTTTGAGGTGTAAAGTAACTGCCCTTTCCTGAAATGAAGTCTTGCTTGTAGGAAGACTCAGAGCCTGGGATTTAACTCCGTTTCTGAAGTGAAACACACAACAGAGTTCTCATCCATTGATCACACTCTGCTTTAGAGCAAGAAGCAGGCTCTTGATTTCTAAAGTCTCTATGACAGCAGGAAACTTGAGTGTGCTGAGAACAAATGAATGGTGTTTCCTACACATATGGACCATATCTAGTCCAACTCTGCTTCTGAAACTGATACAAAGCACTGGTCCTTTAACATCCAATGCTTGTCAGTTAAGATGAGAAACATATGAGCTTCGTGAACGATGTAGTTCTTTTGAGATGTTAGTAACTGCCCTTCACTGAAACGAAGTCTTGCTTGTAGGAAGACTCAGAGCCTGGGATTTATCTCCATTTCTGAAGTGAAACACACAGCAGAGTTCTCATATATAGATCACACTCTGCTTTAGAGCAAGAAGCACGCTCTTGATTTCTAGAGTCTCTAATACAGCAGGAAAATTGTGTGTGCTCAGAAGAAAAGAACGGTATTTCCTATACATACGGAACATATCAATTTCAACTCTGCTTGAAATTGATACAAAGAACAGGTCCTCTAACATCCAATGCTTGTCAGTTAAGATGAGAAACGTGTGAGCTTTGTGAACAATGTAGTTCGTTTGAGCTGAAGAGTGACTGCCCTTACCTTAAACGAAGTCTTTCTTGTAGGAAGACACATAGCCTGGGATTTAACTCCATTTCTGAAGGGAAACACAGAACGCAGTTCTCATCCATGGATCACACTCTGCTTTAGAGTAAGAAGCACGCTCTTGCTTTTTAGAGTCTCTAAGACAGCAGGAAACATGAGTGTGCTGAGAAAAAAAGAACTGTGTTTCCTAAACATATGAGCCATATCTAGTTCAACTCTGCTTCTGAAACTGATACAAAGCACTGGTCCTCTAACATCCAATGCTTGTCAGTTAAGATGGGAAACTTGTTAGCTTCGTGAACGATGTAGTTTATTTGAGCTGAAACGTGACTGCCCTTACCTGAAACGAAGTCTTGACTGTAGGAAGACACAGCGCCTGGGATTTAACTCCATTTCTGAAGGGAAACACACAGCCTAGTTCTCATCCATGGATCACACTCTGCTTTGGAGCAAGAAGCACGCTCTTGCTTTATAGAGTCTCTAATACAGCAGGAAACATGAGTGTGCTCAGAACAAAACAACGGTGTTTCTTACACATTGGACCATAACTAGTTCAACTAGGCTTCTGAAAGTGAAGCAAACCAAAAGTCCTCTAACATCCAATGCTCGTCAGTTAAGATGAGAAACGTGTGAGCTTCGTGAACGATGTAGTTCGTTTGAGCTGTAAAGTAACTGCCCTTACCTGAAACGAAGTCTTGCTTGTAGGAAGACTCAGAGCCTGGGATAACTCCATTTCTGAAGTGAAACACACAACAGAGTTCTCATCCATTGATCACACTCTGCTTTAGAGCAAGAAGCACGCTCTCGCTTTCCAGAGTCTCTAAGACAGCAGGAAACTTTAGTGTGCTGAGAACAAATGAATGATGTTTCCTACACATATGGACCATATCTAGTCCAACTCTGCTTCTGAAACTGATACAAAGCACTGGTCCTTAAACATCCAATGCTTGTCAGTTAAGATGAGAAACGTGTGAGCTTCGTGAACGATGTCGTTCGTTTGAGCTGAAAAGTGACTGCCCTTACTTGAAACGAAGTCTTGCTCGCAGGAAGACACAGAGCATGTAATTTAACTCCATTTCTGAAGTGAAACACACAAAGAGTTCTCATATATAGATAACACTCTGCTTTAGAGCAAGAAGCACGCTCTTGCTTTCTAGAGTCTCTAAGACAGCAGGAAACATGAGTGTGCTGAGAAAAAAAGAACTGTGTTTCCTAAACATATGAGCCATATCTATTTCAACTCTGCTTCTGAAACTGATACAAAGCACTGGTCCTCTAACATCCTATGCTTGTCAGTTAAGATTGGAAACTTGTTAGCTTCGGGAACGATGTAGTTCATTTTAGCTGAAAAGTGACTGCCCTTACCTGAAACGAAGTCTTGTCTGTAGGAAGACACAGCGCCTGGGATTTAACTCCATTTCTGAAGGGAAACACACAGCATAGTTCTCATCCATGGATCACACTCTGCTTTATAGCAAGAAGCACGCTCTTGCTTTCTAGAGTCTCTAATACAGCAGGAAACTTGAGTGTGCTCAGAACAAAAAAACGGTGTTTCCGAGACATACGGGCCATATCTAGTTCAAATCTGCTTCTGAAACTGAAACAAACCACAGGTCCTCTATCATCCAGTGCTTGTCAGTTAAGATGAGAAACGTGTGAGCTTTGTGAACGATGTAGTTCGTTTGCGCTGTTGTTAACTGCCCTTATCTGAAACGAAGTCTTGCTTGTAGGAAGACTCAGAGCCTGGGATTGAACTCCATTTCTGAAGGGAAACACACAGCAGAGTTCTCAAATATAGATCACACTCTGCTTTAGAGCAAGAAACACGCTGTTACTTTCTAGAGTCTCTAAGACAGCAGGAAACATGAGTGTGCTGAGAACAAATGAATGGTGTTTCCTACACATACGGACCATATCTAGTTCAAATCTGCTTCTGAAACTGAAACAAACTACAGGTCATCTATCATCCAGTGCTTGTCTGTTAAGATGAGAAACGTGTGAGCTTCGTGAATGATGCAGTTCGTTTGAGCTGTTAGTAACTGCCCTTACCTTAAACGAAGTCTTGCTTGTAGGAAGACTCAGAGCCTGGGATTTAACTCCATTTCTGAAGTGAAACCCACAGCACAGTTCCCATATATAGATCACACTCTGCTTTAGAGCAAGAAACACGCTCTTGCTTTCTAGAGTCTCTAAGACAGCAGGAAACATGAGTGTGCTGAGAACAAATGAACGGTGTTTCCTACACATATGAGCCATATCTAGTTCAACTCTGATTCTAAAACTGAAACAAACCACAGATCCTCTAAAATCCAATGCTTGTCAGTTAAGATGAGAAACGTGTGAGCTTCGTGAACGATGTAGTTCGTTTGAGCTGAAAAGTGACTGCCCTTACCTGAAACAAAGTAGTGCTTGTAGGAAGACACAGAGCCTGGGATTTAACTCCATTTCTGAAGGGAAACACACAGCATAGTTCTCATCCATGGATCGCACTCTGCTTTAGAGCAAGAAGCACACTCCTCCTTTCTAGAATCTCTAATCCAGCAGGAAAATTGAGTGTGCTCAGAACAAAAGAACGGTGTTTCCTACACATATGGACCATATCTAGTTCAACCCTGCTTCTGAAACTGATACAACGCACGGGTCCTCTAATATCCAGTGCTTGTCAGTTAAGATGAGAAACGTGTGATCTTCGTGAATGATGTAGTTCGTTTGAGCTGAAAAGTGACAGCCCTTACCTGAAACGTGGTAGTGCTTGTAGGAAGACACAGAGCCTGGAATTTAACTCCATTTCTGAAGGGAAACACACAGCATAGTTCTCAACCATGGATCGCACTATGCTATAGAGCAAGAAGAAAGCTCTTGCTTTCTAGAATCTCTAATACAGCAGGAAATATGAGTGTGCTCAGAACAAAAGAATGGTGTTTCATACAAATACGGACCATATCTAGTTCAACTCTGCTTCTGAAACTGGTACAACGCACGGGTCCTCTAACATCCAGTGCTTGTCAGTTAAGATGAGCAATGTGTGAGCTTCGTGAATGATGTAGTTCATTTGAGCTGTTAGTAACTGCCCTTACCTGAAACAGTGTCTTGCTTGTAGGAAGACTCAGAGCCTGGGACTTAACTCCATTTCTGAAGGGAAACACACAACACAGTTCTCATCCACGGATCACACTCTGCTTTAGAGCAAGAAGCACGCTCCTGATTTCTAGAGTCTCTAATACAGCAGGAAAAGTAAGTGTGCTCAGAAGAAAAGAACGGTGTTTCCTACACATACAGGCCATATCTAGTTCAACTCTGCTTCTGAAACTGAAACAAACCACAGGTCCTCTATCATCCAATGCTTGTCAGTTAAGATGAGAAACGTGTGAGCTTCTTGAACGATGTAGTTCGTTTGAGCTGTTAGTAACTGCCATTACCTGAAATGAAGTCTTTCTTGTAGAAAGACTCAGAGCCTGGGATTTAACTCAATTTCTGAAGGGAAACACACAACACAGTTCTCATCCATGGATCACACTCTGCTTTAGAGCAAGATGCACGCTCTTGGTTTCTAGAGTCTCTAATACAGCAGGAAAAGTGAGTGTGCTCAGAAGAAAAGAACGGTGTTTCCTATACATACGGACCATATCTATTTCAACTCTGCTTCTGAAACTGATACAAAGCACTGGTCCTCTAACATCCTATGCTTGTCAGTTAAGATGAGAAACGTGTGAGCTTCGTGAACGATGTAGTTCGTTTGAGCTGAAAAGTGACTGCCCTTACCTGAAACGAAGTAGTGCTTGTAGGAAGACACCGAGCCTGGGATTTAACTCCATTTCTGAAGTGAAACACACAGCATAGTTCTCATCCTTGTATTGCACTATGCTTTAGAGCAAGAAGAACTCTCTTGCTTTCTAGAATCTCTAATACAGCAGGGAACATGAGTGTGCTCAAAACAAAAGAACGGTGTTTCCTACACATACGGACCATATCTAGTCCAACTCTGCTTCTGAAACTGATACACCGCAAGGGTCCTCTAACATCCAGTGCTTGTCAGTAAAGATGAGAAACGTGTGAGCTTCGTGAACGATGTAGTTCGTTTGAGCTGAAAAGTGACGTCCCTTACATGAAACGAAGTAGTGCTTGTGGGAAGACACAGAGCCTGGGATTTAACTCCATTTCTGAAGGGAAACACACAGCATACTTCTCATCCATGGATCGCACTATGCTTTAGAGCAAGAAGAATGCTCTTGCTTTCTAGAATCTCTAATACAATAGGAAACTTGAGTGTGCTCAGAACAAAAGAACGGTGTTTCATACACATACGGACCATATCTAGTTCAACTCTGCTTCTGAAACTGATACAAAGCACAGGTCCTCTAATATCCAGTGCTTGTCAGTTAAGATGAGAAACGTGTGAGCTTCGTTAATGATGTAGTTGGTTTGAGCTGTTAGTAACTGCCCTTACCTGAAACGAAGTCTTGCTTGTAGGGAGATTCAGAGCCTGGGATTTAACTCCATTTCTGAAGTGAAACCCACAGCAGAGTTCTCATATATAGATCACACTCTGCTTTAGAGCAAGAAACATGCTCTTGCTTTCTAGAGTCTCTAAGACAGCAGGAAACATGAGTGTGCTGAGAACAAATGAACGATGTTTCCTACACATATGAGCCATATCTAGTTCAACTCTGATTCTAAAACTGAGTCAAACCACAGGTCCTCTAAAATCCAATGCTTGTCATTTAAGATGAGAAACGTGTGAGCTTCGTGAACGATGTAGTTCGTTTGAGCTGAAAAGTGACTGCCCTTACCTGAAACAAAGTAGTGCTTGTAGTAAGACACAGAGCCTGGGATTTAACTCCATTTCTGAAGGGAAACACACAGCATAGTTCTCATCCATGGATCGCACTCTGCTTTAGAGCAAAAAGCACACTCCTCCTTTCTAGAATCTCTAATCCAGCAGGAAAATTGTGTGTGCTCAGAACAAAAGAACGGTGTTTGCTATACATACGGACCATATCTAGTACAACTCTGCCTCTGAAATTGATACAAAGCACAGGTCCTCTAACATCCAGTGCTTGTCAGTTAAGATGAGAAACGTGTGAGCTTCGTGAACGATGTAGTACGTTTGAGCTGAAAAGTGACTGCCCTTACCTGAAACGAAGTAGTGCTTGTAGGAAGACACAGAGCCTGGGATTTAACTCCATTTCTGAAGTGAAACACACAGCTTAGTTCTCATCCTTGGATTGCACTATGCTTTAGAGCAAGAAGAACGCTCTTGCTTTCTAGAATCTCTAATACAGCAGGAAACATGAGTGTGCTCAGAACAAAAGAACAGTGTTTCCTACACATACGGACCATATATAGTTCAACTCTGCTTCTGAAACTGATACAACGCACGGGTCCTCTTACATCCAGTGCTTGTCAGTTAAGATGAGGAACGTGTGAGCTTCGTGAACGATGTAGTTTGTTTGAGATGTTAGTAACTGCCCTTACCTGAAACGAAGTCTTGCTTGTAGGAAGACTCAGAGCCTGGGATTTAACTCCATTTCTGAAGTGAAACACACAGCAGAGTTCTCATATATAGATCACTCTCTGCTTTAGAGCAAGAAACACGCCCTTGCTTTCTATAGTCTCTGAGACAGCAGGAAACATGAGTGTGCGGAGAACAAATGAACGGTGTTTCCTACACATATGAGCCATATCTAGTTCAACTCTGATTCTAAAATTGAAACAAACCACAGGTCCTCTAAAATCCAATGCTTGTCAGTTAAAATGAGAAACGTGTGAGCCTCATGAATGATTTCATTCGTTTGAGCTATTAGTAACTGCCCTTACCTGAAAGGAAGTCTTGCTTGTAGGAAGACACATAGCCTGGGATTTAACTCCATTTCTGAAGTGAAACACACAGCAGAGTTCTCATATATAGATCACACTTTGTTTAAAGCAAGAAACAAGCTCTTGCTTTCTAGATTCTCTAAGACAGCATGAAATATGAGTGTGCTGAGAACAAATGAATGGGGTTTCCTACACATATGAGCCATATCTAGTTCAACTCTGATTCTAAAACTGAAACAAACCACAGTTCCTCTAAAATCCAATGCTTGTCAGTTAAGATGAGAAACGTGTGAGCTTTGGGAACGATGTAGTTCATTTGAGCTGAAAAGTGACTGCCCTTACCTTAAACAAAGTAGTGCATGTAGGAAGACACAGAACCTGGGATTTAACTCCATTTATGAAGGGAAACACACAGCATAGTTCTCATCCATGGATCACACTCTGCTTTAGAGCTAGAAGCACGCTCTTGCTTTCTAGAATCTCTAATATAGCAGGAAACTTGAGTGTGCTCAGAACAAAAGAACGGTGTTTCCTACACATATGGTCCATATCTAGTTCAACTCTGCTTCTGAAACTGAAACAAATCACAGATCCTCTATCATCCAATGCTTGTCAGTTAAGATGAGAAACGTGTGAGCTTCGTGAACGATGTAGTTCGTTTGAGCTCTTAGTAACTGCCCTTCACTGAAACGAAGTCTTGCTTGTAGGAAGACTCAGAGCCTGGGATTTAACTCCATTTCTGAAGGGAAACACACTACACAGTTCTCATCCACGGATCACACTCTGCTTTAGAGCAAGAAGCACGCTCTTGCTTTCTAGAGTCTCTAAGACAGCAGGAAACTTGAGTGTGCTCAGAACAAAAGAACGGTGTTTCCTACACATACGGACCATATCTATTTCAACTCTGCTTGAAATTGTTACAAAGCAAAGGTCCTCTAACATCAAATGCTTCTCAATTAAGATGAGAAACGTGTGAGCTACGTGAACGATGTAGTTCGTTTGAGCTGTAAAGTAACTGCCCTTACCTGAAAAGAAGTCTTGCTTGTAGGAAGACTCAGAGCCTGGGATTTAACTCCATTTCTGAAGTGAAACACACAACAGAGTTCTCATCCATTGATCACACTCTGCTTTAGAGCAAGAAGCACGCTCTCGCTTTCCAGAGTCTCTAAGACAGCAGGAAACGTGAGTGTGCTGAGAACAAATGAATGATGTTTCCTACACATATGGACCATATCCAGTCCAACTCTGCTTCTGAAACTGAAATAAACCACAGGTCCTTTAACATCCAGTGCTTGTCAGTTAAGATGAGAAACGTGTGAGCTTCGTGAACGATGTAGTTCGTTTGAGCTGAAAAGTGACTGCCCTTACCTGAAACAAAGTAGTGCTTGTAGGAAGACACAGAGCCTGGGATTTAACTCCATTTCTGAAGGGAAACACACAGCATAGTTCTCATCCATGGATCGCACTCTGCTTTAGAGCAAGAAGCACACTCCTCCTTTCTAGAATCTCTAATCCAGCAGGAAAATTGAGTGTGCTCAGAACAAAAGAACGGTGTTTCCTACACATATGGACCATATCTAGTTCAACCCTGCTTCTGAAACTGATACAACGCACGGGTCCTCTAATATCCAGTGCTTGTCAGTTAAGATGAGAAACGTGTGATCTTCGTGAATGATGTAGTTCGTTTGAGCTGAAAAGTGACAGCCCTTACCTGAAACGTGGTAGTGCTTGTAGGAAGACACAGAGCCTGGAATTTAACTCCATTTCTGAAGGGAAACACACAGCATAGTTCTCAACCATGGATCGCACTATGCTATAGAGCAAGAAGAAAGCTCTTGCTTTCTAAAATCTCTAATACAGCAGGAAATTTGAGTGTGCTCAGAACAAAAGAATGGTGTTTCATACAAGTACGGACCATATCTAGTTCAACTCTGCTTCTGAAACTGGTACAACGCACGGGTCCTCTAACATCCAGTGCTTGTCAGTTAAGATGAGCAATGTGTGAGCTTCATGAATGATGTAGTTCATTTGAGCTGTTAGTAACTGCCCTTACCTGAAACAGTGTCTTGCTTGTAGGAAGACTCAGAGCCTGGGACTTAACTCCATTTCTGAAGGGAAACACACAACACAGTTCTCATCCACGGATCACACTCTGCTTTAGAGCAAGAAGCACGCTCCTGATTTCTAGAGTCTCTAATACAGCAGGAAAAGTAAGTGTGCTCAGAAGAAAAGAACGGTGTTTCCTACACATACAGGCCATATCTAGTTCAACTCTGCTTCTGAAACTGAAACAAACCACAGGTCCTCTATCATCCAATGCTTGTCAGTTAAGATGAGAAACGTGTGAGCTTCTTGAACGATGTAGTTCGTTTGAGCTGTTAGTAACTGCCATTACCTGAAATGAAGTCTTTCTTGTAGAAAGACTCAGAGCCTGGGATTTAACTCAATTTCTGAAGGGAAACACACAACACAGTTCTCATCCATGGATCACACTCTGCTTTAGAGCAAGAAGCACGCTCTTGGTTTCTAGAGTCTCTAATACAGCAGGAAAAGTGAGTGTGCTCAGAAGAAAAGAACGGTGTTTCCTATACATACGGACCATATCTATTTCAACTCTGCTTCTGAAACTGATACAAAGCACTGGTCCTCTAACATCCTATGCTTGTCAGTTAAGATGAGAAACGTGTGAGCTTCGTGAACGATGTAGTTCGTTTGAGCTGAAAAGTGACTGCCCTTACCTGAAACGAAGTAGTGCTTGTAGGAAGACACCGAGCCTGGGATTTAACTCCATTTCTGAAGTGAAACACACAGCATAGTTCTCATCCTTGTATTGCACTATGCTTTAGAGCAAGAAGAACTCTCTTGCTTTCTAGAATCTCTAATACAGCAGGGAACATGAGTGTGCTCAAAACAAAAGAACGGTGTTTCCTACACATACGGACCATATCTAGTCCAACTCTGCTTCTGAAACTGATACAACGCAAGGGTCCTCTAACATCCAGTGCTTGTCAGTAAAGATGAGAAACGTGTGAGCTTCGTGAATGATGTAGTTCGTTTGAGCTGAAAAGTGACGGCCCTTACATGAAACGAAGTAGTGCTTGTGGGAAGACCCAGAGCCTGGGATTTAACTCCATTTCTGAAGGGAAACACACAGCATACTTCTCATCCATGGATCGCACTATGCTTTAGAGCAAGAAGAATGCTCTTGCTTTCTAGAATCTCTAATAAAATAGGAAACTTGAGTGTGCTCAGAACAAAAGAACGGTGTTTCATACACATACGGACCATATCTAGTTCAACTCTGCTTCTGAAACTGATACAAAGCACAGGTCCTCTAATATCCAGTGCTTGTCAGTTAAGATGAGAAACGTGTGAGCTTCGTTAATGATGTAGTTGGTTTGAGCTGTTAGTAACTGCCCTTACCTGAAACGAAGTCTTGCTTGTAGGGAGATTCACAGCCTGGGATTTAACTCCATTTCTGAAGTGAAACCCACAGCAGAGTTCTCATATATAGATCACACTCTGCTTTAGAGCAAGAAACATGCTCTTGCTTTCTAGAGTCTCTAAGACAGCAGGAAACATGAGTGTGCTGAGAACAAATGAACGATGTTTCCTACACATATGAGCCATATCTAGTTCAACTCTGATTCTAAAACTGAGTCAAACCACAGGTCCTCTAAAAGCCAATGCTTGTCATTTAAGATGAGAAACGTGTGGCTTCGTGAACGATGTAGTTCGTTGAGCTGAAAAGTGACTGCCCTTACCTGAAACAAAGTAGTGCTTGTAGTAAGACACAGAGCCTGGGATTTAACTCCATTTCTGAAGGGAAACACACAGCATAGTTCTCATCCATGGATCGCACTCTGCTTTAGAGCAAAAAGCACACTCCTCCTTTCTAGAATCTCTAATCCAGCAGGAAAATTGAGTGTGCTCAGAACAAAAGAACGGTGTTTGCTATACATACGGACCATATCTAGTACAACTCTGCCTCTGAAATTGATACAAAGCACAGGTCCTCTAACATCCAGTGCTTGTCAGTTAAGATGAGAAACGTGTGAGCTTCGTGAACGATGTAGTACGTTTGAGCTGAAAAGTGACTGCCCTTACCTGAAACGAAGTAGTGCTTGTAGGAAGACACAGAGCCTGGGATTTAACTCCATTTCTGAAGTGAAACACACAGCTTAGTTCTCATCCTTGGATTGCACTATGCTTTAGAGCAAGAAGAACGCTCTTGCTTTCTAGAATCTCTAATACAGCAGGAAACATGAGTGTGCTCAGAACAAAAGAACAGTGTTTCCTACACATACGGACCATATATAGTTCAACTCTGCTTCTGAAACTGATACAACGCACGGGTCCTCTTACATCCAGTGCTTGTCAGTTAAGATGAGGAACGTGTGAGCTTCGTGAACGATGTAGTTTGTTTGAGATGTTAGTAACTGCCCTTACCTGAAACGAAGTCTTGCTTGTAGGAAGACTCAGAGCCTGGGATTTAACTCCATTTCTGAAGTGAAACACACAGCAGAGTTCTCATATATAGATCACTCTCTGCTTTAGAGCAAGAAACACGCCCTTGCTTTCTATAGTCTCTGAGACAGCAGGAAACATGAGTGTGCGGAGAACAAATGAACGGTGTTTCCTACACATATGAGCCATATCTAGTTCAACTCTGATTCTAAAATTGAAACAAACCACAGGTCCTCTAAAATCCAATGCTTGTCAGTTAAAATGAGAAACGTGTGAGCCTCATGAACGATTTCATTCGTTTGAGCTATTAGTAACTGCCCTTACCTGAAAGGAAGTCTTGCTTGTAGGAAGACACATAGCCTGGGATTTAACTCCATTTCTGAAGTGAAACACACAGCAGAGTTCTCATATATAGATCACACTTTGTTTAAAGCAAGAAACAAGCTCTTGCTTTCTAGATTCTCTAAGACAGCATGAAATATGAGTGTGCTGAGAACAAATGAATGGGGTTTCCTACACATATGAGCCATATCTAGTTCAACTCTGATTCTAAAACTGAAACAAACCACAGTTCCTCTAAAATCCAATGCTTGTCAGTTAAGATGAGAAACGTGTGAGCTTTGGGAACGATGTAGTTCATTTGAGCTGAAAAGTGACTGCCCTTACCTTAAACAAAGTAGTGCATGTAGGAAGACACAGAACCTGGGATTTAACTCCATTTATGAAGGGAAACACACAGCATAGTTCTCATCCATGGATCACACTCTGCTTTAGAGCAAGAAGCACGCTCTTGCTTTCTAGAATCTCTAATATAGCAGGAAACTTGAGTGTGCTCAGAACAAAAGAACGGTGTTTCCTACACATATGGTCCATATCTAGTTCAACTCTGCTTCTGAAACTGAAACAAATCACAGATCCTCTATCATCCAATGCTTGTCAGTTAAGATGAGAAACGTGTGAGCTTCGTGAACGATGTAGTTCGTTTGAGCTCTTAGTAACTGCCCTTCACTGAAACGAAGTCTTGCTTGTAGGAAGACTCAGAGCCTGGGATTTAACTCCATTTCTGAAGGGAAACACACTACACAGTTCTCATCCACGGATCACACTCTGCTTTAGAGCAAGAAGCACGCTCTTGCTTTCTAGAGTCTCTAAGACAGCAGGAAACTTGAGTGTGCTCAGAACAAAAGAACGGTGTTTCCTACACATACGGACCATATCTATTTCAACTCTGCTTGAAATTGTTACAAAGCAAAGGTCCTCTAACATCAAATGCTTCTCAATTAAGATGAGAAACGTGTGAGCTACGTGAACGATGTAGTTCGTTTGAGCTGTAAAGTAACTGCCCTACCTGAAAAGAAGTCTTGCTTGTAGGAAGACTCAGAGCCTGGGATTTAACTCCATTTCTGAAGTGAAACACACAACAGAGTTCTCATCCATTGATCACACTCTGCTTTAGAGCAAGAAGCACGCTCTCGCTTTCCAGAGTCTCTAAGACAGCAGGAAACGTGAGTGTGCTGAGAACAAATGAATGATGTTTCCTACACATATGGACCATATCCAGTCCAACTCTGCTTCTGAAACTGAAATAAACCACAGGTCCTTTATCATCCAGTGCTTGTCAGTTAAGATGAGAAACGTGTGAGCTTCGTGAACGATGTAGTTCGTTTGAGCTGAAAAGTGACTGCCCTTACCTGAAACAAAGTAGTGCTTGTAGGAAGACACAGAGCCTGGGATTTAACTCCATTTCTGAAGGGAAACACACAGCATAGTTCTCATCCATGGATCGCTCTCTGCTTTAGAGCAAAAAGCACACTCTTCCTTTCTAGAATCTCTAATCCAGCAGGAAAATTGAGTGTGATCAGAACAAAAGAACGGTGTTTCCTACACATACGGACCATATCTAGTTCAACCCTGCTTCTGAAACTGATACAACGCACGGGTCCTCTAATATCCAGTGCTTGTCAGTTAAGATGAGAAACGTGTGAGCTTCGTGAACGATGTAGTTCGTTTGAGCTGAAAAGTGACGGCCCTTACCTGAAACGTGGTAGTGCTTGTAGGAAGACACAGAGCCTGGGATTTAACTCCATTTCTGAAGGGAAACACACAGCATAGTTCTCAACCATGGATCGCACTATGCTTTAGAGCAAGAAGAAAGCTCTTGCTTTCTAGAATCTCTAATACAGCAGGAAATTTGAGTGTGCTCAGAACAAATGAATGGTGATTCATACAAATACGGACCATATCTAGTTCAAATCTGCTTCTGAAACTGATACAAAGCACGGGTCCTCTAAAATCCAGTGCTTGTCAGTTAAGATGAGAAACGTGTGAGCTTCGTGAGCGATGTAGTTCGTTTGAGCTGAAAAGTGACGGCCCTTACCTGAAACGTGGTAGTGCTTGTAGGAAGACACAGAGCATGGGATTTAACTCCATTTCTGAAGGGAAACACACAGCATAGTTGTCAACCATGGATCGCACTATGCTTTAGAGCAAGAAGAAAGCTCTGGCTTTCTAGAGTCTCTAATACACCAGGAAAATTGAGTGTGCTCAGAAGAAAAGAACGGTGTTTCCTATACATATGGACTGTATCTAGTTCAACTCTGCTTGAAATTGATACAAAGCAAAGGTCTTCTTACATCAAATGCTTCTCAATTAAGATGAGAAACGTTTGAGCTTCGTGAACGATGTAGTTCGTTTGAGCTGTAAAGTAACTGCCCTTTCCTGAAACGAAGTCTTGCTTGTAGGAGGTCTCAGAGCCTGGGATTTAACTCCGTTTCTGAAGTGAAACACACAACAGAGTTCTCATCCATTGATCACACTCTGCTTTAGAGCAAGAAGCAGGCTCTTGATTTCTAGAGTCTCTAATACAGCAGGAAACGTGAGTGTGCTGAGGACCAAAGAACGGTGTTTCCTACACATACAGACCATATAATCCAACTCTGCTTCTGAAACTGATACAAAGCACTGGTGCTTTAACATCCAATGCTTGTCAGTTAAGATGAGAAACGAGTGAGCTTCGTGAACGATGTAGTTCGTTTGAGCTGAAAAGTGATTGCCCTTACCTGAAACGAAGTCTTGCTTGTAGGAAGACACAGAGCATGAGATTTAACTCCATTTCTGAAGGGAAACACAGAACACCGTTCTCATCCATGTATCACACTCTGCTTTAGAGCAAAAGCACGCTCTTGCTTTCTAGAGTCTCTAAGACAGCAGGAAACTTGAGTGTGCTCAGAACAAAAGAACGGTGTTTCCTACACATACGGGCCATATCTAGTTCAACTCTGCTTCTGAAACTGAAACAAACCACAGGTCCTCTATCATCCAATGCTTGTCAGTTAAGATGAGAAACGTGTGAGCTTCTTGAACGACGTAGTTCGTTTGAGCTGTTAGTAACTGCCCTTACCTGAAATGAAGTCTTTCTTGTAGAAAGACTCAGAGCCTGGGATTTAACTCCATTTCTGAAGTGAAACACACAACAGAGTTCTCATCCATTGATCACACTCTGCTTTAGAGCAAGAAGCATGCTCTCGCTTTCCAGAGTCTCTAAGACAGCAGGAAACGTGAGTGTGCTGAGAACAAATGAATGATGTTTCCTACACATATGGACCATATCTAGTCCAACTCTGCTTCTGAAACTGATACAAAGCACTGTTCCTCTAACATCCAATGCTTGTCAATTAAGATAACAAACGTGTGAGATTCGTGAACGATGTAGATCGTTTGAGCTGAAAAGTGACTACCCTTACCTGAAACGAAGTAGTGTTTTTAGGAAGACACAGAGCCTGGGAATTAACTCCATTTCTGAAGGGAAACACACAGCATAGTCCTCATCCATGGATCGCACTATGCTTTAGAGCAAGAAGAACGCTCTTGCTTTGTAGAGTCTCTAAGACAGCAGTAAACATGAGTGTGCTGAGAAAAATTGAACCGTGTTACCTACAAATATGAGCCATATCTACTTGATCTCTGATTCTAAAACTGAAACAAACCAGAGGTCCTCTAAAATCCAATGCTTGTCAGTTAAGATGAGACACGTGTGATCTTCGTGAACAATGTAGTTCTTTTGAGCTGTAAAGTAACTGTCCTTACCTGAAACGAAGACTTGCTTGTAGGAAGACTCAGAGCCTGGGATTTAACTCCATTTCTGAAGTGAAACACACAAAGAATTCTCATATATAGATAACACTCTGCTTTAGAGCAAGAAGCACGCTCTTGCTTCCTAGAGTCTCTAAGACAGGAGGAAACGTGAGTATGCTCAGAACAAGGAACGGTGTTTCCTAAACATATGAGCCATATCTAGTTCAACTCTGATTCTAAAACTGAAACAAACCACAGGTCCTCTAACATCCAATGCTTGTCAGTTAAGATGAGAAACGTGTGAGCTTCGTGAACGATGTTTTTCGTTTGAGCTGTAAAGTAACTGCCCTAACCTGAAATGAAGTCTAGCTTGTAGGCAGACTCAGTGCCTGGGATTTAACTCCATTTCTGAAGTGAAACACACAACAGAGTTCTCATCCATTGATCACACTCTGCTTTAGAGCAAGAATCACGCTCTAGCTTTCCAGTGTCTCTGAGAGTGCAGGAAATTTGAGCGTGCTGAGAACAAATGAATGGTGTTTCCTACACATACGGACCATATCTAGTCCAACTCTGCTTCTGAAACTGATACAAAGCACTGTTCCTCTAACATCCAATGCTTGTCAATTAAGATAAGAAACGTGTGAGATTCGTGAACGATGTAGATTGTTTGAGCTGAAAAGTGACTACCCTTACCTGAAACGAAGTAGTGTTTTTAGGAAGACACAGAGCCTGGGAATTAACTCCATTTCTGAAGGGAAACACACAGCATAGTTCTCATCCATGGATCGCACTATGCTTTAGAGCAAGAAGAACGCTCTTGCTTTGTAGAGTCTCTAAGACAGCAGTAAACATGAGTGTGCTGAGAAAAATTGAACCGTGTTACCTACAAATATGAGCCATATCTACTTGATCTCTGATTCTAAAACTGAAACAAACCAGAGGTCCTCTAAAATCCAATGCTTGTCAGTTAAGATGAGACACGTGTGATCTTCGTGAACAATGTAGTTCTTTTGAGCTGTAAAGTAACTGTCCTTACCTGAAACGAAGACTTGCTTGTAGGAAGACTCAGAGCCTGGGATTTAACTCCATTTCTGAAGTGAAACACACAACAGAGTTCTCATCCATTGATCACACTCTGCTTTAGAGCAAGAAGCATGCTCTAGCTTTCTAGAGTCTCTAAGGCAGCAGGAAACGTGTGTGTGATGAGAACAAAAGAACGGTGTTTCCTACACCTACGGACCATATCTAGTCCAAAAATACTTCTAAAATTGATACAAAGCACTGGTCCTCTAACATCCAATGCTTGACAGTTAAGATGAGAAACGAGTGAGCTTCTTATGATGTAGTTCGTTTGAGCTGTTAGTTACTGCCCTTCACTGAAACGAAGTCTTGTTTGTAGGAAGACTCAGAGCCTGGGATTTAACTCCATTTCTGAAGGAAAACACACAACACAGTTCTCATCCACGGATCACACTCTCCTTTAGAGCAAGAAGCACGCTATTGATTTCTAGAGTCTCCAATACAGCAGGAAACTTGAGAGTGCTCAGAACAAAAGAACGGTGTTTCTTACACATATGGGCCATATCTAGTTCGACTCTGCTTCTGAAACTGAAACAAACCACAGGTCCTCTAAAATCCAATGCTTGTCAGTTAAGATGAGACACGTGTGAGCTTCGTGAACGATGTAGTTCTTTTGAGCTGTAAGTAACTGCCCTTACCTGAAACAAAGACTTGCTTGTAGGAAGACTCAGAGCCTGGGATTTAACTCCATTTCTGAAGTGAAACACGCAACAGAGTTCTCATCCATTGATCACACTCTGCTTTAGAGCAAGAAGCACGCTCTAGATTTCTAGAGTCTCTAAGGCAGCAGGAAACGTGTGTGTGATGAGAACAAAAGAACGGTGTTTCCTACACCTACGGACCATATGTAGTCCAACAATACTTCTAAAATTGATACAAAGCACTGGTCCTCTAACATCCAATGCTTGTCAGTAAAGATGAGAAACGTGTTAGCTTCGTTAAAGATGTAGTTCTTTTGAGCAGAAAAGTGACTGCCCTTACCTGAAACAAAGTAGTGCATGTAGGAAGACACAGAGCCTGGGATTTAACTCCATTTCTGAAGGGAAAAACACAGCATAGTTCTCATCCATGGATCACACTCTACTTTAGAGCAAGAAGCACGCTCTTGCTTTCTAGAGTCTCTAATACAGCAGGAAACTTGAGTGTGCTCAGAACAAAAGAACGGTGTTTCCTACACATATGGGCCATATCTAGTTCAACTCTGCTTCTGAAACTGAAACAAACCACAGGTCCTCTATCATCCAATGCTTGTCAGTTAAGATGAGAAACGTGTGAGCTTCTTCAACGATGTAGTTCGTTTGAGCTCTTAGTAACTGCCCTTACCTGAAATGAAGTCTTTCTTATAGGAAGACTCAGAGCCTGGGATTTAACTCAATTTCTGAAGTGAAACACACAACAGACTTCTCATCCATTGATCACACTCTGCTTTAGAGCAAGAAGCACGCTCTCGCTTTCCAGAGTCTCTAAGGCAGCAGGAAACTTGAGTGTGCTGAGAAGAAATGAATGTTGTTTCCTACACAAATGGACGATATCTAGTCCAACTCTGCTTCTGAAACTGATACAAAGCACTGGTCCTCTAACATCCATTGCTTGTCAGTTAAGATGAGAAACGTGTGAGTTTTGTGAACGATGTAGTTCGTTTGACCTGAAAAGTGACTGCCCTTACCTGAAACGAAGTCTTGCTTGCAGGAAGACTCAGAGCCTGGGATTTAACTCCATTTCTGAAGGGAATACACAACACAGTTCTCATCCACGGATCACACTCTCCTTTAGAGCAAGAAGCACGCTCTTGATTTCTAGAGTCTCTAATACAGCAGGAAACTAGAGAGTGCTCAGAACAAAAGAACGGTGTTTCTTACACATATGGGCCATATCTAGTTCGACTCTGCTTCTGAAACTGAAACAAACCACAGGTCCGCTATCATCCAATGCTTGTCAGTTAAGATGAGAAACGTGTGAGCTTCTTGAACGATGTAGTTCGTTTGAGCTGTTAGTAACTGCCCTTACCTGAAACGAATCTTTCTTGTAGAAAGACTCAGAGCCTGGGATTTAACTCAGTTTCTGAAGGGAAACACACAACGCAGTTCTCATCCATGGATCACACTCTGCTTTAGAGCAAGAAGCACGCTCTTGGTTTCTAGAGTCTCTAATACAGCAGGAAAAGTGAGTGTGCTCAGAAGAAAAGAACGGTGTTTCCTATGCATACAGACCATATCTAGTTCAACTCTGCTTGAATTTGATACAAAGCAAAGGTCCTCTAACATCAAATGCTTCTCAATTAAGATGAGAAACATGTGAGCTTCATCAACGATGTAGTTCTTTTGAGGTGTTAGTAACTGCACTTACCTGAAATGAATTCTTGCTTGTAGGAAGACTCAGAGCCTGGGATTTAACTCCATTTCTGAAGTGAAACACACAACAGACTTCTCATCCATTGATCACACTCTGCTTTAGAGCAAGAAGCACCCTCTCGCTTTCCAGAGTCTCTAAGGCAGCAGGAAACTTGAGTTTGCTGAGAAGAAATGAATGTTGTTTCCTACACATATGGACGATATCTAGTCCAACTCTGCTTCTGAAACTGATACAAAGCACTGGTCCTCTAACATCCATTGCTTGTCAGTTAAGATGAGAAACGTGTGAGCTTTGTGAACGATGTAGTTCGTTTGACCTGAAAAGTGACTGCCTTTACCTGAAACGAAGTCTTGCTTGCAGGAAGACACAGAGCATGTAATTTAACTCCATTTCTGAAGTGAAACACACAAAGAGTTCTCATATATAGATAACACTCTGCTTTAGAGCAAGAAGCACGCTCTTGCTTCCTAGTATCTCTAAGACAAGAGGAAACGTGACTGTGCTCAGAACAAAGGAACAGTGTTTTCTACACATATGAGCCATATCTAGTACAACTCTGATTCTAAAACTGAAACAAACCACAGGTCCTCTAAAATGCAATGGTTGTCAGTTAAGATGAGAAACGTGTGAGCTTCGTGAACGATGTAGTTCATTTGAGCTGAAAAGTGACTGCCCTTAACTGTAACAAAGTAGTGCATGTAGAAAGACACAGAGCCTGGGATTTAACTCCATTTCTGAAGGGAAACACACAACACAGTTCTCATCCACGGATCACACTCTCCTTTAGAGCAAGAATCACGCTCTTGATTTCTAGAGTCTCTAATACAGCAGGAAAAGTGAGTGTGCTCAGAAGAAAAGAACGGTTTTTCCTAAACATACGGACCATATCTCGTTCAACTCTGCTTGAAATTCATACAAAGCAAAGGTCCTCTAACATCAAATGCTTCTCAATTAAGATGAGAAACGTGTGGGCTTTGTGAACGATGTAGTTCGTTTGAGCTGTAAAGTGACTGCCCTTAACTGAAACGAAGTCTTGCTTGTAGGAAGACACAGAGCATGGAATTTAACTCCATTTCTGAAGGGAACCACACAGCATCGTTCTCATCCATAGATCACACTCTGCTTTAGAGCAGGAAGCACGCACTAGCCTTCCAGAGTCTCTAAGACAGCAGGGAACGTGTGTGTGATGAATACAAAAAAACGGTGTTTCCTACACATATGGATCATATCTAGTCCAAGTCTACTTCCGAAACTGATACAAAGCACTGGCCCTTTAACATCCAATGCTTGTCAGTTTAGATGAGAAACGTGTTAGGTTCCTGAACGATGTATTTCATTTGAGCTGTTAGTAACTGCCCTTACCTGAAACGAAGTCTTGCTTGTAGGGAGACTCAATGCCTGGGATTTAACTCCATTTTGAAGTGAAACACACAACAGAATTCTCATCCATTGATCACACTCTGCTTTAGGGCAAGAAGCACGCTCTCACTTTCCAGAGTCTCTAAGAGAGCAGGAAACTTGAGTGTGCTGAGAACAAATGAATGGTGTTTCCTATACATACGGACTATATCTAGTTCATCTCTGCTTCTGAAACTGATACATAGCACGGGTCCTCTAACATCAAGTGCTTGTCGTTTAAGATGAGAAACGTGTGACCTTCGTGAACGTTGTAGGTCTTGTGAGCTGAAAAGTGACGGCCCTTACCTGAATCGAATTAGTGCATGTAGGAAGACACAGAGCCTGGGATTTAACTCCATTTCTGAAGGGAAACACACAGCATAGTTCTCATCCATGGATCGCACTATGCTTTAGAGCAAGAAGAATGCTCTTGCTTTCTAGAATCTCTAATACAATAGGAAACTTGAGTGTGCTCAGAACAAAAGAACTGTGGTTCATACACATACGGACCATATCTAGTTCAACTCTGCTTCTGAAACTGATACAAAGCACGGATCCTCTAATATCCAGTGCTTGTCAGTTAAGATGAGAAACGTGTGAGCTTCGTGAATGATGTAGTTCGTTTGAGCTGTTCGTAACTGCCCTTACCTGAAACGAAGTCTTGCTTGTAGGAAGATTCAGAGCCTGGGATTTAACTCCATTTCTGAAGTGAAACACACAGCAGAGATCTCATATATAGATCACACTCTGATTAAGAGCAAGAAACACGCTCTTGCTTTCTACAGTCGTTAAGACAGCAGGAAACATGAGTGTGCTGAGAACAAATGAACGGTGTTTCCCACACGTATGAGCCATGTCTAGTTCAACTCTGATTCTAAAACTGAAACAAACCACAGGTCCTCAATCATCCAATGCTTGTCAGTTAAGATGAGAAACGTGTGAGCTTCTTGAACGATGTAGTTCGTTTGAGCTGTTAGTAACTGCCCTTAACTGAAACGAAATCTTGCTGGTAGGGAGACTCAGAGCCTGGGATTTAACTCCATTTTGAAGTGAAACACACAACAGAGTTCTCATCCATTGATCACACTCTGCTTTAGAGCAAGAAGCACGCTCTCACTTTCCAGAGTCTCTAAGACAGCAGGAAACTTGAGTGTGCTGAGAACAAATGAATGGTGTTTCCTACACATATGGGCCATATCTAGTCCAACTCTGCTTCTGAAACTGATACAAAGCACTGGTCCTCTAACATCCAATGCATGTCAGTTAAGATGAGAAACGTGTGAACTTCATGAACGATGTAGTTCGTTTGAGCTGAAAAGTGACAGCCCTTACCTCAAACGAAGTCTTGCTTGTATGAAGACACAGAGCATGGAATTTAGCTCCATTTCTGAAAAGAAACACACAACAGATTTCTTATATATAGATCACACACTGCTTTAGAGAAGAAGCACGCTCTTGCTTCCTAGAGTCTCTAAGACAGAAGGAAACGTGAGTGTGCTCAGAACAAAGGAACTGTGTTTCCTACACATATGAGCCATATCTAGTTCAATTCTGATTCTGAAACTGAAAGAAACCACAGGTCCTCTAACATCCAATACTTGTCAGTTAAGATGAGAAACGTGTGAGCTTCGTGAATGATATAGTTCGTTTGAGCTGTAAAGTAACTGCCCTTACCTGAAACGAAGTCTTGCTTGTTTGAAGACTCAGTGCCTGGGATTTAACTCCATTTCTGAAGGGAAACACACAGCATAGTTCTCATCCATGGATCGCACTATGCTTTAGAGCAAGAAGAACGCTCTTGCTTTCTAGAATCTCCAATACAGCAGGAAACTTGAGTGTGCTCAGAACAAAAGAACGGTGTTTCCTACACATACGGACCATATCCAGTTCAACTCTGCTTCTGATACTGATACAAAGCAAGGATCCTCTAACATCCAGTGCTTGTCAGTTAAGATGAGAAACGTGTGAGCTTCGTGAAGGATGTAGTTCGTTTTAGCTGTTAGTAACTGATCTTACCTGAAACGAAGTCTTGCTTGTAGGAAGACTCAGAGCCTGGGATTTAACTCCATTTCTCAAGTGAAACACACAGCAGAGTTCTCATATATAGATCACACTCTGCTTTAGAGCAAGAAGCTCGCTCTTGCTTTCTAGAGTCTCTAATACAGCAGGAAACTTGAGTGTGCCCAGAACAAAAGAACGGTGTTTCCTACATATACGGGCCATATCTAGTTCAACTCTGCTTCTGAAACTGAAACAAACCACAGGTCCTCTATCATCCAATGCTTGTCAGTTAAGATGAGAAACGTGTGAGCTTCTTGAACGATGTAGTTCGTTTGAGCTGTTAGTAACTTCCCTTACCTGAAATGAACTCTTTCTTATAGGAAGACACAGAGCCTGGGATATAACTCAATTTCTGAAGGGTAACACACAACACAGTTCTCATCCATGGATCACACTCTGCTTTACAGCAAGAAGCACGCTCTTGATTTCTAGAGTCTCTAATACAGCAGGAGAAATGAGTGTGCTCAGAATTAAAGAACGGTGTTTCCTATACGTACGGACCATATCTATTTCAACTCTGCTTGAAATTGATACAAAGCAAAGGTACTCTAACATCAAATGCTTCTAAATTAAGATGAGAAACGGGTGAGCTTCATGAACGATGTAGTTCGTTTGAGCTGAAAAGTGACTGCCCTTACCTGAAACGAAGTCTTGCTTTTAGGAAGACACAGAGCATGGAATTTAACTCCATTTCTGAAGTGAAAGACACAACAGAGTTCTTATATATAGATCCCACTCTGCTTTAGAGCAAGAAGCACGCTCTTGCTTCCTAGAGTCTCTAAGACAGAAGGAAACGTGAGTGTGCTCAGAAAAAAGGAACGGTGTTTCCTACACATATGAGCCATATCTAGTTCAACTCTGATTCTAAAACTGAAACAAACCACAGGTCCTCTAACATCCAATGCTTGTCAGTTAAGATGAGAAACGTGTGAGCTTCTTGAACTATGTAGTTCGTTTTAGCTATTAGTAACTGCCCTTACCTGAAACGATATCTTGCTGGTAGGGAGACTCAGAGCCTGGGATTTAACTCCATTTTGAAGTGAAACACACAACAGAGTTCTCATCCATTGATCACACTCTGCTTTAGAGCAAGAAGCACGCTCTCGCTTTCCAGAGTCTCTAAGACAGCAGGAAACTTGAGTGTGCTGAGAACAAATGAATGGTGTTTCCTACACATACGGACCATATCTAGTCCAGGTCTCCTTATGAAACTGATACAAAGCACTGGTCTTCTAACATCCAATGCTTGTCAGTTAAGATGAGAAACGTGTGAGCTTCGTGAACGATGTAGTTCCTTTGAGTTCAAAAGTGACTGCCCTTACCTGAAACGAAGTAGTGCTTGTAGGAAGACACAGAGCATGGGATTTAACTCCATTTCTGAAGGGAAACACACAGCATAGTTCTCATCCATGGATCACCCTATGCTTTAGAGCAAGAAGAACGCTCTTGCTTTCTAGAATCTCCAATACAGCAGGAAACTTGAGTGTGCTCAGAACAAAAGAACGGTGTTTCCTACACATACGGACCATATCCAGTTCAACTCTGCTTCTGAAACTGATACAGAGCATGGATCCTCTAAGATCCAGTGCTTGTCAGTTAAGATGAGAAACGTGTGAGCTTCGTGAAGGATGTAGTTCCCTTGCGCTGTTAGTAACTGCCCTTACCTGAAACGAAGTCTTCCTTGTAGGAAGATTCAGAGCCTGGGATTTAACTCAATTTCTGAAGTGAAAGACACAACAGAGTTCTTATATATAGATCCCACTCTGCTTTAGAGCAAGAAACACGCTCTTGCTTTCTACAGTCTCTAAGACAGCAGGAAACATGTGTGTGCTGAGAACAAATGAACGGTGTTTCATACACGTATGAGCCATATCTAGTTCAACTCTGATTCTAAAACTGAAACAAACCACAGGTCCTCTATCATGCAATGCTTGTCAGTTAAGATGACAAACGTGTGAGCTTCTTGAACGATGTAGTTCGTTTGAGCTGTTAGTAACTGCCCTTAAATGAAACGAAGTCTTGCTGGTAGAGAGACTCAGAACCTGGGATTTAACTCCATTTTGAAGTGAAACACACAACAGAGTTCTCATCCATTGATCACACTCTGCTTTAGAGCAAGAAGCACGCTCTCGCTTTCCAGAGTCTCTAAGACAGCAGGAAACTTGAGTGTGCTGAGAACAAATGAATGGTGTTTCCTACACATACGGACCATATCTAGTCCAGGTCTCCTTCTGAAACTGATACAAAGCACTGGTCTTCTAACATCCAATGCTTGTCAGTTAAGATGAGAAACGTGTGAGCTTCGTGAACGATGTAGTTCCTTTGAGCTCAAAAGTGACTGCCCTTACCTCAAATGAAGTCTTGCTTGTATGAAGACACAGAGCATGGAATTTAGCTCCATTTCTGAAAAGAAACACACAACAGATTTCTTATATATAGATCACACACTGCTTTAGAGAAGAAGCACGCTCTTGCTTCCTAGAGTCTCTAAGACAGAAGGAAACGTGAGTGTGCTCAGAACAAAGGAACTGTGTTTCCTACACATATGAGCCATATCTAGTTCAATTCTGATTCTGAAACTGAAAGAAACCACAGGTCCTCTAACATCCAATACTTGTCAGTTAAGATGAGAAACGTGTGAGCTTCGTGAATGATATAGTTCGTTTGAGCTGTAAAGTAACTGCCCTTACCTGAAACGAAGTCTTGCTTGTTTGAAGACTCAGTGCCTGGGATTTAACTCCATTTCTGAAGGGAAACACACAGCATAGTTCTCATCCATGGATCGCACTATGCTTTAGAGCAAGAAGAACGCTCTTGCTTTCTAGAATCTCCAATACAGCAGGAAAGTTGAGTGTGCTCAGAACAAAAGAACGGTGTTTCCTACACATACGGACCATATCCAGTTCAACTCTGCTTCTGATACTGATACAAAGCAAGGATCCTCTAACATCCAGTGCTTGTCAGTTAAGATGAGAAACGTGTGAGCTTCGTGAAGGATGTAGTTCGTTTTAGCTGTTAGTAACTGATCTTACCTGAAAGGAAGTCTTGCTTGTAGGAAGATTCAGAGCCTGGGATTTAACTCCATTTCTCAAGTGAAACACACAGCAGAGTTCTCATATATAGATCACACTCTGCTTTAGAGCAAGAAGCTCGCTCTTGCTTTCTAGAGTCTCTAATACAGCAGGAAACTTGAGTGTGCCCAGAACAAAAGAACGGTGTTTCCTACATATACGGGCCATATCTAGTTCAACTCTGCTTCTGAAACTGAAACAAACCACAGGTCCTCTATCATCCAATGCTTGTCAGTTAAGATGAGAAACGTGTGAGCTTCTTGAACGATGTAGTTCGTTTGAGCTGTTAGTAACTTCCCTTACCTGAAATGAACTCTTTCTTATAGGAAGACACAGAGCCTGGGATATAACTCAATTTCTGAAGGGTAACACACAACACAGTTCTCATCCATGGATCACACTCTGCTTTACAGCAAGAAGCACGCTCTTGATTTCTAGAGTCTCTAATACAGCAGGAGAAATGAGTGTGCTCAGAATTAAAGAACGGTGTTTCCTATACGTACGGACCATATCTATTTCAACTCTGCTTGAGCTTCATGAACGATGTAGTTCGTTTGAGCTGAAAAGTGACTGCCCTTACCTGAAACGAAGTCTTGCTTTTAGGAAGACACAGAGCATGGAATTTAACTCCATTTCTGAAGTGAAACACACAACAGAGTTCTTATATATAGATCCCACTCTGCTTTAGAGCAAGAAGCACGCTCTTGCTTCCTAGAGTCTCTAAGACAGAAGGAAACGTGAGTGTGCTCAGAAAAAAGGAACGGTGTTTCCTACACATATGAGCCATATCTAGTTCAACTCTGATTCTAAAACTGAAACAAACCACAGGTCCTCTAACATCCAATGCTTGTCAGTTAAGATGAGAAACGTGTGAGCTTCGTGTACAATATAGTTCGTTTGAGCTGTAAAGTAACTGCCCTTACCTGAAACGAAGTCTTGATTGTAGGAAGACTCAGTGCCTGGGATTTAACTCCATTTCTGAAGTAAAACACACAACAGAGTTCTCTTCCATTGATCTCACTCTGCTTTAGAGCAAGAAGCACGCTCTAGCGTTCCAGTGTCTCTAAGACAGCAGGAAACTTGAGTGTGCTGAGAAAAAATGAATGGTGTTTCCTACACATACGGACCATATATAGTCCAGGTCTGCTTAGGAAACTGATACAAAGCACTGGTCCTCTAACATCCAATGCTTGTCAGTTAAGATGAGAAACGTGTGAGCTTCGTGAACGATGTAGTACGTTTGAGCTGAAAAGTGACTGCCCTTACCTGAAACGAAGTAGTGCTTGTAGGAAGACACAGAGCCTGGGATTTAACTCCATTTCTGAAGTGAAACACACAGCTTAGTTCTCATCCTTGGATTGCACTATGCTTTAGAGCAAGAAGAACGCTCTTGCTTTCTACAATCTCTAATACAGCAGGAAACATGAGTGTGCTCAGAACAAAAGAACAGTGTTTCCTACACATACGGACCATATATAGTTCAACTCTGCTTCTGAAACTGATACAACGCACGGGTCCTCTTACATCCAGTGCTTGTCAGTTAAGATGAGGAACGTGTGAGCTTCGTGAACGATGTAGTTTGTTTGAGATGTTAGTAACTGCCCTTACCTGAAACGAAGTCTTGCTTGTAGGAAGACTCAGAGCCTGGGATTTAACTCCATTTCTGAAGTGAAACACACAGCAGAGTTCTCATATATAGATCACTCTCTGCTTTAGAGCAAGAAACACGCCCTTGCTTTCTATAGTCTCTGAGACAGCAGGAAACATGAGTGTGCGGAGAACAAATGAACGGTGTTTCCTACACATATGAGCCATATCTAGTTCAACTCTGATTCTAAAATTGAAACAAACCACAGGTCCTCTAAAATCCAATGCTTGTCAGTTAAAATGAGAAACGTGTGAGCCTCATGAACGATTTCATTCGTTTGAGCTATTAGTAACTGCCCTTACCTGAAAGGAAGTCTTGCTTGTAGGAAGACACATAGCCTGGGATTTAACTCCATTTCTGAAGTGAAACACACAGCAGAGTTCTCATATATAGATCACACTTTGTTTAAAGCAAGAAACAAGCTCTTGCTTTCTAGATTCTCTAAGACAGCATGAAATATGAGTGTGCTGAGAACAAATGAATGGGGTTTCCTACACATATGAGCCATATCTAGTTCAACTCTGATTCTAAAACTGAAACAAACCACAGTTCCTCTAAAATCCAATGCTTGTCAGTTAAGATGAGAAACGTGTGAGCTTTGGGAACGATGTAGTTCATTTGAGCTGAAAAGTGACTGCCCTTACCTTAAACAAAGTAGTGCATGTAGGAAGACACAGAACCTGGGATTTAACTCCATTTATGAAGGGAAACACACAGCATAGTTCTCATCCATGGATCACACTCTGCTTTAGAGCTAGAAGCACGCTCTTGCTTTCTAGAATCTCTAATATAGCAGGAAACTTGAGTGTGCTCAGAACAAAAGAACGGTGTTTCCTACACATATGGTCCATATCTAGTTCAACTCTGCTTCTGAAACTGAAACAAATCACAGATCCTCTATCATCCAATGCTTGTCAGTTAAGATGAGAAACGTGTGAGCTTCGTGAACGATGTAGTTCGTTTGAGCTCTTAGTAACTGCCCTTCACTGAAACGAAGTCTTGCTTGTAGGAAGACTCAGAGCCTGGGATTTAACTCCATTTCTGAAGGGAAACACACTACACAGTTCTCATCCACGGATCACACTCTGCTTTAGAGCAAGAAGCACGCTCTTGCTTTCTAGAGTCTCTAAGACAGCAGGAAACTTGAGTGTGCTCAGAACAAAAGAACGGTGTTTCCTACACATACGGACCATATCTATTTCAACTCTGCTTGAAATTGTTACAAAGCAAAGGTCCTCTAACATCAAATGCTTCTCAATTAAGATGAGAAACGTGTGAGCTACGTGAACGATGTAGTTCGTTTGAGCTGTAAAGTAACTGCCCTTACCTGAAAAGAAGTCTTGCTTGTAGGAAGACTCAGAGCCTGGGATTTAACTCCATTTCTGAAGTGAAACACACAACAGAGTTCTCATCCATTGATCACACTCTGCTTTAGAGCAAGAAGCACGCTCTCGCTTTCCAGAGTCTCTAAGACAGCAGGAAACGTGAGTGTGCTGAGAACAAATGAATGATGTTTCCTACACATATGGACCATATCCAGTCCAACTCTGCTTCTGAAACTGAAATAAACCACAGGTCCTTTATCATCCAGTGCTTGTCAGTTAAGATGAGAAACGTGTGAGCTTCGTGAACGATGTAGTTCGTTTGAGCTGAAAAGTGACTGCCCTTACCTGAAACAAAGTAGTGCTTGTAGGAAGACACAGAGCCTGGGATTTAACTCCATTTCTGAAGGGAAACACACAGCATAGTTCTCATCCATGGATCGCTCTCTGCTTTAGAGCAAAAAGCACACTCTTCCTTTCTAGAATCTCTAATCCAGCAGGAAAATTGAGTGTGATCAGAACAAAAGAACGGTGTTTCCTACACATACGGACCATATCTAGTTCAACCCTGCTTCTGAAACTGATACAACGCACGGGTCCTCTAATATCCAGTGCTTGTCAGTTAAGATGAGAAACGTGTGAGCTTCGTGAACGATGTAGTTCGTTTGAGCTGAAAAGTGACGGCCCTTACCTGAAACGTGGTAGTGCTTGTAGGAAGACACAGAGCCTGGGATTTAACTCCATTTCTGAAGGGAAACACACAGCATAGTTCTCAACCATGGATCGCACTATGCTTTAGAGCAAGAAGAAAGCTCTTGCTTTCTAGAATCTCTAATACAGCAGGAAATTTGAGTGTGCTCAGAACAAATGAATGGTGTTTCATACAAATACGGACCATATCTAGTTCAAATCTGCTTCTGAAACTGATACAAAGCACGGGTCCTCTAAAATCCAGTGCTTGTCAGTTAAGATGAGAAACGTGTGAGCTTCGTGAGCGATGTAGTTCGTTTGAGCTGAAAAGTGACGGCCCTTACCTGAAACGTGGTAGTGCTTGTAGGAAGACACAGAGCATGGGATTTAACTCCATTTCTGAAGGGAAACACACAGCATAGTTCTCAACCATGGATCGCACTATGCTTTAGAGCAAGAAGAAAGCTCTGGCTTTCTAGAGTCTCTAATACACCAGGAAAATTGAGTGTGCTCAGAAGAAAAGAACGGTGTTTCCTATACATATGGACCGTATCTAGTTCAACTCTGCTTGAAATTGATACAAAGCAAAGGTCCTCTTACATCAAATGCTTCTCAATTAAGATGAGAAACGTTTGAGCTTCGTGAACGATGTAGTTCGTTTGAGCTGTAAAGTAACTGCCCTTTCCTGAAACGAAGTCTTGCTTGTAGGAGGTCTCAGAGCCTGGGATTTAACTCCGTTTCTGAAGTGAAACACACAACAGAGTTCTCATCCATTGATCACACTCTGCTTTAGAGCAAGAAGCAGGCTCTTGATTTCTAAATTCTCTAAGACAGCAGGAAACTTGAGTGTGCTCAGAACAAATGAATGGTGTTTCCTACACATATGGACCATATCTAGTCCAACTCTGATTCTAAAACTGAAACAAACCACAGTTCCTCTAAAATCCAATGCTTGTCAGTTAAGATGAGAAACGTGTGAGCTTCCTGAACGATGTAGTTCGTTTGAGCTGAAAAGTGACTGCCCTTCCCTTAAACAAAGTAGTGCATGTAGGAAGACACAGAACCTGGGATTTAACTCCATTTATGAAGGGAAACACACAGCATAGTTCTCATCCATGGATCACACTCTGCTTTAGAGCAAGAAGCACGCTCTTGCTTTCTAGAATCTCTAATATAGCAGGAAACTTGAGTGTGCTCAGAACAAAAGAACGGTGTTTCCTACACATACGGTCCATATCTAGTTCAACTCTGCTTCTGAAACTGAAACAAATCACAGATCCTCTATCATCCAATGCTTGTCAGTTAAGATGAGAAACCTGTGAGCTTCGTGAACGATGAAGTTCGTTTGAGCTGTTAGTAACTGCCCTTCACTGAAACGAAGTCTTGCTTGTAGGAAGACTCAGAGCCTGGGATTTAACTCCATTTCTGAAGAGAAACACACTACACAGTTCTCATCCACGGATCACACTCTGCTTTAGAGCAAGAAGCACGCTCTTGATTTCTAGAGTCTCTAATACAGCAGGAAACGTGAGTGTGCTGAGGACCAAAGAACGGTGTTTCCTACACATACGGGCCATATCTAGTTCAACTCTGCTTCTGAAACTGAAACAAACCACAGGTCCTCTATCATCCAATGCTTGTCAGTTAAGATGAGAAACGTGTGAGCTTCTTGAACGACGTAGTTCGTTTGAGCTGTTAGTAACTGCCCTTACCTGAAATGAAGTCTTTCTTGTAGAAAGACTCAGAGCCTGGGATTTAACTCCATTTCTGAAGTGAAACACACAACAGAGTTCTCATCCATTGATCACACTCTGCTTTAGAGCAAGAAGCATGCTCTCGCTTTCCAGAGTCTCTAAGACAGCAGGAAACGTGAGTGTGCTGAGAACAAATGAATGATGTTTCCTACACATATGGACCATATCTAGTCCAACTCTGCTTCTGAAACTGATACAAAGCACTGTTCCTCTAACATCCAATGCTTGTCAATTAAGATAAGAAACGTGTGAGATTCGTGAACGATGTAGATCGTTTGAGCTGAAAAGTGACTACCCTTACCTGAAACGAAGTAGTGTTTTTAGGAAGACACAGAGCCTGGGAATTAACTCCATTTCTGAAGGGAAACACACAGCATAGTTCTCATCCATGGATCGCACTATGCTTTAGAGCAAGAAGAACGCTCTTGCTTTGTAGAGTCTCTAAGACAGCAGTAAACATGAGTGTGCTGAGAAAAATTGAACCGTGTTACCTACAAATATGAGCCATATCTACTTGATCTCTGATTCTAAAACTGAAACAAACCAGAGGTCCTCTAAAATCCAATGCTTGTCAGTTAAGATGAGACACGTGTGATCTTCGTGAACAATGTAGTTCTTTTGAGCTGTAAAGTAACTGTCCTTACCTGAAACGAAGTAGTGCTTGTAGGAAGACACAGAGCCTGGGATTTAACTCCATTTCTGAAGTGAAACACACAGCTTAGTTCTCATCCTTGGATTGCACTATGCTTTAGAGCAAGAAGAACGCTCTTGCTTTCTAGAATCTCTAATACAGCAGGAAACATGAGTGTGCTCAGAACAAAAGAACAGTGTTTCCTACACATACGGACCATATATAGTTCAACTCTGCTTCTGAAACTGATACAACGCACGGGTCCTCTTACATCCAGTGCTTGTCAGTTAAGATGAGGAACGTGTGAGCTTCGTGAACGATGTAGTTTGTTTGAGATGTTAGTAACTGCCCTTACCTGAAACGAAGTCTTGCTTGTAGGAAGACTCAGAGCCTGGGATTTAACTCCATTTCTGAAGTGAAACACACAGCAGAGTTCTCATATATAGATCACTCTCTGCTTTAGAGCAAGAAACACGCCCTTGCTTTCTATAGTCTCTGAGACAGCAGGAAACATGAGTGTGCAGAGAACAAATGAACGGTGTTTCCTACACATATGAGCCATATCTAGTTCAACTCTGATTCTAAAATTGAAACAAACCACAGGTCCTCTAAAATCCAATGCTTGTCAGTTAAAATGAGAAACGTGTGAGCCTCATGAACGATTTCATTCGTTTGAGCTATTAGTAACTGCCCTTACCTGAAAGGAAGTCTTGCTTGTAGGAAGACACATAGCCTGGGATTTAACTCCATTTCTGAAGTGAAACACACAGCAGAGTTCTCATATATAGATCACACTTTGTTTAAAGCAAGAAACAAGCTCTTGCTTTCTAGATTCTCTAAGACAGCATGAAATATGAGTGTGCTGAGAACAAATGAATGGGGTTTCCTACACATATGAGCCATATCTAGTTCAACTCGGATTCTAAAACTGAAACAAACCACAGTTCCTCTAAAATCCAATGCTTGTCAGTTAAGATGAGAAACGTGTGAGCTTTGGGAACGATGTAGTTCATTTGAGCTGAAAAGTGACTGCCCTTACCTTAAACAAAGTAGTGCAGGTAGGAAGACACAGAACCTGGGATTTAACTCCATTTATGAAGGGAAACACACAGCATAGTTCTCATCCATGGATCACACTCTGCTTTAGAGCAAGAAGCACGCTCTTGCTTTCTAGAATCTCTAATATAGCAGGAAACTTGAGTGTGCTCAGAACAAAAGAACGGTGTTTCCTACACATATGGTCCATATCTAGTTCAACTCTGCTTCTGAAACTGAAACAAATCACAGATCCTCTATCATCCAATGCTTGTCAGTTAAGATGAGAAACGTGTGAGCTTCGTGAACGATGTAGTTCGTTTGAGCTCTTAGTAACTGCCCTTCACTGAAACGAAGTCTTGCTTGTAGGAAGACTCAGAGCCTGGGATTTAACTCCATTTCTGAAGGGAAACACACTACACAGTTCTCATCCACGGATCACACTCTGCTTTAGAGCAAGAAGCACGCTCTTGCTTTCTAGAGTCTCTAAGACAGCAGGAAACTTGAGTGTGCTCAGAACAAAAGAACGGTGTTTCCTACACATACGGACCATATCTATTTCAACTCTGCTTGAAATTGTTACAAAGCAAAGGTCCTCTAACATCAAATGCTTCTCAATTAAGATGAGAAACGTGTGAGCTACGTGAACGATGTAGTTCGTTTGAGCTGTAAAGTAACTGCCCTTACCTGAAAAGAAGTCTTGCTTGTAGGAAGACTCAGAGCCTGGGATTTAACTCCATTTCTGAAGTGAAACACACAACAGAGTTCTCATCCATTGATCACACTCTGCTTTAGAGCAAGAAGCACGCTCTCGCTTTCCAGAGTCTCTAAGACAGCAGGAAACGTGAGTGTGCTGAGAACAAATGAATGATGTTTCCTACACATATGGACCATATCCAGTCCAACTCTGCTTCTGAAACTGAAATAAACCACAGGTCCTTTATCATCCAGTGCTTGTCAGTTAAGATGAGAAACGTGTGAGCTTCGTGAACGATGTAGTTCGTTTGAGCTGAAAAGTGACTGCCCTTACCTGAAACAAAGTAGTGCTTGTAGGAAGACACAGAGCCTGGGATTTAACTCCATTTCTGAAGGGAAACACACAGCATAGTTCTCATCCATGGATCGCTCTCTGCTTTAGAGCAAAAAGCACACTCTTCCTTTCTAGAATCTCTAATCCAGCAGGAAAATTGAGTGTGATCAGAACAAAAGAACGGTGTTTCCTACACATACGGACCATATCTAGTTCAACCCTGCTTCTGAAACTGATACAACGCACGGGTCCTCTAATATCCAGTGCTTGTCAGTTAAGATGAGAAACGTGTGAGCTTCGTGAACGATGTAGTTCGTTTGAGCTGAAAAGTGACGGCCCTTACCTGAAACGTGGTAGTGCTTGTAGGAAGACACAGAGCCTGGGATTTAACTCCATTTCTGAAGGGAAACACACAGCATAGTTCTCAACCATGGATCGCACTATGCTTTAGAGCAAGAAGAAAGCTCTTGCTTTCTAGAATCTCTAATACAGCAGGAAATTTGAGTGTGCTCAGAACAAATGAATGGTGTTTCATACAAATACGGACCATATCTAGTTCAAATCTGCTTCTGAAACTGATACAAAGCACGGGTCCTCTAAAATCCAGTGCTTGTCAGTTAAGATGAGAAACGTGTGAGCTTTGTGAGCGATGTAGTTCGTTTGAGCTGAAAAGTGACGGCCCTTACCTGAAACGTGGTAGTGCTTGTAGGAAGACACAGAGCATGGGATTTAACTCCATTTCTGAAGGGAAACACACAGCATAGTTCTCAACCATGGATCGCACTATGCTTTAGAGCAAGAAGAAAGCTCTGGCTTTCTAGAGTCTCTAATACACCAGGAAAATTGAGTGTGCTCAGAAGAAAAGAACGGTGTTTCCTATACATATGGACCGTATCTAGTTCAACTCTGCTTGAAATTGATACAAAGCAAAGGTCCTCTTACATCAAATGCTTCTCAATTAAGATGAGAAACGTTTGAGCTTCGTGAACGATGTAGTTCGTTTGAGCTGTAAAGTAACTGCCCTTTCCTGAAACGAAGTCTTGCTTGTAGGAGGTCTCAGAGCCTGGGATTTAACTCCGTTTCTGAAGTGAAACACACAACAGAGTTCTCATCCATTGATCACACTCTGCTTTAGAGCAAGAAGCAGGCTCTTGATTTCTAAATTCTCTAAGACAGCAGGAAACTTGAGTGTGCTCAGAACAAATGAATGGTGTTTCCTACACATATGGACCATATCTAGTCCAACTCTGATTCTAAAACTGAAACAAACCACAGTTCCTCTAAAATCCAATGCTTGTCAGTTAAGATGAGAAACGTGTGAGCTTCCTGAACGATGTAGTTCGTTTGAGCTGAAAAGTGACTGCCCTTCCCTTAAACAAAGTAGTGCATGTAGGAAGACACAGAACCTGGGATTTAACTCCATTTATGAAGGGAAACACACAGCATAGTTCTCATCCATGGATCACACTCTGCTTTAGAGCAAGAAGCACGCTCTTGCTTTCTAGAATCTCTAATATAGCAGGAAACTTGAGTGTGCTCAGAACAAAAGAACGGTGTTTCCTACACATACGGTCCATATCTAGTTCAACTCTGCTTCTGAAACTGAAACAAATCACAGATCCTCTATCATCCAATGCTTGTCAGTTAAGATGAGAAACCTGTGAGCTTCGTGAACGATGAAGTTCGTTTGAGCTGTTAGTAACTGCCCTTCACTGAAACGAAGTCTTGCTTGTAGGAAGACTCAGAGCCTGGGATTTAACTCCATTTCTGAAGAGAAACACACTACACAGTTCTCATCCACGGATCACACTCTGCTTTAGAGCAAGAAGCATGCTCTTGATTTCTAGAGTCTCTAATACAGCAGGAAACGTGAGTGTGCTGAGGACCAAAGAACGGTGTTTCCTACACATACAGACCATATAATCCAACTCTGCTTCTGAAACTGATACAAAGCACTGGTGCTTTAACATCCAATGCTTGTCAGTTAAGATGAGAAACGAGTGAGCTTTGTGAACGATGTAGTTCGTTTGAGCTGAAAAGTGATTGCCCTTACCTGAAACGAAGTCTTGCTTGTAGGAAGACACAGAGCATGAGATTTAACTCCATTTCTGAAGGGAAACACAGAACACCGTTCTCATCCATGTATCACACTCTGCTTTAGAGCAAGAAGCACGCTCTTGCTTTCTAGAGTCTCTAAGACAGCAGGAAACTTGAGTGTGCTCAGAACAAAAGAACGGTGTTTCCTACACATACGGGCCATATCTAGTTCAACTCTGCTTCTGAAACTGAAACAAACCACAGGTCCTCTATCATCCAATGCTTGTCAGTTAAGATGAGAAACGTGTGAGCTTCTTGAACGACGTAGTTCGTTTGAGCTGTTAGTAACTGCCCTTACCTGAAATGAAGTCTTTCTTGTAGAAAGACTCAGAGCCTGGGATTTAACTCCATTTCTGAAGTGAAACACACAACAGAGTTCTCATCCATTGATCACACTCTGCTTTAGAGCAAGAAGCATGCTCTCGCTTTCCAGAGTCTCTAAGAGAGCAGGAAACGTGAGTGTGCTGAGAACAAATGAATGATGTTTCCTACACATATGGACCATATCTAGTCCAACTCTGCTTCTGAAACTGATACAAAGCACTGTTCCTCTAACATCCAATGCTTGTCAATTAAGATAAGAAACGTGTGAGATTCGTGAACGATGTAGATCGTTTGAGCTGAAAAGTGACTACCCTTACCTGAAACGAAGTAGTGTTTTTAGGAAGACACAGAGCCTGGGAATTAACTCCATTTCTGAAGGGAAACACACAGCATAGTTCTCATCCATGGATCGCACTATGCTTTAGAGCAAGAAGAACGCTCTTGCTTTGTAGAGTCTCTAAGACAGCAGTAAACATGAGTGTGCTGAGAAAAATTGAACCGTGTTACCTACAAATATGAGCCATATCTACTTGATCTCTGATTCTAAAACTGAAACAAACCAGAGGTCCTCTAAAATCCAATGCTTGTCAGTTAAGATGAGACACGTGTGATCTTCGTGAACAATGTAGTTCTTTTGAGCTGTAAAGTAACTGTCCTTACCTGAAACGAAGACTTGCTTGTAGGAAGACTCAGAGCCTGGGATTTAACTCCATTTCTGAAGTGAAACACACAAAGAATTCTCATATATAGATAACACTCTGCTTTAGAGCAAGAAGCACGCTCTTGCTTCCTAGAGTCTCTAAGACAGGAGGAAACGTGAGTATGCTCAGAACAAGGAACGGTGTTTCCTAAACATATGAGCCATATCTAGTTCAACTCTGATTCTAAAACTGAAACAAACCACAGGTCCTCTAACATCCAATGCTTGTCAGTTAAGATGAGAAACGTGTGAGCTTCGTGAACGATGTAGTTCGTTTGAGCTCTAAAGTAACTGCCCTAACCTGAAATGAAGTCTAGCTTGTAGGCAGACTCAGTGCCTGGGATTTAACTCCATTTCTGAAGTGAAACACACAACAGAGTTCTCATCCATTGATCACACTCTGCTTTAGAGCAAGAATCACGCTCTAGCTTTCCAGTGTCTCTGAGAGTGCAGGAAATTTGAGCGTGCTGAGAACAAATGAATGGTGTTTCCTACACATACGGACCATATCTAGTCCAACTCTGCTTCTGAAACTGATACAAAGCACTGTTCCTCTAACATCCAATGCTTGTCAATTAAGATAAGAAACGTGTGAGATTCGTGAACGAGGTAGATTGTTTGAGCTGAAAAGTGACTACCCTTACCTGAAACGAAGTAGTGTTTTTAGGAAGTCACAGAGCCTGGGAATTAACTCCATTTCTGAAGGGAAACACACAGCATAGTTCTCATCCATGGATCGCACTATGCTTTAGAGCAAGAAGAACGCTCTTGCTTTGTAGAGTCTCTAAGACAGCAGTAAACATGAGTGTGCTGAGAAAAATTGAACCGTGTTACCTACAAATATGAGCCATATCTACTTGATCTCTGATTCTAAAACTGAAACAAACCAGAGGTCCTCTAAAATCCAATGCTTGTCAGTTAAGATGAGACACGTGTGATCTTCGTGAACAATGTAGTTCTTTTGAGCTGTAAAGTAACTGTCCTTACCTGAAACGAAGACTTGCTTGTAGGAAGACTCAGAGCCTGGGATTTAACTCCATTTCTGAAGTGAAACACACAACAGAGTTCTCATCCATTGATCACACTCTGCTTTAGAGCAAGAAGCATGCTCTAGCTTTCTAGAGTCTCTAAGGCAGCAGGAAACGTGTGTGTGATGAGAACAAAAGAACGGTGTTTCCTACACCTACGGACCATATCTAGTCCAAAAATACTTCTAAAATTGATACAAAGCACTGGTCCTCTAACATCCAATGCTTGACAGTTAAGATGAGAAACGAGTGAGCTTCTTATGATGTAGTTCGTTTGAGCTGTTAGTTACTGCCCTTCACTGAAACGAAGTCTTGTTTGTAGGAAGACTCAGAGCCTGGGATTTAACTCCATTTCTGAAGGAAAACACACAACACAGTTCTCATCCACGGATCACACTCTCCTTTAGAGCAAGAAGCACGCTATTGATTTCTAGAGTCTCCAATACAGCAGGAAACTTGAGAGTGCTCAGAACAAAAGAACGGTGTTTCTTACACATATGGGCCATATCTAGTTCGACTCTGCTTCTGAAACTGAAACAAACCACAGGTCCTCTAAAATCCAATGCTTGTCAGTTAAGATGAGACACGTGTGAGCTTCGTGAACGATGTAGTTCTTTTGAGCTGTAAGTAACTGCCCTTACCTGAAACAAAGACTTGCTTGTAGGAAGACTCAGAGCCTGGGATTTAACTCCATTTCTGAAGTGAAACACGCAACAGAGTTCTCATCCATTGATCACACTCTGCTTTAGAGCAAGAAGCACGCTCTAGATTTCTAGAGTCTCTAAGCAGCAGGAAACGTGTGTGTGATGAGAACAAAAGAACGGTGTTTCCTACACCTACGGACCATATGTAGTCCAACAATACTTCTAAAATTGATACAAAGCACTGGTCCTCTAACATCCAATGCTTGTCAGTAAAGATGAGAAACGTGTTAGCTTCGTTAAAGATGTAGTTCTTTTGAGCAGAAAAGTGACTGCCCTTACCTGAAACAAAGTAGTGCATGTAGGAAGACACAGAGCCTGGGATTTAACTCCATTTCTGAAGGGAAAAACACAGCATAGTTCTCATCCATGGATCACACTCTACTTTAGAGCAAGAAGCACGCTCTTGCTTTCTAGAGTCTCTAATACAGCAGGAAACTTGAGTGTGCTCAGAACAAAAGAACGGTGTTTCCTACACATATGGGCCATATCTAGTTCAACTCTGCTTCTGAAACTGAAACAAACCACAGGTCCTCTATCATCCAATGCTTGTCAGTTAAGATGAGAAACGTGTGAGCTTCTTCAACGATGTAGTTCGTTTGAGCTCTTAGTAACTGCCCTTACCTGAAATGAAGTCTTTCTTATAGGAAGACTCAGAGCCTGGGATTTAACTCAATTTCTGAAGTGAAACACACAACAGACTTCTCATCCATTGATCACACTCTGCTTTAGAGCAAGAAGCACGCTCTCGCTTTCCAGAGTCTCTAAGGCAGCAGGAAACTTGAGTGTGCTGAGAAGAAATGAATGTTGTTTCCTACACAAATGGACGATATCTAGTCCAACTCTGCTTCTGAAACTGATACAAAGCACTGGTCCTCTAACATCCATTGCTTGTCAGTTAAGATGAGAAACGTGTGAGTTTTGTGAACGATGTAGTTCGTTTGACCTGAAAAGTGACTGCCCTTACCTGAAACGAAGTCTTGCTTGCAGGAAGACTCAGAGCCTGGGATTTAACTCCATTTCTGAAGGGAACACACAACACAGTTCTCATCCACGGATCACACTCTCCTTTAGAGCAAGAAGCACGCTCTTGATTTCTAGAGTCTCTAATACAGCAGGAAACTAGAGAGTGCTCAGAACAAAAGAACGGTGTTTCTTACACATATGGGCCATATCTAGTTCGACTCTGCTTCTGAAACTGAAACAAACCACAGGTCCGCTATCATCCAATGCTTGTCAGTTAAGATGAGAAACGTGTGAGCTTCTTGAACGATGTAGTTCGTTTGAGCTGTTAGTAACTGCCCTTACCTGAAACGAATCTTTCTTGTAGAAAGACTCAGAGCCTGGGATTTAACTCAGTTTCTGAAGGGAAACACACAACGCAGTTCTCATCCATGGATCACACTCTGCTTTAGAGCAAGAAGCACGCTCTTGGTTTCTAGAGTCTCTAATACAGCAGGAAAAGTGAGTGTGCTCAGAAGAAAAGAACGGTGTTTCCTATGCATACAGACCATATCTAGTTCAACTCTGCTTGAATTTGATACAAAGCAAAGGTCCTCTAACATCAAATGCTTCTCAATTAAGATGAGAAACATGTGAGCTTCATCAACGATGTAGTTCTTTTGAGGTGTTAGTAACTGCACTTACCTGAAATGAATTCTTGCTTGTAGGAAGACTCAGAGCCTGGGATTTAACTCCATTTCTGAAGTGAAACACACAACAGACTTCTCATCCATTGATCACACTCTGCTTTAGAGCAAGAAGCACCCTCTCGCTTTCCAGAGTCTCTAAGGCAGCAGGAAACTTGAGTTTGCTGAGAAGAAATGAATGTTGTTTCCTACACATATGGACGATATCTAGTCCAACTCTGCTTCTGAAACTGATACAAAGCACTGGTCCTCTAACATCCATTGCTTGTCAGTTAAGATGAGAAACGTGTGAGCTTTGTGAACGATGTAGTTCGTTTGACCTGAAAAGTGACT
Organism: Onychomys leucogaster; assembly: GCA_949786385.1. NCBI lineage: Eukaryota > Metazoa > Chordata > Mammalia > Rodentia > Cricetidae > Onychomys > Onychomys leucogaster. The sequence continues at coordinate 2,553,665 of CATKUP010000054.1, forward strand.
GCCTTTACCTGAAACGAAGTCTTGCTTGCAGGAAGACACAGAGCATGTAATTTAACTCCATTTCTGAAGTGAAACACACAAAGAGTTCTCATATATAGATAACACTCTGCTTTAGAGCAAGAAGCACGCTCTTGCTTCCTAGTATCTCTATGACAAGAGGAAACGTGAGTGTGCTCAGAACAAAGGAACAGTGTTTTCTACACATATGAGACATATCTAGTACAACTCTGATTCTAAAACTGAAACAAACCACAGGTCCTCTAAAATCCAATGGTTGTCAGTTAAGATGAGAAACGTGTGAGCTTCGTGAACGATGTAGTTCATTTGAGCTGAAAAGTGACTGCCCTTACCTGTAACAAAGTAGTGTATGTAGAAAGACACAGAGCCTGGGATTTAACTCCATTTCTGAAGGGAAACACACAACACAGTTCTCATCCACGGATCACACTCTCCTTTAGAGCAAGAATCACGCTCTTGATTTCTAGAGTCTCTAATACAGCAGGAAAAGTGAGTGTGCTCAGAAGAAAAGAACGGTTTTTCCTAAACATACGGACCATATCTCGTTCAACTCTGCTTGAAATTCATACAAAGCAAAGGTCCTCTAACATCAAATGCTTCTCAATTAAGATGAGAAACGTGTGGGCTTTGTGAACGATGTAGTTCGTTTGAGCTGTAAAGTGACTGCCCTTAACTGAAACGAAGTCTTGCTTGTAGGAAGACACAGAGCATGGAATTTAACTCCATTTCTGAAGGGAACCACACAGCATCGTTCTCATCCATAGATCACACTCTGCTTTAGAGCAGGAAGCACGCTCTAGCCTTCCAGAGTCTCTAAGACAGCAGGGAACGTGTGTGTGATGAATACAAAAAAACGGTGTTTCCTACACATATGGATCATATCTAGTCCAAGTCTACTTCCGAAACTGATACAAAGCACTGGTCCTTTAACATCCAATGCTTGTCAGTTTAGATGAGAAACGTGTTAGGTTCCTGAACGATGTATTTCATTTGAGCTGTTAGTAACTGCCCTTACCTGAAACGAAGTCTTGCTTGTAGGGAGACTCAATGCCTGGGATTTAACTCCATTTTGAAGTGAAACACACAACAGAGTTCTCATCCATTGATCACACTCTGCTTTAGGGCAAGAAGCACGCTCTCACTTTCCAGAGTCTCTAAGAGAGCAGGAAACTTGAGTGTGCTGAGAACAAATGAATGGTGTTTCCTATACATACGGACTATATCTAGTTCATCTCTGCTTCTGAAACTGATACATAGCACGGGTCCTCTAACATCAAGTGCTTGTCGTTTAAGATGAGAAACGTGTGACCTTCGTGAACGTTGTAGGTCTTGTGAGCTGAAAAGTGACGGCCCTTACCTGAATCGAATTAGTGCATGTAGGAAGACACAGAGCCTGGGATTTAACTCCATTTCTGAAGGGAAACACACAGCATAGTTCTCATCCATGGATCGCACTATGCTTTAGAGCAAGAAGAATGCTCTTGCTTTCTAGAATCTCTAATACAATAGGAAACTTGAGTGTGCTCAGAACAAAAGAACTGTGGTTCATACACATACGGACCATATCTAGTTCAACTCTGCTTCTGAAACTGATACAAAGCACGGATCCTCTAATATCCAGTGCTTGTCAGTTAAGATGAGAAACGTGTGAGCTTCGTGAATGATGTAGTTCGTTTGAGCTGTTCGTAACTGCCCTTACCTGAAACGAAGTCTTGCTTGTAGGAAGATTCAGAGCCTGGGATTTAACTCCATTTCTGAAGTGAAACACACAGCAGAGATCTCATATATAGATCACACTCTGATTAAGAGCAAGAAACACGCTCTTGCTTTCTACAGTCGCTAAGACAGCAGGAAACATGAGTGTGCTGAGAACAAATGAACGGTGTTTCCCACACGTATGAGCCATGTCTAGTTCAACTCTGATTCTAAAACTGAAACAAACCACAGGTCCTCAATCATCCAATGCTTGTCAGTTAAGATGAGAAACGTGTGAGCTTCGTGAACGATGTAGTTCCTTTGAGCTCAAAAGTGACTGCCCTTACCTGAAACGAAGTAGTGCTTGTAGGAAGACACAGAGCATGGGATTTAACTCCATTTCTGAAGGGAAACACACAGCATAGTTCTCATCCATGGATCACCCTATGCTTTAGAGCAAGAAGAACGCTCTTGCTTTCTAGAATCTCCAATACAGCAGGAAACTTGAGTGTGCTCAGAACAAAAGAACGGTGTTTCCTACACATACGGACCATATCCAGTTCAACTCTGCTTCTGAAACTGATACAGAGCATGGATCCTCTAAGATCCAGTGCTTGTCAGTTAAGATGAGAAACGTGTGAGCTTCGTGAAGGATGTAGTTCCCTTGCGCTGTTAGTAACTGCCCTTACCTGAAACGAAGTCTTCCTTGTAGGAAGACTCAGAGACTGGTATGTAACTCCATTTCTCAAGTGAAACACACAGCAGAGTTCTCATATATAGATCACACTCTGCTTTAGAGCAAGAAACACGCTCTTGCTTTCTAGAATCTCTAATACAGCAGGAAACATGAGTGTGCTTAGAACAAAAGAATGGTGTTTCCTACACATACGGACCATGTCTAGTTCAACTCTGCTTCTGAAACTGATATATAGCACGGGTCCTCTAACATCCAGTGCTAGTCATTTAAGATGAGAAACGTGTGAACTTCATGAACGATGTAGTTCGTTTGAGCTGAAAAGTGACTGCCCTTACCTCAAACGAAGTCTTGCTTGTATGAAGACACAGAGCATGGAATTTAACTCCATTTCTGAAGTGAAACACACAACAGAGTTCTTATATATAGATCACACTCTGCTTTAGAGCAAGAACTCGCTCTTGCTTCCTAGAGTCTCTAAGACAGAAGGAAACGTGAGTGTGCTCAGAACAAAGGAACGGTGTTTCCTACACATATGAGACATATCTAGTTCAACTCTGATTCTAAAACTGAAACAAACCACAGGTCCTCTAACATCCAATACTTGTCAGTTAAGATGAGAAACGTGTGAGCTTCGGGATCGATATAGTTCGTTTGAGCTGTGAAGTAACTGATCTTACCTGAAACGAAGTCTTGCTTGTAGGAAGACTCAGAGCTTGGGATTTAACTCCATTTCTCAAGTGAAACACACAGCAGAGTTCTCATATATAGATCACACGCTGCTTTAGAGCAAGAAGCTTGCTCTTGCTTTCTAGAGTCTCTAATACAGCAGGAAACTTGAGTGTGCCCAGAACAAAAGAACGGTGTTTCCTACATATATGGGCCATATCTAGTTCAACTCTGCTTCTGAAACTGAAACAAACCACAGGTCCTCTATCATCCAATGCTTGTCAGTTAAGATGAGAAACGTGTGAGCTTCTTGAACGATGTAGTTCGTTTGAGCTGTTAGTAACTGCCCTTACCTGAAACGAACTCTTTCTTGTAGGAAGACTCAGAGCCTGGGATATAACTCAATTTCTGAAGGGAAACACACAACAGAGTTCTCATCCATGGATCACACTGTGCTTTACAGCAAGAAACACGCTCTTGATTTCTAGAGTCTCTAATACAGCAGGAGAAGTGAGTGTGCTCAGAAGAAAAGAACGGTGTTTCCTATACGTACGGACCATATCTATTTCAACTCTGCTTGAAATTGATACAAAGCAAAGGTACTCTAACATCAAATGCTTCTAAATTAAGATGAGAAACGTGTGAGCTTCATGAACGATGTAGTTCGTTTGAGCTGAAAAGTGACTGCCCTTACCTGAAACGAAGTCTTGCTTTTAGGAAGACACAGAGCATGGAATTTAACTCCATTTCTGAAGTGAAACACACAACAGAGTTCTTATACATAGATCACACTCTGCTTTAGAGCAAGAAGCACGCTCTTGCTTCCTAGAGTCTCTAAGACAGAAGGAAACGTGAGTGTGCTCAGAACAAAGGAACGGTGTTTCCTACACATATGAGCCATATCAAGTTCAACTCTGATTCTAAAACTGAAACAAACCACAGGTCCTCTAACATCCAATGCTTGTCAGTTAAGATGAGAAACGTGTGAGCTTCGTGTACGATATAGTTCGTTTGAGCTGTAAAGTAACTGCCCTTACCTGAAACGAAGTCTTGATTGTAGGAAGACTCAGTGCCTGGGATTTAACTCCATTTCTGAAGTGAAACACACAACAGAGTTCTTATATATAGATCACACTCTGCTTTAGAGCAAGAAGCACGCTCTTGCTTCCTAGAGTCTCTAAGACAGAAGGAAACGTGAGTGTGCTCAGAACAAAGGAACGGTGTTTCCTACACATATGAGCCATATCTAGTTCAACTCTGATTCTAAAACTGAAACAAACCACAGGTCCTCTAACATCCAATGCTTGTCAGTTAAGATGAGAAACATGTGAGCTTTGTGTACGAATTAGTTCGTTTGAGCTGTAAAGTAACTGGCCTTACCTGAAACGAAGTCTTGCTTGTAGGAAGACTCAGTGCCTGGGGTTTAACTCCATTTCTGAATTGAAACACACAACAGAGTTCTCTTCCATTGTTCACACTCTGCTATAGAGCAAGAAGCATGCTCTAGCTTTCCAGTGTCTCTAAGACAGCAGGAAAATTGAGTGTGCTGAGAACAAATGAATGGTGTTTCCTTCACATAATGACCATATCCAGTTCAACTCTGCTTCTGAAACTGATACAAAGCACGGATCCTCTAACATCCATTGCTTGTCAGTTAAGATGAGAAACGTGTGAGCTTAGTGAAGGACGTAGTTCGTTTGAGCTGTTAGTAACTGTCCTTACCTGAAACGAAGTCTTGCTTGTGGGAAGACTCAGAGCCTGGGATTTAACTCCATTTCTTAAGTGAAACACACAGTAGAGTTCTCATACATAGATCACACTCTGCTTTAGAGCAAGAAACACGCTCTTGCTTTATAGATTCTCTAATCCAGCAGGAAACATGAGTGTGCTGAGAACAAATGAACGGTGTTTCCTACACATATGAGCCATATCTAGTTCAACTCTGATTCTAAAACTGACACAAACCACAGGTCCTCTATCATCCAATGCTTGTCAGTTAAGATGAGAAACGTGTGAGCTTCTTGAACTATGTAGTTCGTTTGAGCTGTTAGTAACTGCCCTTACCTGAAACGAAGTCTTGCTGGTAGGGAGACCGAGAGCCTGGGATTTAACTCCATTTTGAAGTGAAACACACAACAGAGTTCTCATCCATTGATCACACTCTGCTTTAGAGCAAGAAGCACGCTCTCGCTTTCCAGAGTCTCTAAGACAGCAGGAAACTTGAGTGTGCTGAGAAAAAATGAATGGTGTTTCCTACACATACGGACCATATCTAGTCCAGGTCTCCTTCTGAAACTGATACATAGCACGGGTCCTCTAACATCCTGTGCTAGTCATTTAAGATAAGAAACGTGTGACTTTCGTGAACATTGTAGGTCGTGTGAGCTGAAAAGTGACGGCCCTTACCTGAAACGAAGTAGTGCTTGTAGGAAGACATAGAGCCTGGGATTTAACTCCATTTCTGAAGGGAAACACACAGCATACTTCTCATCCATGGATCGCACTATGCTTTAGAGCAAGAAGAATGCTCTTGCTTTCTAGAATCTCTAATACAATAGGAAACTTGAGTGTGCTCAGAACAAAAGAACGGTGTTTCATACATATACGGACTATTTCTAGTCCAGGTCTGCTTCGGAAACTGATACAAAGCACTGGTCCTCTAACATCCAATGTTTGTCAGTTAAGATGAGAAACGTGTGAACTTCCTGAACGATGTAGATCGTTTGAGCTGAAAATTGACTGCCCTTACCTGAAACGAAGTAGTGCTTGTAGGAAGACACAGACCCTGGGATTTAACTCCATTTCTGAAGTGAAACACACAGCATAGTTCTCATCCATGGATCGCACTATGCTTTAGAGCAAGAAGAACGCTCTTGCTTTCTAGAATCTCCAATAAAGCAGGAAACTTGAGTGTGCTCAGAACAAAAGAACGGTGTTTCCTACACATACGGACCATATCCAGTTCAACTCTGCTTCTGAAACTGATACAAAGCACGGATCCTCTAACATCCAGTGCTTGTCAGTTAAGATGAGAAACGTGTGAGCTTCGTGAAGGATGTAGTTCGTTTGAGCTGTTAGTAACTGCCCTTACCTGAAACGAAATCTTGCTTGTAGGAAGACTCAGAGCCTGGGATTTAACTCCATTTCTCATGTGAAACACACAGCAGAGTTCTCATATATAGATCACACTCTGCTTTAGAGCAAGAAAAACGCTCATGCTGTCTAGAATCTCTAATACAGCAGGAAACATGAGTGTGCTTAGAACAAAAGAATGGTGTTTCCTACACATACGGACCATATCTAGTTCAACTCTGCTTCTGAAACTGATACATAGCACGGGTCCTCTAACATCCAGTGCTAGCCATTTAAGATGAGAAACGTGTGACCTTTGTGAACGTTGTAGGTCGTGTAAGCTGAAAAGTGACGGCCCTTACCTGAAACGAAGTAGTGCTTGTAGGAAGACACAGAGCCTGGGATTTAACTCCATTTCTGAAGGGAAACACACAGCATAGTTCTCATCCATGGATCGCACTATGCTTTAGAGCAAGAAGAATGCTCTTGCTTTCTAGAATCTCTAATACAATAGGAAACTTGAGTGTGCCCAGAACAAAAGAACGGTGTTTCAGACACATACGGACCATATCTAGTTTAACTCTGCTTCTGAAACTGATACAAAGCACGGGTCCTCTAATATCCAGTGCTTGTCAGTTAAGATGAGAAACGTGTGAGCTTCGTGAATGATGTAGTTCGTTTGAGCTGTTAGTAACTGCCCTTACCTGAAACGAAGTCTTGCTTGTAGGAAGATACAGAGCCTGGGATTTAACTCCATTTCTGAAGTGAAAGACACAGCAGAGATCTCATATATAGATCACACTCTGCTTTAGAGCAAGAAACACGCTCTTGCTTTCTACAGTCTCTAAGACAGCAAGAAACATGAGTGTGCCGAGAACAAATGAATGGTGTTTCCTACACATATGAGCCATATCTACTTCAACTCTGATTCTAAAACTGAAACAAACCACAGGTCCTCTATCATCCAATGCTTGTCAGTTAAGATGAGAAACGTGTGAGCTTCGTGAATGATGTAGTTCGTTTGAGCTGTTAGTAACTGCCCTTACCTGAAACGAAGTCTTGCTTGTAGGAAGATTCAGAGCCTGGGATTTAACTCAATTTCTGAAGTGAAACACACAGCAGAGGTCTCATATATAGATCACACTCTGCTTAAGGGCAAGAAACACGCTCTTGCTTTCTACAGTCTCTAAGACAGCAGGAAACATGTGTGTGCTGAGAACAAATGAACGGTGTTTCATACACGTATGAGCCATATCTAGTTCAACTCTGATTCTAAAACTGAAACAAACCACAGGTCCTCTATCATGCAATGCTTGTCAGTTAAGATGACAAACGTGTGAGCTTCTTGAACGATGTAGTTCGTTTGAGCTGTTAGTAACTGCCCTTAAATGAAACGAAGTCTTGCTGGTAGAGAGACTCAGAACCTGGGATTTAACTCCATTTTGAAGTGAAACACACAACAGAGTTCTCATCCATTGATCACACTCTGCTTTAGAGCAAGAAGCACGCTCTCACTTTCCAGAGTCTCTAAGAAAGCAGGAAACTTGAGTGTGCTGAGAACAAATGAACGGTGTTTCCTACACATATGGGCCATATCTAGTCCTACTCTGCTTCTGAAACTGATACAAAGCACTGGTCCTCTAACATCCAATGCATGTCAGTTAAGATGAGAAACGTGTGAACTTCATGAACGATGTAGTTCGTTTGAGCTGAAAAGTGACTGCCCTTACCTCAAACGAAGTCTTGCTTGTATGAAGACACAGAGCATGGAATTTAACTCCATTTCTGAAGTGAAACACACAACAGAGTTCTTATATATAGATCACACTCTGCTTTAGAGCAAGAACTCGCTCTTGCTTCCTAGAGTCTCTAAGACAGAAGGAAACGTGAGTGTGCTCAGAACAAAGGAACGGTGTTTCCTACACATATGAGACATATCTAGTTCAACTCTGATTCTAAAACTGAAACAAACCACAGGTCCTCTAACATCCAATACTTGTCAGTTAATATGAGAAACGTGTGAGCTTCGGGATCGATATAGTTCGTTTGAGCTGTGAAGTAACTGATCTTACCTGAAACGAAGTCTTGCTTGTAGGAAGACTCAGAGCTTGGGATTTAACTCCATTTCTCAAGTGAAACACACAGCAGAGTTCTCATATATAGATCACACGCTGCTTTAGAGCAAGAAGCTTGCTCTTGCTTTCTAGAGTCTCTAATACAGCAGGAAACTTGAGTGTGCCCAGAACAAAAGAACGGTGTTTCCTACACATACGGACCATATCCAGTTCAACTCTGCTTCTGAAACTGATGCAAAGCAAGGATCCTCTAACATCCAGTGCTTGTCAGTTAAGATGAGAAACGTGTGAGCTTCGTGAAAGATGTAGTTCGTTTGAGCTGTTAGTAACTGATCTTACCTGAAACGAAGTCTTGCTTGTAGGAAGACTCAGAGCCTGGGATTTAACTCCATTTCTCAAGTGAAACACACAGCAGAGTTCTCATATATAGATCACACTCTGCTTTAGAGCAAGAAGCTTGCTCTTGCTTTCTAGAGTCTCTAATACAGCAGGAAACTTGAGTGTGCCCAGAACAAAAGAACGGTGTTTCCTACATATACGAGCCATATCTAGTTCAACTCTGCTTCTGAAACTGAAACAAACCACAGGTCCTCTATCATCCAATGCTTGTCAGTTAAGATGAGAAACGTGTGAGCTTCTTGAACGATGTAGTTCGTTTGAGCTGTTAGTAACTGCCCTTACCTGAAACGAACTCTTTCTTGTAGGAAGACTCAGAGCCTGGGATATAACTCAATTTCTGAAGGGAAACACACAACAGAGTTCTCATCCATGGATCACACTCTGCTTTACAGCAAGAAACACGCTCTTGATTTCTAGAGTCTCTAATACAGCAGGAGAAGTGAGTGTGCTCAGAAGAAAAGAACGGTGTTTCCTATACGTACGGACCATATCTATTTCAACTCTGCTTGAAATTGATACAAAGCAAAGGTACTCTAACCTCAAATGCTTCTACATTAAGATGAGAAACGTGTGAGCTTCATGAACGATGTAGTTCGTTTGAGCTGAAAAGTGACTGCCCTTACCTGAAACGAAGTCTTGCTTTTAGGAAGACACAGAGCATGGAATTTAACTCCATTTCTGAAGTGAAACACACAACAGAGTTCTTATACATAGATCACACTCTGCTTTAGAGCAAGAAGCACGCTCTTGCTTCCTAGAGTCTCTAAGACAGAAGGAAACGTGAGTGTGCTCAGAACAAAGGAACGGTGTTTCCTACACATATGAGCCATATCAAGTTCAACTCTGATTCTAAAACTGAAACAAACCACAGGTCCTCTAACATCCAATGCTTGTCAGTTAAGATGAGAAACGTGTGAGCTTCGTGTACGATATAGTTCGTTTGAGCTGTAAAGTAACTGCCCTTACCTGAAACGAAGTCTTGATTGTAGGAAGACTCAGTGCCTGGGATTTAACTCCATTTCTGAAGTGAAACACACAACAGAGTTCTTATATATAGATCACACTCTGCTATAGAGCAAGAAGCATGCTCTAGCTTTCCAGTGTCTCTAAGACAGCAGGAAAATTGAGTGTGCTGAGAACAAATGAATGGTGTTTCCTTCACATAATGACCATATCCAGTTCAACTCTGCTTCTGAAACTGATACAAAGCACGGATCCTCTGACATCCATTGCTTGTCAGTTAAGATGAGAAACGTGTGAGCTTCGTGAAGGATGTAGTTCGTTTGAGCTGTTAGTAACTGTCCTTACCTGAAAGGAAGTCTTGCTTGTGGGAAGACTCAGAGCCTGGGATTTAACTCCATTTCTTAAGTGAAACACACAGCAGAGTTCTCATACATAGATAACACTCTGAGTTAGAGCAAGAAACACGCTCTTGCTTTATAGATTCTCTAATACAGCAGGAAACATGAGTGTGCTTAGAACAAAAGAATGGTGTTTCCTACACATACGGACCATATCTAGTTCATCTCTGCTTCTGAAACTGACACAACGCACGGGTCCTCTAACATCCAGTGCTTGTCATTTAAGATGAGAAACGTGTGACTTCGTGAACGTTGTAGGTAGTGTGAGCTGAAAAGTGATGGCCCTTACCTGAAACGAAGTAGTGCATGTAGGAAGACACAGAGCCTGGGATTTAACTCCATTTCTGAAGGGAAACACACAGCATAGTTCTCATCCATGGATCGCACTATGCTTTAGAGCAAGAAGAATGCTCTTGCTTTCTAGAATCTCTAATACAATAGGAAACTTGAGTGTGCTCAGAAAAAAAGAAAGGTGTTTCATACACATACGGACCATATCTAGTTCAACTCTGCTTCTGAAACTGATACAAAGCACGGGTCCTCTAATATCCAGTGCTTGTCAGTTAAGATGAGAAACGTGTGAGCTTCGTGAATGATGTAGTTCGTTTGAGCTGTTAGTAACTGCCCTTACCTGAAATTAAGTCTTGCTTGTAGGAAGATTCAGAGCCTGGGATTTAACTCCATTTCTGAAGTGAAACACACAGCAGAAATCTCATATATAGATCACACTCTGCTTAAGAGCAAGAAACACGCTCTTGCTTTCTACAGTCTCTAAGACAGCAGGAAACATGAGTGTGCTGAGAACAAATGAACGGTGTTTCCTACACATATGAGCCATATCTAGTTCAACTCTGATTCTAAAACTGAAACAAACCACAGGTCCTCTATCATCCAATGCTTGTCAGTTAAGATGAGAAACGTGTGAGCTTCTTGAACTATGTAGTTCGTTTGAGCTGTTAGTAACTGCCCTTACCAGAAACGAAGTCTTGCTGGTAGGGAGACTCAGAGCCTGGGATTTAACTCCATTTTGAAGTGAAACACACAACAGAGTTCTCATCCATTGATCACACTCTGCTTTAGAGCAAGAAGCACGCTCTCGCTTTCCAGAGTCTCTAAGACAGCAGGAAACTTGAGTGTGCTGAGAACAAATGAATGGTGTTTCCTACACATACGGACCATATCTAGTCCAGGTCTCCTCCTGAAACTGATACATAGCACGGGTCCTCTAACATCCTGTGCTAGTCATTTAAGATGAGAAACGTGTGACTTTCGTGAACGTTGTAGGTCGTGTGAGCTGAAAAGTGACGGCCCTTACCTGAAACGAAGTAGTGCTTGTAGGAAGACACAGAGCCTGGGATTTAACTCCATTTCTGAAGGGAAACACACAGCATACTTCTCATCCATGGATCGCACTATGCTTTAGAGCAAGAAGAATGCACTTGCTTTCTAGAATCTCTAATACAATAGGAAACTTGATTGTGCTCAGAACAAAAGAACGGTGTTTCATACATATACGGACTATTTCTAGTCCAGGTCTGCTTCGGAAACTGATACAAAGCACTGGTCCTCTAACATCCAGTGCTTGTCAGTTAAGATGAGAAACGTGTGAGCTTCGTGAAAGATGTAGTTCGTTTGAGCTGTTAGTAACTGATCTTACCTGAAACGAAGTCTTGCTTGTAGGAAGACTCAGAGCCTGGGATTTAACTCCATTTCTCAAGTGAAACACACAGCAGAGTTCTCATATATAGATCACACTCTGCTTTAGAGCAAGAAGCTTGCTCTTGCTTTCTAGAGTCTCTAATACAGCAGGAAACTTGAGTGTGCCCAGAACAAAAGAACGGTGTTTCCTACATATACGAGCCATATCTAGTTCAACTCTGCTTCTGAAACTGAAACAAACCACAGGTCCTCTATCATCCAATGCTTGTCAGTTAAGATGAGAAACGTGTGAGCTTCTTGAACGATGTAGTTCGTTTGAGCTGTTAGTAACTGCCCTTACCTGAAACGAACTCTTTCTTGTAGGAAGACTCAGAGCCTGGGATATAACTCAATTTCTGAAGGGAAACACACAACAGAGTTCTCATCCATGGATCACACTCTGCTTTACAGCAAGAAACACGCTCTTGATTTCTAGAGTCTCTAATACAGCAGGAGAAGTGAGTGTGCTCAGAAGAAAAGAACGGTGTTTCCTATACGTACGGACCATATCTATTTCAACTCTGCTTGAAATTGATACAAAGCAAAGGTACTCTAACCTCAAATGCTTCTACATTAAGATGAGAAACGTGTGAGCTTCATGAACGATGTAGTTCGTTTGAGCTGAAAAGTGACTGCCCTTACCTGAAACGAAGTCTTGCTTTTAGGAAGACACAGAGCATGGAATTTAACTCCATTTCTGAAGTGAAACACACAACAGAGTTCTTATACATAGATCACACTCTGCTTTAGAGCAAGAAGCACGCTCTTGCTTCCTAGAGTCTCTAAGACAGAAGGAAACGTGAGTGTGCTCAGAACAAAGGAACGGTGTTTCCTACACATATGAGCCATATCAAGTTCAACTCTGATTCTAAAACTGAAACAAACCACAGGTCCTCTAACATCCAATGCTTGTCAGTTAAGATGAGAAACGTGTGAGCTTCGTGTACGATATAGTTCGTTTGAGCTGTAAAGTAACTGCCCTTACCTGAAACGAAGTCTTGATTGTAGGAAGACTCAGTGCCTGGGATTTAACTCCATTTCTGAAGTGAAACACACAACAGAGTTCTTATACATAGATCACACTCTGCTATAGAGCAAGAAGCATGCTCTAGCTTTCCAGTGTCTCTAAGACAGCAGGAAAATTGAGTGTGCTGAGAACAAATGAATGGTGTTTCCTTCACATAATGACCATATCCAGTTCAACTCTGCTTCTGAAACTGATACAAAGCACGGATCCTCTAACATCCATTGCTTGTCAGTTAAGATGAGAAACGTGTGAGCTTCGTGAAGGATGTAGTTCGTTTGAGCTGTTAGTAACTGTCCTTACCTGAAAGGAAGTCTTGCTTGTGGGAAGACTCAGAGCCTGGGATTTAACTCCATTTCTTAAGTGAAACACACAGCAGAGTTCTCATACATAGATAACACTCTGAGTTAGAGCAAGAAACACGCTCTTGCTTTATAGATTCTCTAATACAGCAGGAAACATGAGTGTGCTTAGAACAAAAGAATGGTGTTTCCTACACATACGGACCATATCTAGTTCATCTCTGCTTCTGAAACTGACACAACGCACGGGTCCTCTAACATCCAGTGCTTGTCATTTAAGATGAGAAACGTGTGACTTCGTGAACGTTGTAGGTAGTGTGAGCTGAAAAGTGATGGCCCTTACCTGAAACGAAGTAGTGCATGTAGGAAGACACAGAGCCTGGGATTTAACTCCATTTCTGAAGGGAAACACACAGCATAGTTCTCATCCATGGATCGCACTATGCTTTAGAGCAAGAAGAATGCTCTTGCTTTCTAGAATCTCTAATACAATAGGAAACTTGAGTGTGCTCAGAAAAAAAGAAAGGTGTTTCATACACATACGGACCATATCTAGTTCAACTCTGCTTCTGAAACTGATACAAAGCACGGGTCCTCTAATATCCAGTGCTTGTCAGTTAAGATGAGAAACGTGTGAGCTTCGTGAATGATGTAGTTCGTTTGAGCTGTTAGTAACTGCCCTTACCTGAAATTAAGTCTTGCTTGTAGGAAGATTCAGTGCCTGGGATTTAACTCCATTTCTGAAGTGAAACACACAACAGAGTTCTTATATATAGATCACACTCTGCTATAGAGCAAGAAGCATGCTCTAGCTTTCCAGTGTCTCTAAGACAGCAGGAAAATTGAGTGTGCTGAGAACAAATGAATGGTGTTTCCTTCACATAATGACCATATCCAGTTCAACTCTGCTTCTGAAACTGATACAAAGCACGGATCCTCTGACATCCATTGCTTGTCAGTTAAGATGAGAAACGTGTGAGCTTCGTGAAGGATGTAGTTCGTTTGAGCTGTTAGTAACTGTCCTTACCTGAAAGGAAGTCTTGCTTGTGGGAAGACTCAGAGCCTGGGATTTAACTCCATTTCTTAAGTGAAACACACAGCAGAGTTCTCATACATAGATAACACTCTGAGTTAGAGCAAGAAACACGCTCTTGCTTTATAGATTCTCTAATACAGCAGGAAACATGAGTGTGCTTAGAACAAAAGAATGGTGTTTCCTACACATACGGACCATATCTAGTTCATCTCTGCTTCTGAAACTGACACAACGCACGGGTCCTCTAACATCCAGTGCTTGTCATTTAAGATGAGAAACGTGTGACTTCGTGAACGTTGTAGGTAGTGTGAGCTGAAAAGTGATGGCCCTTACCTGAAACGAAGTAGTGCATGTAGGAAGACACAGAGCCTGGGATTTAACTCCATTTCTGAAGGGAAACACACAGCATAGTTCTCATCCATGGATCGCACTATGCTTTAGAGCAAGAAGAATGCTCTTGCTTTCTAGAATCTCTAATACAATAGGAAACTTGAGTGTGCTCAGAAAAAAAGAAAGGTGTTTCATACACATACGGACCATATCTAGTTCAACTCTGCTTCTGAAACTGATACAAAGCACGGGTCCTCTAATATCCAGTGCTTGTCAGTTAAGATGAGAAACGTGTGAGCTTCGTGAATGATGTAGTTCGTTTGAGCTGTTAGTAACTGCCCTTACCTGAAATTAAGTCTTGCTTGTAGGAAGATTCAGAGCCTGGGATTTAACTCCATTTCTGAAGTGAAACACACAGCAGAAATCTCATATATAGATCACACTCTGCTTAAGAGCAAGAAACACGCTCTTGCTTTCTACAGTCTCTAAGACAGCAGGAAACATGAGTGTGCTGAGAACAAATGAACGGTGTTTCCTACACATATGAGCCATATCTAGTTCAACTCTGATTCTAAAACTGAAACAAACCACAGGTCCTCTATCATCCAATGCTTGTCAGTTAAGATGAGAAACGTGTGAGCTTCTTGAACTATGTAGTTCGTTTGAGCTGTTAGTAACTGCCCTTACCAGAAACGAAGTCTTGCTGGTAGGGAGACTCAGAGCCTGGGATTTAACTCCATTTTGAAGTGAAACACACAACAGAGTTCTCATCCATTGATCACACTCTGCTTTAGAGCAAGAAGCACGCTCTCGCTTTCCAGAGTCTCTAAGACAGCAGGAAACTTGAGTGTGCTGAGAACAAATGAATGGTGTTTCCTACACATACGGACCATATCTAGTCCAGGTCTCCTCCTGAAACTGATACATAGCACGGGTCCTCTAACATCCTGTGCTAGTCATTTAAGATGAGAAACGTGTGACTTTCGTGAACGTTGTAGGTCGTGTGAGCTGAAAAGTGACGGCCCTTACCTGAAACGAAGTAGTGCTTGTAGGAAGACACAGAGCCTGGGATTTAACTCCATTTCTGAAGGGAAACACACAGCATACTTCTCATCCATGGATCGCACTATGCTTTAGAGCAAGAAGAATGCACTTGCTTTCTAGAATCTCTAATACAATAGGAAACTTGATTGTGCTCAGAACAAAAGAACGGTGTTTCATACATATACGGACTATTTCTAGTCCAGGTCTGCTTCGGAAACTGATACAAAGCACTGGTCCTCTAACATCCAGTGCTTGTCAGTTAAGATGAGAAACGTGTGAGCTTCGTGAAAGATGTAGTTCGTTTGAGCTGTTAGTAACTGATCTTACCTGAAACGAAGTCTTGCTTGTAGGAAGACTCAGAGCCTGGGATTTAACTCCATTTCTCAAGTGAAACACACAGCAGAGTTCTCATATATAGATCACACTCTGCTTTAGAGCAAGAAGCTTGCTCTTGCTTTCTAGAGTCTCTAATACAGCAGGAAACTTGAGTGTGCCCAGAACAAAAGAACGGTGTTTCCTACATATACGAGCCATATCTAGTTCAACTCTGCTTCTGAAACTGAAACAAACCACAGGTCCTCTATCATCCAATGCTTGTCAGTTAAGATGAGAAACGTGTGAGCTTCTTGAACGATGTAGTTCGTTTGAGCTGTTAGTAACTGCCCTTACCTGAAACGAACTCTTTCTTGTAGGAAGACTCAGAGCCTGGGATATAACTCAATTTCTGAAGGGAAACACACAACAGAGTTCTCATCCATGGATCACACTCTGCTTTACAGCAAGAAACACGCTCTTGATTTCTAGAGTCTCTAATACAGCAGGAGAAGTGAGTGTGCTCAGAAGAAAAGAACGGTGTTTCCTATACGTACGGACCATATCTATTTCAACTCTGCTTGAAATTGATACAAAGCAAAGGTACTCTAACCTCAAATGCTTCTACATTAAGATGAGAAACGTGTGAGCTTCATGAACGATGTAGTTCGTTTGAGCTGAAAAGTGACTGCCCTTACCTGAAACGAAGTCTTGCTTTTAGGAAGACACAGAGCATGGAATTTAACTCCATTTCTGAAGTGAAACACACAACAGAGTTCTTATACATAGATCACACTCTGCTTTAGAGCAAGAAGCACGCTCTTGCTTCCTAGAGTCTCTAAGACAGAAGGAAACGTGAGTGTGCTCAGAACAAAGGAACGGTGTTTCCTACACATATGAGCCATATCAAGTTCAACTCTGATTCTAAAACTGAAACAAACCACAGGTCCTCTAACATCCAATGCTTGTCAGTTAAGATGAGAAACGTGTGAGCTTCGTGTACGATATAGTTCGATTGAGCTGTAAAGTAACTGCCCTTACCTGAAACGAAGTCTTGATTGTAGGAAGACTCAGTGCCTGGGATTTAACTACATTTCTGAAGTGAAACACAAAACAGAGTTCTTATACATAGATCACACTCTGCTATAGAGCAAGAAGCATGCTCTAGCTTTCCAGTGTCTCTAAGACAGCAGGAAAATTGAGTGTGCTGAGAACAAATGAATGGTGTTTCCTTCACATAATGACCATATCCAGTTCAACTCTGCTTCTGAAACTGATACAAAGCACGGATCCTCTAACATCCATTGCTTGTCAGTTAAGATGAGAAACGTGTGAGCTTCGTGAAGGATGTAGTTCGTTTGAGCTGTTAGTAACTGTCCTTACCTGAAAGGAAGTCTTGCTTGTGGGAAGACTCAGAGCCTGGGATTTAACTCCATTTCTTAAGTGAAACACACAGCAGAGTTCTCATACATAGATAACACTCTGAGTTAGAGCAAGAAACACGCTCTTGCTTTATAGATTCTCTAATACAGCAGGAAACATGAGTGTGCTTAGAACAAAAGAATGGTGTTTCCTACACATACGGACCATATCTAGTTCATCTCTGCTTCTGAAACTGACACAACGCACGGGTCCTCTAACATCCAGTGCTTGTCATTTAAGATGAGAAACGTGTGACTTCGTGAACGTTGTAGGTAGTGTGAGCTGAAAAGTGATGGCCCTTACCTGAAACGAAGTAGTGCATGTAGGAAGACACAGAGCCTGGGATTTAACTCCATTTCTGAAGGGAAACACACAGCATAGTTCTCATCCATGGATCGCACTATGCTTTAGAGCAAGAAGAATGCTCTTGCTTTCTAGAATCTCTAATACAATAGGAAACTTGAGTGTGCTCAGAAAAAAAGAAAGGTGTTTCATACACATACGGACCATATCTAGTTCAACTCTGCTTCTGAAACTGATACAAAGCACGGGTCCTCTAATATCCAGTGCTTGTCAGTTAAGATGAGAAACGTGTGAGCTTCGTGAATGATGTAGTTCGTTTGAGCTGTTAGTAACTGCCCTTACCTGAAATTAAGTCTTGCTTGTAGGAAGATTCAGTGCCTGGGATTTAACTCCATTTCTGAAGTGAAACACACAACAGAGTTCTTATATATAGATCACACTCTGCTATAGAGCAAGAAGCATGCTCTAGCTTTCCAGTGTCTCTAAGACAGCAGGAAAATTGAGTGTGCTGAGAACAAATGAATGGTGTTTCCTTCACATAATGACCATATCCAGTTCAACTCTGCTTCTGAAACTGATACAAAGCACGGATCCTCTGACATCCATTGCTTGTCAGTTAAGATGAGAAACGTGTGAGCTTCGTGAAGGATGTAGTTCGTTTGAGCTGTTAGTAACTGTCCTTACCTGAAAGGAAGTCTTGCTTGTGGGAAGACTCAGAGCCTGGGATTTAACTCCATTTCTTAAGTGAAACACACAGCAGAGTTCTCATACATAGATAACACTCTGAGTTAGAGCAAGAAACACGCTCTTGCTTTATAGATTCTCTAATACAGCAGGAAACATGAGTGTGCTTAGAACAAAAGAATGGTGTTTCCTACACATACGGACCATATCTAGTTCATCTCTGCTTCTGAAACTGACACAACGCACGGGTCCTCTAACATCCAGTGCTTGTCATTTAAGATGAGAAACGTGTGACTTCGTGAACGTTGTAGGTAGTGTGAGCTGAAAAGTGATGGCCCTTACCTGAAACGAAGTAGTGCATGTAGGAAGACACAGAGCCTGGGATTTAACTCCATTTCTGAAGGGAAACACACAGCATAGTTCTCATCCATGGATCGCACTATGCTTTAGAGCAAGAAGAATGCTCTTGCTTTCTAGAATCTCTAATACAATAGGAAACTTGAGTGTGCTCAGAAAAAAAGAAAGGTGTTTCATACACATACGGACCATATCTAGTTCAACTCTGCTTCTGAAACTGATACAAAGCACGGGTCCTCTAATATCCAGTGCTTGTCAGTTAAGATGAGAAACGTGTGAGCTTCGTGAATGATGTAGTTCGTTTGAGCTGTTAGTAACTGCCCTTACCTGAAATTAAGTCTTGCTTGTAGGAAGATTCAGAGCCTGGGATTTAACTCCATTTCTGAAGTGAAACACACAGCAGAAATCTCATATATAGATCACACTCTGCTTAAGAGCAAGAAACACGCTCTTGCTTTCTACAGTCTCTAAGACAGCAGGAAACATGAGTGTGCTGAGAACAAATGAACGGTGTTTCCTACACATATGAGCCATATCTAGTTCAACTCTGATTCTAAAACTGAAACAAACCACAGGTCCTCTATCATCCAATGCTTGTCAGTTAAGATGAGAAACGTGTGAGCTTCTTGAACTATGTAGTTCGTTTGAGCTGTTAGTAACTGCCCTTACCAGAAACGAAGTCTTGCTGGTAGGGAGACTCAGAGCCTGGGATTTAACTCCATTTTGAAGTGAAACACACAACAGAGTTCTCATCCATTGATCACACTCTGCTTTAGAGCAAGAAGCACGCTCTCGCTTTCCAGAGTCTCTAAGACAGCAGGAAACTTGAGTGTGCTGAGAACAAATGAATGGTGTTTCCTACACATACGGACCATATCTAGTCCAGGTCTCCTCCTGAAACTGATACATAGCACGGGTCCTCTAACATCCTGTGCTAGTCATTTAAGATGAGAAACGTGTGACTTTCGTGAACGTTGTAGGTCGTGTGAGCTGAAAAGTGACGGCCCTTACCTGAAACGAAGTAGTGCTTGTAGGAAGACACAGAGCCTGGGATTTAACTCCATTTCTGAAGGGAAACACACAGCATACTTCTCATCCATGGATCGCACTATGCTTTAGAGCAAGAAGAATGCACTTGCTTTCTAGAATCTCTAATACAATAGGAAACTTGATTGTGCTCAGAACAAAAGAACGGTGTTTCATACATATACGGACTATTTCTAGTCCAGGTCTGCTTCGGAAACTGATACAAAGCACTGGTCCTCTAACATCCAGTGCTTGTCAGTTAAGATGAGAAACGTGTGAGCTTCGTGAAAGATGTAGTTCGTTTGAGCTGTTAGTAACTGATCTTACCTGAAACGAAGTCTTGCTTGTAGGAAGACTCAGAGCCTGGGATTTAACTCCATTTCTCAAGTGAAACACACAGCAGAGTTCTCATATATAGATCACACTCTGCTTTAGAGCAAGAAGCTTGCTCTTGCTTTCTAGAGTCTCTAATACAGCAGGAAACTTGAGTGTGCCCAGAACAAAAGAACGGTGTTTCCTACATATACGAGCCATATCTAGTTCAACTCTGCTTCTGAAACTGAAACAAACCACAGGTCCTCTATCATCCAATGCTTGTCAGTTAAGATGAGAAACGTGTGAGCTTCTTGAACGATGTAGTTCGTTTGAGCTGTTAGTAACTGCCCTTACCTGAAACGAACTCTTTCTTGTAGGAAGACTCAGAGCCTGGGATATAACTCAATTTCTGAAGGGAAACACACAACAGAGTTCTCATCCATGGATCACACTCTGCTTTACAGCAAGAAACACGCTCTTGATTTCTAGAGTCTCTAATACAGCAGGAGAAGTGAGTGTGCTCAGAAGAAAAGAACGGTGTTTCCTATACGTACGGACCATATCTATTTCAACTCTGCTTGAAATTGATACAAAGCAAAGGTACTCTAACCTCAAATGCTTCTACATTAAGATGAGAAACGTGTGAGCTTCATGAACGATGTAGTTCGTTTGAGCTGAAAAGTGACTGCCCTTACCTGAAACGAAGTCTTGCTTTTAGGAAGACACAGAGCATGGAATTTAACTCCATTTCTGAAGTGAAACACACAACAGAGTTCTTATACATAGATCACACTCTGCTTTAGAGCAAGAAGCACGCTCTTGCTTCCTAGAGTCTCTAAGACAGAAGGAAACGTGAGTGTGCTCAGAACAAAGGAACGGTGTTTCCTACACATATGAGCCATATCAAGTTCAACTCTGATTCTAAAACTGAAACAAACCACAGGTCCTCTAACATCCAATGCTTGTCAGTTAAGATGAGAAACGTGTGAGCTTCGTGTACGATATAGTTCGTTTGAGCTGTAAAGTAACTGCCCTTACCTGAAACGAAGTCTTGATTGTAGGAAGACTCAGTGCCTGGGATTTAACTCCATTTCTGAAGTGAAACACACAACAGAGTTCTTATACATAGATCACACTCTGCTATAGAGCAAGAAGCATGCTCTAGCTTTCCAGTGTCTCTAAGACAGCAGGAAAATTGAGTGTGCTGAGAACAAATGAATGGTGTTTCCTTCACATAATGACCATATCCAGTTCAACTCTGCTTCTGAAACTGATACAAAGCACGGATCCTCTAACATCCATTGCTTGTCAGTTAAGATGAGAAACGTGTGAGCTTCGTGAAGGATGTAGTTCGTTTGAGCTGTTAGTAACTGTCCTTACCTGAAAGGAAGTCTTGCTTGTGGGAAGACTCAGAGCCTGGGATTTAACTCCATTTCTTAAGTGAAACACACAGCAGAGTTCTCATACATAGATAACACTCTGAGTTAGAGCAAGAAACACGCTCTTGCTTTATAGATTCTCTAATACAGCAGGAAACATGAGTGTGCTTAGAACAAAAGAATGGTGTTTCCTACACATACGGACCATATCTAGTTCATCTCTGCTTCTGAAACTGACACAACGCACGGGTCCTCTAACATCCAGTGCTTGTCATTTAAGATGAGAAACGTGTGACTTCGTGAACGTTGTAGGTAGTGTGAGCTGAAAAGTGATGGCCCTTACCTGAAACGAAGTAGTGCATGTAGGAAGACACAGAGCCTGGGATTTAACTCCATTTCTGAAGAGAAACACACAGCATAGTTCTCATCCATGGATCGCACTATGCTTTAGAGCAAGAAGAATGCTCTTGCTTTCTAGAATCTCTAATACAATAGGAAACTTGAGTGTGCTCAGAAAAAAAGAAAGGTGTTTCATACACATACGGACCATATCTAGTTCAACTCTGCTTCTGAAACTGATACAAAGCACGGGTCCTCTAATATCCAGTGCTTGTCAGTTAAGATGAGAAACGTGTGAGCTTCGTGAATGATGTAGTTCGTTTGAGCTGTTAGTAACTGCCCTTACCTGAAATTAAGTCTTGCTTGTAGGAAGATTCAGAGCCTGGGATTTAACTCCATTTCTGAAGTGAAACACACAGCAGAAATCTCATATATAGATCACACTCTGCTTAAGAGCAAGAAACACGCTCTTGCTTTCTACAGTCTCTAAGACAGCAGGAAACATGAGTGTGCTGAGAACAAATGAACGGTGTTTCCTACACATATGAGCCATATCTAGTTCAACTCTGATTCTAAAACTGAAACAAACCACAGGTCCTCTATCATCCAATGCTTGTCAGTTAAGATGAGAAACGTGTGAGCTTCTTGAACTATGTAGTTCGTTTGAGCTGTTAGTAACTGCCCTTACCAGAAACGAAGTCTTGCTGGTAGGGAGACTCAGAGCCTGGGATTTAACTCCATTTTGAAGTGAAACACACAACAGAGTTCTCATCCATTGATCACACTCTGCTTTAGAGCAAGAAGCACGCTCTCGCTTTCCAGAGTCTCTAAGACAGCAGGAAACTTGAGTGTGCTGAGAACAAATGAATGGTGTTTCCTACACATACGGACCATATCTAGTCCAGGTCTCCTCCTGAAACTGATACATAGCACGGGTCCTCTAACATCCTGTGCTAGTCATTTAAGATGAGAAACGTGTGACTTTCGTGAACGTTGTAGGTCGTGTGAGCTGAAAAGTGACGGCCCTTACCTGAAACGAAGTAGTGCTTGTAGGAAGACACAGAGCCTGGGATTTAACTCCATTTCTGAAGGGAAACACACAGCATACTTCTCATCCATGGATCGCACTATGCTTTAGAGCAAGAAGAATGCACTTGCTTTCTAGAATCTCTAATACAATAGGAAACTTGATTGTGCTCAGAACAAAAGAACGGTGTTTCATACATATACGGACTATTTCTAGTCCAGGTCTGCTTCGGAAACTGATACAAAGCACTGGTCCTCTAACATCCAGTGCTTGTCAGTTAAGATGAGAAACGTGTGAGCTTCGGGAATGATGTAGTTCGTTTGTGCTTTTAGTAACTGCCCTTACCTGTAAGGAATTCTTGCTTGTAGGAAGACTCAGAGCCTCGGATTTAATTCCATTTCTGAAGTGATACACACAGCAGAGTTCTCATCCTTGGATTGCACTATGCTTTAGAGCAAGAAGAACGCTCTTGCATTCTAGAATCTCTAATACAATAGGAAACTTGAGTGTGCTCAGAACAAAAGAACGGTGTTTCATACACATACCGACCATATCTAGTTCAACTCTGCTTCTGAAACTGATACAAAGCACGGGTCCTCTAATATCCAGTGCTTGTCAGTTAAGATGAGAAATGTGTGAGCTTCGTGAATGATGTAGTTCGTTTGAGCTGTTAGTAACTGCCCTTACCTGAAACGAAGTCTTGCTTGTAGAAAGATTCAGAGCCTGGGATTTAACTCCATTTCTGAAGTGAAACACACAGCAGAGATCTCATATATAGATCACACTCTGCTTTAGAGCAAGAAACACGCTCTTGCTTTCTAGAGTCTCTAAGACAGCAGGAAACATGAGTGTGCTGAGAACAAATGAACGGTGTTTCCTACACATATGAGCCATATCTAGTTCAACTCTGATTCTAAAACTGAAACAAACCACAGGTCCGCTAAAATCTAATGCTTGTCAGTTAAGATGAGAAACGTGTGAGCTTTGTGAACGATGTAGTTCATTTGAGCTGAAAAGTGACTGCCCTTACCTGATACAAAGTAGTGCTTGTAGGAAGACACAGAGCCTGGGATTTAACTCCATTTCGGAAGGGAAACACACAGCATAGTTCTCATCCATGGATCACACTCTACTTTAGAGCAAGAAACACGCTCTTGCTTTCTAGAGTCTCTAATACAGCAGGAAAAGTGAGTGTGCTCAGAAGAATTGAACTGTGTTTCCTGTACATACGGACCATATCTAGTTCAACTATGCTTGAAATTGATACAAAGCAAAGGTACTCTAACATCAAATGCTTCTGAATTAAGATGAGAAACGTGTGAGCTTCATGAACGATGTAGTTCATTTCAGCTGTAAAGTAACTTCCCTTACCTGAAATGAATTCTTGCTTGTAGGAAGACTCAGAGCCTGGGATTTAACTCCACTTCTGAAGTGAAACACAGAACAGAGTTCTCATCCATTGATCACACTCTGCTTTAGACCAAGAAGCACGCTCTCACTTTCCAGAGTCTCTAAGACAGCAGGAAACTTGAGTGTGCTGAGAACAAATGAATGGTGTTTCCTACACATATGGACCATATCTAGTCCAACTCTGCTTCTGAAACTGATACAAAGCACTCGTCCTGTAACATCCAATGCTTGTCATTTAAGATGAGAAACGTGTGAGCTTCATGAACGATGTTGTTCGTTTGAGCTGAAAAGTGACTGCCCTTACCTGAAACGAAGTCTTGCTTGTAGGAAGACACAGAGCATGGAATTTAACTCCATTTCTGAAGTGAAACACATAACAGAGTTCTTATATATAGATCACACTCTGCTTTAGAGCAAGAAGCACGCTCTTGCTTCCTAGAGTCTCTAAGACAGAAGGAAACGTGAGTGTGCTCAGAACAAAGGAACGGTGTTTCCTACACATATGAGCCATATCTAGTTCAACTCTGATTCTAAAACTGAAACAAACCACAGGTCCTCTAACATCCAATGCTTGTCAGTTAAGATGAGAAACGTGTGAGCTTCGTGAACAATGTAGATCGTTTGAGCTGAAAAGTGACTGCCCTTACCTGAAACGAAGTAGTGTTTGTAGGAAGACACAGAGCCTGGGCTTTAACTCCATTTCTGAAGGGAAACACACAGCATAGTTCTCATCCATGGATCGCACTCTGCTTTAGAGCAGGAAGCACATTCTTGCTTTCTTGAGTCTCTAATACAGCAGGAAACTTGAGTGTGCTCAGAACAAAAGAACGGTGTTTCATACACATACGGACCATATCTAGTTCAACTCTGCTTCGGAAACTGATACAAAGCACGGGTCCTCTAACATCCAGTGCTTGTCATTTAAGATGAGAAACGTGTGAGCTTCGTGAATGATGTAGTTCGTTTGAGCTGTTAGTAACTGCCCTTACAAGAAACGAAGTCTTGCTTGTAGGAAGACACAGAGCCTGGGATTTAACTCCATTTCTGAAGGGAAACACACAGCATAGTTCTCATCCATGGATCGCACTATGTTTTAGAGCAAGAAGAATGCTCTTGCTTTCTAGAATCTCTAATACAATAGGAAACTTGAGTGTGCTCAGAACAAAAGAACGGAGTTTCATACACATACGGACGATATCTAGTTCAACTCTGCTTCTGAAACTGATACAAAGCACGGGTCCTCTAATATCCAGTGCTTGTCAGTTAAGATGAGAAACGTGTGAGCTTCGTGAATGATGTAGTTCGTTTGAGCTCTTAGTAACTAACCTTACCTGAAATGAAGTCTTGCTTGTAGGGAGATTCAGAGCCTGGGATTTAACTCAATTTCTGAAGTGAAACACACAGCAGAGATCTCATATATAGATCACACTCTGCTTTAGAGCAAGAAACGCGCTCTTGCTTTCTACAGTCTCCAAGACAGCAGGAAACATGAGTGTGCTGAGAACAAATGAACGGTGTTTCCTACAAATATGAGCCATATCTAGTTCAACTCTGATTCTAAAACTGAAACAAACCACAGGTCCTCTATCATCCAATGCTTGTCACTTAAGATGAGAAACGTGTGAGCTTTGTGTACGATATAGTTCGTTTGAGCTGTAAAGTAACTGCCCTTACCTGAAACAAAGTCTTGCTTGTAGGAAGACTCAGAGCCTGGGATTTAACTCCGTTTCTGAAGTGAAACACTCAACAGAGTTCTCATCCATTGATCACACTCTGCTTTAGAGCAAGAAACAAGCTCTTGCTTTCTAGAGCCTCTAAGACAGCAGGAAACATGAGTGTGCTGAGAACAAATGAACGGTGTTTCCTACACATATGAGCCATATCTAGTTCAACTCTGATTCTAAAACTGAAACAAACCACAGGTCCGCTAAAATCTAATGCTTGTCAGTTAAGATGAGAAACGTGTGAGCTTTGTGAACCATGTAGTTCGTTTGAACTGAAAAGTGACTGCCCTTACCTGATACAAAGTAGTGCTTGTAGGAAGACACAGAGCCTGGGATTTAACTCCATTTCTGAAGGGAAACACACAGCATAGTTCTCATCCATGGATCGCACTATGTTTTAGAGCAAGAAGAATGCTCTTGCTTTCTAGATTCTCTAATACAATAGGAAACTTGAGTGTGCTCAGAACACAAGAACGGTGTTTCATACACATACGGACAATATCTATTTCAACTCTGCTTCTGAAACTGATACAAAGCACGGGTCCTCTAATATCCAGTGCTTGTCAGTTAAGATGAGAATCGTGTGAGCTTCGTGAATGATGTAGGTCTTTTGAGCTCTTAGTAACTAACCTTACCTGAAACGAAGTCTTGCTTGTAGGGAGATTCAGAGCCTGGGATTTAACTCCATTTCTGAAGTGAAACACACAGCAGAGATCTCATATATAGATCACACTCTGCTTTAGAGCAAGAAACACGCTCTTGCTTTCTACAGTCTCCAAGACAGCAGGAAACATGAGTGTGCTGAGAACAAATGAACGGTGTTTCCTACAAATATGAGCCATATCTAGTTCAACTCTGATTCTAAAACTGAAACAAACCACAGGTCCTCTATCATCCAATGCTTGTCACTTAAGATGAGAAACGTGTGAGCTTCGTGTACGATATAGTTCGTTTGAGCTGTAAAGTAACTGCCCTTACCTGAAACAAAGTCTTGCTTGTATGAAGACTCAGAGCCTGGGATTTAACTCCGTTTCTGAAGTGAAACACACAACAGAGTTCTCATCCATTGATCACACTCTGCTTTAGAGCAAGAAGCACCCTCTTGATTTCTAAAGTCTCTAAGACAGCAGGAAACTTGAGTGTGCTGAGAACAAATGAATGGTGTTTCCTACACATATGGACCATATCTAGTCCAACTCTGCTTCTGAAACTGATACAAATCCCTGGTCCTTTAACATCCAATGCTTGCCATTTAAGATGAGAAACGTGTGAGCTTCGAGAACGATGTATGTCTTTTGAGCTGAAAAGTGAAGCCCTTACCAGAAACGAAGTCTTGCTTGTAGGAAGACACAGAGCCTGGGATTTAACTCCATTTCTGAAGGGAAACACAGAACGCAGTTCTCATCCATGGATCACACTCTGCTTTAGAGCAAGGAGCACGCTCTTGCTTTCTAGCGTCTCTAATACAGCAGGAAAAGTGAGTGTGCTAAGAAGAATAGAACGGTGTTTCCTATACATACGGACCATATCTAGTTCAACTCTGCTTGAAATTGATACAAAGCAAAGGTCCTGTAACATGAAATGCTTCTCAGTTAAGATGAGAAACATGTGAGCTTCGGGAATGATGTAGTTCGTTTGAGCTTTTAGTAACTGCCCTTACCTGTAACGAAGTCTTGCTTGTAGGAAGACTCAGAGCCTCGGATTTAATTCCATTTCTGAAGTGATACACACAGCAGAGTTCTCATTCCTGGATTGCACTATGCTTTAGAGCAAGAAGAACGCTCTTGCATTCTAGAATCTCTAATACAATAGGAAACTTGAGTATGCTCAGAACAAAAGAACGGTGTTTCATACACATACGGACCATATCTAGTTCAACTCTGCTTCTGAAACTGATACAAAGCACGGGTCCTCTAATATCCAGTGCTTGTCAGTTAAGATGAGAAATGTGTGAGCTTCGTGAATGATGTAGTTCGTTTGAGCTGTTAGTAACTGCCCTTACCTGAAACGAAGTCTTGCTTGTAGAAAGATTCAGAGCCTGGGATTTAACTCCATTTCTGAAGTGAAACACACAGCAGAGATCTCATATATAGATCACACTCTGCTTTAGAGCAAGAAACACGCTCTTGCTTTCTAGAGTCTCTAAGACAGCAGGAAAAATGAGTGTGCTGAGAACAAATGAACGGTGTTTCCTACACATATGAGCCATATCTAGTTCAACTCTGATTCTAAAACTGACACAAACCACAGGTCCTCTATCATCCAATGCTTGTCAGTTAAGATGAGAAACGTGTGAGCTTCTTGAACTATGTAGTTCGTTTGAGCTGTTAGTAACTGCCCTTACCTGAAACGAAGTCTTGCTGGTAGGGAGACTGAGAGCCTGGGATTTAACTCCATTTTGAAGTGAAACACACAACAGAGTTCTCATCCATTGATCACACTCTGCTTTAGAGCAAGAAGCACGCTCTCGCTTTCCAGAGTCTCTAAGACAGCAGGAAACTTGAGTGTGCTGAGAAAAAATGAATGGTGTTTCCTACACATACGGACCATATCTAGTCCAGGTCTCCTTCTGAAACTGATACATAGCACGGGTCCTCTAACATCCTGTGCTAGTCATTTAAGATAAGAAACGTGTGACTTTCGTGAACATTGTAGGTCGTGTGAGCTGAAAAGTGACGGCCCTTACCTGAAACGAAGTAGTGCTTGTAGGAAGACATAGAGCCTGGGATTTAACTCCATTTCTGAAGGGAAACACACAGCATACTTCTCATCCATGGATCGCACTATGCTTTAGAGCAAGAAGAATGCTCTTGCTTTCTAGAATCTCTAATACAATAGGAAACTTGAGTGTGCTCAGAACAAAAGAACGGTGTTTCATACATATACGGACTATTTCTAGTCCAGGTCTGCTTCGGAAACTGATACAAAGCACTGGTCCTCTAACATCCAATGTTTGTCAGTTAAGATGAGAAACGTGTGAACTTCCTGAACGATGTAGATCGTTTGAGCTGAAAATTGACTGCCCTTACCTGAAACGAAGTAGTGCTTGTAGGAAGACACAGAGCCTGGGATTTAACTCCATTTCTGAAGTGAAACACACAGCATAGTTCTCATCCATGGATCGCACTATGCTTTAGAGCAAGAAGAACGCTCTTGCTTTCTAGAATCTCCAATAAAGCAGGAAACTTGAGTGTGCTCAGAACAAAAGAACGGTGTTTCCTACACATACGGACCATATCCAGTTCAACTCTGCTTCTGAAACTGATACAAAGCACGGATCCTCTAACATCCAGTGCTTGTCAGTTAAGATGAGAAACGTGTGAGCTTCGTGAAGGATGTAGTTCGTTTGAGCTGTTAGTAACTGCCCTTACCTGAAACGAAATCTTGCTTGTAGGAAGACTCAGAGCCTGGGATTTAACTCCATTTCTCATGTGAAACACACAGCAGAGTTCTCATATATAGATCACACTCTGCTTTAGAGCAAGAAAAACGCTCATGCTGTCTAGAATCTCTAATACAGCAGGAAACATGAGTGTGCTTAGAACAAAAGAATGGTGTTTCCTACACATACGGACCATATCTAGTTCAACTCTGCTTCTGAAACTGATACATAGCACGGGTCCTCTAACATCCAGTGCTAGCCATTTAAGATGAGAAACGTGTGACCTTTGTGAACGTTGTAGGTCGTGTAAGCTGAAAAGTGACGGCCCTTACCTGAAACGAAGTAGTGCTTGTAGGAAGACACAGAGCCTGGGATTTAACTCCATTTCTGAAGGGAAACACACAGCATAGTTCTCATCCATGGATCGCACTATGCTTTAGAGCAAGAAGAATGCTCTTGCTTTCTAGAATCTCTAATACAATAGGAAACTTGAGTGTGCCCAGAACAAAAGAACGGTGTTTCAGACACATACGGACCATATCTAGTTTAACTCTGCTTCTGAAACTGATACAAAGCACGGGTCCTCTAATATCCAGTGCTTGTCAGTTAAGATGAGAAACGTGTGAGCTTCGTGAATGATGTAGTTCGTTTGAGCTGTTAGTAACTGCCCTTACCTGAAACGAAGTCTTGCTTGTAGGAAGATACAGAGCCTGGGATTTAACTCCATTTCTGAAGTGAAAGACACAGCAGAGATCTCATATATAGATCACACTCTGCTTTAGAGCAAGAAACACGCTCTTGCTTTCTACAGTCTCTAAGACAGCAAGAAACATGAGTGTGCCGAGAACAAATGAATGGTGTTTCCTACACATATGAGCCATATCTACTTCAACTCTGATTCTAAAACTGAAACAAACCACAGGTCCTCTATCATCCAATGCTTGTCAGTTAAGATGAGAAACGTGTGAGCTTCGTGAATGATGTAGTTCGTTTGAGCTGTTAGTAACTGCCCTTACCTGAAACGAAGTCTTGCTTGTAGGAAGATTCAGAGCCTGGGATTTAACTCAATTTCTGAAGTGAAACACACAGCAGAGGTCTCATATATAGATCACACTCTGCTTAAGGGCAAGAAACACGCTCTTGCTTTCTACAGTCTCTAAGACAGCAGGAAACATGTGTGTCCTGAGAACAAATGAACGGTGTTTCATACACGTATGAGCCATATCTAGTTCAACTCTGATTCTAAAACTGAAACAAACCACAGGTCCTCTATCATGCAATGCTTGTCAGTTAAGATGACAAACGTGTGAGCTTCTTGAACGATGTAGTTCGTTTGAGCTGTTAGTAACTGCCCTTAAATGAAACGAAGTCTTGCTGGTAGAGAGACTCAGAACCTGGGATTTAACTCCATTTTGAAGTGAAACACACAACAGAGTTCTCATCCATTGATCACACTCTGCTTTAGAGCAAGAAGCACGCTCTCACTTTCCAGAGTCTCTAAGAAAGCAGGAAACTTGAGTGTGCTGAGAACAAATGAACGGTGTTTCCTACACATATGGGCCATATCTAGTCCTACTCTGCTTCTGAAACTGATACAAAGCACTGGTCCTCTAACATCCAATGCATGTCAGTTAAGATGAGAAACGTGTGAACTTCATGAACGATGTAGTTCGTTTGAGCTGAAAAGTGACTGCCCTTACCTCAAACGAAGTCTTGCTTGTATGAAGACACAGAGCATGGAATTTAACTCCATTTCTGAAGTGAAACACACAACAGAGTTCTTATATATAGATCACACTCTGCTTTAGAGCAAGAACTCGCTCTTGCTTCCTAGAGTCTCTAAGACAGAAGGAAACGTGAGTGTGCTCAGAACAAAGGAACGGTGTTTCCTACACATATGAGACATATCTAGTTCAACTCTGATTCTAAAACTGAAACAAACCACAGGTCCTCTAACATCCAATACTTGTCAGTTAATATGAGAAACGTGTGAGCTTCGGGATCGATATAGTTCGTTTGAGCTGTGAAGTAACTGATCTTACCTGAAACGAAGTCTTGCTTGTAGGAAGACTCAGAGCTTGGGATTTAACTCCATTTCTCAAGTGAAACACACAGCAGAGTTCTCATATATAGATCACACGCTGCTTTAGAGCAAGAAGCTTGCTCTTGCTTTCTAGAGTCTCTAATACAGCAGGAAACTTGAGTGTGCCCAGAACAAAAGAACGGTGTTTCCTACACATACGGACCATATCCAGTTCAACTCTGCTTCTGAAACTGATGCAAAGCAAGGATCCTCTAACATCCAGTGCTTGTCAGTTAAGATGAGAAACGTGTGAGCTTCGTGAAAGATGTAGTTCGTTTGAGCTGTTAGTAACTGATCTTACCTGAAACGAAGTCTTGCTTGTAGGAAGACTCAGAGCCTGGGATTTAACTCCATTTCTCAAGTGAAACACACAGCAGAGTTCTCATATATAGATCACACTCTGCTTTAGAGCAAGAAGCTTGCTCTTGCTTTCTAGAGTCTCTAATACAGCAGGAAACTTGAGTGTGCCCAGAACAAAAGAACGGTGTTTCCTACATATACGAGCCATATCTAGTTCAACTCTGCTTCTGAAACTGAAACAAACCACAGGTCCTCTATCATCCAATGCTTGTCAGTTAAGATGAGAAACGTGTGAGCTTCTTGAACGATGTAGTTCGTTTGAGCTGTTAGTAACTGCCCTTACCTGAAACGAACTCTTTCTTGTAGGAAGACTCAGAGCCTGGGATATAACTCAATTTCTGAAGGGAAACACACAACAGAGTTCTCATCCATGGATCACACTCTGCTTTACAGCAAGAAACACGCTCTTGATTTCTAGAGTCTCTAATACAGCAGGAGAAGTGAGTGTGCTCAGAAGAAAAGAACGGTGTTTCCTATACGTACGGACCATATCTATTTCAACTCTGCTTGAAATTGATACAAAGCAAAGGTACTCTAACCTCAAATGCTTCTACATTAAGATGAGAAACGTGTGAGCTTCATGAACGATGTAGTTCGTTTGAGCTGAAAAGTGACTGCCCTTACCTGAAACGAAGTCTTGCTTTTAGGAAGACACAGAGCATGGAATTTAACTCCATTTCTGAAGTGAAACACACAACAGAGTTCTTATACATAGATCACACTCTGCTTTAGAGCAAGAAGCACGCTCTTGCTTCCTAGAGTCTCTAAGACAGAAGGAAACGTGAGTGTGCTCAGAACAAAGGAACGGTGTTTCCTACACATATGAGCCATATCAAGTTCAACTCTGATTCTAAAACTGAAACAAACCACAGGTCCTCTAACATCCAATGCTTGTCAGTTAAGATGAGAAACGTGTGAGCTTCGTGTACGATATAGTTCGTTTGAGCTGTAAAGTAACTGCCCTTACCTGAAACGAAGTCTTGATTGTAGGAAGACTCAGTGCCTGGGATTTAACTCCATTTCTGAAGTGAAACACACAACAGAGTTCTTATATATAGATCACACTCTGCTATAGAGCAAGAAGCATGCTCTAGCTTTCCAGTGTCTCTAAGACAGCAGGAAAATTGAGTGTGCTGAGAACAAATGAATGGTGTTTCCTTCACATAATGACCATATCCAGTTCAACTCTGCTTCTGAAACTGATACAAAGCACGGATCCTCTGACATCCATTGCTTGTCAGTTAAGATGAGAAACGTGTGAGCTTCGTGAAGGATGTAGTTCGTTTGAGCTGTTAGTAACTGTCCTTACCTGAAAGGAAGTCTTGCTTGTGGGAAGACTCAGAGCCTGGGATTTAACTCCATTTCTTAAGTGAAACACACAGCAGAGTTCTCATACATAGATAACACTCTGAGTTAGAGCAAGAAACACGCTCTTGCTTTATAGATTCTCTAATACAGCAGGAAACATGAGTGTGCTTAGAACAAAAGAATGGTGTTTCCTACACATACGGACCATATCTAGTTCATCTCTGCTTCTGAAACTGACACAACGCACGGGTCCTCTAACATCCAGTGCTTGTCATTTAAGATGAGAAACGTGTGACTTCGTGAACGTTGTAGGTAGTGTGAGCTGAAAAGTGATGGCCCTTACCTGAAACGAAGTAGTGCATGTAGGAAGACACAGAGCCTGGGATTTAACTCCATTTCTGAAGGGAAACACACAGCATAGTTCTCATCCATGGATCGCACTATGCTTTAGAGCAAGAAGAATGCTCTTGCTTTCTAGAATCTCTAATACAATAGGAAACTTGAGTGTGCTCAGAAAAAAAGAAAGGTGTTTCATACACATACGGACCATATCTAGTTCAACTCTGCTTCTGAAACTGATACAAAGCACGGGTCCTCTAATATCCAGTGCTTGTCAGTTAAGATGAGAAACGTGTGAGCTTCGTGAATGATGTAGTTCGTTTGAGCTGTTAGTAACTGCCCTTACCTGAAATTAAGTCTTGCTTGTAGGAAGATTCAGAGCCTGGGATTTAACTCCATTTCTGAAGTGAAACACACAGCAGAAATCTCATATATAGATCACACTCTGCTTAAGAGCAAGAAACACGCTCTTGCTTTCTACAGTCTCTAAGACAGCAGGAAACATGAGTGTGCTGAGAACAAATGAACGGTGTTTCCTACACATATGAGCCATATCTAGTTCAACTCTGATTCTAAAACTGAAACAAACCACAGGTCCTCTATCATCCAATGCTTGTCAGTTAAGATGAGAAACGTGTGAGCTTCTTGAACTATGTAGTTCGTTTGAGCTGTTAGTAACTGCCCTTACCAGAAACGAAGTCTTGCTGGTAGGGAGACTCAGAGCCTGGGATTTAACTCCATTTTGAAGTGAAACACACAACAGAGTTCTCATCCATTGATCACACTCTGCTTTAGAGCAAGAAGCACGCTCTCGCTTTCCAGAGTCTCTAAGACAGCAGGAAACTTGAGTGTGCTGAGAACAAATGAATGGTGTTTCCTACACATACGGACCATATCTAGTCCAGGTCTCCTCCTGAAACTGATACATAGCACGGGTCCTCTAACATCCTGTGCTAGTCATTTAAGATGAGAAACGTGTGACTTTCGTGAACGTTGTAGGTCGTGTGAGCTGAAAAGTGACGGCCCTTACCTGAAACGAAGTAGTGCTTGTAGGAAGACACAGAGCCTGGGATTTAACTCCATTTCTGAAGGGAAACACACAGCATACTTCTCATCCATGGATCGCACTATGCTTTAGAGCAAGAAGAATGCACTTGCTTTCTAGAATCTCTAATACAATAGGAAACTTGATTGTGCTCAGAACAAAAGAACGGTGTTTCATACATATACGGACTATTTCTAGTCCAGGTCTGCTTCGGAAACTGATACAAAGCACTGGTCCTCTAACATCCAGTGCTTGTCAGTTAAGATGAGAAACGTGTGAGCTTCGTGAAAGATGTAGTTCGTTTGAGCTGTTAGTAACTGATCTTACCTGAAACGAAGTCTTGCTTGTAGGAAGACTCAGAGCCTGGGATTTAACTCCATTTCTCAAGTGAAACACACAGCAGAGTTCTCATATATAGATCACACTCTGCTTTAGAGCAAGAAGCTTGCTCTTGCTTTCTAGAGTCTCTAATACAGCAGGAAACTTGAGTGTGCCCAGAACAAAAGAACGGTGTTTCCTACATATACGAGCCATATCTAGTTCAACTCTGCTTCTGAAACTGAAACAAACCACAGGTCCTCTATCATCCAATGCTTGTCAGTTAAGATGAGAAACGTGTGAGCTTCTTGAACGATGTAGTTCGTTTGAGCTGTTAGTAACTGCCCTTACCTGAAACGAACTCTTTCTTGTAGGAAGACTCAGAGCCTGGGATATAACTCAATTTCTGAAGGGAAACACACAACAGAGTTCTCATCCATGGATCACACTCTGCTTTACAGCAAGAAACACGCTCTTGATTTCTAGAGTCTCTAATACAGCAGGAGAAGTGAGTGTGCTCAGAAGAAAAGAACGGTGTTTCCTATACGTACGGACCATATCTATTTCAACTCTGCTTGAAATTGATACAAAGCAAAGGTACTCTAACCTCAAATGCTTCTACATTAAGATGAGAAACGTGTGAGCTTCATGAACGATGTAGTTCGTTTGAGCTGAAAAGTGACTGCCCTTACCTGAAACGAAGTCTTGCTTTTAGGAAGACACAGAGCATGGAATTTAACTCCATTTCTGAAGTGAAACACACAACAGAGTTCTTATACATAGATCACACTCTGCTTTAGAGCAAGAAGCACGCTCTTGCTTCCTAGAGTCTCTAAGACAGAAGGAAACGTGAGTGTGCTCAGAACAAAGGAACGGTGTTTCCTACACATATGAGCCATATCAAGTTCAACTCTGATTCTAAAACTGAAACAAACCACAGGTCCTCTAACATCCAATGCTTGTCAGTTAAGATGAGAAACGTGTGAGCTTCGTGTACGATATAGTTCGTTTGAGCTGTAAAGTAACTGCCCTTACCTGAAACGAAGTCTTGATTGTAGGAAGACTCAGTGCCTGGGATTTAACTCCATTTCTGAAGTGAAACACACAACAGAGTTCTTATATATAGATCACACTCTGCTATAGAGCAAGAAGCATGCTCTAGCTTTCCAGTGTCTCTAAGACAGCAGGAAAATTGAGTGTGCTGAGAACAAATGAATGGTGTTTCCTTCACATAATGACCATATCCAGTTCAACTCTGCTTCTGAAACTGATACAAAGCACGGATCCTCTAACATCCATTGCTTGTCAGTTAAGATGAGAAACGTGTGAGCTTCGTGAAGGATGTAGTTCGTTTGAGCTGTTAGTAACTGTCCTTACCTGAAAGGAAGTCTTGCTTGTGGGAAGACTCAGAGCCTGGGATTTAACTCCATTTCTTAAGTGAAACACACAGCAGAGTTCTCATACATAGATAACACTCTGAGTTAGAGCAAGAAACACGCTCTTGCTTTATAGATTCTCTAATACAGCAGGAAACATGAGTGTGCTTAGAACAAAAGAATGGTGTTTCCTACACATACGGACCATATCTAGTTCATCTCTGCTTCTGAAACTGACACAACGCACGGGTCCTCTAACATCCAGTGCTTGTCATTTAAGATGAGAAACGTGTGACTTCGTGAACGTTGTAGGTAGTGTGAGCTGAAAAGTGATGGCCCTTACCTGAAACGAAGTAGTGCATGTAGGAAGACACAGAGCCTGGGATTTAACTCCATTTCTGAAGGGAAACACACAGCATAGTTCTCATCCATGGATCGCACTATGCTTTAGAGCAAGAAGAATGCTCTTGCTTTCTAGAATCTCTAATACAATAGGAAACTTGAGTGTGCTCAGAAAAAAAGAAAGGTGTTTCATACACATACGGACCATATCTAGTTCAACTCTGCTTCTGAAACTGATACAAAGCACGGGTCCTCTAATATCCAGTGCTTGTCAGTTAAGATGAGAAACGTGTGAGCTTCGTGAATGATGTAGTTCGTTTGAGCTGTTAGTAACTGCCCTTACCTGAAATTAAGTCTTGCTTGTAGGAAGATTCAGAGCCTGGGATTTAACTCCATTTCTGAAGTGAAACACACAGCAGAAATCTCATATATAGATCACACTCTGCTTAAGAGCAAGAAACACGCTCTTGCTTTCTACAGTCTCTAAGACAGCAGGAAACATGAGTGTGCTGAGAACAAATGAACGGTGTTTCCTACACATATGAGCCATATCTAGTTCAACTCTGATTCTAAAACTGAAACAAACCACAGGTCCTCTATCATCCAATGCTTGTCAGTTAAGATGAGAAACGTGTGAGCTTCTTGAACTATGTAGTTCGTTTGAGCTGTTAGTAACTGCCCTTACCAGAAACGAAGTCTTGCTGGTAGGGAGACTCAGAGCCTGGGATTTAACTCCATTTTGAAGTGAAACACACAACAGAGTTCTCATCCATTGATCACACTCTGCTTTAGAGCAAGAAGCACGCTCTCGCTTTCCAGAGTCTCTAAGACAGCAGGAAACTTGAGTGTGCTGAGAACAAATGAATGGTGTTTCCTACACATACGGACCATATCTAGTCCAGGTCTCCTCCTGAAACTGATACATAGCACGGGTCCTCTAACATCCTGTGCTAGTCATTTAAGATGAGAAACGTGTGACTTTCGTGAACGTTGTAGGTCGTGTGAGCTGAAAAGTGACGGCCATTACCTGAAACGAAGTAGTGCTTGTAGGAAGACACAGAGCCTGGGATTTAACTCCATTTCTGAAGGGAAACACACAGCATACTTCTCATCCATGGATCGCACTATGCTTTAGAGCAAGAAGAATGCACTTGCTTTCTAGAATCTCTAATACAATAGGAAACTTGATTGTGCTCAGAACAAAAGAACGGTGTTTCATACATATACGGACTATTTCTAGTCCAGGTCTGCTTCGGAAACTGATACAAAGCACTGGTCCTCTAACATCCAGTGCTTGTCAGTTAAGATGAGAAACGTGTGAGCTTCGGGAATGATGTAGTTCGTTTGTGCTTTTAGTAACTGCCCTTACCTGTAACGAATTCTTGCTTGTAGGAAGACTCAGAGCCTCGGATTTAATTCCATTTCTGAAGTGATACACACAGCAGAGTTCTCATCCTTGGATTGCACTATGCTTTAGAGCAAGAAGAACGCTCTTGCATTCTAGAATCTCTAATACAATAGGAAACTTGAGTGTGCTCAGAACAAAAGAACGGTGTTTCATACACATACCGACCATATCTAGTTCAACTCTGCTTCTGAAACTGATACAAAGCACGGGTCCTCTAATATCCAGTGCTTGTCAGTTAAAATGAGAAATGTGTGAGCTTCGTGAATGATGTAGTTCGTTTGAGCTGTTAGTAACTGCCCTTACCTGAAACGAAGTCTTGCTTGTAGGAAGACTCAGAGCCTGGGATTTAACTCCACTTCTGAAGTGAAACACAGAACAGAGTTCTCATCCATTGATCACACTCTGCTTTAGACCAAGAAGCACGCTCTCACTTTCCAGAGTCTCTAAGACAGCAGGAAACTTGAGTGTGCTGAGAACAAATGAATGGTGTTTCCTACACATATGGACCATATCTAGTCCAACTCTGCTTCTGAAACTGATACAAAGCACTCGTCCTGTAACATCCAATGCTTGTCATTTAAGATGAGAAACGTGTGAGCTTCATGAACGATGTTGTTCGTTTGAGCTGAAAAGTGACTGCCCTTACCTGAAACGAAGTCTTGCTTGTAGGAAGACACAGAGCATGGAATTTAACTCCATTTCTGAAGTGAAACACATAACAGAGTTCTTATATATAGATCACACTCTGCTTTAGAGCAAGAAGCACGCTCTTGCTTCCTAGAGTCTCTAAGACAGAAGGAAACGTGAGTGTGCTCAGAACAAAGGAACGGTGTTTCCTACACATATGAGCCATATCTAGTTCAACTCTGATTCTAAAACTGAAACAAACCACAGGTCCTCTAACATCCAATGCTTGTCAGTTAAGATGAGAAACGTGTGAGCTTCGTGAACAATGTAGATCGTTTGAGCTGAAAAGTGACTGCCCTTACCTGAAACGAAGTAGTGTTTGTAGGAAGACACAGAGCCTGGGCTTTAACTCCATTTCTGAAGGGAAACACACAGCATAGTTCTCATCCATGGATCGCACTCTGCTTTAGAGCAGGAAGCACATTCTTGCTTTCTTGAGTCTCTAATACAGCAGGAAACTTGAGTGTGCTCAGAACAAAAGAACGGTGTTTCATACACATACGGACCATATCTAGTTCAACTCTGCTTCGGAAACTGATACAAAGCACGGGTCCTCTAACATCCAGTGCTTGTCATTTAAGATGAGAAACGTGTGAGCTTCGTGAATGATGTAGTTCGTTTGAGCTGTTAGTAACTGCCCTTACAAGAAACGAAGTCTTGCTTGTAGGAAGACACAGAGCCTGGGATTTAACTCCATTTCTGAAGGGAAACACACAGCATAGTTCTCATCCATGGATCGCACTATGTTTTAGAGCAAGAAGAATGCTCTTGCTTTCTAGAATCTCTAATACAATAGGAAACTTGAGTGTGCTCAGAACAAAAGAACGGAGTTTCATACACATACGGACCATATCTAGTTCAACTCTGCTTCTGAAACTGATACAAAGCACGGGTCCTCTAATATCCAGTGCTTGTCAGTTAAGATGAGAAACGTGTGAGCTTCGTGAATGATGTAGTTCGTTTGAGCTCTTAGTAACTAACCTTACCTGAAATGAAGTCTTGCTTGTAGGGAGATTCAGAGCCTGGGATTTAACTCAATTTCTGAAGTGAAACACACAGCAGAGATCTCATATATAGATCACACTCTGCTTTAGAGCAAGAAACGCGCTCTTGCTTTCTACAGTCTCCAAGACAGCAGGAAACATGAGTGTGCTGAGAACAAATGAACGGTGTTTCCTACAAATATGAGCCATATCTAGTTCAACTCTGATTCTAAAACTGAAACAAACCACAGGTCCTCTATCATCCAATGCTTGTCACTTAAGATGAGAAACGTGTGAGCTTTGTGTACGATATAGTTCGTTTGAGCTGTAAAGTAACTGCCCTTACCTGAAACAAAGTCTTGCTTGTAGGAAGACTCAGAGCCTGGGATTTAACTCCGTTTCTGAAGTGAAACACACAACAGAGTTCTCATCCATTGATCACACTCTGCTTTAGAGCAAGAAACAAGCTCTTGCTTTCTAGAGCCTCTAAGACAGCAGGAAACATGAGTGTGCTGAGAACAAATGAACGGTGTTTCCTACACATATGAGCCATATCTAGTTCAACTCTGATTCTAAAACTGAAACAAACCACAGGTCCGCTAAAATCTAATGCTTGTCAGTTAAGATGAGAAACGTGTGAGCTTTGTGAACCATGTAGTTCGTTTGAACTGAAAAGTGACTGCCCTTACCTGATACAAAGTAGTGCTTGTAGGAAGACACAGAGCCTGGGATTTAACTCCATTTCTGAAGGGAAACACACAGCATAGTTCTCATCCATGGATCGCACTATGTTTTAGAGCAAGAAGAATGCTCTTGCTTTCTAGATTCTCTAATACAATAGGAAACTTGAGTGTGCTCAGAACACAAGAACGGTGTTTCATACACATACGGACAATATCTATTTCAACTCTGCTTCTGAAACTGATACAAAGCACGGGTCCTCTAATATCCAGTGCTTGTCAGTTAAGATGAGAATCGTGTGAGCTTCGTGAATGATGTAGGTCTTTTGAGCTCTTAGTAACTAACCTTACCTGAAACGAAGTCTTGCTTGTAGGGAGATTCAGAGCCTGGGATTTAACTCCATTTCTGAAGTGAAACACACAGCAGAGATCTCATATATAGATCACACTCTGCTTTAGAGCAAGAAACACGCTCTTGCTTTCTACAGTCTCCAAGACAGCAGGAAACATGAGTGTGCTGAGAACAAATGAACGGTGTTTCCTACAAATATGAGCCATATCTAGTTCAACTCTGATTCTAAAACTGAAACAAACCACAGGTCCTCTATCATCCAATGCTTGTCACTTAAGATGAGAAACGTGTGAGCTTCGTGTACGATATAGTTCGTTTGAGCTGTAAAGTAACTGCCCTTACCTGAAACAAAGTCTTGCTTGTATGAAGACTCAGAGCCTGGGATTTAACTCCGTTTCTGAAGTGAAACACACAACAGAGTTCTCGTCCATTGATCACACTCTGCTTTAGAGCAAGAAGCACCCTCTTGATTTCTAAAGTCTCTAAGACAGCAGGAAACTTGAGTGTGCTGAGAACAAATGAATGGTGTTTCCTACACATATGGACCATATCTAGTCCAACTCTGCTTCTGAAACTGATACAAATCCCTGGTCCTTTAACATCCAATGCTTGCCATTTAAGATGAGAAACGTGTGAGCTTCGAGAACGATGTATGTCTTTTGAGCTGAAAAGTGAAGCCCTTACCAGAAACGAAGTCTTGCTTGTAGGAAGACACAGAGCCTGGGATTTAACTCCATTTCTGAAGGGAAACACAGAACGCAGTTCTCATCCATGGATCACACTCTGCTTTAGAGCAAGGAGCACGCTCTTGCTTTCTAGCGTCTCTAATACAGCAGGAAAAGTGAGTGTGCTAAGAAGAATAGAACGGTGTTTCCTATACATACGGACCATATCTAGTTCAACTCTGATTCTAAAACTGAAACAAACCACAGGTCCTCTAACATCCAATGCTTGTCAGTTAAGATGAGAATCGTGTGAGCTTCGTGAATGATGTAGGTCTTTTGAGCTCTTAGTAACTAACCTTACCTGAAACGAAGTCTTGCTTGTAGGGAGATTCAGAGCCTGGGATTTAACTCCATTTCTGAAGTGAAACACACAGCAGAGATCTCATATATAGATCACACTCTGCTTTAGAGCAAGAAACACGCTCTTGCTTTCTACAG
This sequence comes from Onychomys leucogaster, assembly GCA_949786385.1. Taxonomy (NCBI): domain Eukaryota; kingdom Metazoa; phylum Chordata; class Mammalia; order Rodentia; family Cricetidae; genus Onychomys; species Onychomys leucogaster. Next base: position 2,595,206 of record CATKUP010000054.1, read on the forward strand.
TCTCCAAGACAGCAGGAAACATGAGTGTGCTGAGAACAAATGAACGGTGTTTCCTACAAATATGAGCCATATCTAGTTCAACTCTGATTCTAAAACTGAAACAAACCACAGGTCCTCTATCATCCAATGCTTGTCACTTAAGATGAGAAACGTGTGAGCTTCGTGTACGATATAGTTCGTTTGAGCTGTAAAGTAACTGCCCTTACCTGAAACAAAGTCTTGCTTGTATGAAGACTCAGAGCCTGGGATTTAACTCCGTTTCTGAAGTGAAACACACAACAGAGTTCTCGTCCATTGATCACACTCTGCTTTAGAGCAAGAAGCACCCTCTTGATTTCTAAAGTCTCTAAGACAGCAGGAAACTTGAGTGTGCTGAGAACAAATGAATGGTGTTTCCTACACATATGGACCATATCTAGTCCAACTCTGCTTCTGAAACTGATACAAATCCCTGGTCCTTTAACATCCAATGCTTGCCATTTAAGATGAGAAACGTGTGAGCTTCGAGAACGATGTATGTCTTTTGAGCTGAAAAGTGAAGCCCTTACCAGAAACGAAGTCTTGCTTGTAGGAAGACACAGAGCCTGGGATTTAACTCCATTTCTGAAGGGAAACACAGAACGCAGTTCTCATCCATGGATCACACTCTGCTTTAGAGCAAGGAGCACGCTCTTGCTTTCTAGCGTCTCTAATACAGCAGGAAAAGTGAGTGTGCTAAGAAGAATAGAACGGTGTTTCCTATACATACGGACCATATCTAGTTCAACTCTGATTCTAAAACTGAAACAAACCACAGGTCCTCTAACATCCAATGCTTGTCAGTTAAGATGAGAAACGTGTGAGCTTCGTGAACAATGTAGATCGTTTGAGCTGAAAAGTGACTGCCCTTACCTGAAACGAATTAGTGTTTGTAGGAAGACACAGAGCCTGGGATTTAACTCCATTTCTGAAGGGAAACACACAGCATATTTCTCATCCATGGATAGTACTCTGCTTTAGAGCAAGAAGAACGCACTTCCTTTCTAGAATATCTAATCCAGCAGGAAACTTGAGTGTGCTCAAAACAAAAGAACGGTGTTTCCTACACATACGGACCATATCTAGTTCAACTCTGCTTCTGAAACTGAAACAAACCACAGGTCCTCTATCATCCAGTGCTTGTCAGTTAAGATGAGAAACGTGTGAGCTTCGTGAACGATGTAGTTCGTTTGAGCTGTTAGTAACTGCCCTTAACTGAAACGTAGTCTTTCTTGTAGGAAGACTCAGAGCCTGGGATATAACTCAATTTCTGAAGGGAAACACACAACACAGTTCTCATCCATGGATCACACTCTGCTTTAGAGCAAGAATCACGCTCTTGCTTTCTAGAGTCTCTAATACAGCAGGAAATGTGAGTGTGCTGAGAAGAAAAGAACGGTGTTTCCTATACATACGGACCATATCTAGTTCAACTCTGCTTGAAATTGATACAAAGCAAAGATCGTCTAACATCAAATGCTTCTCAATTAAGATGAGAAACATGTGAGCTTCGTGAACGATGTAGTTCGTTTGAGCTGAAAAGTGACTACCCTTACCTGAAATGAAATAGTGCTTGTAGGAAGACACAGAGCATGGGATTTAACTCCATTTCTGAAGGGAAACACACAGCATAGTTCTCATCCTTGGATTGCACTATGCTTTAGAGCAAGAAGAACGCTCTTGCTTTCTAGAATCTCTAATACAATAGGAAACTTGAGTGTGCTCAGAACAAAAGAACGGTGTTTCATACACATACGGACCATATCTAGTTCAACTCTGCTTCTGAACCTGATACAAAGCACGGGTCCTCTAATATCCAGTGCTTGTCAGTTAACATGAGAAACGTGTGAGCTTCGGGAATGATGTAGTTCGTTTGAGCTTTTAGTAACTGCCCTTACCTGTAACGAAGTCTTGCTTGTAGTAAGACTCAGAGCCTCGGATTTAATTCCATTTCTGAAGTGATACACACAGCAGAGTTCTCATTCTTGGATTGCACTATGCTTTAGAGCAAGAAGAACGCTCTTGCATTCTAGAATCTCTAATACAATAGGAAACATGAGTATGCTCAGAACAAAAGAACGGTGTTTCATACACATACGGACCATATCTAGTTCAACTCTGCTTCTGAAACTGATACAAAGCACGGGTCCTCTAATATCCAGTGCTTGTCAGTTAAGATGAGAAATGTGTGAGCTTCGTGAATGATGTAGTTCGTTTGAGCTGTTAGTAACTGCCCTTACCTGAAACGAAGTCTTGCTTGTAGAAAGATTCAGAGCCTGGGATTTAACTCCATTTCTGAAGTGAAACACACAGCAGAGATCTCATATATAGATCACACTCTGCTTTAGAGCAAGAAACACGCTCTTGCTTTCTAGAGTCTCTAAGACAGCAGGAAACATGAGTGTGCTGAGAACAAATGAACGGTGTTTCCTACACATATGAGCCATATCTAGTTCAACTCTGATTCTAAAACTGAAACAAACTACAGGTCCGCTAAAATCTAATGCTTGTCAGTTAAGATGAGAAACGTGTGAGCTTTGTGAACGATGTAGTTCATTTGAGCTGAAAAGTGACTGCCCTTACCTGATACAAAGTAGTGCTTGTAGGAAGACACAGAGCCTGGGATTTAACTCCATTTCAGAAGGGAAACACACAGCATAGTTCTCATCCATGGATCACACTCTACTTTAGAGCAAGAAACATGCTCTTGCTTTCTAGAGTCTCAAATACAGCAGGAAAAGTGAGTGTGCTCAGAAGAATTGAACTGTGTTTCCTGTACATACGGACCATATCTAGTTCAACTATGCTTGAAATTGATACAAAGCAAAGCTACTCTAACATCAAATGCTTCTGAATTAAGATGAGAAACGAGTGAGCTTCATGAACGATGAAGTTCGTTTCAGCTGTAAGTAACTTCCCTTACCTGAAACGAATTATTGCTTGTAGGCAGACTCAGAGCCTGGGATTTAACTCCATTTCTGAAGTGAAACACAGAACAGAGTTCTCATCCATTGATCACACTCTGCTTTAGACCAAGAAGCACGCTCTCGCTTTCCAGAGTCTCTAAGACAGCAGGAAACTTGTGTGTGCTGAGAACAAATGAATGGTGTTTCCTACACATATGGACCATATCTAGTCCAACTCTGCTTCTGAAACTGATACAAAGCACTGGTCCTCTAACATCCAATGCTTGTCAGTTAAGATGAGAAACGTGAGAGCTTCATACACGATGTTGTTCGTTTGAGCTGAAAAGTGACTGCCCTTACCTGAAACGAAGTCTTGCTTGTAGGAAGACACAGAGCATGGAATTTAACTCCATTTCTGAAGTGAAACACATAACAGAGTTCTTATATATAGACCACACTCTGCTTTAGAGCAAGAAGCACGCTCTTGCTTCCTAGAGTCTCCAAGACAGAAGGAATCGTGAGTGTGCTCAGAACAAAGGAACTGTGATTCCTACAAATATGAGCCATATCTAATTCAACTCTGATTCTAAAACTGAAACAAAGCACAGGTCCTCTATCATCCAATGCTTGTCACTTAAGAAGAGAAACGTGTGAGCGTCGTGTACGATATAGTTCGTTTGAGCTGTAAAGTAACTGCCCTTACCTGAAACAAAGTCTTGTTTGTAGGAAGACTCAGAGCCTGGGATTTAACTCCGTTTCTGAAGTGAAACACACAACAGAGTTCTCATCCATTGATCACACTCTGCTTTAGAGCAAGAAGCATGCTCTTGCTTTCTAGCGTCTCTAATACAGCAGGAAAAGTGAGTGTGCTAAGAAGAATAGAACGGTGTTTCCTATACATACGGACCATATCTAGTTCAACTCTGCTTGAAATTGATACAAAGCAAAGGTCCTGTAACATGAAATGCTTCTCAGGTAAGATGAGAAACATGTGAGCTTCGTGAACGATGTAGTTCGTTTGAGCTGAAAAGTGACTGCCCTTAACTGAAACGAAGTCTTGCTTGTAGGAAGACACAGAGCATGGAATTTAAATCCATTCCTGAAGGGAACCACACAGCATAGTTCTCATCCATGGATCACACCCTGATTTAGAGCAAGAAGCACGCTCTTGCTTTCTAGAGTCTCTAAGACAGCAGGAATCATGGGTGTGCTGAGAACAAAAGAACTGTGTTTCCTAAACATATGAGCCATATCTAGTTCAACTCTGCTTCCGAAACTGATACAAAGCACGGGTCCTCTAACATCCAGTGCTTGTCAGTTAAGATGAGAAACGTGTGAGCTTCGGGAATGATGTAGTTCGTTTGAGCTTTTAGTAACTGCCCTTACCTGTAACGAATTCTTGCTTGTAGGCAGACTAAGAGCCTCAGATTTAATTCCATTTCTGAAGTGATACACACAGCAGAGTACTCATCCTTGGATTGCACTATGGTTTAGAGCAAGAAGAACGCTCTTGCATTCTAGAATCTCTAATACAATAGGAAACTTGAGTGTGCTCAGAACAAAAGAACGGTGTTTCATACACATAGCGACCATATCTAGTTCAACTCTGCTTCTGAAACTGATACAAAGCACGGGTCCTCTAATATCCAGTGCTTGTCAGTTAAGATGAGAAATGTGTGAGCTTCGTGAATGATGTAGTTCGTTTGAGCTGTTAGTAACTGCCCTTACCTGAAACGAAGTCTTGCTTGTAGAAAGATTCAGAGCCTGGGATTTAACTCCATTTCTGAAGTGAAACACACAGCAGAGATCTCATATATAGATCACACTCTGCTTTAGAGCAAGAAACACGCTCTTGCTTTCTAGAGTCTCTAAGACAGCAGGAAACATGAGTGTGCTGAGAACAAATGAACGGTGTTTCCTACACATATGAGCCATATCTAGTTCAACTCTGATTCTAAAACTGAAACAAACCACAGGTCCTCTAACATCCAATGCTTGTCAGTTAAGATGAGAAACGTGTGAGCTTTGTGAACGATGTAGTTTGTTTGAGCTGAAAAGTGACTTCCCTTACCTGATACAAAGTAGTGCTTGTAGGAAGACACAGAGCCTGGGATTTAACTCCATTTCGGAAGGGAAACACACAGCATAGTTCTCATCCATGGATCACACTCTACTTTAGAGCAAGAAACACGCTCTTGCTTTCTAGAGTCTCTAATACAGCAGGAAAAGTGAGTGTGCTCAGAAGAATTGAACTGTGTTTCCTGTACATACGGACCATATCTAGTTCAACTATGCTTGAAATTGATACCAAGCAAAGGTACTCTAACATCAAATGCTTCTGAATTAAGATGAGAAACGTGTGAGCTTCATGAACGATGTAGTTCGTTTCAGCTGTAAAGTAACTTCCCTTACCTGAAACGAATTCTTGCTTGTAGGAAGACTCAGAGTCTGGGATTTAACTCCATTTCTGAAGTGAAACACAGAACAGAGTTCTCATCCATTGATCACACTCTGCTTTACACCAAGAAGCACGCTCTCGCTTTCCAGAGTCTCTAAGACAGCAGGAAACTTGAGTGTGCTGAGAACAAATGAATGGTGTTTCCTACACATATGGACCATATCTAGTCCAACTCTGCTTCTGAAACTGATACAAAGCACTTGTCCTCTAACATCCAATGCTTGTCAGTTAAGATGAGAAACGTGTGAGCTTCATGAACGATGTTGTTCCTTTGAGCTGAAAAGTGACTGCCCTTACCTGAAACGAAGTCTTGCTTGTAGGAAGACACAGAGCATGGAATTTAACTCCATTTCTGAAGTGAAACACATAACAGAGTTCTTATATATAGATCACACTCTGCTTTAGAGCAAGAAGCACGCTCTTGCTTCCTAGAGTCTCTAAGACAGAAGGAAACGTGAGTGTGCTCAGAACAAAGGAACGGTGTTTCCTACACATATGAGCCATATCTAGTTCAACTCTGATTCTAAAACTGAAACAAACCACAGGTCCTCTAACATCCAATGCTTGTCAGTTAAGATGAGAAACGTGTGAGCTTCGTGAACAATGTAGATCGTTTGAGCTGAAAAGTGACTGCCCTTACCTGAAACGAATTAGTGTTTGTAGGAAACCACAGAGCCTGGGATTTAACTCCATTTCTGAAGGGAAACACACAGCATATTTCTCATCCATGGATAGCACTCTGCTTTAGAGCAAGAAGAACGCACTTCCTTTCTAGAATATCTAATCCAGCAGGAAACTTGAGTGTGCTCAAAACAAAAGAACGGTGTTTCCTACACATACGGACCATATCTAGTTCAACTCTGCTTCTGAAACTGAAACAAACCACAGATCCTCTATCATCCAGTGCTTGTCAGTTAAGATGAGAAACGTGTGAGCTTCGTGAACGATGTAGTTCGTTGAGCTGTTAGTAACTGCCCTTAACTGAAACGTAGTCTTTGTTGTAGGAAGACTCAGAGCCTGGGATATAACTCAATTTCTGAAGGGAAACACACAACACAGTTCTCATCCATGGATCACACTCTGCTTTAGAGCAAGAATCACGCTCTTGCTTTCTAGAGTCTCTAATACAGCAGGAAATGTGAGTGTGCTGAGAAGAAAAGAACGGTGTTTCCTATACATACGGACCATATCTAGTTCAACTCTGCTTGAAATTGATACAAAGCAAAGATCGTCTAACATCAAATGCTTCTCAATTAAGATGAGAAACATGTGAGCTTCGTGAACGATGTAGTTCGTTTGAGCTGAAAAGTGACTGCCCTTACCTGAAATGAAATAGTGCTTGTAGGAAGACACAGAGCCTGGGATTTAACTCCATTTCTGAAGGGAAACACACAGCATAGTTCTCATCCTTGGATTGCACTATGCTTTAGAGCAAGAAGAACGGTCTTGCTTTCTAGAATCTCTAATACAATAAGAAACTTGAGTGTGCTCAGAACAAAAGAACGGTGTTTCATACACATACGGACCATATCTAGTTCAACTCTGCTTCTGAACCTGATACAAAGCACGGGTCCTCTAATATCCAATGCTTGTCAGTTAAGATGAGAAAGGTGTGGGCTTCGTGAACGATGTAGTTCATTTGAGCTGAAAAGTGACTGCCCTTACCTGAAACAATTAGTGCATGTAGGAAGACACAGAGCCTGGGATTTAACTCCATTTCTGAAGGGAAACACAAAGCATAGTTCTCATCCATGGATCACACTCTACTTTAGAGCAAGAAGCTCACTCTTGCTTTCTAGAGTCTCTAATACAGCAGGAAAAGTGAGTGTGCTCAGAAGAAAAGAACGGTGTTTCCTATGCATACGGACCATATCTAGTTCAACTCTGCTTGAAATTGATACAAAGCAAAGGTACTCTAACATCAAATGCTTCTAAATTAAGATGAGAATCGTGTGAGCTTCGTGAATGATCTAGTTCGTTTGAGCTGTAAAGTAACTTCCCTTACCTGAAAAGAATTCTTGCTTGTAGGAAGACTCAGAGCCTGGGATTTAACTCCATTTCTGAAGTGAAACACACAACAGAGTTCTCATCCATGGATCGCACTCTGCTTTAGAGCAAGAAGAACGCTCTTCCTTTCTAGAATCTCTAATCCAGCAGGAAACTTGAGTGTGCTCAGAACAAAAGAACGGTGTTTCCTACACATACAGACCATATCTAGTTCAACTCTGCTTCTGAAACTGAAACAAACCACAGGTCCTCTATCATCCAGTGCTTGTCAGTTAAGATGAGAAACGTGTGAGCTTCGTGAATGATGTATTTCGTTTGAGCGCTTAGTAACTGCCCTTACCTGAAATGATGTCTTACTTGCAGGAAGACACAGAGCCTGGGATTTAACTCCATTTCTGAAGTGAAACACACAGCAGAGTTCTCATATACAGATCACACTCTGCTTTAGAGCAAGAAGCACGCTCTTGCTTTCTAGAGTCTCTAAGACAGCAGGAAACGTGAGTGTGCTGAGAACAAATGAATGGTGTTTCCTACACATATGAGCCATATCTAGTTCAACTCTGTTTCTAAAACTGAAACAAACCACAGGTCCTCTAAAATCCAATGCTTGTCAGTTAAGATGAGAAACGTGTGAGCTTCGTGAACGATGTAGTTCGTTTGAGCTGAAAAGTGACTGCCCTTACCTGAAACAAATAGTGCATGTAGGAAGACACAGAGCCTGGGATTTAACTCCATTTCTGAAGGGAAACACACAGCATAGTTCTCATCCATGGATCACACTCTACTTTAGAGCAAGAAGCACGCACTTGCTTTCTAGAGTCTCTAATACAGCAGGAATAGTGAGTGTGCTCAGAAGAATTGAACGGTGTTTCCTATACATACGGACCATATCAAGTTCAATTCTGCTTGAAATTTATACAAACCAAAGGTCCTCTAACATCAAATGCTTCTCAATTAAGATGAGAAACGTGTGAGCTTCGTGAACGATGTAGTTCGTTTGAGCTGTAAAGTAACTTCCCTTACCTGAAAAGAATTCTTGCTTGTAGGAAGATTCAGAGCCTGGGATTTAACTCCATTTCTGAAGTGAAACGCACAACAGAGTTCTTATATATAGATCACCCTCTGCTTTAGAGCAAGAAGAACGCTCTTCCTTTCTAGATTATCTAATCCAGCAGGAAACTTGAGTGTGCTCAGAACAAAAGAACGGTGTTTCCTACACATACGTACCATATCTAGTTCAACTCTGCTTCTGAAACTGAAACAAACCACAGGTCCTCTATCATCCAGTGCTTGGCAGTTAAGATGAGAAACGTGTGAGCTTCGTGAACGATGTAGTTCGTTTGAGCTGTTAGTAACTGCCCTTAACTGAAACGTAGTCTTTCTTGTAGGAAGACTCAGAGCCTGGGATATAACTCAATTTCTGAAGGGAAACAAACAACACAGTTCTCATCCATGGATCACACTCTGCTTTAGAGTAAGAATCACGCTCTTGCTTTCTAGAGTCTCTAATACAGCAGGAAAAGTGAGTGTGCTGAGAAGAAAAGAACGGTGTTTCCTATACATACGGACCATATCTTGTTCAACTCTGCTTGAAATTGATACAAAGCAAAGACCCTCTAACATCAAATGCTTCTCAATTAAGATGAGAAACGTGTGAGCTTCGTGAACGATGAAGTTCGTTTGAGCTGTAAAGTAACTGCCCTTACCTGAAAGGAAGTCTTGCTTGTAGGAAGACTCAGAGCCTGGGATTTAACTCCATTTCTGAACTGAAACACACAACAGAGTTTCCATCCATTGATCACACTCTGCTTTAGAGCAAGAAGCACGCTCTCGCTTTCCAGATTCTCTAAGACAGCAGGAAACATGAGTATGCTGAGAACAAATGAATGGTGTTTCCTACACATACGGACCATATCTAGTCCAGGTATGCTTCTGAAACTGATACAAAGCACTGGTCCTCTAACATCCAATGCTTGTCAGTTAAGATGAGAAACGTGTGAGCTTCGTGAACAATGTAGTTTGTTTGAGCTGTAAAGTAACTACCCTTACCTGAAACAAAGTCTTGCTTGTAGGAAGCCTCAGTGCCTGGGATTTAACTCCATTTCTGAAGTGAAACACACAACAGAGTTCTCATCCATTGATCACACTCTGCTTTAGAGCAAGAAGCACGCTCTAGCTTTCCAGAGTCTCTAATACACAAGGAAACGTGAGTGTGCTCAAAATAAAAGAACGATGTTTCCTATACATACAGACCATATCTACTCCAACTCTGCCTCTGAAATTGATACAAAGCACGGGTCCTCTAACATCCAGTGCTTGTCAGTTAAGATGAGAAACGTGTGAGCTTCGTGAATGATGTAGTTCGTTTGAGCTGTTAGTAACTGCCCTTACCTGAAACGAAGTCTTGCTTGTAGGAAGACTCAGAGACGGGAATTTAACTCCATTTCTGAAGTGAAACACACAGCACAGTTCACATATATAGATCACACTCTGCTTTAGAGTAAGAAACACGCTCTTGCTTTCTAGAGTCTCTAAGACAGCAGGAAACATGAGTGTGCTGAGAACAAATGAATGGTGTTTCCTACACATATGAGCCATATCTAGTTCAACTGTGATTCTAAAACTGAAACAAACCACAGGTCCTCTAAAATCCAATGCTTGTCAGTTAAGATGAGAAACGTGTGAGCTTCATGAACGATGTAGTTCGTTTGAGCTGAAAAGTGACTGCCCTTACCTGAAAAGAAGTAGTGTTTGTAGGAAGACACAGAGCCTGGGATTTAACTCCATTTCTGAAGGGCAACACACAGAATAGTTATCATCCATGGATCACACTCTCAATTAGACCTGGAAGCACGTTCTTGCTTTCTAGAGTCTCTAATACAGCAGGAAAAGTGAGTGTGCTCAGAAGAAAAGAACGGTGTTTCCTATACATACGGACCATATCTAGTTCAACTCTGCTTCTGAAACTGATACAAAGCACGGGTCCTCTAATATCCAGTGCTTGTCAGTTAACATGAGAAACGTGTGAGCTTCGTGAATGATGTAGTTCGTTTGAGCTGTTAGTAACTGCCCTTACCTGAAATGAAGTCTTTCTTGTAGGAAGATTCAGAGCCTGGGATTTAACTCCATTTCTGAAGTGAAACACACAGCAGAGATCTCATCCATGGATCGCACTCTGCTTTAGAGCAAGAAGAACGCTCTTCCTTTCTAGAATCTCTAATCCAGCAGCAAACTTGAGTGTGCTCAGAACAAAAGAACGGTGTTTCCTACACATACGGACCATAGCTAGTTCAACTCTGCTTCTGAAACTGAAACAAACCACAGGTCCTCTATCATCCAGTGCTTGTCAGTTAAGATGAGAAACGTATGAGCTGCGTGAGTGATGTATTTCGTTTGTGCTGTTAGTAACTGCCCTTACCTGAAATGATGTCTTACTTGCAGGAAGACTCAGAGCCTGGGATTTAACTCCATTTCTGAAGTGAAACACACAGCAGAGTTCTCATATATAGATCACACTCTGCTTTAGAGCAAGAAGCACGCTCTTGCTTTCTAGAGTCTCTAAGACAGCAGGAAACGTGAGTGTGCTGAGAACAAATGATCGGTGTTTCCTACACATATGAGCCATATCTAGTTCAACTCTGATTCTAAAACTGAAACAAACCACAGGTCCTATAAAATCCAATGCTTGTCAGTTAGGATGAGAAACGTGTGAGCTTCGTGATCGATGTAGTTCGTTTGAGCTGAAAAGTGACTGCCCTTACCTTAAACAAATAGTGCATGTAGGAAGACACAGAGCCTGGGATTTAACTCCATTTCTGAAGGGAAACACACAGCATAGTTCTCATCCATGGATCACACTCTACTTTAGAGCAAGAAGCACGCACTTGCTTTCTAGAGTCTCTAATACAGCAGGAAAAGTGAGTGTGCTCAGAAGTAAAGAACGGTGTTTCCTATAAATACGGACCATATCTAGTTCAACTCTGCTTGAAATTGATACAAAGCAAAGGTTCTCTAACATCAAATGCTTCTCAATTAAGATGAGAAACGTGTGAGCTTCGTGAACGATGTAGTTCGTTTGAGCTGTAAAGTAACTGCCCTTACCTGAAACGAAGTCTTGCTTGTAGGAAGACTCAGAGCCTGGGATTTAACTCCATTTCTGAAGTGAAACACACAACAGAGTTCTCATCCATTGATCACACTCTGCTTTAGACAAGAAGCACGCTCTCGCTTTCCAGAGTCTCTAAGACAGCAGGAAACTTGAGTGTGCTGAGAACAAATGAACGGTGTTTCCTAAACATATGGACCATATCTAGTCCAACTCTGCTTCTGAAAATGATACAAAGCACTGGTCTTCTAAAATCCAATGCTTGTCAGTTAAGATGAGAAACGTTTGAGCTTCGTGAACGATGTAGTTCGTTTGAGCTGTAAAGTAACTACCCTTACCTGAAACAAAGTCTTGCTTGTAGGAAGCCTCAGTGCCTGGGATTTAACTCCATTTCTGAAGTGAAACACACAACAGAGTTCTCATCCATTGATCACACTCTGCTTTAGAGCAAGAAGCACGCTCTAGCTTTCCAGAGTCTCTAATACACAAGGAAACGTGAGTGTGCTCAAAATAAAAGAACGATGTTTCCTATACATACAGACCATATCTACTCCAACTCTGCCTCTGAAATTGATACAAAGCACGGGTCCTCTAACATCCAGTGCTTGTCAGTTAAGATGAGAAACGTGTGAGCTTCGTGAATGATGTAGTTCGTTTGAGCTGTTAGTAACTGCCCTTACCTGAAACGAAGTCTTGCTTGTAGGAAGACTCAGAGACGGGAATTTAACTCCATTTCTGAAGTGAAACACACAGCACAGTTCACATATATAGATCACACTCTGCTTTAGAGTAAGAAACACGCTCTTGCTTTCTAGAGTCTCTAAGACAGCAGGAAACATGAGTGTGCTGAGAACAAATGAATGGTGTTTCCTACACATATGAGCCATATCTAGTTCAACTGTGATTCTAAAACTGAAACAAACCACAGGTCCTCTAAAATCCAATGCTTGTCAGTTAAGATGAGAAACGTGTGAGCTTCATGAACGATGTAGTTCGTTTGAGCTGAAAAGTGACTGCCCTTACCTGAAAAGAAGTAGTGTTTGTAGGAAGACACAGAGCCTGGGATTTAACTCCATTTCTGAAGGGCAACACACAGAATAGTTATCATCCATGGATCACACTCTCAATTAGACCTGGAAGCACGTTCTTGCTTTCTAGAGTCTCTAATACAGCAGGAAAAGTGAGTGTGCTCAGAAGAAAAGAACGGTGTTTCCTATACATACGGACCATATCTAGTTCAACTCTGCTTCTGAAACTGATACAAAGCACGGGTCCTCTAATATCCAGTGCTTGTCAGTTAACATGAGAAACGTGTGAGCTTCGTGAATGATGTAGTTCGTTTGAGCTGTTAGTAACTGCCCTTACCTGAAATGAAGTCTTTCTTGTAGGAAGATTCAGAGCCTGGGATTTAACTCCATTTCTGAAGTGAAACACACAGCAGAGATCTCATCCATGGATCGCACTCTGCTTTAGAGCAAGAAGAACGCTCTTCCTTTCTAGAATCTCTAATCCAGCAGCAAACTTGAGTGTGCTCAGAACAAAAGAACGGTGTTTCCTACACATACGGACCATAGCTAGTTCAACTCTGCTTCTGAAACTGAAACAAACCACAGGTCCTCTATCATCCAGTGCTTGTCAGTTAAGATGAGAAACGTATGAGCTGCGTGAGTGATGTATTTCGTTTGTGCTGTTAGTAACTGCCCTTACCTGAAATGATGTCTTACTTGCAGGAAGACTCAGAGCCTGGGATTTAACTCCATTTCTGAAGTGAAACACACAGCAGAGTTCTCATATATAGATCACACTCTGCTTTAGAGCAAGAAGCACGCTCTTGCTTTCTAGAGTCTCTAAGACAGCAGGAAACGTGAGTGTGCTGAGAACAAATGATCGGTGTTTCCTACACATATGAGCCATATCTAGTTCAACTCTGATTCTAAAACTGAAACAAACCACAGGTCCTATAAAATCCAATGCTTGTCAGTTAGGATGAGAAACGTGTGAGCTTCGTGATCGATGTAGTTCGTTTGAGCTGAAAAGTGACTGCCCTTACCTTAAACAAATAGTGCATGTAGGAAGACACAGAGCCTGGGATTTAACTCCATTTCTGAAGGGAAACACACAGCATAGTTCTCATCCATGGATCACACTCTACTTTAGAGCAAGAAGCACGCACTTGCTTTCTAGAGTCTCTAATACAGCAGGAAAAGTGAGTGTGCTCAGAAGTAAAGAACGGTGTTTCCTATAAATACGGACCATATCTAGTTCAACTCTGCTTGAAATTGATACAAAGCAAAGGTTCTCTAACATCAAATGCTTCTCAATTAAGATGAGAAACGTGTGAGCTTCGTGAACGATGTAGTTCGTTTGAGCTGTAAAGTAACTGCCCTTACCTGAAACGAAGTCTTGCTTGTAGGAAGACTCAGAGCCTGGGATTTAACTCCATTTCTGAAGTGAAACACACAACAGAGTTCTCATCCATTGATCACACTCTGCTTTAGACAAGAAGCACGCTCTCGCTTTCCAGAGTCTCTAAGACAGCAGGAAACTTGAGTGTGCTGAGAACAAATGAATGGTGTTTCCTACACATATGGACCATATCTAGTCCAACTCTGCTTCTGAAACTGATAAAAAGCACTGGTCCTCTAACATCCAAAGCTTGTCAGTTAAGATGAGAAACGTGTGAGCTTCATGAACGATGTAGTTCGTTTGTGCTGAAAAGTGACTGCCCTTACCTGAAACGAAGTCTTGCTTGTAGGAAGACACAGAGCATTGATTTTAACTCCATTTCTGAAGTGAAACGCACAACAGAGTTCTTATATATTGATCACACTCTGCTTTAGAGCAAGAAGCATGCTCTTGCTTCCTAGAGTCTCTAAGACAGAAGGAAACGTGAGTGTGCTCAGAACAAAGGAACGGTGTTTCCTACACATTTGAGCTATATCTAGTTCAACTCTGATTCTAAAACTGAAACAAACCACAGGTCCTCTAAAAACCAATGCTTGTCAGTTAAGATGAGAAACGTGTGAGCTTCGTGAACGATGTAGTTCGTTTGAGCTGAAAAGAGACTGCCCTTACCTGAAAAGAAGTACTATTTGTAGGAAGACACAGAGCCTGGGATTTAACTCCATTTCTGAACGGAAACACACAGCATAGTTATCATCCATATATCGCACTCTGCTTTAGAGCAGGAAGCACGTTCTTGCTTTCTAGAGTCTCTAATACAGCAGGAAAAGTGAGTGTGCTCAGAGGAAAAGAACGGTGTTTCCTATACATACGTACCATATCTAGTTCAACTCTGCTTGAAATTGATACAAAGCAAAGGTCCTCTAACATCAAATGCTTCTCAATTAAGATGAGAAACGTGTGACCTTCGTGAACGATGTAGTTCGTTTGAGCTGTAAAGTAACTGCCCTTACCTGAAACGAAGTCTTGCTTGTAGGAAGACGCAGAGCCTGGGAATTAACTCCATTTCTGAAGTGAAACACACAACAGAGTTCCCATCCATTGATCACACTCTGCTTTAGAGCAAGAAGCACTCTCTCGCTTTCCAGATTCTCTAAGACAGCAGGAAACTTGAGTGTGCTGAGAACAAATGAACGGTGTTTCCTAAACATATGGACCATATCTAGTCCAACTCTGCTTCTGAAAATGATACAAAGCACTGGTCTTCTAAAATCCAATGCTTGTCAGTTAAGATGAGAAACGTTTGAGCTTCGTGAACGATGTAGTTCGTTTGAGCTGTAAAGTAACTGCCCTTACCTGAAACAAAGTCTTGCTTGTAGGAAGACTCAGTGCCTGGGATTAAACTCCATTTCTGAAGTGAAACACACAACAGAGTTCTCATCCATTGATCACACTCTGCTTTAGAGCAAGAAGCACGCTCTAGCTTTCCAGAGTCTCTAATACACAAGGAAACGTGAGTGTGCTCAAAATAAAAGAACGGTGTTTCCTATACATACAGACCATATCTAGTCCAACTCCGCCTCTGAAATTGATACAAAGCACGGGTCCTCTAACATCCAGTGCTTGTCAGTTAAGATGAGAAACGTGTGAGCTTCCTGAATGATGTAGATCGTTTGAGCTGTTAGTAACTGCCGCCTACCTGAAACGAAGTCTTGCTTGTAGGAAGACTCAGAGCCTGGGATTTAACTCCATTTCTGAAGTGAAACACACAGCAGAGTTTACATATATAGATCACACTCTGCTTTAGAGGAAGAAACACGCTCTTGCTTTCTAGAGTCTCTAAGACAGCAGGAAACATGAGTGTGCTGAGAACAAATGAACAGTGTTTCCTACACATATGAGCCATATCTAGTTCCACTCTGATTCTAAAATTGAAACAAACCACAGGTCCGCTAAAATCTAATGCTTGTCAGTTAAGATGAGAAACGTGTGAGCTTCATGAACGATGTAGTTCGTTTGAGCTGAAAAGTGACTGCCCTTACCTGAAAGAAGTAGTGCTTGTAGGAAGACACAGAGCCTGGGATTTAACTCCATTTCTGAAGGGAAACACACAGCATAGTTCTCTTCCATGAGTCTCACTCTGATTAAGAGCAAGAAGCACGCTCTAGCTTTCCAGTGTCTCTAAAACAGCAGGAAACTTGAGTGTGCTGAGAACAAATGAATGGTGTTTCCTACACATACGGACCATATCTAGTCCATGTCTGCTTCTGAAACTGATACAAAGCACTGGTCCTCTAACATCCAATGCTTGTCAGTTAAGATGAGAAACGTGTGAGTTTCGTGAAAGATGTAGATCATTTGAGCTGAAAAGTGACTGCCCTTACCTGAAAAGAAGTAGTGTTTGTAGGAAGATTCAGAGCCTGGGATTTAACTCCATTTCTGAAGGGCAACACACAGCATAGTTCTCATCCATGGATCGCACTCTGCTTTAGAGTAAGAAACATGCTCTTGCTTTCTAGATTCTCTAAGACAGCAGGAATCATGAGGGTGCTGAGAACAAATGAACCGTGTTTCCTACACATATGAGCCATATCTTGTTCAACTCTGATTCTAAAACTGGAACAAACCACAGGTCCGCTAAAATCTAATGTTTGTCAGTTAAGATGAGAAACGTGTGAGCTTCGTGAATGATGTAGTTCGTTTGAGCTTTTAGTAACTGCCCTTACCTGATACGAGGTCTTACTTGTAGGAAGACTCAGAGCATGGGATTTAACTCCATTTCTGAAGTGAAACACACAGCAGAGTTCTCATATATTGATCACACTCTGCTTTAGAGCAAGAAGCACGCTCTTGCTTCCTAGAGTCTCTAAGACAGCAGGAAACGTGATTGTGCTCAGAACAAAAGAACGGTGTTTCCTACACATATGAGCCATATCTAGTTCAACTCTGATTCTAAAACTGAAACAAACCACAGGTCTTCTAAAATCCAATGCTTGTCAGTTAAGATTAGAAACGTTTGAGCTTTGTGAACGATGTAGTTCGTTTGAGCTGTAAAGTAACTGCCCTTACCTGAAACAAAATCTTGCTTGTAGGAAGACTCAGTGCCTGGGATTCAACTCCATTTCTGAAGTGAAACACACAACAGAGTTCTCATCCATTGATCACACTCTGCTTTAGAGCAAGAAGCACGCTCTAGCTTTCCAGAGTCTCTAATACACAAGGAAACGTGAGTGTGCTCAAAATAAAAGAACGGTGTTTCCTATACATACAGACTATATCTAGTCCAACTCCGCCTCTGAAATTGATACAAAGCACAGGTCCTCTAACATCCAATGCTTGTCATTTAAGATGAGAAACGTGTGAGCTTCGTGAACGATGTAGTCCGTTTGAGCTGAAAAGTGACTGCCCTTACCTGAAACGAAGTAGTGCTTGTAGGAAGACCCAGAGAGTGGGATTTAATTCCATTTCTGAAGTGAAACACACAGCAGAGTTCACATATATAGATCACACTCTGCTTTAGAGCAACAAGCACGCTCAGGCTTTCCAGTGTCTCGAAGACAGCAGGAAACTTGAGTGTGCTGAGTACAAATGAATGGTGTTTCCTACAAAACGGACCATATCTAGTCCAGGTCTGCTTCTGAAACTTATACAAAGCACTGGTTCTCTAACATCCAATGCTTGTCAGTTAAGATGAGAAACGTGTGAGCTTTGTGAACGATGTAGATCATTTGAGCTGAAAAGTGACTGCCCTTACCTGAAACGAAGTTGTGTTTGTAGGAAGACACAGAGCCTGGGATTTAACTCCATATCTGAAGGGAAACAAACAGCATAGTTCTCATCCGTGGACCGCACTCTGCTTTAGAGCAGGAAGCACGTTCTTGCTTTCTAGAGTCTCTAATACAGCAGGAAACTTGAGTGTGCTCAGAACAAAAGAACGGTGTTTCATACACATACGGACCATATCTAGTTCAACTCTGCTTCGGAAACTGATACAAAGCACGGGTCCTCTAACATCCAGTGCTTGTCAGTTAAGATGAGAAACGTGTGAGCTTCGTGAATGATGTAGTTCGTTTGAGCTGTTAGTGACTGCCCTTACCCGAAACGAAGTCTTGCTTGTAGGAAGACTCAGAGCCTGGTATTTAACTCCATTTCTGAAGTGAAACACACAGCAGAGTTCTCATATATAGATCACACTCTGCTTTAGAGTAAGAAACATGCTCTTGCTTTCTAGATCTCTAAGACAGCAGGAATCATGAGTGTGCTGAGAACAAATGAACGGTGTTTCCTACACATATGAGCCATATCTAGTTCAACTCTGATTCTAAAACTGAAACAAACCACAGGTCAGCTAAAATCTAATGCTTGTCCATTAAGATGAGAAACGTGTGAGCTTTCTGAACGATGTAGTTCGTTAGAGCTGAAAAGTGACTGCCCTTACCTGATACAAAGTAGTGCTTGTAGGAAGACACAGAGCCTGGGCTTTAACTCCATTTCTGAAGGGAAACACACAGCATATTCTCATCCATGGATCGCACTCTGCTTTAGAGCAAGAAGAATGCTCTTCCTTTCTATAATCTCTAATCCAGCTGGAAAGTTGAGTGTGCTCAGAACAAAAGAACGGTGTTTCCTACACATACGGACCATATCTAGTTCAACTCTGCTTCCCTAAACTGAAACAAACCACAGGTCCTCTATCATCCAGTGCTTGTCAGTTAAGATGATTAACGTGTGAGCTTCATGAATGATGTAGTTCGTTTGAGCTGTTAGTAACTGCCCTTACCTGAAATGATGTCTTACTTGTAGGAAGACTCAGAGCCTGGGATTTAACTCCAATTCTGAAGGGAAACACACAGCATAGTTCTCATCCATGGATCGCACTCTGCTTTAGAGCAAGAAGCACGCTCTTGCTTTCTAGAATCTCTAATACATCAGGAAACTTGAGTGTGCTCAGAACAAAAGAATAGTGTTTCCTAAACATATGGACCATATGTAGTCCAACTCTGCCTCTGAAATTGATACAAAGCACTGGCCCTCTAACATCCAATGCTTGTCAGTTAAGATGAGAAACGTGTGAGCATCGTGAACGATGTAGTTCATTTGAGCTGAAAAGTTACGGCCCTTACCTGAAACGAAGTAGTGCTTGTAGGAAGACACAGAGCCTGGGATTTAACTCCATTTCTGAAGGGCAACACACAGCATAGTTCTCATCCATGGACCGCACTCTGCTTTAGAGCAGGAAGCACGTTCTTGCTTTCTAGAGTCTCTAATACAGCAGGAAACTTGAGTGTGCTCAGAAGAAAAGAACGGTGTTTCATACACATACGGACCATATCTAGTTCAACTCTGCTTCGGAAACTGATACAAAGCACGGGTCCTCTAACATAGAGTGCTTGTCAGTTAAGATGAGAAACGTGTGAGCTTCGTGAATGATGTAGTTCCTTTGAGCTGTTCGTGACTGCCCTTACCTGAAACGAAGTCTTGCTTGTAGGAAGATTCAGAGCCTGGGATTTAACTCCATTTCTGAAGTGAAACACACAGCATAGTTCTCATATATAGATCACACTCTGCTTTAGAGCAAGAAACACGCTCTTGCTTTCTACAGTCTCTAAGACAGCAGGAAACATGAGTGTGCTGAGAACAAATGAACGGTGTTTCCTACACATACGGACCATATCTAGTTCAACTCTGCTTCTGAAACTGAAAAAAACCACAGGTCCTCTATCATCCAGTGCTTGTTAGTTAAGATGCGAAACGTGTGAGCTTCGTGAACGATTTAGTTGGTTTGAGCTGAAAGTGACGGCCCTTACCTGAAACGAAGTAGTGCTTGTAGGAAGACTCAGAGCCTGGGATTTAACTCCATTTCTGAAGGGCAACACACAGCGTAGTTCTCATCCATGGACCGCACTCTGCTTTAGAGCAGGAAGCACGTTCTTGCTCTCTAGAGTCTCTAATACAGCAGGAAACTTGAGTGTGCTCAGAACAAAAGAATGGTGTTTCATACACATACGGACCATATGTAGTTCAACTCTGCTTCTGAAACTGATTCAAAGCACGGGGCCTCTAACATCCAGTGCTTGTCAGTTAAGATGAGAAACGTGTGAGCTTCGTGAATGATGTAGATCGTTTGAGCTGTTAGTAACTGCCCTTACCTGAAACGACGTCTTGCTTGTAGGAAGACTCAGAGCCTGGGATTTCACTCCATTTCTGAAGTGAAACACACAGCAGAGTTCACATATATAGATCACACTCTGCTTTAGAGCAAGAAGCACGCTCTAGCTTTCCAGTGTCTCTAAGACAGCAGGAAACTTGAGTGTGCTGTGAACAAATGAATGGTGTTTCCTACAAAACGGACCATATCTAGTCCAGGTCTGCTTCTGAAACTGATACAAAGCACTGGTCCTCTAACATCCAATGCTTGTCAGTTAAGATGAGAAACGTGTGAGCTTCGTGAATGATGTAGTTGGTTTGAGCTGAAAAGTGACGGCCCTTACCTGAAACGAAGTAGTGCTTGTAGGAAGACACAGAGCCTGGGATTTAACTCCATTTCTGAAGGGCAACACACAGCATAGTTCTCATCCATGGACCGCACTCTGCTTTAGAGCAGGAAGCACGTTCTTGCTTTCTAGAGTCTCTAATACAGCAGGAAACTTGAGTGTGCTCAGAAGAAAAGAACGGTGTTTCATACACATACGGACCATATCTAGTTCAACTCTGCTTCTGAAACTGATTCAAAGCACGGTTCCTCTAACATCCAGTGCTTGTCAGTTAAGATGAGAAACGTGTGAGCTTCGTGAACGATGTAGTTCGTTTGAGCTGAAAAGTGACTGCCCTTACCTGAAAGAAGTAGTGCTTGTAGGAAGACACAGAGCCTGGGATTTAACTCCATTTCTGAAGGGAAACACACAGCATAGTTCTCTTCCATGAGTCTCACTCTGATTAAGAGCAAGAAGCACGCTCTAGCTTTCCAGTGTCTCTAAAACAGCAGGAAACTTGAGTGTGCTGAGAACAAATGAATGGTGTTTCCTACACATACGGACCATATCTAGTCCATGTCTGCTTCTGAAACTGATACAAAGCACTGGTCCTCTAACATCCAATGCTTGTCAGTTAAGATGAGAAACGTGTGAGTTTCGTGAAAGATGTAGATCATTTGAGCTGAAAAGTGACTGCCCTTACCTGAAAAGAAGTAGTGTTTGTAGGAAGATTCAGAGCCTGGGATTTAACTCCATTTCTGAAGGGCAACACACAGCATAGTTCTCATCCATGGATCGCACTCTGCTTTAGAGTAAGAAACATGCTCTTGCTTTCTAGATTCTCTAAGACAGCAGGAATCATGAGGGTGCTGAGAACAAATGAACCGTGTTTCCTACACATATGAGCCATATCTTGTTCAACTCTGATTCTAAAACTGGAACAAACCACAGGTCCGCTAAAATCTAATGTTTGTCAGTTAAGATGAGAAACGTGTGAGCTTCGTGAATGATGTAGTTCGTTTGAGCTTTTAGTAACTGCCCTTACCTGATACGAGGTCTTACTTGTAGGAAGACTCAGAGCATGGGATTTAACTCCATTTCTGAAGTGAAACACACAGCAGAGTTCTCATATATTGATCACACTCTGCTTTAGAGCAAGAAGCACGCTCTTGCTTCCTAGAGTCTCTAAGACAGCAGGAAACGTGATTGTGCTCAGAACAAAAGAACGGTGTTTCCTACACATATGAGCCATATCTAGTTCAACTCTGATTCTAAAACTGAAACAAACCACAGGTCTTCTAAAATCCAATGCTTGTCAGTTAAGATTAGAAACGTTTGAGCTTTGTGAACGATGTAGTTCGTTTGAGCTGTAAAGTAACTGCCCTTACCTGAAACAAAATCTTGCTTGTAGGAAGACTCAGTGCCTGGGATTCAACTCCATTTCTGAAGTGAAACACACAACAGAGTTCTCATCCATTGATCACACTCTGCTTTAGAGCAAGAAGCACGCTCTAGCTTTCCAGAGTCTCTAATACACAAGGAAACGTGAGTGTGCTCAAAATAAAAGAACGGTGTTTCCTATACATACAGACTATATCTAGTCCAACTCCGCCTCTGAAATTGATACAAAGCACAGGTCCTCTAACATCCAATGCTTGTCATTTAAGATGAGAAACGTGTGAGCTTCGTGAACGATGTAGTCCGTTTGAGCTGAAAAGTGACTGCCCTTACCTGAAACGAAGTAGTGCTTGTAGGAAGACCCAGAGAGTGGGATTTAATTCCATTTCTGAAGTGAAACACACAGCAGAGTTCACATATATAGATCACACTCTGCTTTAGAGCAACAAGCACGCTCAGGCTTTCCAGTGTCTCGAAGACAGCAGGAAACTTGAGTGTGCTGAGTACAAATGAATGGTGTTTCCTACAAAACGGACCATATCTAGTCCAGGTCTGCTTCTGAAACTTATACAAAGCACTGGTTCTCTAACATCCAATGCTTGTCAGTTAAGATGAGAAACGTGTGAGCTTTGTGAACGATGTAGATCATTTGAGCTGAAAAGTGACTGCCCTTACCTGAAACGAAGTTGTGTTTGTAGGAAGACACAGAGCCTGGGATTTAACTCCATATCTGAAGGGAAACAAACAGCATAGTTCTCATCCGTGGACCGCACTCTGCTTTAGAGCAGGAAGCACGTTCTTGCTTTCTAGAGTCTCTAATACAGCAGGAAACTTGAGTGTGCTCAGAACAAAAGAACGGTGTTTCATACACATACGGACCATATCTAGTTCAACTCTGCTTCGGAAACTGATACAAAGCACGGGTCCTCTAACATCCAGTGCTTGTCAGTTAAGATGAGAAACGTGTGAGCTTCGTGAATGATGTAGTTCGTTTGAGCTGTTAGTGACTGCCCTTACCCGAAACGAAGTCTTGCTTGTAGGAAGACTCAGAGCCTGGTATTTAACTCCATTTCTGAAGTGAAACACACAGCAGAGTTCTCATATATAGATCACACTCTGCTTTAGAGTAAGAAACATGCTCTTGCTTTCTAGATTCTCTAAGACAGCAGGAATCATGAGTGTGCTGAGAACAAATGAACGGTGTTTCCTACACATATGAGCCATATCTAGTTCAACTCTGATTCTAAAACTGAAACAAACCACAGGTCAGCTAAAATCTAATGCTTGTCCATTAAGATGAGAAACGTGTGAGCTTTCTGAACGATGTAGTTCGTTAGAGCTGAAAAGTGACTGCCCTTACCTGATACAAAGTAGTGCTTGTAGGAAGACACAGAGCCTGGGCTTTAACTCCATTTCTGAAGGGAAACACACAGCATATTCTCATCCATGGATCGCACTCTGCTTTAGAGCAAGAAGAATGCTCTTCCTTTCTATAATCTCTAATCCAGCTGGAAAGTTGAGTGTGCTCAGAACAAAAGAACGGTGTTTCCTACACATACGGACCATATCTAGTTCAACTCTGCTTCCCTAAACTGAAACAAACCACAGGTCCTCTATCATCCAGTGCTTGTCAGTTAAGATGATTAACGTGTGAGCTTCATGAATGATGTAGTTCGTTTGAGCTGTTAGTAACTGCCCTTACCTGAAATGATGTCTTACTTGTAGGAAGACTCAGAGCCTGGGATTTAACTCCAATTCTGAAGGGAAACACACAGCATAGTTCTCATCCATGGATCGCACTCTGCTTTAGAGCAAGAAGCACGCTCTTGCTTTCTAGAATCTCTAATACATCAGGAAACTTGAGTGTGCTCAGAACAAAAGAATAGTGTTTCCTAAACATATGGACCATATGTAGTCCAACTCTGCCTCTGAAATTGATACAAAGCACTGGCCCTCTAACATCCAATGCTTGTCAGTTAAGATGAGAAACGTGTGAGCATCGTGAACGATGTAGTTCATTTGAGCTGAAAAGTTACGGCCCTTACCTGAAACGAAGTAGTGCTTGTAGGAAGACACAGAGCCTGGGATTTAACTCCATTTCTGAAGGGCAACACACAGCATAGTTCTCATCCATGGACCGCACTCTGCTTTAGAGCAGGAAGCACGTTCTTGCTTTCTAGAGTCTCTAATACAGCAGGAAACTTGAGTGTGCTCAGAAGAAAAGAACGGTGTTTCATACACATACGGACCATATCTAGTTCAACTCTGCTTCGGAAACTGATACAAAGCACGGGTCCTCTAACATAGAGTGCTTGTCAGTTAAGATGAGAAACGTGTGAGCTTCGTGAATGATGTAGTTCCTTTGAGCTGTTAGTGACTGCCCTTACCTGAAACGAAGTCTTGCTTGTAGGAAGATTCAGAGCCTGGGATTTAACTCCATTTCTGAAGTGAAACACACAGCATAGTTCTCATATATAGATCACACTCTGCTTTAGAGCAAGAAACACGCTCTTGCTTTCTACAGTCTCTAAGACAGCAGGAAACATGAGTGTGCTGAGAACAAATGAACGGTGTTTCCTACACATACGGACCATATCTAGTTCAACTCTGCTTCTGAAACTGAAAAAAACCACAGGTCCTCTATCATCCAGTGCTTGTTAGTTAAGATGCGAAACGTGTGAGCTTCGTGAACGATTTAGTTGGTTTGAGCTGAAAGTGACGGCCCTTACCTGAAACGAAGTAGTGCTTGTAGGAAGACTCAGAGCCTGGGATTTAACTCCATTTCTGAAGGGCAACACACAGCGTAGTTCTCATCCATGGACCGCACTCTGCTTTAGAGCAGGAAGCACGTTCTTGCTCTCTAGAGTCTCTAATACAGCAGGAAACTTGAGTGTGCTCAGAACAAAAGAATGGTGTTTCATACACATACGGACCATATGTAGTTCAACTCTGCTTCTGAAACTGATTCAAAGCACGGGGCCTCTAACATCCAGTGCTTGTCAGTTAAGATGAGAAACGTGTGAGCTTCGTGAATGATGTAGATCGTTTGAGCTGTTAGTAACTGCCCTTACCTGAAACGACGTCTTGCTTGTAGGAAGACTCAGAGCCTGGGATTTCACTCCATTTCTGAAGTGAAACACACAGCAGAGTTCACATATATAGATCACACTCTGCTTTAGAGCAAGAAGCACGCTCTAGCTTTCCAGTGTCTCTAAGACAGCAGGAAACTTGAGTGTGCTGAGAACAAATGAATGGTGTTTCCTACAAAACGGACCATATCTAGTCCAGGTCTGCTTCTGAAACTGATACAAAGCACTGGTCCTCTAACATCCAATGCTTGTCAGTTAAGATGAGAAACGTGTGAGCTTCGTGAATGATGTAGTTGGTTTGAGCTGAAAAGTGACGGCCCTTACCTGAAACGAAGTAGTGCTTGTAGGAAGACACAGAGCCTGGGATTTAACTCCATTTCTGAAGGGCAACACACAGCATAGTTCTCATCCATGGACCGCACTCTGCTTTAGAGCAGGAAGCACGTTCTTGCTTTCTAGAGTCTCTAATACAGCAGGAAACTTGAGTGTGCTCAGAAGAAAAGAACGGTGTTTCATACACATACGGACCATATCTAGTTCAACTCTGCTTCTGAAACTGATTCAAAGCACGGTTCCTCTAACATCCAGTGCTTGTCAGTTAAGATGAGAAACGTGTGAGCTTCGTGAATGATGTAGTTCGTTTGAGCTGTTAGTAACTGCCCTTACCTGAAACGAAGTCTTGCTTGTAGGAAGATTCAGAGCCTGGGATTTAACTCCATTTCTGAAGTGAAACACACAGCAGAGTTCTCATATATAGATCACACTCTGCTTTAGAGCAAGAAACACGCTCTTGCTTTCTACAGTCTCTAAGACAGCAGGAAACATGAGTGTGCTGAGAACAAATGAACGGTGTTTCCTACACATATGAACCATATCTAGTTCAACTCTGATTCTAAAACTGAAACAAACCACAGGTCCTCTAAAATCCAATGCTTGTCAGTTAAGATGAGAAACGTGTGAGCTTCGTGAACGATGTAGTTGGTTTGAGCTGAAAAGTGACTGTCCTTACCTGAAACAAAGTAGTGCATGTAGGAAGACACAGAGCCTGGGATTTAACTCCATTTCTGAAGTGAAACACACAACAGAGTTCTCATCCAGTGATCACACTCTGCTTTGGAGCAAGAAGCACTCTCTCGCTTTCCAGATTCTCTAAGACAGCAGGAAACTTGAGTGTGCTGAGAACAAATGAATGTTGTTTCCTAAACATATGGACCATATCTAGTCCAACTCTGCTTCTGAAAATGATACAAAGCACTGGTCCTCTAACATCCAATGCTTGTAAGTTAAGATGAGAAACTTGTGAGCTTCGTGAACGATGTAGTACATTTGAGCTGAAAAGTGACTGCCCTTACCTGAAACAATGTCTTACTTGAAGGAAGACTCAGAGCCTGGGATTTAACTCCATTTCTGAAGTGAAACACACAGCAGAGTTCTCATATATAGATCACACTCTGCTTTAGAGCAAGAAGCACGCTCTTGCATCCTAGAGTCTCTAAGACTGCAGGAAACGTGATTGTGCTCAGAACAAAAGAACGGTGTTTCCTACACATATGACCATATCTAGTTCAAATCTGCCTCTGAAATTGATACAAAGCACGGGTCCTCTAACATCCAGTGCTTGTCAGTTAAGATGAGGAACGTGTGAGCTTCGTGAATGATGTAGATCGTTTGAGCTGTTAGTAACTGCCCTTACCTGAAACGACGTCTTGCTTGTAGGAAGACTCAGAGCCTGGAATTTCACTCCATTTCTGAAGTGAAACACACAGCAGAGTTCACATATATAGATCACACTCTGCTTTAGAGCAAGAAGCACGCTCTAGCTTTCCAGTGTCTCTAAGACAGCAGGAAACTTGAGTGTGCTGAGAACAAATGAATGGTGTTTCCTACAAAACGGACCATATCTAGTCCAGGTCTGCTTCTGAAAATGATACAAAGCACTGGTCCTCTAACATCCAATGCTTGTCAGTTAAGATGAGAATCTTGGGAGCTTCGTGAATGATGTAGTTCCTTTGAGCTGTTAGTGACTGCCCTTACCTGAAACGAAGTCTTGCTTGTAGGAAGATTCAGAGCCTGGGATTTAACTCCATTTCTGAAGTGAAACACACAGCAGAGTTCTCATAAATAGATCACACTCTGCTTTAGAGCAAGAAACACGCTCTTGCTTTCTACAGTCTCTAAGACAGCAGGAAACATGAGTGAGCTGAGAACAAATGAACGGTGTTTCCTACACATACGGACCATATCTAGTTCAACTCTGCTTCTGAAACTGAAAAAAACCACAGGTCCTCTATCATCCAGTGCTTGTTAGTTAAGATGCGAAACGTGTGAGCTTCGTGAACGATTTAGTTGGTTTGAGCTGAAAGTGACGGCCCTTACCTGAAACGAAGTAGTGCTTGTAGGAAGACTCAGAGCCTGGGATTTAACTCCATTTCTGAAGGGCAACACACAGCGTAGTTCTCATCCATGGACCGCACTCTGCTTTAGAGCAGGAAGCACGTTCTTGCTCTCTAGAGTCTCTAATACAGCAGGAAACTTGAGTGTGCTCAGAACAAAAGAATGGTGATTCATACACATACGGACCATATGTAGTTCAACTCTGCTTCTGAAACTGATTCAAAGCACGGGGCCTCTAACATCCAGTGCTTGTCAGTTAAGATGAGAAACGTGTGAGCTTCGTGAATGATGTAGTTCGTTTGAGCTGTTAGTAACTGCCCTTACCTGAAACGAAGTCTTGCTTGTAGGAAGATTCAGAGCCTGGGATTTAACTCCATTTCTGAAGTGAAACACACAGCAGAGTTCTCATATATAGATCACACTCTGCTTTAGAGCAAGAAGCACGCTCTTGCATCCTAGAGTCTCTAAGACAGCAGGAAACATGAGTGTGCTGAGAACAAATGAACGGTGTTTCCTACACATATGAACCATATCTAGTTCAACTCTGATTCTAAAACTGAAACAAACCACAGGTCCTCTAAAATCCAATGCTTGTCAGTTAAGATGAGAAACGTGTGAGCTTCGTGAACGATGTAGTTGGTTTGAGCTGAAAAGTGACTGTCCTTACCTGAAACAAAGTAGTGCATGTAGGAAGACACAGAGCCTGGGATTTAACTCCATTTCTGAAGTGAAACACACAACAGAGTTCTCATCCAGTGATCACACTCTGCTTTGGAGCAAGAAGCACTCTCTCGCTTTCCAGATTCTCTAAGACAGCAGGAAACTTGAGTGTGCTGAGAACAAATGAATGTTGTTTCCTAAACATATGGACCATATCTAGTCCAACTCTGCTTCTGAAAATGATACAAAGCACTGGTCCTCTAACATCCAATGCTTGTAAGTTAAGATGAGAAACTTGTGAGCTTCGTGAACGATGTAGTACGTTTGAGCTGAAAAGTGACTGCCCTTACCTGAAACAATGTCTTACTTGAAGGAAGACTCAGAGCCTGGGATTTAACTCCATTTCTGAAGTGAAACACACAGCAGAGTTCTCATATATAGATCACACTCTGCTTTAGAGCAAGAAGCACGCTCTTGCATCCTAGAGTCTCTAAGACAGCAGGAAACGTGATTGTGCTCAGAACAAAAGAACGGTGTTTCCTACACATATGACAATATCTAGTTCAAATCTGCCTCTGAAATTGATACAAAGCACGGGTCCTCTAACATCCAGTGCTTGTCAGTTAAGATGAGAAACGTGTGAGCTTCATGAATGATGTAGATCGTTTGAGCTGTTAGTAACTGCCCTTACCTGAAACGACGTCTTGCTTGTAGGAAGACTCAGAGCCTGGGATTTCACTCCATTTCTGAAGTGAAACACACAGCAGAGTTCACATATATAGATCACACTCTGCTTTAGAGCAAGAAGCACGCTCTAGCTTTCCAGTGTCTCTAAGACAGCAGGAAACTTGAGTGTGCTGAGAACAAATGAATGGTGTTTCCTACAAAACGGACCATATCTAGTCCAGGTCTGCTTCTGAAACTGATACAAAGCACTGGTCCTCTAACATCCAATGCTTGTCAGTTAAGATGAGAAACGTGTGAGCTTCGTGAATGATGTAGTTGGTTTGAGCTGAAAAGTGACGGCCCTTACCTGAAACGAAGTAGTGCTTGTAGGAAGACACAGAGCCTGGGATTTAACTCCATTTCTGAAGGGCAACACACAGCATAGTTCTCATCCATGGACCGCACTCTGCTTTAGAGCAGGAAGCACGTTCTTGCTTCTAGAGTCTCTAATACAGCAGGAAACTTGAGTGAGCTCAGAAGAAAAGAACGGTGTTTCATACACATACGGACCATATCTAGTTCAACTCTGCTTCGGAAACTGATACAAAGCACGGGTCCTCTAACATAGACTGCTTGTCAGTTAAGATGAGAAACGTGTGAGCTTCGTGAATGATGTAGTTCCTTTGAGCTGTTAGTGACTGCCCTTACCTGAAACGAAGTCTTGCTTGTAGGAAGATTCAGAGCCTGGGATTTAACTCCATTTCTGAAGTGAAACACACAGCAGAGTTCTCATATATAGATCACACTCTGCTTTAGAGCAAGAAACACGCTCTTGCTTTCTACAGTCTCTAAGACAGCAGGAAACATGAGTGTGCTGAGAACAAATGAACGGTGTTTCCTACACATATGAACCATATCTAGTTCAACTCTGATTCTAAAACTGAAACAAACCACAGGTCCTCTAAAATCCAATGCTTGTCAGTTAAGATGAGAAACGTGTGAGCTTCGTGAACGATGTAGTTGGTTTGAGCTGAAAAGTGACTGTCCTTACCTGAAACAAAGTAGTGCATGTAGGAAGACACAGAGCCTGGGATTTAACTCCATTTCTGAAGTGAAACACACAACAGAGTTCTCATCCAGTGATCACACTCTGCTTTGGAGCAAGAAGCACTCTCTCGCTTTCCAGATTCTCTAAGACAGCAGGAAACTTGAGTGTGCTGAGAACAAATGAATGTTGTTTCCTAAACATATGGACCATATCTAGTCCAACTCTGCTTCTGAAAATGATACAAAGCACTGGTCCTCTAACATCCAATGCTTGTAAGTTAAGATGAGAAACTTGTGAGCTTCGTGAACGATGTAGTACGTTTGAGCTGAAAAGTGACTGCCCTTACCTGAAACGAATTCTTGCTTGGAGGAAGACACAGAGCATGGAATTTAACTCCATTTCTGAAGTGAAACACATAACAGAGTTCTCATATATAGATCACACTCTGCTTTAGAGCAAGAAGCACGCTCTTGCTTCCTAGAGTCTCTAAGACAAAAGGAAACATGAGTGTGCTCAGAACAAAGGAACGTTGTTTCTTACACATATGAGCCATATCTAGTTCAACTCTGATTCTGAAACTGAAACAAACCTCAGGTCCTCTATCATCCAGTGCTTGTCAGTTCAGATGAGAAACGTGTGAGCTTGTGAATGATGTAGTTCGTTTGAGCTGTTAGTAACTGTCCTTACCTGAAACAATGTCTTACTTGAAGGAAGACTCAGAGCCTGGGATTTAACTCCATTTCTGAAGTGAAACACACAGCAGAGTTCTCATATATAGATCACACTCTGCTTTAGAGCAAGAAGCACGCTCTTGCATCCTAGAGTCTCTAAGACAGCAGCACACGTGATTGTGCTCAGAACAAAAGAACGGTGTTTCCTACACATATGACCATATCTAGTTCAAATCTGCCTCTGAAATTGATACAAAGCACGGGTCCTCTAACATCCAGTGCTTGTCAGTTAAGATGAGAAACGTGTGAGCTTCGTGAATGATGTAGATCGTTTGAGCTGTTAGTAACTGCCCTTACCTGAAACGACGTCTTGCTTGTAGGAAGACTCAGAGCCTGGGATTTCACTCCATTTCTGAAGTGAAACACACAGCAGAGTTCACATATATAGATCACACTCTGCTTTAGAGCAAGAAGCACGCTCTAGCTTTCCAGTGTCTCTAAGACAGCAGGAAACTTGAGTGTGCTGAGAACAAATGAATGGTGTTTCCTACAAAACGGACCATATCTAGTCCAGGTCTGCTTCTGACACTGATACAAAGCACTGGTCCTCTAACATCCAATGCTTGTCAGTTAAGATGAGAAACGTGTGAGCTTCGTGAATGATGTAGTTGGTTTGAGCTGAAAAGTGACGGCCCTTACCTGAAACGAAGTAGTGCTTGTAGGAAGACACAGAGCCTGGGATTTAACTCCATTTCTGAAGGGCAACACACAGCATAGTTCTCATCCATGGACCGCACTCTGCTTTAGAGCAGGAAGCACGTTCTTGCTTTCTAGAGTCTCTAATACAGCAGGAAACTTGAGTGTGCTCAGAAGAAAAGAACGGTGTTTCATACACATACGGACCATATCTAGTTCAACTCTGCTTCGGAAACTGATACAAAGCACGGGTCCTCTAACATAGAGTGCTTGTCAGTTAAGATGAGAAACGTGTGAGCTTCGTGAATGATGTAGTTCCTTTGAGCTGTTAGTGACTGCCCTTACCTGAAACGAATTCTTGCTTTTAGGAAGACTCAGAGCCTGGGATTTAACTCCATTTCTGAAGTGAAACACACAGCAGAGTTCTCATATATAGATCACACTCTGCTTTAGAGCAAGAAACATGCTCTTGCTTTCTAGATTCTCTAAGACAGCAGGAATCATGAGTGTGCTGAGAACAAATGAACGGTGTTTCCTACACATATGAGCCATATCTAGTTCAACTCTGATTCTAAAACTGAAACAAACCACAGGTCCGCTAAAATCTAATGCTTGTCAGTTAAGATGAGAAACGTGTGAGCTTTGTGAACGATGTAGTTCGTTAGAGCTGAAAAGTGACTGCCCTTACCTGATACAAAGTAGTGCATGTAGGAAGACACAGAGCCTGTGATTTAACTCCATTTCTGAAGTGAAACACACAACAGAGTTCTCATCCAGTGATCACACTCTGCTTTGGAGCAAGAAGCACTCTCTCGCTTTCCAGATTCTCTAAGACAGCAGGAAACTTGAGTGTGCTGAGAACAAATGAATGTTGTTTCCTAAACATATGGACCATATCTAGTCCAACTCTGCTTCTGAAAATGATACAAAGCACTGGTCCTCTAACATCCAATGCTTGTAAGTTAAGATGAGAAACTTGTGAGCTTCGTGAACGATGTAGTACGTTTGAGCTGAAAAGTGACTGCCCTTACCTGAAACGAATTCTTGCTTGGAGGAAGACACAGAGCATGGAATTTAACTCCATTTCTGAAGTGAAACACATAACAGAGTTCTCATATATAGATCACACTCTGCTTTAGAGCAAGAAGCACGCTCTTGCTTCCTAGAGTCTCTAAGACAAAAGGAAACGTGAGTGTGCTCAGAACAAAGGAACGTTGTTTCTTACACATATGAGCCATATCTAGTTCAACTCTGATTCTGAAACTGAAACAAACCTCAGGTCCTCTATCATCCAGTGCTTGTCAGTTCAGATGAGAAACGTGTGAGCTTGTGAATGATGTAGTTCGTTTGAGCTGTTAGTAACTGTCCTTACCTGAAACAATGTCTTACTTGAAGGAAGACTCAGAGCCTGGGATTTAACTCCATTTCTGAAGTGAAACACACAGCAGAGTTCTCATATATAGATCACACTCTGCTTTAGAGCAAGAAGCACGCTCTTGCATCCTAGAGTCTCTAAGACAGCAGCACACGTGATTGTGCTCAGAACAAAAGAACGGTGTTTCCTACACATATGACCATATCTAGTTCAAATCTGCCTCTGAAATTGATACAAAGCACGGGTCCTCTAACATCCAGTGCTTGTCAGTTAAGATGAGAAACGTGTGAGCTTCGTGAATGATGTAGATCGTTTGAGCTGTTAGTAACTGCCCTTACCTGAAACGACGTCTTGCTTGTAGGAAGACTCAGAGCCTGGGATTTCACTCCATTTCTGAAGTGAAACACACAGCAGAGTTCACATATATAGATCACACTCTGCTTTAGAGCAAGAAGCACGCTCTAGCTTTCCAGTGTCTCTAAGACAGCAGGAAACTTGAGTGTGCTGAGAACAAATGAATGGTGTTTCCTACAAAACGGACCATATCTAGTCCAGGTCTGCTTCTGACACTGATACAAAGCACTGGTCCTCTAACATCCAATGCTTGTCAGTTAAGATGAGAAACGTGTGAGCTTCGTGAATGATGTAGTTGGTTTGAGCTGAAAAGTGACGGCCCTTACCTGAAACGAAGTAGTGCTTGTAGGAAGACACAGAGCCTGGGATTTAACTCCATTTCTGAAGGGCAACACACAGCATAGTTCTCATCCATGGACCGCACTCTGCTTTAGAGCAGGAAGCACGTTCTTGCTTTCTAGAGTCTCTAATACAGCAGGAAACTTGAGTGTGCTCAGAAGAAAAGAACGGTGTTTCATACACATACGGACCATATCTAGTTCAACTCTGCTTCGGAAACTGATACAAAGCACGGGTCCTCTAACATAGAGTGCTTGTCAGTTAAGATGAGAAACGTGTGAGCTTCGTGAATGATGTAGTTCCTTTGAGCTGTTAGTGACTGCCCTTACCTGAAACGAATTCTTGCTTTTAGGAAGACTCAGAGCCTGGGATTTAACTCCATTTCTGAAGTGAAACACACAGCAGAGTTCTCATATATAGATCACACTCTGCTTTAGAGCAAGAAACATGCTCTTGCTTTCTAGATTCTCTAAGACAGCAGGAATCATGAGTGTGCTGAGAACAAATGAACGGTGTTTCCTACACATATGAGCCATATCTAGTTCAACTCTGATTCTAAAACTGAAACAAACCACAGGTCCGCTAAAATCTAATGCTTGTCAGTTAAGATGAGAAACGTGTGAGCTTTGTGAATGATGTAGTTCGTTAGAGCTGAAAAGTGACTGCCCTTACCTGATACAAAGTAGTGCTTGTAGGAAGACACAGAGCCTTGGATTTAACTGCATTTTTGAAGGGAAACACACAGCATATTTCTCATCCATGGATAGCACTCTGCTTTAGAGCAAGAAGAATGCTCTTCCTTTCTATAATCTCTAATCCAGCAGGAAACTTGAGTGTGCTCAGAACAAAAGAACGGTGTTTCCTACACATACGGACCATATCTAGTTCAACTCTGCTTCTTAAACTGAAACAAACCACAGGTCCTCTATCATCCAGTGCTTGTCTGTTTTGATGATTAATGTGTGAGCTTCGTGAATGATGTATATCGTTTGAGCTGTTAGTAACTGCCCTTACCTGAAATGATGTCTTACTTGTAGGAAGACTCAGAGCCTGGGATTTAACTCCAATTCTGAAGGGAAACACACAGCATAGTTCTCATCCATGGATCGCACTCTGCTTTAGAGCAAGAAGCACGCTCTTGCTTTCTAGAATCTCTAATACATCAGGAAACTCGAGTGTGCTCAGAACAAAAGAACAGTGTTTCATACACATACGGACCATATCTAGTTCAACTCTGCTTCTGAAACTGATTCAAAGCACGGGTCCTCTAACATCCAGTGCTTGTCAGTTAAGATGAGAAACGTGTGAGCTTCGTGAATGATGTAGTTCGTTTGAGCTGTTAGTAACTGCCCTTACCTGAAACGAAGTCTTGCTTGTAGGAAGATTCAGAGCCTGGGATTTAACTCCATTTCTGAAGTGAAACACACAGCAGAGTTCTCATATATAGATCACACTCTGCTTTAGAGCAAGAAACACGCTCTTGCTTTCTACAGTCTCTAAGACAGCAGGAAACATGAGTGTGCTGAGAACAAATGAACGGTGTTTCCTACACATACGGACCATATCTAGTTCAACTCTGCTTCTGAAACTGAAAAAAACCACAGGTCCTCTATCATCCAGTGCTTGTTAGTTAAGATGCGAAACGTGTGAGCTTCGTGAACGATGTAGTTGGTTTGAGCTGAAAGTGACGGCCCTTACCTGATACGAAGTAGTGCTTGTAGGAAGACTCAGAGCCTGGGATTTAACTCCATTTCTGAAGGGCAACACACAGCGTAGTTCTCATCCATGGACCGCACTCTGCTTTAGAGCAGGAAGCACGTTCTTGCTTTCTAGAGTCTCTAATACAGCAGGAAACTTTAGTGTGCTCAGAACAAAAGAATGGTGTTTCATACACATACGGACCATATCTAGTTCAACTCTGCTTCTGAAACTGATTCAAAGCACGGGGCCTCTAACATCCAGTGCTTGTCAGTTAAGATGAGAAACGTGTGAGCTTCGTGAATGATGTAGTTCGTTTGAGCTGTTAGTAACTGCCCTTACCTGAAACGAAGTCTTGCTTGTAGGAAGATTCAGAGCCTGGGATTTAACTCCATTTCTGAAGTGAAACACACAGCAGAGTTCTCATATATAGATCACACTCTGCTTTAGAGCAAGAAACACGCTCTTGCTTTCTAGAGTCTCTAAGACAGCAGGAAACATGAGTGTGCTGAGAACAAATGAACGGTGTTTCCTACACATATGAACCATATCTAGTTCAACTCTGATTCTAAAACTGAAACAAACCACAGGTCCTCTAAAATCCAATGCTTGGCAGTTAAGATGAGAAACGTGTGAGCTTCGTGAATGATGTAGTTGGTTTGAGCTGAAAAGTGACTGTCCTTACCTGAAACAAAGTAGTGCATGTAGGAAGACACAGAGCCTGGGATTTAACTCCATTTCTGAAGTGAAACACAAAACAGAGTTCTCATCCAGTTATCACACTCTGCTTTAGAGCATGAAGCACGCTCTTGCTTTCCAGAGTCTCTAATACAACAGGAAATGTGAGTGTGCTCAGAATAAAAGAGTGGTGTTTCCTATACATACGGACCATATCTAGTCCAACTCTGCCTCTGAAATTGATACAAAGCACAGGTCCTCTAACATCCAATGCTTGTCATTTAAGATGAGAAACGTGTGAGCTTCGTGAACGATGTAGTTGGTTTGAGCTGAAAAGGGACTGCCCTTACCTGAAACGAATTCTTGCTTGGAGGAAGACACAGAGCATGGAATTTAACTCCATTTCTGAATTGAAACACACAACAGAGTTCTCATATATAGATCACACTCTGCTTTAGAACAAGAAGCACGCTCTTGCTTCCTAGAGTCTCTAAGACAAAAGGGAACGTGAGTGTGCTCAGAACAAAGGAACATTGTTTCCTACACATATGAGCCATATCTAGGTCAACTCTGATTCTAAAACTGAAACAAACCACGGGTCCTCTAACATCCAATGCTTGTCAGTTAAGATGAGAAACGTGTGAGCTTCTTGAACGATATAGTTCGTTTGAGCTGAAAAGTGACTGCCCTTACCTGAAACGAAGTGGTGTTTGTAGGAAGACACAGAGCCTGGAATTTAACTCTATTTCTGAAGGGAAACACAGCATAGTTCTCATCCATGGATCGCACACTGCTTTAGACCAGGAAGCCCGTTCTTGCTTTCTAGAGTCTCTAATACAGCAGGAAACGTGAGTGTGCCCAGAACAAAAGAACGGTGTTTCTTACACATACGGACCATATCTAATTCAACTCTGCTTCTGAAACTGAAACAAACCTCAGGTCCTCTATCATCCAGTGCTTGTCAGTTCAGATGAGAAACGTGTGAGCTTGTGAATGATGTAGTTCGTTTGAGCTGTTAGTAACTGTCCTTACCTGAAACAATGTCTTACTTGAAGGAAGACTCAGAGCCTGGGATTTAACTCCATTTCTGAAGTGAAACACACAGCAGAGTTCTCATATATAGATCACACTCTGCTTTAGAGCAAGAAGCACGCTCTTGCATCCTAGAGTCTCTAAGACAGCAGGAAACGTGATTGTGCTCAGAACAAAAGAACGGTGTTTCCTACACATATGAGCCATATCTAGTTCAACTCTGCCTCTGAAATTGATACAAAGCACGGTTCCTCTAACATCCAGTGCTTGTCAGTTAAGATGAGAAACGTGTGAGCTTCATGAATGATGTAGATCGTTTGAGCTGTTAGTAACTGCCCTTACCTGAAACGACGTCTTGCTTGTAGGAAGACTCAGAGCCTGGGATTTCACTCCATTTCTGAAGTGAAACACACAGCAGAGTTCACATATATAGATCACACTCTGCTTTAGAGCAAGAAGCACGCTCTAGCTTTCCAGTGTCTCTAAGACAGCAGGAAACTTGAGTGTGCTGAGAACAAATGAATGGTGTTTCCTACAAAACGGACCATATCTAGTCCAGGTCTGCTTCTGAAACTGATACAAAGCACTGGTCCTCTAACATCCAATGCTTGTCAGTTAAAATGAGAAACGTGTGAGCTTCGTCAAAGATGTAGATCGTTTGAGCTGAAAAGTGACTGCCCTTACCTGAAACGAAGTAGTGTTTGTAGGAAGACGCAGAGCCTGGGATTTAACTCCATTTCTGAAGGGCAACACACAGCATAGTTCTCATCCATGGACCGCACTCTGCTTTAGAGCAGGAAGCACGTTCTTGCTTTTTAGCGTCTCTAATACAGCAGGAAACTTGAGTGTGCTCAGAAGAAAAGAACGGTGTTTCATACACATACGGACCATATCTAGTTCAACTCTGCTTCTGAAACTGATACAAAGCACGGGTCCTCTAACATAGAGTGCTTGTCAGTTAAGATGAGAAACGTGTGAGCTTTGTGAATGATGTACTTCCTTTGAGCTGTTAGTGACTGCCCTTACCTGAAACGAAGTCTTGCTTGTAGGAAGACTCAGAGCCTGGGATTTAACTCCATTTCTGAAGTGAAACACACAGCAGAGTTCTCATATATAGATCACACTCTGCTTTAGAGTAAGAAACATGCTCTTGCTTTCTAGAGTCTCTAAGACAGCAGGAATCATGAGTGTGCTGAGAACAAATGAACGGTGTTTCCTACACATATGAGCCATATCTAGTTCAACTCTGATTCTAAAACTGAAACAAACCACAGGTCCGCTAAAATCTAATGCTTGTCAGTTAAGATGAGAAACGTGTGAGCTTTGTGAACGATGTAGTTCGTTAGAGCTGAAAAGTGACTGCCCTTACCTGATACAAAGTAGTGCTTGTAGGAAGACACAGAGCCTGGGCTTTAACTCCCTTTCTGAAGGGAAACACACAGCATATTCTCATCCATGGATCGCACTCTGCTTTAGAGCCAGAAGAATGCTCTTCCTTTCTATAACCTCTAATCCAGCAGGAAACTTGAGTGTGCTCAGAACAAAAGAACGGTGTTTCCTACACATACGGACCATATCTAGTTCAACTCTGCTTCTTAAACTGAAACAAACCACATGTCCTCTATCATCCAGTGCTTGTCAGTTAAGATGATTAACGTGTGAGCTTCGTGAATGTTGTTGTTCGTTATAGCTGTTAGTAACTGCCCTTACCTGAAATGATGTCTTACTTGTAGGAAGACTCAGAGCCTGGGATTTAACTCCAATTCTGAAGGGAAACACACAGCATAGTTCTCATCCATGGATCGCACTCTGCTTTAGAGCAAGAAGCACGCTCTTGCTTTCTAGAATCTCTAATACATCAGGAAACTCGAGTGTGCTCAGAACAAAAGAACAGTGTTTCCTATACATATGGACCATATGTAGTCCAACTCTGCCTCTGAAATTGATACAAAGCACTGGCCCTCTAACATCCAATGCTTGTCAGTTAAGATGAGAAACGTGTGAGCATCGTGAACGATGTAGTTCGTTTGAGCTGAAAAGTGACTGCCCTTACCTGAAACAAAGTAGTGCACGTAGGAAGAAACAGAGCTTGGGATTTAACTCCAATTCTGAAGCAAAACACACAGCATAGTTCTCATCCATGGATCGCACTCTGCTTTAGAGCTAGAAGCACGCTCTTGCTTTCTAGAATCTCTAATACATCAGGAAACTTGAGTGTGCTGAGAACAAATGAACGGTGTTTCCTACACATACGGACCATATCTAGTTCAACTCTGCTTCTGAAACTGAAAAAAACCACAGGTCCTCTATCATCCAGTGCTTGTTAGTTAAGATGCGAAACGTGTGAGCTTCGTGAACGATGTAGTTGGTTTGAGCTGAAAGTGACGGCCCTTACCTGATACGAAGTAGTGCTTGTAGGAAGACTCAGAGCCTGGGATTTAACTCCATTTCTGAAGGGCAACACACAGCGTAGTTCTCATCCATGGACCGCACTCTGCTTTAGAGCAGGAAGCACGTTCTTGCTTTCTAGAGTCTCTAATACAGCAAGAAACTTTAGTGTGCTCAGAACAAAAGAATGGTGTTTCATACACATACGGACCATATCTAGTTCAACTCTGCTTCCCTAAACTGAAACAAACCACAGGTCCTCTATCATCCAGTGCTTGTCAGTTAAGATGATTAACGTGTGAGCTTCATGAATGATGTAGTTCGTTTGAGCTGTTAGTAACTGCCCTTACCTGAAATGATGTCTTACTTGTAGGAAGACTCAGAGCCTGGGATTTAACTCCAATTCTGAAGGGAAACACACAGCATAGTTCTCATTCATGGATCGCACTCTGCTTTAGAGCAAGAAGCACGCTCTTGCTTTCCAGAATCTCTAATACATCAGGAAACTTGAGTGTGCTCAGAACAAAAGAACAGTGTTTCCTAAACATATGGACCATATGTAGTCCAACTCTGCCTCTGAAATTGATACAAAGCACTGGCCCTCTAACATCCAATGCTTGTCATTTAAGATGAGAAACGTGTGAGCATCGTGAACGATGTAGTTCATTTGAGCTGAAAAGTGACTGCCCTTACCTGAAACAAAGTAGTGCACGTAGGAAGAAACAGAGCTTGGGATTTAACTCCAATTCTGAAGCAAAACACACAGCATAGTTCTCATCCATGGATCACACTCTGCTTTAGAGCAAGAAGCACGCTCTTGCTTTCTAGAATCTCTAATACATCAGGAAACTTGAGTGTGCTCAGAACAAAAGAATGGTGTTTCATACACATACGGACCATATCTAGTTCAACTCTGATTCTGAAACTGAAACAAACCTCAGGTCCTCTATCATCCAGTGCTTGTCAGTTCAGATGAGAAACGTGTGAGCTTGTGAATGATGTAGTTCGTTTGAGCTGTTAGTAACTGTCCTTACCTGAAACAATGTCTTACTTGAAGGAAGACTCAGAGCCTGGGATTTAACTCCATTTCTGAAGTGAAACACACAGCAGAGTTCTCATATATAGATCACACTCTGCTTTAGAGCAAGAGGCACGCTCTTGCATCCTAGAGTCTCTAAGACTGCAGGAAACGTGATTGTGCTCAGAACAAAAGAACGGTGTTTCCTACACATATGACCATATCTAGTTCAAATCTGCCTCTGAAATTGATACAAAGCACGGGTCCTCTAACATCCAGTGCTTGTCAGTTAAGATGAGAAACGTGTGAGCTTCGTGAATGATGTAGTTCGTTTGAGCTGTTAGTAACTGCCCTTACCTGAAACGAAGTATTGCTTGTAGGAAGATTCAGAGCCTGGGATTTAACTCCATTTCTGAAGTGAAACACACAG
Source organism: Onychomys leucogaster (assembly GCA_949786385.1). Classification (NCBI taxonomy): domain Eukaryota; kingdom Metazoa; phylum Chordata; class Mammalia; order Rodentia; family Cricetidae; genus Onychomys; species Onychomys leucogaster. The sequence continues at coordinate 2,635,510 of CATKUP010000054.1, forward strand.
CAGAGTTCACATATATAGATCACACTCTGCTTTAGAGCAAGAAGCACGCTCTAGCTTTCCAGTGTCTCTAAGACAGCAGGAAACTTGAGTGTGCTGAGAACAAATGAATGGTGTTTCCTACAAAACGGACCATATCTAGTCCAGGTCTGATTCTGAAACTGATACAAAGCACTGGTCCTCTAACATCCAATGCTTGTCAGTTAAGATGAGAAACGTGGGAGCTTCGTGAATGATGTAGTTGGTTTGAGCTGAAAAGTTACGGCCCTTACCTGAAACGAAGTAGTGCTTGTAGGAAGACACAGAGCCTGGGATTTAACTCCATTTCTGAAGGGCAACACACAGCATAGTTCTCATCCATGGACCGCACTCTGCTTTAGAGCAGGAAGCACGTTCTTGCTTTCTAGAGTCTCTAATACAGCAGGAAACTTGAGTGTGCTCAGAAGAAAAGAACGGTGTTTCATACACATACGGACCATATCTAGTTCAACTCTGCTTCGGAAACTGATACAAAGCACGGGTCCTCTAACATAGAGTGCTTGTCAGTTAAGATGAGAAACGTGTGAGCTTCGTGAATGATGTAGTTCTTTGAGCTGTTAGTGACTGCCCTTACCTGAAACGAAGTCTTGCTTGTAGGAAGATTCAGAGCCTGGGATTTAACTCCATTTCTGAAGTGAAACACACAGCAGAGTTCTCATATATAGATCACACTCTGCTTTAGAGCAAGAAACACGCTCTTGCTTTCTACAGTCTCTAAGACAGCAGGAAACATGAGTGTGCTGAGAACAAATGAACGGTGTTTCCTACACATACGGACCATATCTAGTTCAACTCTGCTTCTGAAACTGAAAAAAACCACAGGTCCTCTATCATCCAGTGCTTGTTAGTTAAGATGCGAAACGTGTGAGCTTCGTGAACGATTTAGTTGGTTTGAGCAAAAGTGACGGCCCTTACCTGAAACGAAGTAGTGCTTGTAGGAAGACTCAGAGCCTGGGATTTAACTCCATTTCTGAAGGGCAACACACAGCGTAGTTCTCATCCATGGACCGCACTCTGCTTTAGAGCAGGAAGCACGTTCTTGCTCTCTAGAGTCTCTAATACAGCAGGAAACTTGAGTGTGCTCAGAACAAAAGAATGGTGTTTCATACACATACGGACCATATCTAGTTCAACTCTGCTTCTGAAACTGATTCAAAGCACGGGGCCTCTAACATCCAGTGCTTGTCAGTTAAGATGAGAAACGTGTGAGCTTCGTGAATGATGTAGTTCGTTTGAGCTGTTAGTAACTGCCCTTACCTGAAACGAAGTCTTGCTTGTAGGAAGATTCAGAGCCTGGGATTTAACTCCATTTCTGAAGTGAAACACACAGCAGAGTTCTCATATATAGATCACACTCTGCTTTAGAGCAAGAAGCACGCTCTTGCATCCTAGAGTCTCTAAGACAGCAGGAAACGTGATTGTGCTCAGAACAAAAGAACGGTGTTTCCTACACATATGACCATATCTAGTTCAAATCTGCCTCTGAAATTGATACAAAGCACGGGTCCTCTAACATCCAGTGCTTGTCAGTTAAGATGAGAAACGTGTGAGCTTCGTGAATGATGTAGATCGTTTGAGCTGTTAGTAACTGCCCTTACCTGAAACGACGTCTTGCTTGTAGGAAGACTCAGAGCCTGGGATTTCACTCCATTTCTGAAGTGAAACACACAGCAGAGTTCACATATATAGATCACACTCTGCTTTAGAGCAAGAAGCACGCTCTAGCTTTCCAGTGTCTCTAAGACAGCAGGAAACTTGAGTGTGCTGAGAACAAATGAATGGTGTTTCCTACAAAACGGACCATATCTAGTCCAGGTCTGCTTCTGAAACTGATACAAAGCACTGGTCCTCTAACATCCAATGCTTGTCAGTTAAGATGAGAAACGTGTGAGCTTCGTGAATGATGTAGTTGGTTTGAGCTGAAAAGTGACGGCCCTTACCTGAAATGAAGTAGTGCTTGTAGGAAGACACAGAGCCTGGGATTTAACTCCATTTCTGAAGGGCAACACACAGCATAGTTCTCATCCATGGACCGCACTCTGCTTTAGAGCAGGAAGCACGTTCTTGCTTTCTAGAGTCTCTAATACAGCAGGAAACTTGAGTGTGCTCAGAAGAAAAGAACGGTGTTTCATACACATACGGACCATATCTAGTTCAACTCTGCTTCTGAAACTGATTCAAAGCACGGTTCCTCTAACATCCAGTGCTTGTCAGTTAAGATGAGAAACGTGTGAGCTTCGTGAATGATGTAGTTCGTTTGAGCTGTTAGTAACTGCCCTTACCTGAAACGAAGTCTTGCTTGTAGGAAGATTCAGATCCTGGGATTTAACTCCATTTCTGAAGTGAAACACACAGCAGAGTTCTCATATATAGATCACACTCTGCTTTAGAGCAAGAAACACGCTCTTGCTTTCTACAGTCTCTAAGACAGCAGGAAACATGAGTGTGCTGAGAACAAATGAACGGTGTTTCCTACACATATGAACCATATCTATTTCAACTCTGATTCTAAAACTGAAACAAACCACAGGTCCTCTAAAATCCAATGCTTGTCAGTTAAGATGAGAAACGTGTGAGCTTCGTGAACGATGTAGTTGGTTTGAGCTGAAAAGTGACTGTCCTTACCTGAAACAAAGTAGTGCATGTAGGAAGACACAGAGCCTGGGATTTAACTCCATTTCTGAAGTGAAACACACAACAGAGTTCTCATCCAGTGATCACACTCTGCTTTGGAGCAAGAAGCACTCTCTCGCTTTCCAGATTCTCTAAGACAGCAGGAAACTTGAGTGTGCTGAGAACAAATGAATGTTGTTTCCTAAACATATGGACCATATCTAGTTCAACTCTGCTTCTGAAACTGATTCAAAGCACGGGGCCTCTAACATCCAGTGCTTGTCAGTTAAGATGAGAAACGTGTGAGCTTCGTGAATGATGTAGTTCGTTTGAGCTGTTAGTAACTGCCCTTACCTGAAACGAAGTCTTGCTTGTAGGAAGATTCAGAGCCTGGGATTTAACTCCATTTCTGAAGTGAAACACACAGCAGACTTCTCATATATAGATCACACTCTGCTTTAGAGCAAGAAGCACGCTCTTGCATCCTAGAGTCTCTAAGACAGCAGGAAACGTGATTGTGCTCAGAACAAAAGAACGGTGTTTCCTACACATATGACCATATCTAGTTCAAATCTGCCTCTGAAATTGATACAAAGCACGGGTCCTCTAACATCCAGTGCTTGTCAGTTAAGATGAGAAACGTGTGAGCTTCGTGAATGATGTAGATCGTTTGAGCTGTTAGTAACTGCCCTTACCTGAAACGACGTCTTGCTTGTAGGAAGACTCAGAGCCTGGGATTTCACTCCATTTCTGAAGTGAAACACACAGCAGAGTTCACATATATAGATCACACTCTGCTTTAGAGCAAGAAGCACGCTCTAGCTTTCCAGTGTCTCTAAGACAGCAGGAAACTTGAGTGTGCTGAGAACAAATGAATGGTGTTTCCTACAAAACGGACCATATCTAGTCCAGGTCTGCTTCTGAAACTGATACAAAGCACTGGTCCTCTAACATCCAATGCTTGTCAGTTAAGATGAGAAACGTGTGAGCTTCGTGAATGATGTAGTTGGTTTGAGCTGAAAAGTGACGGCCCTTACCTGAAATGAAGTAGTGCTTGTAGGAAGACACAGAGCCTGGGATTTAACTCCATTTCTGAAGGGCAACACACAGCATAGTTCTCATCCATGGACCGCACTCTGCTTTAGAGCAGGAAGCACGTTCTTGCTTTCTAGAGTCTCTAATACAGCAGGAAACTTGAGTGTGCTCAGAAGAAAAGAACGGTGTTTCATACACATACGGACCATATCTAGTTCAACTCTGCTTCTGAAACTGATTCAAAGCACGGTTCCTCTAACATCCAGTGCTTGTCAGTTAAGATGAGAAACGTGTGAGCTTCGTGAATGATGTAGTTCGTTTGAGCTGTTAGTAACTGCCCTTACCTGAAACGAAGTCTTGCTTGTAGGAAGATTCAGATCCTGGGATTTAACTCCATTTCTGAAGTGAAACACACAGCAGAGTTCTCATATATAGATCACACTCTGCTTTAGAGCAAGAAACACGCTCTTGCTTTCTACAGTCTCTAAGACAGCAGGAAACATGAGTGTGCTGAGAACAAATGAACGGTGTTTCCTACACATATGAACCATATCTATTTCAACTCTGATTCTAAAACTGAAACAAACCACAGGTCCTCTAAAATCCAATGCTTGTCAGTTAAGATGAGAAACGTGTGAGCTTCGTGAACGATGTAGTTGGTTTGAGCTGAAAAGTGACTGTCCTTACCTGAAACAAAGTAGTGCATGTAGGAAGACACAGAGCCTGGGATTTAACTCCATTTCTGAAGTGAAACACACAACAGAGTTCTCATCCAGTGATCACACTCTGCTTTGGAGCAAGAAGCACTCTCTCGCTTTCCAGATTCTCTAAGACAGCAGGAAACTTGAGTGTGCTGAGAACAAATGAATGTTGTTTCCTAAACATATGGACCATATCTAGTCCAACTCTGCTTCTGAAAATGATACAAAGCACTGGTCCTCTAACATCCAATGCTTGTAAGTTAAGATGAGAAACTTGTGAGCTTCGTGAACGATGTAGTACGTTTGAGCTGAAAAGTGACTGCCCTTACCTGAAACAATGTCTTACTTGAAGGAAGACTCAGAGCCTGGGATTTAACTCCATTTCTGAAGTGAAACACACAGCAGAGTTCTCATATATAGATCACACTCTGCTTTAGAGCAAGAAGCACGCTCTTGCATCCTAGAGTCTCTAAGACTGCAGGAAACGTGATTGTGCTCAGAACAAAAGAACGGTGTTTCCTACACATATGACCATATCTAGTTCAAATCTGCCTCTGAAATTGATACAAAGCACGGGTCCTCTAACATCCAGTGCTTGTCAGTTAAGATGAGGAACGTGTGAGCTTCGTGAATGATGTAGATCGTTTGAGCTGTTAGTAACTGCCCTTACCTGAAACGACGTCTTGCTTGTAGGAAGACTCAGAGCCTGGAATTTCACTCCATTTCTGAAGTGAAACACACAGCAGAGTTCACATATATAGATCACACTCTGCTTTAGAGCAAGAAGCACGCTCTAGCTTTCCAGTGTCTCTAAGACAGCAGGAAACTTGAGTGTGCTGAGAACAAATGAATGGTGTTTCCTACAAAACGGACCATATCTAGTCCAGGTCTGCTTCTGAAAATGATACAAAGCACTGGTCCTCTAACATCCAATGCTTGTCAGTTAAGATGAGAATCTTGGGAGCTTCGTGAATGATGTAGTTCCTTTGAGCTGTTAGTGACTGCCCTTACCTGAAACGAAGTCTTGCTTGTAGGAAGATTCAGAGCCTGGGATTTAACTCCATTTCTGAAGTGAAACACACAGCAGAGTTCTCATAAATAGATCACACTCTGCTTTAGAGCAAGAAACACGCTCTTGCTTTCTACAGTCTCTAAGACAGCAGGAAACATGAGTGAGCTGAGAACAAATGAACGGTGTTTCCTACACATACGGACCATATCTAGTTCAACTCTGCTTCTGAAACTGAAAAAAACCACAGGTCCTCTATCATCCAGTGCTTGTTAGTTAAGATGCGAAACGTGTGAGCTTCGTGAACGATGTAGTTGGTTTGAGCTGAAAAGTGACTGTCCTTACCTGAAACAAAGTAGTGCATGTAGGAAGACACAGAGCCTGGGATTTAACTCCATTTCTGAAGTGAAACACACAACAGAGTTCTCATCCAGTGATCACACTCTGCTTTGGAGCAAGAAGCACTCTCTCGCTTTCCAGATTCTCTAAGACAGCAGGAAACTTGAGTGTGCTGAGAACAAATGAATGTTGTTTCCTAAACATATGGACCATATCTAGTCCAACTCTGCTTCTGAAAATGATACAAAGCACTGGTCCTCTAACATCCAATGCTTGTAAGTTAAGATGAGAAACTTGTGAGCTTCGTGAATGATGTAGTACGTTTGAGCTGAAAAGTGACTGCCCTTACCTGAAACAATGTCTTACTTGAAGGAAGACTCAGAGCCTGGGATTTAACTCCATTTCTGAAGTGAAACACACAGCAGAGTTCTCATATATAGATCACACTCTGCTTTAGAGCAAGAAGCACGCTCTTGCATCCTAGAGTCTCTAAGACTGCAGGAAACGTGATTGTGCTCAGAACAAAAGAACGGTGATTCCTACACATATGACCATATCTAGTTCAAATCTGCCTCTGAAATTGATACAAAGCACGCGTCCTCTAACATCCAGTGCTTGTCAGTTAAGATGAGAAACGTGTGAGCTTCGTGAATGATGTAGATCGTTTGAGCTGTTAGTAACTGCCCTTACCTGAAACGACGTCTTGCTTGTAGGAAGACTCAGAGCCTGGAATTTCACTCCATTTCTGAAGTGAAACACACAGCAGAGTTCACATATATAGATCACACTCTGCTTTAGAGCAAGAAGCACGCTCTAGCTTTCCAGTGTCTCTAAGACAGCAGGAAACTTGAGTGTGCTGAGAACAAATGAATGGTGTTTCCTACAAAACGGACCATATCTAGTCCAGGTCTGCTTCTGAAAATGATACAAAGCACTGGTCCTCTAACATCCAATGCTTGTCAGTTAAGATGAGAAACTTGGGAGCTTCGTGAATGATGTAGTTCCTTTGAGCTGTTAGTGACTGCCCTTACCTGAAACGAAGTCTTGCTTGTAGGAAGATTCAGAGCCTGGGATTTAACTCCATTTCTGAAGTGAAACACACAGCAGAGTTCTCATATATAGATCACACTCTGCTTTAGAGCAAGAAACACGCTCTTGCTTTCTACAGTCTCTAAGACAGCAGGAAACATGAGTGAGCTGAGAACAAATGAACGGTGTTTCCTACACATACGGACCATATCTAGTTCAACTCTGCTTCTGAAACTGAAAAAAACCACAGGTCCTCTATCATCCAGTGCTTGTTAGTTAAGATGCGAAACGTGTGAGCTTCGTGAACGATGTAGTTGGTTTGAGCTGAAAGTGACGGCCCTTACCTGAAACGAAGTAGTGCTTGTAGGAAGACTCAGAGCCTGGGATTTAACTCCATTTCTGAAGGGCAACACACAGCGTAGTTCTCATCCATGGACCGCACTCTGCTTTAGAGCAGGAAGCACGTTCTTGCTCTCTAGAGTCTCTAATACAGCAGGAAACTTGAGTGTGCTCAGAACAAAAGAATGGTGATTCATACACATACGGACCATATGTAGTTCAACTCTGCTTCTGAAACTGATTCAAAGCAAGGGTCCTCTAACATCCAGTGCTTGTCAGTTAAGATGAGAAACGTGTGAGCTTCGTGAATGATGTAGTTCGTTTGAGCTGTTAGTAACTGCCCTTACCTGAAACGAAGTCTTGCTTGTAGGAAGATTCAGAGCCTGGGATTTAACTCCATTTCTGAAGTGAAACACACAGCAGAGTTCTCATATATAGATCACACTCTGCTTTAGAGCAAGAAGCACGCTCTTGCATCCTAGAGTCTCTAAGACAGCAGGAAACGTGATTGTGCTCAGAACAAAAGAACGGTGTTTCCTACACATATGACCATATCTAGTTCAAATCTGCCTCTGAAATTGATACAAAGCACGGGTCCTCTAATATCCAGTGCTTGTCAGTTAAGATGAGAAACGTGTGAGCTTCGTGAATGATGTAGATCGTTTGAGCTGTTAGTAACTGCCCTTACCTGAAACGACGTCTTGCTTGTAGGAAGACTCAGAGCCTGGGATTTCACTCCATTTCTGAAGTGAAACACACAGCAGAGTTCACATATATAGATCACACTCTGCTTTAGAGCAAGAAGCACGCTCTAGCTTTCCAGTGTCTCTAAGACAGCAGGAAACTTGAGTGTGCTGAGAACAAATGAATGGTGTTTCCTACACAACGGACCATATCTAGTCCAGGTCTGCTTCTGAAACTGATACAAAGCACTGGTCCTCTAACATCCAATGCTTGTCAGTTAAGATGAGAAACGTGGGAGCTTCGTGAATGATGTAGTTGGTTTGAGCTGAAAAGTGACGGCCCTTACCTGAAACGAAGTAGTGCTTGTAGGAAGACACAGAGCCTGGGATTTAACTCCATTTCTGAAGGGCAACACACAGCATAGTTCTCATCCATGGACCGCACTCTGCTTTAGAGCAGGAAGCACGTTCTTGCTTTCTAGAGTCTCTAATACAGCAGGAAACTTGAGTGTGCTCAGAAGAAAAGAACGGTGTTTCATACACATACGGACCATATCTAGTTCAACTCTGCTTCGGAAACTGATACAAAGCACGGGTCCTCTAACATAGAGTGCTTGTCAGTTAAGATGAGAAACGTGTGAGCTTCGTGAATGATGTAGTTCCTTTGAGCTGTTAGTGACTGCCCTTACCTGAAACGAAGTCTTGCTTGTAGGAAGATTCAGAGCCTGGGATTTAACTCCATTTCTGAAGTGAAACACACAGCAGAGTTCTCATATATAGATCACACTCTGCTTTAGAGCAAGAAACACGCTCTTGCTTTCTACAGTCTCTAAGACAGCAGGAAACATGAGTGTGCTGAGAACAAATGAACGGTGTTTCCTACACATACGGACCATATCTAGTTCAACTCTGCTTCTGAAACTGAAAAAAACCACAGGTCCTCTATCATCCAGTGCTTGTTAATTAAGATGCGAAACGTGTGAGCTTCGTGAACGATTTAGTTGGTTTGAGCTGAAAGTGACGGCCCTTACCTGAAACGAAGTAGTGCTTGTAGGAAGACTCAGAGCCTGGGATTTAACTCCATTTCTGAAGGGCAACACACAGCGTAGTTCTCATCCATGGACCGCACTCTGCTTTAGAGCAGGAAGCACGTTCTTGCTCTCTAGAGTCTCTAATACAGCAGGAAACTTGAGTGTGCTCAGAACAAAAGAATGGTGTATCATACACATACGGACCATATCTAGTTCAACTCTGCTTCTGAAACTGATTCAAAGCACGGGGCCTCTAACATCCAGTGCTTGTCAGTTAAGATGAGAAACGTGTGAGCTTCGTGAATGATGTAGTTCGTTTGAGCTGTTAGTAACTGCCCTTACCTGAAACGAAGTCTTGCTTGTAGGAAGATTCAGAGCCTGGGATTTAACTCCATTTCTGAAGTGAAACACACAGCAGAGTTCTCATATATAGATCACACTCTGCTTTAGAGCAAGAAGCACGCTCTTGCATCCTAGAGTCTCTAAGACAGCAGGAAACGTGATTGTGCTCAGAACAAAAGAACGGTGTTTCCTACACATATGACAATATCTAGTTCAAATCTGCCTCTGAAATTGATACAAAGCACGGGTCCTCTAACATCCAGTGCTTGTCAGTTAAGATGAGAAACGTGTGAGCTTCATGAATGATGTAGATCGTTTGAGCTGTTAGTAACTGCCCTTACCTGAAACGACGTCTTGCTTGTAGGAAGACTCAGAGCCTGGGATTTCACTCCATTTCTGAAGTGAAACACACAGCAGAGTTCACATATATAGATCACACTCTGCTTTAGAGCAAGAAGCACGCTCTAGCTTTCCAGTGTCTCTAAGACAGCAGGAAACTTGAGTGTGCTGAGAACAAATGAATGGTGTTTCCTACAAAACGGACCATATCTAGTCCAGGTCTGCTTCTGAAACTGATACAAAGCACTGGTCCTCTAACATCCAATGCTTGTCAGTTAAGATGAGAAAGGTGTGAGCTTCGTGAATGATGTAGTTGGTTTGAGCTGAAAAGTGACGGCCCTTACCTGAAACGAAGTAGTGCTTGTAGGAAGACACAGAGCCTGGGATTTAACTCCATTTCTGAAGGGCAACACACAGCATAGTTCTCATCCATGGACCGCACTCTGCTTTAGAGCAGGAAGCACGTTCTTGCTTCTAGAGTCTCTAATACAGCAGGAAACTTGAGTGAGCTCAGAAGAAAAGAACGGTGTTTCATACACATACGGACCATATCTAGTTCAACTCTGCTTCGGAAACTGATACAAAGCACGGGTCCTCTAACATAGACTGCTTGTCAGTTAAGATGAGAAACGTGTGAGCTTCGTGAATGATGTAGTTCCTTTGAGCTGTTAGTGACTGCCCTTACCTGAAACGAAGTCTTGCTTGTAGGAAGATTCAGAGCCTGGGATTTAACTCCATTTCTGAAGTGAAACACACAGCAGAGTTCTCATATATAGATCACACTCTGCTTTAGAGCAAGAAACACGCTCTTGCTTTCTACAGTCTCTAAGACAGCAGGAAACATGAGTGTGCTGAGAACAAATGAACGGTGTTTCCTACACATATGAACCATATCTAGTTCAACTCTGATTCTAAAACTGAAACAAACCACAGGTCCTCTAAAATCCAATGCTTGTCAGTTAAGATGAGAAACGTGTGAGCTTCGTGAACGATGTAGTTGGTTTGAGCTGAAAAGTGACTGTCCTTACCTGAAACAAAGTAGTGCATGTAGGAAGACACAGAGCATGGAATTTAACTCCATTTCTGAAGTGAAACACATAACAGAGTTCTCATATATAGATCACACTCTGCTTTAGAGCAAGAAGCACGCTCTTGCTTCCTAGAGTCTCTAAGACAAAAGGAAACGTGAGTGTGCTCAGAACAAAGGAACGTTGTTTCTTACACATATGAGCCATATCTAGTTCAACTCTGATTCTGAAACTGAAACAAACCTCAGGTCCTCTATCATCCAGTGCTTGTCAGTTCAGATGAGAAACGTGTGAGCTTGTGAATGATGTAGTTCGTTTGAGCTGTTAGTAACTGTCCTTACCTGAAACAATGTCTTACTTGAAGGAAGACTCAGAGCCTGGGATTTAACTCCATTTCTGAAGTGAAACACACAGCAGAGTTCTCATATATAGATCACACTCTGCTTTAGAGCAAGAAGCACGCTCTTGCATCCTAGAGTCTCTAAGACAGCAGCACACGTGATTGTGCTCAGAACAAAAGAACGGTGTTTCCTACACATATGACCATATCTAGTTCAAATCTGCCTCTGAAATTGATACAAAGCACGGGTCCTCTAACATCCAGTGCTTGTCAGTTAAGATGAGAAACGTGTGAGCTTCGTGAATGATGTAGATCGTTTGAGCTGTTAGTAACTGCCCTTACCTGAAACGACGTCTTGCTTGTAGGAAGACTCAGAGCCTGGGATTTCACTCCATTTCTGAAGTGAAACACACAGCAGAGTTCACATATATAGATCACACTCTGCTTTAGAGCAAGAAGCACGCTCTAGCTTTCCAGTGTCTCTAAGACAGCAGGAAACTTGAGTGTGCTGAGAACAAATGAATGGTGTTTCCTACAAAACGGACCATATCTAGTCCAGGTCTGCTTCTGACACTGATACAAAGCACTGGTCCTCTAACATCCAATGCTTGTCAGTTAAGATGAGAAACGTGTGAGCTTCGTGAATGATGTAGTTGGTTTGAGCTGAAAAGTGACGGCCCTTACCTGAAACGAAGTAGTGCTTGTAGGAAGACACAGAGCCTGGGATTTAACTCCATTTCTGAAGGGCAACACACAGCATAGTTCTCATCCATGGACCGCACTCTGCTTTAGAGCAGGAAGCACGTTCTTGCTTTCTAGAGTCTCTAATACAGCAGGAAACTTGAGTGTGCTCAGAAGAAAAGAACGGTGTTTCATACACATACGGACCATATCTAGTTCAACTCTGCTTCGGAAACTGATACAAAGCACGGGTCCTCTAACATAGAGTGCTTGTCAGTTAAGATGAGAAACGTGTGAGCTTCGTGAATGATGTAGTTCCTTTGAGCTGTTAGTGACTGCCCTTACCTGAAACGAATTCTTGCTTTTAGGAAGACTCAGAGCCTGGGATTTAACTCCATTTCTGAAGTGAAACACACAGCAGAGTTCTCATATATAGATCACACTCTGCTTTAGAGCAAGAAACATGCTCTTGCTTTCTAGATTCTCTAAGACAGCAGGAATCATGAGTGTGCTGAGAACAAATGAACGGTGTTTCCTACACATATGAGCCATATCTAGTTCAACTCTGATTCTAAAACTGAAACAAACCACAGGTCCGCTAAAATCTAATGCTTGTCAGTTAAGATGAGAAACGTGTGAGCTTTGTGAACGATGTAGTTCGTTAGAGCTGAAAAGTGACTGCCCTTACCTGATACAAAGTAGTGCTTGTAGGAAGACACAGAGCCTTGGATTTAACTGCATTTTTGAAGGGAAACACACAGCATATTTCTCATCCATGGATAGCACTCTGCTTTAGAGCAAGAAGAATGCTCTTCCTTTCTATAATCTCTAATCCAGCAGGAAACTTGAGTGTGCTCAGAACAAAAGAACGGTGTTTCCTACACATACGGACCATATCTAGTTCAACTCTGCTTCTTAAACTGAAACAAACCACAGGTCCTCTATCATCCAGTGCTTGTCTGTTTTGATGATTAATGTGTGAGCTTCGTGAATGATGTATATCGTTTGAGCTGTTAGTAACTGCCCTTACCTGAAATGATGTCTTACTTGTAGGAAGACTCAGAGCCTGGGATTTAACTCCAATTCTGAAGGGAAACACACAGCATAGTTCTCATCCATGGATCGCACTCTGCTTTAGAGCAAGAAGCACGCTCTTGCTTTCTAGAATCTCTAATACATCAGGAAACTTGAGTGTGCTCAGAACAAAAGAACAGTGTTTCATACACATACGGACCATATCTAGTTCAACTCTGCTTCTGAAACTGATTCAAAGCACGGGTCCTCTAACATCCAGTGCTTGTCAGTTAAGATGAGAAACGTGTGAGCTTCGTGAATGATGTAGTTCGTTTGAGCTGTTAGTAACTGCCCTTACCTGAAACGAAGTCTTGCTTGTAGGAAGATTCAGAGCCTGGGATTTAACTCCATTTCTGAAGTGAAACACACAGCAGAGTTCTCATATATAGATCACACTCTGCTTTAGAGCAAGAAACACGCTCTTGCTTTCTACAGTCTCTAAGACAGCAGGAAACATGAGTGTGCTGAGAACAAATGAACGGTGTTTCCTACACATACGGACCATATCTAGTTCAACTCTGCTTCTGAAACTGAAAAAAACCACAGGTCCTCTATCATCCAGTGCTTGTTAGTTAAGATGCGAAACGTGTGAGCTTCGTGAACGATGTAGTTGGTTTGAGCTGAAAGTGACGGCCCTTACCTGATACGAAGTAGTGCTTGTAGGAAGACTCAGAGCCTGGGATTTAACTCCATTTCTGAAGGGCAACACACAGCGTAGTTCTCATCCATGGACCGCACTCTGCTTTAGAGCAGGAAGCACGTTCTTGCTTTCTAGAGTCTCTAATACAGCAGGAAACTTTAGTGTGCTCAGAACAAAAGAATGGTGTTTCATACACATACGGACCATATCTAGTTCAACTCTGCTTCTGAAACTGATTCAAAGCACGGGGCCTCTAACATCCAGTGCTTGTCAGTTAAGATGAGAAACGTGTGAGCTTCGTGAATGATGTAGTTCGTTTGAGCTGTTAGTAACTGCCCTTACCTGAAACGAAGTCTTGCTTGTAGGAAGATTCAGAGCCTGGGATTTAACTCCATTTCTGAAGTGAAACACACAGCAGAGTTCTCATATATAGATCACACTCTGCTTTAGAGCAAGAAACACGCTCTAGCTTTCTACACTCTCTAAGACAGCAGGAAACATGAGTGTGCTGAGAACAAATGAACGGTGTTTCCTACACATATGAACCATATCTAGTTCAACTCTGATTCTAAAACTGAAACAAACCACAGGTCCTCTAAAATCCAATGCTTGTCAGTTAAGATGAGAAACGTGTGAGCTTCGTGAATGATGTAGTTGGTTTGAGCTGAAAAGTGACTGTCCTTACCTGAAACAAAGTAGTGCATGTAGGAAGACACAGAGCCTGGGCTTTAACTCCCTTTCTGAAGGGAAACACACAGCATATTCTCATCCATGGATCGCACTCTGCTTTAGAGCCAGAAGAATGCTCTTCCTTTCTATAACCTCTAATCCAGCAGGAAACTTGAGTGTGCTCAGAACAAAAGAACGGTGTTTCCTACACATACGGACCATATCTAGTTCAACTCTGCTTCTTAAACTGAAACAAACCACATGTCCTCTATCATCCAGTGCTTGTCAGTTAAGATGATTAACGTGTGAGCTTCGTGAATGTTGTTGTTCGTTATAGCTGTTAGTAACTGCCCTTACCTGAAATGATGTCTTACTTGTAGGAAGACTCAGAGCCTGGGATTTAACTCCAATTCTGAAGGGAAACACACAGCATAGTTCTCATCCATGGATCGCACTCTGCTTTAGAGCAAGAAGCACGCTCTTGCTTTCTAGAATCTCTAATACATCAGGAAACTCGAGTGTGCTCAGAACAAAAGAACAGTGTTTCCTATACATATGGACCATATGTAGTCCAACTCTGCCTCTGAAATTGATACAAAGCACTGGCCCTCTAACATCCAATGCTTGTCAGTTAAGATGAGAAACGTGTGAGCATCGTGAACGATGTAGTTCGTTTGAGCTGAAAAGTGACTGCCCTTACCTGAAACAAAGTAGTGCACGTAGGAAGAAACAGAGCTTGGGATTTAACTCCAATTCTGAAGGAAAACACACAGCATAGTTCTCATCCATGGATCGCACTCTGCTTTAGAGCTAGAAGCACGTTCTTGCTTTCTAGAATCTCTAATACATCAGGAAACTTGAGTGTGCTGAGAACAAATGAACGGTGTTTCCTACACATACGGACCATATCTAGTTCAACTCTGCTTCTGAAACTGAAAAAAACCACAGGTCCTCTATCATCCAGTGCTTGTTAGTTAAGATGCGAAACGTGTGAGCTTCGTGAACGATGTAGTTGGTTTGAGCTGAAAGTGACGGCCCTTACCTGATACGAAGTAGTGCTTGTAGGAAGACTCAGAGCCTGGGATTTAACTCCATTTCTGAAGGGCAACACACAGCGTAGTTCTCATCCATGGACCGCACTCTGCTTTAGAGCAGGAAGCACGTTCTTGCTTTCTAGAGTCTCTAATACAGCAAGAAACTTTAGTGTGCTCAGAACAAAAGAATGGTGTTTCATACACATACGGACCATATCTAGTTCAACTCTGCTTCCCTAAACTGAAACAAACCACAGGTCCTCTATCATCCAGTGCTTGTCAGTTAAGATGATTAACGTGTGAGCTTCATGAATGATGTAGTTCGTTTGAGCTGTTAGTAACTGCCCTTACCTGAAATGATGTCTTACTTGTAGGAAGACTCAGAGCCTGGGATTTAACTCCAATTCTGAAGGGAAACACACAGCATAGTTCTCATTCATGGATCGCACTCTGCTTTAGAGCAAGAAGCACGCTCTTGCTTTCCAGAATCTCTAATACATCAGGAAACTTGAGTGTGCTCAGAACAAAAGAACAGTGTTTCCTAAACATATGGACCATATGTAGTCCAACTCTGCCTCTGAAATTGATACAAAGCACTGGCCCTCTAACATCCAATGCTTGTCATTTAAGATGAGAAACGTGTGAGCATCGTGAACGATGTAGTTCATTTGAGCTGAAAAGTGACTGCCCTTACCTGAAACAAAGTAGTGCACGTAGGAAGAAACAGAGCTTGGGATTTAACTCCAATTCTGAAGCAAAACACACAGCATAGTTCTCATCCATGGATCACACTCTGCTTTAGAGCAAGAAGCACGCTCTTGCTTTCTAGAATCTCTAATACATCAGGAAACTTGAGTGTGCTCAGAACAAAAGAATGGTGTTTCATACACATACGGACCATATCTAGTTCAACTCTGATTCTGAAACTGAAACAAACCTCAGGTCCTCTATCATCCAGTGCTTGTCAGTTCAGATGAGAAACGTGTGAGCTTGTGAATGATGTAGTTCGTTTGAGCTTTTAGTAACTGTCCTTACCTGAAACAATGTCTTACTTGAAGGAAGACTCAGAGCCTGGGATTTAACTCCATTTCTGAAGTGAAACACACAGCAGAGTTCTCATATATAGATCACACTCTGCTTTAGAGCAAGAGGCACGCTCTTGCATCCTAGAGTCTCTAAGACTGCAGGAAACGTGATTGTGCTCAGAACAAAAGAACGGTGTTTCCTACACATATGACCATATCTAGTTCAAATCTGCCTCTGAAATTGATACAAAGCACGGGTCCTCTAACATCCAGTGCTTGTCAGTTAAGATGAGAAACGTGTGAGCTTCGTGAATGATGTAGTTCGTTTGAGCTGTTAGTAACTGCCCTTACCTGAAACGAAGTATTGCTTGTAGGAAGATTCAGAGCCTGGGATTTAACTCCATTTCTGAAGTGAAACACACAGCAGAGTTCACATATATAGATCACACTCTGCTTTAGAGCAAGAAGCACGCTCTAGCTTTCCAGTGTCTCTAAGACAGCAGGAAACTTGAGTGTGCTGAGAACAAATGAATGGTGTTTCCTACAAAACGGACCATATCTAGTCCAGGTCTGATTCTGAAACTGATACAAAGCACTGGTCCTCTAACATCCAATGCTTGTCAGTTAAGATGAGAAACGTGGGAGCTTCGTGAATGATGTAGTTGGTTTGAGCTGAAAAGTTACGGCCCTTACCTGAAACGAAGTAGTGCTTGTAGGAAGACACAGAGCCTGGGATTTAACTCCATTTCTGAAGGGCAACACACAGCATAGTTCTCATCCATGGACCGCACTCTGCTTTAGAGCAGGAAGCACGTTCTTGCTTTCTAGAGTCTCTAATACAGCAGGAAACTTGAGTGTGCTCAGAAGAAAAGAACGGTGTTTCATACACATACGGACCATATCTAGTTCAACTCTGCTTCGGAAACTGATACAAAGCACGGGTCCTCTAACATAGAGTGCTTGTCAGTTAAGATGAGAAACGTGTGAGCTTCGTGAATGATGTAGTTCTTTGAGCTGTTAGTGACTGCCCTTACCTGAAACGAAGTCTTGCTTGTAGGAAGATTCAGAGCCTGGGATTTAACTCCATTTCTGAAGTGAAACACACAGCAGAGTTCTCATATATAGATCACACTCTGCTTTAGAGCAAGAAACACGCTCTTGCTTTCTACAGTCTCTAAGAGAGCAGGAAACATGAGTGTGCTGAGAACAAATGAACGGTGTTTCCTACACATACGGACCATATCTAGTTCAACTCTGCTTCTGAAACTGAAAAAAACCACAGGTCCTCTATCATCCAGTGCTTGTTAGTTAAGATGCGAAACGTGTGAGCTTCGTGAACGATTTAGTTGGTTTGAGCAAAAGTGACGGCCCTTACCTGAAACGAAGTAGTGCTTGTAGGAAGACTCAGAGCCTGGGATTTAACTCCATTTCTGAAGGGCAACACACAGCGTAGTTCTCATCCATGGACCGCACTCTGCTTTAGAGCAGGAAGCACGTTCTTGCTCTCTAGAGTCTCTAATACAGCAGGAAACTTGAGTGTGCTCAGAACAAAAGAATGGTGTTTCATACACATACGGACCATATGTAGTTCAACTCTGCTTCTGAAACTGATTCAAAGCACGTGGCCTCTAACATCCAGTGCTTGTCAGTTAAGATGAGAAACGTGTGAGCTTCGTGAATGATGTAGTTCGTTTGAGCTGTTAGTAACTGCCCTTACCTGAAACGAAGTCTTGCTTGTAGGAAGATTCAGAGCCTGGGATTTAACTCCATTTCTGAAGTGAAACACACAGCAGAGTTCTCATATATAGATCACACTCTGCTTTAGAGCAAGAAGCACGCTCTTGCATCCTAGAGTCTCTAAGACAGCAGGAAACGTGATTGTGCTCAGAACAAAAGAATGGTGTTTCCTACACATATGACCATATCTAGTTCAAATCTGCCTCTGAAATTGATACAAAGCACGGGTCCTCTAACATCCAGTGCTTGTCAGTTAAGATGAGAAACGTGTGAGCTTCGTGAATGATGTAGATCGTTTGAGCTGTTAGTAACTGCCCTTACCTGAAACGACGTCTTGCTTGTAGGAAGACTCAGAGCCTGGGATTTCACTCCATTTCTGAAGTGAAACACACAGCAGAGTTCACATATATAGATCACACTCTGCTTTAGAGCAAGAAGCACGCTCTAGCTTTCCAGTGTCTCTAAGACAGCAGGAAACTTGAGTGTGCTGAGAACAAATGAATGGTGTTTCCTACAAAACGGACCATATCTAGTCCAGGTCTGCTTCTGAAACTGATACAAAGCACTGGTCCTCTAACATCCAATGCTTGTCAGTTAAGATGAGAAACGTGTGAGCTTCGTGAATGATGTAGTTGGTTTGAGCTGAAAAGTGACGGCCCTTACCTGAAACGAAGTAGTGCTTGTAGGAAGACACAGAGCCTGGGATTTAACTCCATTTCTGAAGGGCAACACACAGCATAGTTCTCATCCATGGACCGCACTCTGCTTTAGAGCAGGAAGCACGTTCTTGCTTTCTAGAGTCTCTAATACAGCAGGAAACTTGAGTGTGCTCAGAAGAAAAGAACGGTGTTTCATACACATACGGACCATATCTAGTTCAACTCTGCTTCTGAAACTGATTCAAAGCACGGTTCCTCTAACATCCAGTGCTTGTCAGTTAAGATGAGAAACGTGTGAGCTTCGTGAATGATGTAGTTCCTTTGAGCTGTTAGTAACTGCCCTTACCTGAAACGAAGTCTTGCTTGTAGGAAGATTCAGAGCCTGGGATTTAACTCCATTTCTGAAGTGAAACACACAGCAGAGTTCTCATATATAGATCACACTCTGCTTTAGAGCAAGAAACACGCTCTTGCTTTCTACCGTCTCTAAGACAGCAGGAAACATGAGTGTGCTGAGAACAAATGAACGGTGTTTCCTACACATATGAACCATATCTAGTTCAACTCTGATTCTAAAACTGAAACAAACCACAGGTCCTCTAAAATCCAATGCTTGTCAGTTAAGATGAGAAACGTGTGAGCTTCGTGAACGATGTAGTTGGTTTGAGCTGAAAAGTGACTGTCCTTACCTGAAACAAAGTAGTGCATGTAGGAAGACACAGAGCCTGGGATTTAACTCCATTTCTGAAGTGAAACACACAACAGAGTTCTCATCCAGTGATCACACTCTGCTTTGGAGCAAGAAGCACTCTCTCGCTTTCCAGATTCTCTAAGACAGCAGGAAACTTGAGTGTGCTGAGAACAAATGAATGGTGTTTCCTAAACATATGGACCATATCTAGTCCAACTCTGCTTCTGAAAATGATACAAAGCACAGGTCCTCTAACATCCAATGCTTGTAAGTTAAGATGAGAAACTTGTGAGCTTCGTGAACGATGTAGTACGTTTGAGCTGAAAAGTGACTGCCCTTACCTGAAAAGAATTCTTGCTTGGAGGAAGACACAGAGCATGGAATTTAACTCCATTTCTGAAGTGAAACACACAACAGAGTTCTCATATATAGATCACACTCTGCTTTAGAGCAAGAAGCACGCTCTTGCTTCCTAGAGTCTCTAAGACAAAAGGAAACGTGAGTGTGCTCAGAACAAAGGAACGTTGTTTCTTACATATGAGCCATATCTAGTTCAACTCTGATTCTGAAACTGAAACAAACCTCAGGTCCTCTATCATCCAGTGCTTGTCAGTTCAGATGAGAAACGTGTGAGCTTGTGAATGATGTAGTTCGTTTGAGCTGTTAGTAACTGTCCTTACCTGAAACAATGTCTTACTTGAAGGAAGACTCAGAGCCTGGGATTTAACTCCATTTCTGAAGTGAAACACACAGCAGAGTTCTCATATATAGATCACACTCTGCTTTAGAGCAAGAAGCACGCTCTTGCATCCTAGAGTCTCTAAGACTGCAGGAAACGTGATTGTGCTCAGAACAAAAGAACGGTGTTTCCTACACATATGACCATATCTAGTTCAAATCTGCCTCTGAAATTGATACAAAGCACGGGTCCTCTAACATCCAGTGCTTGTCAGTTAAGATGAGAAACGTGTGAGCTTCGTGAATGATGTAGATCGTTTGAGCTGTTAGTAACTGCCCTTACCTGAAACGACGTCTTGCTTGTAGGAAGACTCAGAGCCTGGGATTTCACTCCATTTCTGAAGTGAAACACACAGCAGAGTTCACATATATAGATCACACTCTGCTTTAGAGCAAGAAGCACGCTCTAGCTTTCCAGTGTCTCTAAGACAGCAGGAAACTTGAGTGTGCTGAGAACAAATGAATGGTGTTTCCTACAAAACGGACCATATCTAGTCCAGGTCTGCTTCTGAAACTGATACAAAGCACTGGTCCTCTAACATCCAATGCTTGTCAGTTAAGATGAGAAACGTGGGAGCATCGTGAATGATGTAGTTGGTTTGAGCTGAAAAGTGACGGCCCTTACCTGAAACGAAGTAGTGCTTGTAGGAAGACACAGAGCCTGGGATTTATCTCCATTTCTGAAGGGCAACACACAGCATAGTTCTCATCCATGGACCGCACTCTGCTTTAGAGCAGGAAGCACGTTCTTGCTTTCTAGAGTCTCTAATACAGCAGGAAACTTGAGTGTGCTCAGAAGAAAAGAACGGTGTTTCATACACATACGGACCATATCTAGTTCAACTCTGCTTCGGAAACTGATACAAAGCACGGGTCCTCTAACATAGAGTGCTTGTCAGTTAAGATGAGAAACGTGTGTGCTTCGTGAATGATGTAGTTTCTTTGAGCTGTTAGTGACTGCCCTTACCTGAAACGAAGTCTTGCTTGTAGGAAGATTCAGAGCCTGGGATTTAACTCCATTTCTGAAGTGAAACACACAGCAGAGTTCTCATATATAGATCACACTCTGCTTTAGAGCAAGAAACACGCTCTTGCTTTCTACAGTCTCTAAGACAGCAGGAAACATGAGTGTGCTGAGAACAAATGAACGGTGTTTCCTACACATACGGACCATATCTAGTTCAACTCTGCTTCTGAAACTGAAAAAAACCACAGGTCCTCTATCATCCAGTGCTTGTTAGTTAAGATGCGAAACGTGTGAGCTTCGTGAACGATTTAGTTGGTTTGAGCTGAAAGTGACGGCCCTTACCTGAAACGAAGTAGTGCTTGTAGGAAGACTCAGAGCCTGGGATTTAACTCCATTTCTGAAGGGCAACACACAGCGTAGTTCTCATCCATGGACCGCACTCTGCTTTAGAGCAGGAAGCACGTTCTTGCTCTCTAGAGTCTCTAATACAGCAGGAAACTTGAGTGTTCTCAGAACAAAAGAATGGTGTTTCATACACATACGGACCATATGTAGTTCAACACTGCTTCTGAAACTGATTCAAAGCACGGGGCCTCTAACATCCAGTGCTTGTCAGTTAAGATGAGAAACGTGTGAGCTTCGTGAATGATGTAGTTCGTTTGAGCTGTTAGTAACTGCCCTTACCTGAAACGAAGTCTTGCTTGTAGGAAGATTCAGAGCCTGGGATTTAACTCCATTTCTGAAGTGAAACACACAGCAGAGTTCTCATATATAGATCACACTATGCTTTAGAGCAAGAAGCACGCTCTTGCATCCTAGAGTCTCTAAGACAGCAGGAAACGTGATTGTGCTCAGAACAAAAGAACGGTGTTTCCTACACATATGACCATATCTAGTTCAAATCTGCCTCTGAAATTGATACAAAGCACGGGTCCTCTAACATCCAGTGCTTGTCAGTTAAGATGAGAAACGTGTGAGCTTCGTGAATGATGTAGATCGTTTGAGCTGTTAGTAACTGCCCTTACCTGAAACGACGTCTTGCTTGTAGGAAGACTCAGAGCCTGGGATTTCACTCCATTTCTGAAGTGAAACACACAGCAGAGTTCACATATATAGATCACACTCTGCTTTAGAGCAAGAAGCACGCTCTAGCTTTCCAGTGTCTCTAAGACAGCAGGAAACTTGAGTGGGCTGAGAACAAATGAATGGTGTTTCCTACAAAACGGACCATATCTAGTCCAGGTCTGCTTCTGAAACTGATACAAAGCACTGGTCCTCTAACATCCAATGCTTGTCAGTTAAGATGAGAAACGTGTGAGCTTCGTGAATGATGTAGTTGGTTTGAGCTGAAAAGTGACGGCCCTTACCTGAAACGAAGTAGTGCTTGTAGGAAGACACAGAGCCTGGGATTTAACTCCATTTCTGAAGGGCAACACACATCATAGTTCTCATCCATGGACCGCACTCTGCTTTAGAGCAGGAAGCACGTTCTTGCTTTCTAGAGTCTCTAATACAGCAGGAAACTTGAGTGTGCTCAGAAGAAAAGAACGGTGTTTCATACACATACGGACCATATCTAGTTCAACTCTGCTTCTGAAACTGATACAAAGCACGGGTCCTCTAACATAGAGTGCTTGTCAGTTAAGATGAGAAACGTGTGAGCTTCGTGAATGATGTAGTTCCTTTGAGCTGTTAGTGACTGCCCTTACCTGAAACGAAGTCTTGCTTGTAGGAAGACTCAGAGCCTGGGATTTAACTCCATTTCTGAAGTGAAACACACAGCAGAGTTCTCATATATAGATCACACTCTGCTTTAGAGCAAGAAACATGCTCTTGCTTTCTAGATTCTCTAAGACAGCAGGAATCATGAGTGTGCTGAGAACAAATGAACGGTGTTTCCTACACATATGAGCCATATCTAGTTCAACTCTGATTCTAAAACTGAAACAAACCACAGGTCCGCTAAAATCTAATGCTTGTCAGTTAAGATGAGAAACGTGTGAGCTTTGTGAACGATGTAGTTCGTTAGAGCTGAAAAGTGACTGCCCTTACCTGATATAAAGTAGTGCTTGTAGGAAGACACAGAGCCTTGGATTTAACTACATTTTTGAAGGGAAACACACAGCATATTTCTCATGCATGGATCGCACTCTGCTTTAGAGCAAGAAGAACGCTCTTCCTTTCTATAATCTCTAATCCAGCAGGAAACTTGAGTGTGCTCAGAACAAAAGAACGGTGTTTCCTACACATACGGACCATATCTAGTTCAACTCTGCTTGTTAAACTGAAACAAACCACAGGTCCTCTATCATCCAGTGCTTGTCTGTTTTGATGATTAATGTGTGAGCTTCGTGAATGATGTATATCGTTTGAGCTGTTAGTAACTGCCCTTACCTGAAAAGATGTCTTACTTGTAGGAAGACTCCGAGCCTGGGATTTAACTCCAATTCTGAAGGGAAACACACAGCATAGTTCTCATCCATGGATCGCACTCTGCTTTAGAGCAAGAAGCACGCTCTTGCTTTCTAGAATCTCTAATACATCAGGAAACTTGAGTGTGCTCAGAACAAAAGAACGGTGTTTCATACACATACGGACCATATCTAGTTCAACTCTGCTTCTGAAACTGATTCAAAGCACGGGTCCTCTAACATCCAGTGCTTGTCAGTTATGATGAGAATCGTGTGAGCTTCGTGAATGATGTAGTTCCTTTGAGCTGTTAGTAACTGCCCTTACCTGAAACGAAGTCTTGCTTGTAGGAAGATTCAGAGCCTGGGATTTAACTCCATTTCTGAAGTGAAACACACAGCAGAGTTCTCATATATAGATCGCACTCTGCTTTAGAGCAAGAAACACGCTCTTGCTTTCTACAGTCTCTAAGACAGCAGGAAACATGAGTGTGCTGAGAACAAATGAACGGTGTTTCCTACACATACGGACCATATCTAGTTCAACTCTGCTTCTGAAACTGAAAAAAACCACAGGTCCTCTATCATCCAGTGCTTGTTAGTTAAGATGCGAAACGTGTGAGCTTCGTGAACGATGTAGTTGGTTTGAGCTGAAAGTGACGGCCCTTACCTGATACGAAGTAGTGCTTGTAGGAAGACTCAGAGCCTGGGATTTAACTCCATTTCTGAAGGGCAACACACAGCGTAGTTCTCATCCATGGACCGCACTCTGCTTTAGAGCAGGAAGCACGTTCTTGCTTTCTAGAGTCTCTAATACAGCAGGAAACTTTAGTGTGCTCAGAACAAAAGAATGGTGTTTCATACACAAACGGACCATATCTAGTTCAACTCTGCTTCTGAAACTGATTCAAAGCACGGGGCCTCTAACATCCAGTGCTTGTCAGTTAAGATGAGAAACGTGTGAGCTTCGTGAATGATGTAGTTCGTTTGAGCTGTTAGTAACTGCCCTTACCTGAAACGAAGTCTTGCTTGTAGGAAGATTCAGAGCCTGGGATTTAACTCCATTTCTGAAGTGAAACACACAGCAGAGTTCTCATATATAGATCACACTCTGCTTTAGAGCAAGAAACACGCTCTTGCTTTCTACAGTCTCTAAGACAGCAGGAAACATGAGTGTGCTGAGAACAAATGAACGGTGTTTCCTACACATATGAACCATATCTAGTTCAACTCTGATTCTAAAACTGAAACAAACCACAGGTTCTCTAAAATCCAATGCTTGTCAGTTAAGATGAGAAACGTGTGAGCTTTGTGAATGATGTAGTTGGTTTGAGCTGAAAAGTGACTGTCCTTACCTGAAACAAAGTAGTGCATGTAGGAAGACACAGAGCCTGGGATTTAACTCCATTTCTGAAGTGAAACACAAAACAGAGTTCTCATCCAGTTATCACACTCTGCTTTAGAGCATGAAGCACGCTCTTGCTTTCCAGAGTCTCTAATACAACAGGAAATGTGAGTGTGCTCAGAATAAAACAGTGGTGTTTCCTATACATACGGACCATATCTAGTCCAACTCTGCCTCTGAAATTGATACAAAGCACAGGTCCTCTAACATCCAATGCTTGTCATTTAAGATGAGAAACGTGTGAGCTTCGTGAACGATGTAGTTCGTTTGAGCTGAAAAGTGACTGCCCTTACCTGAAACGAATTCTTGCTTGGAGGAAGACACAGAGCATGGAATTTAACTCCATTTCTGAAGTGAAACACACAACAGAGTTCTCATATATAGATCACACTCTGCTTTAGAGCAAGAAGCACGCTCTTGCTTCCTAGAGTCTCTAAGACAAAAGGGAACGTGAGTGTGCTCAGAACAAAGGAACATTGTTTCCTACACATATGAGCCATATCTAGGTCAACTCTGATTCTAAAACTGAAACAAACCACGGGTCCTCTCACATCCAATGCTTGTCAGTTAAGATGAGAAACGTGTGAGCTTCGTGAACGATATTGTTCGTTTGAGCTGAAAAGTGACTGCTCTTACCTGAAACGAAGTGGTGTTTGTAGGAAGACACAGAGCCTGGAATTTAACTCTATTTCTGAAGGGAAACACAGCATAGTTCTCATCCATGGATCGCACACTGCTTTAGACCAGGAAGCCCGTTCTTGCTTTCTAGAGTCTCTAATACAGCAGGAAACTTGAGTGTGCCCAGAACAAAAGAACGGTGTTTCTTACACATACGGACCATATCTAGTTCAACTCTGCTTCTGAAACTGAAACAAACCTCAGGTCCTCTATCATCCAGTGCTTGTCAGTTCAGATGAGAAACGTGTGAGCTTGTGAATGATGTAGATCGTTTGAGCTGTTAGTAACTGTCCTTACCTGAAACAATGTCTTACTTGAAGGAAGACTCAGAGCCTGGGATTTAACTCCATTTCTGAAGTGAAACACACAGCAGAGTTCTCATATATAGATCACACTCTGCTTTAGAGCAAGAACCACGCTCTTGCATCCTAGAGTCTCTAAGACAGCAGGAAACGTGATTGTGCTCAGAACAAAAGAACGGTGTTTCCTACACATATGAGCCATATCTAGTTCAACTCTGCCTCTGAAATTGATACAAAGCACGGTTCCTCTAACATCCAGTGCTTGTCAGTTAAGATGAGAAACGTGTGAGCTTCATGAATGATGTAGATCGTTTGAGCTGTTAGTAACTGCCCTTACCTGAAACGACGTCTTGCTTGTAGGAAGACTCAGAGCCTGGGATTTAACTCCATTTCTGAAGTGAAACACACAGCAGAGTTCACATATATAGATCACACTCTGCTTTAGAGCAAGAAGCACGCTCTAGCTTTCCAGTGTCTCTAAGACAGCAGGAAACTTGAGTGTGCTGAGAACAAATGAATGGTGTTTCCTACAAAACGGACCATATCTAGTCCAGGTCTGCTTCTGAAACTGATACAAAGCACTGGTCCTCTAACATCCAATGCTTGTCAGTTAAGATGAGAAACGTGTGAGCTTCGTCAAAGATGTAGATCGTTTGAGCTGAAAAGTGACTGCCCTTACCTGAAACGAAGTAGTGTTTGTAGGAAGACACAGAGCCTGGGATTTAACTCCATTTCTGAAGGGCAACACACAGCATAGTTCTCATCCATGGACCGCACTCTGCTTTAGAGCAGGAAGCACGTTCTTGCTTTTTAGCGTCTCTAATACAGCAGGAAACTTGAGTGTGCTCAGAAGAAAAGAACGGTGTTTCATACACATACGGACCATATCTAGTTCAACTCTGCTTCTGAAACTGATACAAAGCACGGGTCCTCTAACATAGAGTGCTTGTCAGTTAAGATGAGAAACGTGTGAGCTTCGTGAATGATGTAGTTCCTTTGAGCTGTTAGTGACTGCCCTTACCTGAAACGAAGTCTTGCTTGTAGGAAGACTCAGAGCCTGGGATTTAACTCCATTTCTGAAGTGAAACACCCAGCAGAGTTCTCATATATAGATCACACTCTGCTTTAGAGAAAGAAACATGCTCTTGCTTTCTAGAGTCTCTAAGACAGCAGGAATCATGAGTGTGCTGAGAACAAATGAACGGTGTTTCCTACACATATGAGCCATATCTAGTTCAACTCTGATTCTAAAACTGAAACAAACCACAGGTCCGCTAAAATCTAATGCTTGTCAGTTAAGATGAGAAACGTGTGAGCTTTGTGAACGATGTAGTTCGTTAGAGCTGAAAAGTGACTGCCCTTACCTGATACAAAGTAGTGCTTGTAGGAAGACACAGAGCCTGGGCTTTAACTCCCTTTCTGAAGGGAAACACACAGCATATTCTCATCCATGGATCGCACTCTGCTTTAGAGCCAGAAGAATGCTCTTCCTTTCTATAACCTCTAATCCAGCAGGAAACTTGAGTGTGCTCAGAACAAAAGAACGGTGTTTCCTACACATACGGACCATATCTAGTTCAACTCTGCTTCTTAAACTGAAACAAACCACAGGTCTTCTATCATCCAGTGCTTGTCAGTTAAGATGATTAACGTGTGAGCTTCGTGAATGTTGTTGTTCGTTATAGCTGTTAGTAACTGCCCTTACCTGAAATGATGTCTTACTTGTAGGAAGACTCAGAGCCTGGGATTTAACTCCAATTCTGAAGGGAACCACACAGCATAGTTCTCATCCATGGATCGCACTCTGCTTTAGAGCAAGAAGCACGCTCTTGCTTTCTAGAATCTCTAATACATCAGGAAACTTGAGTGTGCTCAGAACAAAAGAACAGTGTTTCCTATACATATGGACCATATGTAGTCCAACTCTGCCTCTGAAATTGATACAAAGCACTGGCCCTCTAACATCCAATGCTTGTCAGTTAAGATGCGAAACGTGTGAGCTTCGTGAACGATGTAGTTGGTTTGAGCTGAAAGTGACGGCCCTTACCTGATACGAAGTAGTGCTTGTAGGAAGACTCAGAGCCTGGGATTTAACTCCATTTCTGAAGGGCAACACACAGCGTAGTTCTCATCCATGGACCGCACTCTGCTTTAGAGCAGGAAGCACGTTCTTGCTTTCTAGAGTCTCTAATACAGCAGGAAACTTTAGTGTGCTCAGAACAAAAGAATGGTGTTTCATACACATACGGACCATATCTAGTTCAACTCTGCTTCTGAAACTGATTCAAAGCACGGGGCCTCTAACATCCAGTGCTTGTCAGTTAAGATGAGAAACGTGTGAGCTTCGTGAATGATGTAGTTCGTTTGAGCTGTTAGTAACTGCCCTTACCTGAAACGAAGTCTTGCTTGTAGGAAGATTCAGAGCCTGGGATTTAACTCCATTTATGAAGTGAAACACACAGCAGAGTTCTCATATATAGATCACACTCTGCTTTAGAGCAAGAAACTCGCTCTTGCTTTCTACAGTCTCTAAGACAGCAGGAAACATGAGTGTGCTGAGAACAAATGAACGGTGTTTCCTACACATATGAACCATATCTAGTTCAACTCTGATTCTAAAACTGAAACAAACCACAGGTCCTCTAAAATCCAATGCTTGTCAGTTAAGATGAGAAATGTGTGAGCTTCGTGAACGATGTAGTTGGTTTGAGCTGAAAAGTGACTGTCCTTACCTGAAACAAAGTAGTGCATGTAGGAAGACACAGAGCCTGGGATTTAACTCCATTTCTGAAGTGAAACACAAAACAGAGTTCTCATCCAGTGATCACACTCTGCTTTAGAGCATGAAGCACGCTCTTGCTTTCCAGAGTCTCTAATACAGCAGGAAATGTGAGTGTGCTCAGAATAAAAGAGTGGTGTTTCCTATACATACGGACCATATCTAGTCCAGGCCTGCTTCTGAAACTGATACAAAGCACTGGTCCTCTAACATCCAATGCTTGTCAGTTAAGATGAGAAACGTGGGAGCTTCGTGAATGATGTAGTTGGTTTGAGCTGAAAAGTTACGGCCCTTACCTGAAACAAAGTAGTGCTTGTAGGAAGACACAGAGCCTGGGATTTAACTCCATTTCTGAAGGGCAACACACAGCAGAGTTCTCATCCATGGACCGCACTCTGCTTTAGAGCAGGAAGCACGTTCTTGCTTTCTAGAGTCTCTAATACAGCAGGAAACTTGAGTGTGCTCAGAAGAAAAGAACGGTGTTTCATACACATACGGACCATATCTAGTTCAACTCTGCTTCGGAAACTGATACAAAGCACGGGTCCTCTAACATAGAGTGCTTGTCAGTTAAGAAGAGAAACGTGTGAGCTTCGTGAATGATGTAGTTCCTTTGAGCTGTTAGTGACTGCCCTTACCTGAAACGAAGTCTTGCTTGTAGGAAGATTCAGAGCCTGGGATTTAACTCCATTTCTGAAGTGAAACACACAGCAGAGTTCTCATATATAGATCACACTCTGCTTTAGAGCAAGAAACACGCTCTTGCTTTCTACAGTCTCTAAGACAGCAGGAAACATGAGTGTGCTGAGAACAAATGAACGGTGTTTCCTACACATACGGACCATATCTAGTTCAACTCTGCTTCTGAAACTGAAAAAAACCACAGGTCCTCTATCATCCAGTGCTTGTTAGTTAAGATGCGAAACGTGTGAGCTTCGTGAACGATGTAGTTGGTTTGAGCTGAAAGTGACGGCCCTTACCTGATACGAACTAGTGCTTGTAGGAAGACTCAGAGCCTGGGATTTAACTCCATTTCTGAAGGACAACACACAGCGTAGTTCTCATCCATGGACCGCACTCTGCTTTAGAGCAGGAAGCACGTTCTTGCTTTCTAGAATCTCTAATACATCAGGAAACTTGAGTGTGCTGAGAACAAATGAACGGTGTTTCCTACACATACGGACCATATCTAGTTCAACTCTGCTTCTGAAACTGAAAAAAACCACAGGTCCTCTATCATCCAGTGCTTGTTAGTTAAGATGCGAAACGTGTGAGCTTCGTGAACGATGTAGTTGGTTTGAGCTGAAAGTGACGGCCCTTACCTGATACGAAGTAGTGCTTGTAGGAAGACTCAGAGCCTGGGATTTAACTCCATTTCTGAAGGGCAACACACAGCGTAGTTCTCATCCATGGACCGCACTCTGCTTTAGAGCAGGAAGCACGTTCTTGCTTTCTAGAGTCTCTAATACAGCAGGAAACTTTCGTGTGCTCAGAACAAAAGAATGGTGTTTCATACACATACGGACCATATCTAGTTCAACTCTGCTTCTGAAACTGATTCAAAGCACGGGGCCTCTAACATCCAGTGCTTGTCAGTTAAGATGAGAAACGTGTGAGCTTCGTGAATGATGTAGTTCGTTTGAGCTGTTAGTAACTGCCCTTACCTGAAACGAAGTCTTGCTTGTAGGAAGATTCAGAGCCTGGGATTTAACTCCATTTCTGAAGTGAAACACACAGCAGAGTTCTCATATATAGATCACACTCTGCTTTAGAGCAAGAAACTCGCTCTTGCTTTCTACAGTCTCTAAGACAGCAGGAAACATGAGTGTGCTGAGAACAAATGAACGGTGTTTCCTACACATATGAACCATATCTAGTTCAACTCTGATTCTAAAACTGAAACAAACCACAGGTCCTCTAAAATCCAATGCTTGTCAGTTAAGATGAGAAATGTGTGAGCTTCGTGAACGATGTAGTTGGTTTGAGCTGAAAAGTGACTGTCCTTACCTGAAACAAAGTAGTGCATGTAGGAAGACACAGAGCCTGGGATTTAACTCCATTTCTGAAGTGAAACACAAAACAGAGTTCTCATCCAGTGATCACACTCTGCTTTAGAGCATGAAGCACGCTCTTGCTTTCCAGAGACTCTAATACAGCAGGAAATGTGAGTGTGCTCAGAATAAAAGAGTGGTGTTTCCTATACATACGGACCATATCTAGTCCAGGTCTGCTTCTGAAACTGATACAAAGCACTGGTCCTCTAACATCCAATGCTTGTCAGTTAAGATGAGAAACGTGGGAGCTTCGTGAATGATGTAGTTGGTTTGAGCTGAAAAGTTACGGCCCTTACCTGAAACGAAGTAGTGCTTGTAGGAAGACACAGAGCCTGGGATTTAACTCCATTTCTGAAGGGCAACACACAGCAGAGTTCTCATCCATGGACCGCACTCTGCTTTAGAGCAGGAAGCACGTTCTTGCTTTCTAGAGTCTCTAATACAGCAGGAAACTTGAGTGTGCTCAGAAGAAAAGAACGGTGTTTCATACACATACGGACCATATCTAGTTCAAATCTGCTTCGGAAACTGATACAAAGCACGGGTCCTCTAACATAGAGTGCTTGTCAGTTAAGAAGAGAAACGTGTGAGCTTCGTGAATGATGTAGTTCCTTTGAGCTGTTAGTGACTGCCCTTACCTGAAACGAAGTCTTGCTTGTAGGAAGATTCAGAGCCTGGGATTTAACCCCATTTCTGAAGTGAAACACACAGCAGAGTTCTCATATATAGATCACACTCTGCTTTAGAGCAAGAAACACGCTCTTGCTTTCTACAGTCTCTAAGACAGCAGGAAACATGAGTGTGCTGAGAACAAATGAACGGTGTTTCCTACACATACGGACCATATCTAGTTCAACTCTGCTTCTGAAACTGAAAAAAACCACAGGTCCTCTATCATCCAGTGCTTGTTAGTTAAGATGCGAAACGTGTGAGCTTCGTGAACGATGTAGTTGGTTTGAGCTGAAAGTGACGGCCCTTACCTGATACGAAGTAGTGCTTGTAGGAAGACTCAGAGCCTGGGATTTAACTCCATTTCTGAAGGGCAACACACAGCGTAGTTCTCATCCATGGACCGCACTCTGCTTTAGAGCAGGAAGCACGTTCTTGCTTTCTAGAGTCTCTAATACAGCAGGAAACTTTAGTGTGCTCAGAACAAAAGAATGGTGTTTCATACACATACGGACCATATCTAGTTCAACTCTGCTTCTGAAACTGATTCAAAGCACGGGGCCTCTAACATCCAGTGCTTGTCAGTTAAGATGAGAAACGTGTGAGCTTCGTGAATGATGTAGTTCGTTTGAGCTGTTAGTAACTGCCCTTACCTGAAACGAAGTCTTGCTTGTAGGAAGATTCAGAGCCTGGGATTTAACTCCATTTCTGAAGTGAAACACACAGCAGAGTTCTCATATATAGATCACACTCTGCTTTAGAGCAAGAAACACGCTCTAGCTTTCTACACTCTCTAAGACAGCAGGAAACATGAGTGTGCTGAGAACAAATGAACGGTGTTTCCTACACATATGAACCATATCTAGTTCAACTCTGATTCTAAAACTGAAACAAACCACAGGTCCTCTAAAATCCAATGCTTGTCAGTTAAGATGAGAAACGTGTGAGCTTCGTGAATGATGTAGTTGGTTTGAGCTGAAAAGTGACTGTCCTTACCTGAAACAAAGTAGTGCATGTAGGAAGACACAGAGCCTGGGATTTAACTCCATTTCTGAAGTGAAACACAAAACAGAGTTCTCATCCAGTTATCACACTCTGCTTTAGAGCATGAAGCACTCTCTTGCTTTCCAGAGTCTCTAATACAGCAGGAAATGTGAGTGTGCTCATAATAAAAGAGTGGTGTTTCCTATACATACGGACCATATCTAGTCCAACTCTGCCTCTGAAATTGATACAAAGCACAGGTCCTCTAACATCCAATGCTTGTCATTTAAGATGAGAAACGTGTGAGCTTCGTGAACGATGTAGTTCGTTTGAGCTGAAAAGTGACTGCCCTTACCTGAAACGAATTCTTGCTTGGAGGAAGACACAGAGCATGGAATTTAACTCCATTTCTGAAGTGAAACACACAACAGAGTTCTCATATATAGATCACACTCTGCTTTAGAGCAAGAAGCACGCTCTTGCTTCCTAGAGTCTCTAAGACAAAAGGGAACGTGAGTGTGCTCAGAACAAAGGAACATTGTTTCCTACACATATGAGCCATATCTAGTTCAACTCTGATTCTAAAACTGAAACAAACCACGGGTCCTCTAACATCCAATGCTTGTCAGTTAAGATGAGAAACGTGTGAGCTTCGTGAACGATATAGTTCGTTTGAGCTGAATAGTGACTGCCCTTACCTGAAACGAAGTGGTGTTTGTAGGAAGACACAGAGCCTGGAATTTAACTCTATTTCTGAAGGGAAACACAGCATAGTTCTCATCCATGGATCGCACACTGCTTTAGACCAGGAAGCCCGTTCTTGCTTTCTAGAGTCTCTAATACAGCAGGAAACTTGAGTGTGCCCAGAACAAAAGAACGGTGTTTCTTACACATACGGACCATATCTAGTTCAACTCTGCTTCTGAAACTGAAACAAACCTCAGGTCCTCTATCATCCAGTGCTTGTCAGTTCAGATGAGAATCGTGTGAGCTTGTGAATGATGTAGTTCGTTTGAGCTGTTAGTAACTGTCCTTACCTGAAACAATGTCTTACTTGAAGGAAGACTCAGAGCCTGGGATTTAACTCCATTTCTGAAGGGCAACACACAGCGTAGTTCTCATCCATGGACCGCACTCTGCTTTAGAGCAGGAAGCACGTTCTTGCTCTCTAGAGTCTCTAATACAGCAGGAAACTTGAGTGTTCTCAGAACAAAAGAATGGTGTTTCATACACATACGGACCATATGTAGTTCAACTCTGCTTCTGAAACTGATTCAAAGCACGGGGCCTCTAACATCCAGTGCTTGTCAGTTAAGATGAGAAACGTGTGAGCTTCGTGAATGATGTAGTTCGTTTGAGCTGTTAGTAACTGCCCTTACCTGAAACGAAGTCTTGCTTGTAGGAAGATTCAGAGCCTGGGATTTAACTCCATTTCTGAAGTGAAACACACAGCAGAGTTCTCATATATAGATCACACTATGCTTTAGAGCAAGAAGCACGCTCTTGCATCCTAGAGTCTCTAAGACAGCAGGAAACGTGATTGTGCTCAGAACAAAAGAACGGTGTTTCCTACACATATGACCATATCTAGTTCAAATCTGCCTCTGAAATTGATACAAAGCACGGGTCCTCTAACATCCAGTGCTTGTCAGTTAAGATGAGAAACGTGTGAGCTTCGTGAATGATGTAGATCGTTTGAGCTGTTAGTAACTGCCCTTACCTGAAACGACGTCTTGCTTGTAGGAAGACTCAGAGCCTGGGATTTCACTCCATTTCTGAAGTGAAACACACAGCAGAGTTCACATATATAGATCACACTCTGCTTTAGAGCAAGAAGCACGCTCTAGCTTTCCAGTGTCTCTAAGACAGCAGGAAACTTGAGTGTGCTGAGAACAAATGAATGGTGTTTCCTACAAAACGGACCATATCTAGTCCAGGTCTGCTTCTGAAACTGATACAAAGCACTGGTCCTCTAACATCCAATGCTTGTCAGTTAAGATGAGAAACGTGTGAGCTTCGTGAATGATGTAGTTGGTTTGAGCTGAAAAGTGACGGCCCTTACCTGAAACGAAGTAGTGCTTGTAGGAAGACACAGAGCCTGGGATTTAACTCCATTTCTGAGGGGCAACACACAGCATAGTTCTCATCCATGGACCGCACTCTGCTTTAGAGCAGGAAGCACGTTCTTGCTTTCTAGAGTCTCTAATACAGCAGGAAACTTGAGTGTGCTCAGAAGAAAAGAATGGTGTTTCATACACATACGGACCATATCTAGTTCAACTCTGCTTCGGAAACTGATACAAAGCACGGGTCCTCTAACATAGAGTGCTTGTCAGTTAAGATGAGAAACGTGTGAGCTTCGTGAATGATGTAGTTCCTTTGAGCTGTTAGTGACTGCCCTTACCTGAAACGAAGTCTTGCTTGTAGGAAGACTCAGAGCCTGGGATTTAACTCCATTTCTGAAGTGAAACACACAGCAGAGTTCTCATATATAGATCACACTCTGCTTTAGAGCAAGAAACATGCTCTTGCTTTCTAGATTCTCTAAGACAGCAGGAATCATGAGTGTGCTGAGAACAAATGAACGGTGTTTCCTACACATATGAGCCATATCTAGTTCAACTCTGATTCTAAAACTGAAACAAACCACAGGTCCTCTAAAATCCAATGCTTGTCAGTTAAGATGAGAAATGTGTGAGCTTCGTGAACGATGTAGTTGGTTTGAGCTGAAAAGTGACTGTCCTTACCTGAAACAAAGTAGTGCATGTAGGAAGACACAGAGCCTGGGATTTAACTCCATTTCTGAAGTGAAACACAAAACAGAGTTCTCATCCAGTGATCACACTCTGCTTTAGAGCATGAAGCACGCTCTTGCTTTCCAGAGTCTCTAATACAGCAGGAAATGTGAGTGTGCTCAGAATAAAAGAGTGGTGTTTCCTATACATACGGACCATATCTAGTCCAGGTCTGCTTCTGAAACTGATACAAAGCACTGGTCCTCTAACATCCAATGCTTGTCAGTTAAGATGAGAAACGTGGGAGCTTCGTGAATGATGTAGTTGGTTTGAGCTGAAAAGTGACGGCCCTTACCTGAAACGAAGTAGTGCTTGTAGGAAGACACAGAGCCTGGGATTTAACTCCATTTCTGAAGGGCAACACACAGCATAGTTCTCATCCATGGACCGCACTCTGCTTTAGAGCAGGAAGCACGTTCTTGCTTTCTAGAGTCTCTAATACAGCAGGAAACTTGAGTGTGCTCAGAAGAAAAGAACGGTGTTTCATACAC
The DNA here is from genome assembly GCA_949786385.1 of Onychomys leucogaster. Taxonomy (NCBI): domain Eukaryota; kingdom Metazoa; phylum Chordata; class Mammalia; order Rodentia; family Cricetidae; genus Onychomys; species Onychomys leucogaster. The sequence goes on from CATKUP010000054.1 coordinate 2,670,854, forward strand.
ATACGGACCATATCTAGTTCAACTCTGCTTCGGAAACTGATACAAAGCACGGGTCCTCTAACATAGAGTGCTTGTCAGTTAAGAAGAGAAACGTGTGAGCTTCGTGAATGATGTAGTTCCTTTGAGCTTTTAGTGACTGCCCTTACCTGAAACGAAGTCTTGCTTGTAGGAAGATTCAGAGCCTGGGATTTAACTCCATTTCTGAAGTGAAACACACAGCAGAGTTCTCATATATAGATCACACTCTGCTTTAGAGCAAGAAACACGCTCTTGCTTTCTACAGTCTCTAAGACAGCAGGAAACATGAGTGTGCTGAGAACAAATGAACGGTGTTTCCTACACATACGGACCATATCTAGTTCAACTCTGCTTCTGAAACTGAAAAAAACCACAGGTCCTCTATCATCCAGTGCTTGTTAGTTAAGATGCGAAACGTGTGAGCTTCGTGAACGATGTAGTTGGTTTGAGCTGAAAGTGACGGCCCTTACCTGATACGAAGTAGTGCTTGTAGGAAGACTCAGAGCCTGGGATTTAACTCCATTTCTGAAGGGCAACACACAGCGTAGTTCTCATCCATGGACCGCACTCTGCTTTAGAGCAGGAAGCACGTTCTTGCTTTCTAGAGTCTCTAATACAGCAGGAAACTTTAGTGTGCTCAGAACAAAAGAATGGTGTTTCATACACATACGGACCATATCTAGTTCAACTCTGCTTCTGAAACTGATTCAAAGCACGGGGCCTCTAACATCCAGTGCTTGTCAGTTAAGATGAGAAACGTGTGAGCTTCGTGAATGATGTAGTTCGTTTGAGCTGTTATTAACTGCCCTTACCTGAAACGAAGTCTTGCTTGTAGGAAGATTCAGAGCCTGGGATTTAACTCCATTTCTGAAGTGAAACACACAGCAGAGTTCTCATATATAGATCACACTCTGCTTTAGAGCAAGAAACACGCTCTAGCTTTCTACACTCTCTAAGACAGCAGGAAACATGAGTGTGCTGAGAACAAATGAACGGTGTTTCCTACACATATGAACCATATCTAGTTCAACTCTGATTCTAAAACTGAAACAAACCACAGGTCCTCTAAAATCCAATGCTTGTCAGTTAAGATGAGAAACGTGTGAGCTTCGTGAATGATGTAGTTGGTTTGAGCTGAAAAGTGACTGTCCTTACCTGAAACAAAGTAGTGCATGTAGGAAGACACAGAGCCTGGGATTTAACTCCATTTCTGAAGTGAAACACAAAACAGAGTTCTCATCCAGTTATCACACTCTGCTTTAGAGCATGAAGCACTCTCTTGCTTTCCAGAGTCTCTAATACAGCAGGAAATGTGAGTGTGCTCATAATAAAAGAGTGGTGTTTCCTATACATACGGACCATATCTAGTCCAACTCTGCCTCTGAAATTGATACAAAGCACAGGTCCTCTAACATCCAATGCTTGTCATTTAAGATGAGAAACGTGTGAGCTTCGTGAACGATGTAGTTCGTTTGAGCTGAAAAGTGACTGCCCTTACCTGAAACGAATTCTTGCTTGGAGGAAGACACAGAGCATGGAATTTAACTCCATTTCTGAAGTGAAACACACAACAGAGTTCTCATATATAGATCACACTCTGCTTTAGAGCAAGAAGCACGCTCTTGCTTCCTAGAGTCTCTAAGACAAAAGGGAACGTGAGTGTGCTCAGAACAAAGGAACATTGTTTCCTACACATATGAGCCATATCTAGTTCAACTCTGATTCTAAAACTGAAACAAACCACGGGTCCTCTAACATCCAATGCTTGTCAGTTAAGATGAGAAACGTGTGAGCTTCGTGAACGATATAGTTCGTTTGAGCTGAATAGTGACTGCCCTTACCTGAAACGAAGTGGTGTTTGTAGGAAGACACAGAGCCTGGAATTTAACTCTATTTCTGAAGGGAAACACAGCATAGTTCTCATCCATGGATCGCACACTGCTTTAGACCAGGAAGCCCGTTCTTGCTTTCTAGAGTCTCTAATACAGCAAGAAACTTGAGTGTGCCCAGAACAAAAGAACTTTGTTTCTTACACATACGGACCATATCTAGTTCAACTCTGCTTCTGAAACTGAAACAAACCTCAGGTCCTCTATCATCCAGTGCTTGTCAGTTCAGATGAGAAACGTGTGAGCTTGTGAATGATGTAGTTCGTTTGAGCTGTTAGTAACTGTCCTTACCTGAAACAATGTCTTACTTGAAGGAAGACTCAGAGCCTGGGATTTAACTCCATTTCTGAAGGGCAACACACAGCGTAGTTCTCATCCATGGACCGCACTCTGCTTTAGAGCAGGAAGCACGTTCTTGCTCTCTAGAGTCTCTAATACAGCAGGAAACTTGAGTGTTCTCAGAACAAAAGAATGGTGTTTCATACACATACGGACCATATGTAGTTCAACTCTGCTTCTGAAACTGATTCAAAGCACGGGGCCTCTAACATCCAGTGCTTGTCAGTTAAGATGAGAAACGTGTGAGCTTCGTGAATGATGTAGTTCGTTTGAGCTGTTAGTAACTGCCCTTACCTGAAACGAAGTCTTGCTTGTAGGAAGATTCAGAGCCTGGGATTTAACTCCATTTCTGAAGTGAAACACACAGCAGAGTTCTCATATATAGATCACACTATGCTTTAGAGCAAGAAGCACGCTCTTGCATCCTAGAGTCTCTAAGACAGCAGGAAACGTGATTGTGCTCAGAACAAAAGAACGGTGTTTCCTACACATATGACCATATCTAGTTCAAATCTGCCTCTGAAATTGATACAAAGCACGGGTCCTCTAACATCCAGTGCTTGTCAGTTAAGATGAGAAACGTGTGAGCTTCGTGAATGATGTAGATCGTTTGAGCTGTTAGTAACTGCCCTTACCTGAAACGACGTCTTGCTTGTAGGAAGACTCAGAGCCTGGGATTTCACTCCATTTCTGAAGTGAAACACACAGCAGAGTTCACATATATAGATCACACTCTGCTTTAGAGCAAGAAGCACGCTCTAGCTTTCCAGTGTCTCTAAGACAGCAGGAAACTTGAGTGTGCTGAGAACAAATGAATGGTGTTTCCTACAAAACGGACCATATCTAGTCCAGGTCTGCTTCTGAAACTGATACAAAGCACTGGTCCTCTAACATCCAATGCTTGTCAGTTAAGATGAGAAACGTGTGAGCTTCGTGAATGATGTAGTTGGTTTGAGCTGAAAAGTGACGGCCCTTACCTGAAACGAAGTAGTGCTTGTAGGAAGACACAGAGCCTGGGATTTAACTCAATTTCTGAGGGGCAACACACAGCATAGTTCTCATCCATGGACCGCACTCTGCTTTAGAGCAGGAAGCACGTTCTTGCTTTCTAGAGTCTCTAATACAGCAGGAAACTTGAGTGTGCTCAGAAGAAAAGAACGGTGTTTCATACACATACGGACCATATCTAGTTCAACTCTGCTTCGGAAACTGATACAAAGCACGGGTCCTCTAACATAGAGTGCTTGTCAGTTAAGATGAGAAACGTGTGAGCTTCGTGAATGATGTAGTTCCTTTGAGCTGTTAGTGACTGCCCTTACCTGAAACGAAGTCTTGCTTGTAGGAAGACTCAGAGCCTGGGATTTAACTCCATTTCTGAAGTGAAACACACAGCAGAGTTCTCATATATAGATCACACTCTGCTTTAGAGCAAGAAACATGCTCTTGCTTTCTAGATTCTCTAAGACAGCAGGAATCATGAGTGTGCTGAGAACAAATGAACGGTGTTTCCTACACATATGAGCCATATCTAGTTCAACTCTGATTCTAAAACTGAAACAAACCACAGGTCCGCTAAAATCTAATGCTTGTCAGTTAAGATGAGAAACGTGTGAGCTTTGTGAACGATGTAGTTCGTTAGAGCTGAAAAGTGACTGCCCTTACCTGATATAAAGTAGTGCTTGTAGGAAGACACAGAGCCTTGGATTTAACTACATTTTTGAAGGGAAACACACAGCATATTTCTCATGCATGGATCGCACTCTGCTTTAGAGCAAGAAGAACGCTCTTCCTTTCTATAATCTCTAATCCAGCAGGAAACTTGAGTGTGCTCAGAACAAAAGAACGGTGTTTCCTACACATACGGACCATATCTAGTTCAACTCTGCTTGTTAAACTGAAACAAACCACAGGTCCTCTATCATCCAGTGCTTGTCTGTTTTGATGATTAATGTGTGAGCTTCGTGAATGATGTATATCGTTTGAGCTGTTAGTAACTGCCCTTACCTGAAATGATGTCTTACTTGTAGGAAGACTCAGAGCCTGGGATTTAACTCCAATTCTGAAGGGAAACACACAGCATAGTTCTCATCCATGGATCGCACTCTGCTTTAGAGCAAGAAGCACGCTCTTGCTTTCTAGAATCTCTAATACATCAGGAAACTTGAGTGTGCTCAGAACAAAAGAACGGTGTTTCATACACATACGGACCATATCTAGTTCAACTCTGCTTCTGAAACTGATTCAAAGCACGGGTCCTCTAACATCCAGTGCTTGTCAGTTATGATGAGAAACGTGTGAGCTTCGTGAATGATGTAGTTCGTTTGAGCTGTTAGTAACTGCCCTTACCTGAAACGAAGTCTTGCTTGTAGGAAGATTCAGAGCCTGGGATTTAACTCCATTTCTGAAGTGAAACACACAGCAGAGTTCTCATATATAGATCGCACTCTGCTTTAGAGCAAGAAACACGCTCTTGCTTTCTACAGTCTCTAAGACAGCAGGAAACATGTGTGTGCTGAGAACAAATGAACGGTGTTTCCTACACATACGGACCATATCTAGTTCAACTCTGCTTCTGAAACTGAAAAAAACCACAGGTCCTCTATCATCCAGTGCTTGTTAGTTAAGATGCGAAACGTGTGAGCTTCGTGAACGATGTAGTTGGTTTGAGCTGAAAGTGACGGCCCTTACCTGATACGAAGTAGTGCTTGTAGGAAGACTCAGAGCCTGGGATTTAACTCCATTTCTGAAGGGCAACACACAGCGTAGTTCTCATCCATGGACCGCACTCTGCTTTAGAGCAGGAAGCACGTTCTTGCTTTCTAGAGTCTCTAATACAGCAGGAAACTTTAGTGTGCTCAGAACAAAAGAATGGTGTTTCATACACATACGGACCATATCTAGTTCAACTCTGCTTCTGAAACTGATTCAAAGCACGGGGCCTCTAACATCCAGTGCTTGTCAGTTAAGATGAGAAACGTGTGAGCTTCGTGAATGATGTAGTTCGTTTGAGCTGTTAGTAACTGCCCTTACCTGAAACGAAGTCTTGCTTGTAGGAAGATTCAGAGCCTGGGATTTAACTCCATTTCTGAAGTGAAACACACAGCAGAGTTCTCATATATAGATCACACTCTGCTTTAGAGCAAGAAACACGCTCTTGCTTTCTACAGTCTCTAAGACAGCAGGAAACATGAGTGTGCTGAGAACAAATGAACGGTGTTTCCTACACATATGAACCATATCTAGTTCAACTCTGATTCTAAAACTGAAACAAACCACAGGTCCTCTAAAATCCAATGCTTGTCAGTTAAGATGAGAAACGTGTGAGCTTTGTGAATGATGTAGTTGGTTTGAGCTGAAAAGTGACTGTCCTTACCTGAAACAAAGTAGTGCATGTAGGAAGACACAGAGCCTGGGATTTAACTCCATTTCTGAAGTGAAACACAAAACAGAGTTCTCATCCAGTTATCACACTCTGCTTTAGAGCATGAAGCACGCTCTTGCTTTCCAGAGTCTCTAATACAACAGGAAATGTGAGTGTGCTCAGAATAAAACAGTGGTGTTTCCTATACATACGGACCATATCTAGTCCAACTCTGCCTCTGAAATTGATACAATGCACAGGTCCTCTAACATCCAATGCTTGTCATTTAAGATGAGAAACGTGTGAGCTTCGTGAACGATGTAGTTCGTTTGAGCTGAAAAGTGACTGCCCTTACCTGAAACGAATTCTTGCTTGGAGGAAGACACAGAGCATGGAATTTAACTCCATTTCTGAAGTGAAACACACAACAGAGTTCTCATATATAGATCACACTCTGCTTTAGAGCAAGAAGCACGCTGTTGCTTCCTAGAGTCTCTAAGACAAAAGGGAACGTGAGTGTGCTCAGAACAAAGGAACATTGTTTCCTACACATATGAGCCATATCTAGGTCAACTCTGATTCTAAAACTGAAACAAACCACGGGTCCTCTAACATCCAATGCTTGTCAGTTAAGATGAGAAACGTGTGAGCTTCGTGAACGATATAGTTCGTTTGAGCTGAAAAGTGACTGCCCTTACCTGAAACGAAGTGGTGTTTGTAGGAAGACACAGAGCCTGGAATTTAACTCTATTTATGAAGGGAAACACAGCATAGTTCTCATCCATGGATCGCACACTGCTTTAGACCAGGAAGCCCGTTCTTGCTTTCTAGAGTCTCTAATACAGCAGGAAACTTGAGTGTGCCCAGAACAAAAGAACGGTGTTTCTTACACATACGGACCATATCTAGTTCAACTCTGCTTCTGAAACTGAAACAAACCTCAGGTCCTCTATCATCCAGTGCTTGTCAGTTCAGATGAGAAACGTGTGAGCTTGTGAATGATGTAGTTCGTTTGAGCTGTTAGTAACTGTCCTTACCTGAAACAATGTCTTACTTGAAGGAAGACTCAGAGCCTGGGATTTAACTCCATTTCTGAAGTGAAACACACAGCAGAGTTCTCATATATAGATCACACTCTGCTTTAGAGCAAGAAGCACGCTCTTGCATCCTAGAGTCTCTAAGACAGCAGGAAACGTGATTGTGCTCAGAACAAAAGAACGGTGTTTCCTACACATATGAGCCATATCTAGTTCAACTCTGCCTCTGAAATTGATACAAAGCACGGTTCCTCTAACATCCAGTGCTTGTCAGTTAAGATGAGAAACGTGTGAGCTTCATGAATGATGTAGATCGTTTGAGCAGTTAGTAACTGCCCTTACCTGAAACGACGTCTTGCTTGTAGGAAGACTCAGAGCCTGGGATTTAACTCCATTTCTGAAGTGAAACACACAGCAGAGTTCACATATATAGATCACACTCTGCTTTAGAGCAAGAAGCACGCTCTAGCTTTCCAGTGTCTCTAAGACAGCAGGAAACTTGAGTGTGCTGAGAACAAATGAATGGTGTTTCCTACAAAACGGACCATATCTAGTCCAGGTCTGCTTCTGAAACTGATACAAAGCACTGGTCCTCTAACATCCAATGCTTGTCAGTTAAGATGAGAAACGTGTGAGCTTCGTCAAAGATGTAGATCGTTTGAGCTGAAAAGTGACTGCCCTTACCTGAAACGAAGTAGTGTTTGTAGGAAGACACAGAGCCTGGGATTTAACTCCATTTCTGAAGGGCAACACACAGCATAGTTCTCATCCATGGACCGCACTCTGCTTTAGAGCAGGAAGCACGTTCTTGCTTTTTAGCGTCTCTAATACAGCAGGAAACTTGAGTGTGCTCAGAAGAAAAGAACGGTGTTTCATACACATACGGACCATATCTAGTTCAACTCTGCTTCTGAAACTGATACAAAGCACGGGTCCTCTAACATAGAGTGCTTGTCAGTTAAGATGAGAAACGTGTGAGCTTCGTGAATGATGTAGTTCCTTTGAGCTGTTAGTGACTGCCCTTACCTGAAACGAAGTCTTGCTTGTAGGAAGACTCAGAGCCTGGGATTTAACTCCATTTCTGAAGTGAAACACACAGCAGAGTTCTCATATATAGATCACAATCTGCTTTAGTGTAAGAAACATGCTCTTGCTTTCTAGAGTCTCTAAGACAGCAGGAATCATGAGTGTGCTGAGAACAAATGAACGGTGTTTCCTACACATATGAGCCATATCTAGTTCAACTCTGATTCTAAAACTGAAACAAACCACAGGTCTGCTAAAATCTAATGCTTGTCAGTTAAGATGAGAAACGTGTGAGCTTTGTGAACGATGTAGTTCGTTAGAGCTGAAAAGTGACTGCCCTTACCTGATACAAAGTAGTGCTTGTAGGAAGACACAGAGCCTGGGCTTTAACTCCCTTTCTGAAGGGAAACACACAGCATATTCTCATCCATGGATCGCACTCTGCTTTAGAGCCAGAAGAATGCTCTTCCTTTCTATAACCTCTAATCCAGCAGGAAACTTGAGTGTGCTCAGAACAAAAGAACGGTGTTTCCTACACATACGGACCATATCTAGTTCAACTCTGCTTCTTAAACTGAAACAAACCACAGGTCCTCTATCATCCAGTGCTTGTCAGTTAAGATGATTAACGTGTGAGCTTCGTGAATGTTGTTGTTCGTTATAGCTGTTAGTAACTGCCCTTACCTGAAATGATGTCTTACTTGTAGGAAGACTCAGAGCCTGGGATTTAACTCCAATTCTGAAGGGAAACACACAGCATAGTTCTCATCCATGGATCGCACTCTGCTTTAGAGCAAGAAGCACGCTCTTGCTTTCTAGAATCTCTAATACATCAGGAAACTTGAGTGTGCTCAGAACAAAAGAACAGTGTTTCCTATACATATGGACCATATGTAGTCCAACTCTGCCTCTGAAATTGATACAAAGCACTGGCCCTCTAACATCCAATGCTTGTCAGTTAAGATGAGAAACGTGTGAGCATCGTGAACGATGTAGTTCGTTTGAGCTGAAAAGTGACTGCCCTTACCTGAAACAAAGTAGTGCACGTAGGAAGAAACAGAGCTTGGGATTTAACTCCAATTCTGAAGCAAAACACACAGCATAGTTCTCATCCATGGATCGCACTCTGCTTTAGAGCAAGAAGCACGCTCTTGCTTTCTAGAATCTCTAATACATCAGGAAACTTGAGTGTGCTGAGAACAAATGAACGGTGTTTCCTACACATACGGACCATATCTAGTTCAAGTCTGCTTCTGAAACTGAAAAAAACCACAGGTCCTCTATCATCCAGTGCTTGTTAGTTAAGATGCGAAACGTGTGAGCTTCGTGAACGATGTAGTTGGTTTGAGCTGAAAGTGACGGCCCTTACCTGATACGAAGTAGTGCTTGTAGGAAGACTCAGAGCCTGGGATTTAACTCCATTTCTGAAGGGCAACACACAGCGTAGTTCTCATCCATGGACCGCACTCTGCTTTAGAGCAGGAAGCACGTTCTTGCTCTCTAGAGTCTCTAATACAGCAGGAAACTTTAGTGTGCTCAGAACAAAAGAATGGTGTTTCATACACATACGGACCATATGTAGTTCAACTCTGCTTCTGAAACTGATTCAAAGCACGGGGCCTCTAACATCCAGTGCTTGTCAGTTAAGATGAGAAACGTGTGAGCTTCGTGAATGATGTAGTTCGTTTGAGCTGTTAGTAACTGCCCTTACCTGAAACGAAGTCTTGCTTGTAGGAAGATTCAGAGCCTGGGATTTAACTCCATTTCTGAAGTGAAACACACAGCAGAGTTCTCATATATAGATCACACTCTGCTTTAGAGCAAGAAACTCGCTCTTGCTTTCTACAGTCTCTAAGACAGCAGGAAACATGAGTGTGCTGAGAACAAATGAACGGTGTTTCCTACACATATGAACCATATCTAGTTCAACTCTGATTCTAAAACTGAAACAAACCACAGGTCCTCTAAAATCCAATGCTTGTCAGTTAAGATGAGAAATGTGTGAGCTTCGTGAACGATGTAGTTGGTTTGAGCTGAAAAGTGACTGTCCTTACCTGAAACAAAGTAGTGCATGTAGGAAGAGACAGAGCCTGGGATTTAACTCCATTTCCTAAGTGAAACAGAAAACAGAGTTCTCATCCAGTGATCACACTCTGCTTTAGAGCATGAAGCACGCTCTTGCTTTCCAGAGTCTCTAATACAGCAGGAAATGTGAGTGTGCTCAGAATAAAAGAGTGGTGTTTCCTATACATACGGACCATATCTAGTCCAGGTCTGCTTCTGAAACTGATACAAAGCACTGGTCCTCTAACATCCAATGCTTGTCAGTTAAGATGAGAAACGTGGGAGCTTCGTGAATGATGTAGTTGGTTTGAGCTGAAAAGTTACGGCCCTTACCTGAAACGAAGTAGTGCTTGTAGGAAGACACAGAGCCTGGGATTTAACTCCATTTCTGAAGGGCAACACACAGCATAGTTCTCATCCATGGACCGCACTCTGCTTTAGAGCAGGAAGCACGTTCTTGCTTTCTAGAGTCTCTAATACAGCAGGAAACTTGAGTGTGCTCAGAAGAAAAGAACGGTGTTTCATACACATACGGACCATATCTAGTTCAACTCTGCTTCGGAAACTGATACAAAGCACGGGTCCTCTAACATAGAGTGCTTGTCAGTTAAGAAGAGAAACGTGTGAGCTTCGTGAATGATGTAGTTCCTTTGAGCTGTTAGTGACTGCCCTTACCTGAAACGAAGTCTTGCTTGTAGGAAGATTCAGAGCCTGGGATTTAACTCCATTTCTGAAGTGAAACACACAGCAGAGTTCTCATATATAGATCACACTCTGCTTTAGAGCAAGAAACACGCTCTTGCTTTCTACAGTCTCTAAGACAGCAGGAAACATGAGTGTGCTGAGAACAAATGAACGGTGTTTCCTACACATACGGACCATATCTAGTTCAACTCTGCTTCTGAAACTGAAAAAAACCACAGGTCCTCTATCATCCAGTGCTTGTTAGTTAAGATGCGAAACGTGTGAGCTTCATGAACGATGTAGTTGGTTTGAGCTGAAAGTTTCGGCCCTTACCTGATAGGAAGTAGTGCTTGTAGGAAGACTCAGAGCCTGGGATTTAACTCCATTTCTGAAGGGCAACACACAGCGTAGTTCTCATCCATGGACCGCACTCTGCTTTAGAGCAGGAAGCACGTTCTTGCTTTCTAGAGTCTCTAATACAGCAGGAAACTTTAGTGTGCTCAGAACAAAAGAATGGTGTTTCATACACATACGGACCATATCTAGTTCAACTCTGCTTCTGAAACTGATTCAAAGCACGGGGCCTCTAACATCCAGTGCTTGTCAGTTAAGATGAGAAACGTGTGAGCTTCGTGAATGATGTAGTTCGTTTGAGCTGTTAGTAACTGCCCTTACCTGAAACGAAGTCTTGCTTGTAGGAAGATTCAGAGCCTGGGATTTAACTCCATTTCTGAAGTGAAACACACAGCAGAGTTCTCATATATAGATCACACTCTGCTTTAGAGCAAGAAACTCGCTCTTGCTTTCTACAGTCTCTAAGACAGCAGGAAACATGAGTGTGCTGAGAACAAATGAACGGTGTTTCCTACACATATGAACCATATCTAGTTCAACTCTGATTCTAAAACTGAAACAAACCACAGGTCCTCTAAAATCCAATGCTTGTCAGTTAAGATGAGAAACGTGTGAGCTTTGTGAATGATGTAGTTGGTTTGAGCTGAAAAGTGACTGTCCTTACCTGAAAAAAGTAGTGCATGTAGGAAGACACAGAGCCTGGGATTTAACTCCATTTCTGAAGTGAAACACAAAACAGAGTTCTCATCCAGTTATCACACTCTGCTTTAGAGCATGAAGCACGCTCTTGCTTTCCAGAGTCTCTAATACAGCAGGAAATGTGAGTGTGCTCAGAATAAAAGAGTGGTGTTTCCTATACATACGGACCATATCTAGTCCAACTCTGCCTCTGAAATTGATACAAAGCACAGGTCCTCTAACATCCAATGCTTGTCATTTAAGATGAGAAACGTGTGAGCTTCGTGAACAATGTAGTTCGTTTGAGCTGAAAAGTGACTGCCCTTACCTGAAACGAATTCTTGCTTGGAGGAAGACACAGAGCATGGAATTTAACTCCATTTCTGAAGTGAAACACACAACAGAGTTCTCATATATAGATCACACTCTGCTTTAGAGCAAGAAGCACGCTCTTGCTTCCTAGAGTCTCTAAGACAAAAGGGAACGTGAGTGTGCTCAGAACAAAGGAACATTGTTTCCTACACATATGAGCCATATCTAGTTCAACTCTGATTCTAAAACTGAAACAAACCACGGGTCCTCTAACATCCAATGCTTGTCAGTTAAGATCAGAAACGTGTGAGCTTCGTGAACGATATAGTTCGTTTGAGCTGAAAAGTGACTGCCCTTACCTGAAACGAAGTGGTGTTTGTAGGAAGACACAGAGCCTGGAATTTAACTCTATTTCTGAAGGGAAACACAGCATAGTTCTCATCCATGGATCGCACACTGCTTTAGACCAGGAAGCCCGTTCTTGCTTTCTAGAGTCTCTAATACAGCAGGAAACTTGAGTGTGCCCAGAACAAAAGAACGGTGTTTCTTACACATACGGACCATATCTAGTTCAACTCTGCTTCTGAAACTGAAACAAACCTCAGGTCCTCTATCATCCAGTGCTTGTCAGTTCAGATGGGAAACGTGTGAGCTTGTGAATGATGTAGTTCGTTTGAGCTGTTAGTAACTGTCCTTACCTGAAACAATGTCTTACTTGAAGGAAGACTCAGAGCCTGGGATTTAACTCCATTTCTGAAGTGAAACACACAGCAGAGTTCTCATATATAGATCACACTCTGCTTTAGAGCAAGAAGCACGCTCTTGCATCCTAGAGTCTCTAAGACAGCAGGAAACGTGATTGTGCTCAGAACAAAAGAACGGTGTTTCCTACACATATGAGCCATATCTAGTTCAACTCTGCCTCTGAAATTGATACAAAGCACGGTTCCTCTAACATCCAGTGCTTGTCAGTTAAGATGAGAAACGTTTGAGCTTTGTGAATGATGTAGATCGTTTGAGCTGTTAGTAACTGCCCTTACCTGAAACGACGTCTTGCTTGTAGGAAGACTCAGAGCCTGGGATTTCACTCCATTTCTGAAGTGAAACACACAGCAGAGTTCACATATATAGATCACACTCTGCTTTAGAGCAAGAAGCACGCTCTAGCTTTCCAGTGTCTCTAAGACAGCAGGAAACTTGAGTGTGCTGAGAACAAATGAATGGTGTTTCCTACAAAACGGACCATATCTAGTCCAGGTCTGCTTCTGAAACTGATACAAAGCACTGGTCCTCTAACATCCAATGCTTGTCAGTTAAGATGAGAAACGTGTGAGCTTCGTCAAAGATGTAGATCGTTTGAGCTGAAAAGTGACTGCCCTTACCTGAAACGAAGTAGTGTTTGTAGGAAGACACAGAGCCTGGGATTTAACTCCATTTCTGAAGGGCAACACACAGCATAGTTCTCATCCATGGACCGCACTCTGCTTTAGAGCAGGAAGCACGTTCTTGCTTTTTAGCGTCTCTAATACAGCAGGAAACTTGAGTGTGCTCAGAAGAAAAGAACGGTGTTTCATACACATACGGACCATATCTAGTTCAACTCTGCTTCGGAAACTGATACAAAGCACGGGTCCTCTAACATAGAGTGCTTGTCAGTTAAGATGAGAAACGTGTGAGCTTCGTGAATGATGTAGTTCCTTTGAGCTGTTAGTGACTGCCCTTACCTGAAACGAAGTCTTGCTTGTAGGAAGACTCAGAGCCTGGGATTTAACTCCATTTCTGAAGTGAAACACACAGCAGAGTTCTCATATATAGATCACACTCTGCTTTAGAGTAAGAAACATGCTCTTGCTTTCTAGAGTCTCTAAGACAGCAGGAATCATGAGTGTGCTGAGAACAAATGAACGGTGTTTCCTACACATATGAGCCATATCTAGTTCAACTCTGATTCTAAAACTGAAACAAACCACAGGTCCGCTAAAATCTAATGCTTGTCAGTTAAGATGAGAAACGTGTGAGCTTTGTGAACGATGTAGTTCGTTAGAGCTGAAAAGTGACTGCCCTTACCTGATACAAAGTAGTGCTTGTAGGAAGACACAGAGCCTGGGCTTTAACTCCCTTTCTGAAGGGAAACACACAGCATATTCTCATCCATGGATCGCACTCTGCTTTAGAGCCAGAAGAATGCTCTTCCTTTCTATAACCTCTAATCCAGCAGGAAACTTGAGTGTGCTCAGAACAAAAGAACGGTGTTTCCTACACATATGGACCATATCTAGTTCAACTCTGCTTCTTAAACTGAAACAAACCACAGGTCCTCTATCATCCAGTGCTTGTCAGTTAAGATGATTAACGTGTGAGCTTCGTGAATGTTGTTGTTCGTTATAGCTGTTAGTAACTGCCCTTACCTGAAATGATGTCTTACTTGTAGGAAGACTCAGAGCCTGGGTTTTAACTCCAATTCTGAAGGGAAACACACAGCATAGTTCTCATCCATGGATCGAACTCTGCTTTAGAGCAAGAAGCACGCTCTTGCTTTCTAGAATCTCTAATACATCAGGAAACGTGAGTGTGCTCAGAAGAAAAGAACGGTGTTTCCTATACATATGGACCATATCTAGTCCAACTCTGCCTCTGAAATTGATACAAAGCACTGGCCCTCTAACATCCAATGCTTGTCAGTTAAGATGAGAAACGTGTGAGCATCGTGAACGATGTAGTTCGTTTGAGCTGAAAAGTGACTGCCCTTACCTGAAACAAAGTAGTGCACGTAGGAAGAAACAGAGCTTGGGATTTAACTCCAATTCTGAAGCAAAACACACAGCATAGTTCTCATCCATGGATCGCACTCTGCTTTAGAGCAAGAAGCACGCTCTTGCTTTCTAGAATCTCTAATACATCAGGAAACTTGAGTGTGCTCAGAACAAAAGAATGGTGTTTCATACACATACGGACCATATCTAGTTCAACTCTGCTTCTGAAACTGATTCAAAGCACGTGTCCTCTAACATCCAGTGCTTGTCAGTTAAGATGAGAAACGTGCGAGCTTCGTGAATGATGTAGTTCGTTTGAGCTGTTAGTAACTGCCCTTACCTGAAACGAAGTCTTGCTTGTAGGAAGATTCAGAGCCTGGGATTTAACTCCATTTCTGAAGTGAAACACACAGCAGAGTTCTCATATATAGATCACACTCTGCTACTCTGCTTTAGAGCAAGAATCACGCTCTTGCTTTCTACAGTCTCTAAGACAGCAGGAAACATGAGTGTGCTGAGAACAAATGAACGGTGTTTCCTACACATATGAACCATATCTAGTTCAACTCTGATTCTAAAACTGAAACAAACCACAGGTCCTCTAAAATCCAATGCTTGTCAGTTAAGATGAGAAATGTGTGAGCTTCGTGAACGATGTAGTTGGTTTGAGCTGAAAAGTGACTGTCCTTACCTGAAACAAAGTAGTGCATGTAGGAAGACACAGAGCCTGGGATTTAACTCCATTTCTGAAGTGAAACACAAAACAGAGTTCTCATCCAGTGATCACACTCTGCTTTAGAGCATGAAGCACGCTCTTGCTTTCCAGAGTCTCTAATACAGCAGGAAATGTGAGTGTGCTCAGAATAAAAGAGTGGTGTTTCCTATACATACGGACCATATCTAGTCCAACTCTGCCTCTGAAATTGATACAAAGCACAGGTCCTCTAACATCCAATGCTTGTCATTTAAGATGAGAAACGTGTGAGCTTCGTGAACGATGTAGTTCGTTTGAGCTGAAAAGTGACTGCCCTTACCTGAAACGAATTCTTGCTTGGAGGAAGACACAGAGCATGGAATTTAACTCCATTTCTGAAGTGAAACACACAACAGAGTTCTCATATATAGATCACACTCTGCTTTAGAGCAAGAAGCACGCTCTTGCTTCCTAGAGTCTCTAAGACAAAAGGGAACGTGAGTGTGCTCAGAACAAAGGAACATTGTTTCCTACACATATGAGCCATATCTAGTTCAACTCTGATTCTAAAACTGAAACAAACCACGGGTCCTCTAACATCCAATGCTTGTCAGTTAAGATGAGAAACGTGTGAGCTTCGTGAACGATATAGTTCGTTTGAGCTGAAAAGTGACTGCCCTTACCTGAAACGAAGTGGTGTTTGTAGGAAGACACAGAGCCTGGAATTTAACTCTATTTCTGAAGGGAAACACAGCATAGTTCTCATCCATGGATCGAACACTGCTTTAGACCAGGAAGCCCGTTCTTGCTTTCTAGAGTCTCTAATACAGCAGGAAACTTGAGTGTGCCCAGAACAAAAGAACGGTGTTTCTTACACATACGGACCATATCTAGTTCAACTCTGCTTCTGAAACTGAAACAAACCTCAGGTCCTCTATCATCCAGTGCTTGTCAGTTCAGATGAGAAACGTGTGAGCTTGTGAATGATGTAGTTCGTTTGAGCTGTTAGTAACTGTCCTTACCTGAAACAATGTCTTACTTGAAGGAAGACTCAGAGCCTGGGATTTAACTCCATTTCTGAAGTGAAACACACAGCAGAGTTCTCATATATAGATCACACTCTGCTTTAGAGCAAGAAGCACGCTCTTGCATCCTAGAGTCTCTAAGACAGCAGGAAACGTGATTGTGCTCAGAACAAAAGAACGGTGTTTCCTACACATATGAGCCATATCTAGTTCAACTCTGCCTCTGAAATTGATACAAAGCACGGTTCCTCTAACATCCAGTGCTTGTCAGTTAAGATGAGAAACGTGTGAGCTTCGTGAATGATGTAGATCGTTTGAGCTGTTAGTAACTGCCCTTACCTGAAACGACGTCTTGCTTGTAGGAAGACTCAGAGCCTGGGATTTCACTCCATTTCTGAAGTGAAACACACAGCAGAGTTCACATATATAGATCACACTCTGCTTTAGAGCAAGAAGCACGCTCTAGCTTTCCAGTGTCTCTAAGACAGCAGGAAACTTGAGTGTGCTGAGAACAAATGAATGGTGTTTCCTACAAAACGGACCATATCTAGTCCAGGTCTGCTTCTGAAACTGATACAAAGCACTGGTCCTCTAACATCCAATGCTTGTCAGTTAAGATGAGAAACGTGTGAGCTTCGTCAAAGATGTAGATCGTTTGAGCTGAAAAGTGACTGCCCTTACCTGAAACGAAGTAGTGTTTGTAGGAAGACACAGAGCCTGGGATTTAACTCCATTTCTGAAGGGCAACACACAGCATAGTTCTCATCCATGGACCGCACTCTGCTTTAGAGCAGGAAGCACGTTCTTGCTTTTTAGCGTCTCTAATACAGCAGGAAACTTGAGTGTGCTCAGAAGAAAAGAACGGTGTTTCATACACATACGGACCATATCTAGTTCAACTCTGCTTCGGAAACTGATACAAAGCACGGGTCCTCTAACATAGAGTGCTTGTCAGTTAAGATGAGAAACGTGTGAGCTTCGTGAATGATGTAGTTCCTTTGAGCTGTTAGTGACTGCCCTTACCTGAAACGAAGTCTTGCTTGTAGGAAGACTCAGAGCCTGGGATTTAACTCCATTTCTGAAGTGAAACACACAGCAGAGTTCTCATATATAGATCACACTCTGCTTTAGAGTAAGAAACATGCTCTTGCTTTCTAGAGTCTCTAAGACAGCAGGAATCATGAGTGTGCTGAGAACAAATGAACGGTGTTTCCTACACATATGAGCCATATCTAGTTCAACTCTGATTCTAAAACTGAAACAAACCACAGGTCCGCTAAAATCTAATGCTTGTCAGTTAAGATGAGAAACGTGTGAGCTTTGTGAACGATGTAGTTCGTTAGAGCTGAAAAGTGACTGCCCTTACCTGATACAAAGTAGTGCTTGTAGGAAGACACAGAGCCTGGGCTTTAACTCCCTTTCTGAAGGGAAACACACAGCATATTCTCATCCATGGATCGCACTCTGCTTTAGAGCCAGAAGAATGCTCTTCCTTTCTATAACCTCTAATCCAGCAGGAAACTTGAGTGTGCTCAGAACAAAAGAACGGTGTTTCCTACACATACGGACCATATCTAGTTCAACTCTGCTTCTGAAACTGAAACAAACCACAGGTCCTCTATCATCCAGTGCTTGTCAGTTAAGATGATTAACGTGTGAGCTTCGTGAATGTTGTTGTTCGTTATAGCTGTTAGTAACTGCCCTTACCTGAAATGATGTCTTACTTGTAGGAAGACTCAGAGCCTGGGATTTAACTCCAATTCTGAAGGGAAACACACAGCATAGTTCTCATCCATGGATCGCACTCTGCTTTAGAGCAAGAAGCACGCTCTTGCTTTCTAGAATCTCTAATACATCAGGAAACGTGAGTGTGCTCAGAAGAAAAGAACGGTGTTTCCTATACATATGGACCATATCTAGTCCAACTCTGCCTCTGAAATTGATACAAAGCACTGGCCCTCTAACATGCAATGCCTGTCAGTTAAGATGAGAAACGTGTGAGCATCGTGAACGATGTAGTTCGTTTGAGCTGAAAAGTGACTGCCCTTACCTGAAACAAAGTAGTGCACGTAGGAAGAAACAGAGCTTGGGATTTAACTCCAATTCTGAAGCAAAACACACAGCATAGTTCTCATCCATGGATCGCACTCTGCTTTAGAGCAAGAAGCACGCTCTTGCTTTCTAGAATCTCTAATACATCAGGAAACTTGAGTGTGCTCAGAACAAAAGAATGGTGTTTCATACACATACGGACCATATCTAGTTCAACTCTGCTTCTGAAACTGATTCAAAGCACGTGTCCTCTAACATCCAGTGCTTGTCAGTTAAGATGAGAAACGTGTGAGCTTCGTGAATGACGTAGTTCGTTTGAGCTGTTAGTAACTGCCCTTACCTGAAACGAAGTCTTGCTTGTAGGAAGATTCAGAGCCTGGGATTTAACTCCATTTCTGAAGTGAAACACACAGCAGAGTTCTCATATATAGATCACACTCTGCTACTCTGCTTTAGAGCAAGAATCACGCTCTTGCTTTCTACAGTCTCTAAGACAGCAGGAAACATGAGTGTGCTGAGAACAAATGAACGGTGTTTCCTACACATATGAACCATATCTAGTTCAACTCTGATTCTAAAACTGAAACAAACCACAGGTCCTCTAAAATCCAATGCTTGTCAGTTAAGATGAGAAATGTGTGAGCTTCGTGAACGATGTAGTTGGTTTGAGCTGAAAAGTGACTGTCCTTACCTGAAACAAAGTAGTGCATGTAGGAAGACACAGAGCCTGGGATTTAACTCCATTTCTGAAGTGAAACACAAAACAGAGTTCTCATCCATGGATCACACTCTGCTTTAGAGCATGAAGCACGCTCTTGCTTTCCAGAGTCTCTAATACAGCAGGAAATGTGAGTGTGCTCAGAATAAAAGAGTGGTGTTTCCTATACATATGGACCATATCTAGTCCAACTCTGCCTCTGAAATTGATACAAAGCACGGGTCCTCTAACATCCAATGCTTGTCATTTAAGATGAGAAACGTGTGAGCTTCGTGAACGATGTAGTTCGTTTGAGCTGAAAAGTGACTGCCCTTACCTGAAACGAATTCTTGCTTGGAGGAAGACACAGAGCATGGAATTTAACTCCATTTCTGAAGTGAAACACACAACAGAGTTCTCATATATAGATCACACTCTGCTTTAGAGCAAGAAGCACGCTCTTGCTTCCTAGAGTCTCTAAGACAAAAGGGAACGTGAGTGTGCTCAGAACAAAGGAACATTGTTTCCTACACATATGAGCCATATCTAGTTCAACTCTGATTCTAAAACTGAAACAAACCACGGGTCCTCTAACATCCAATGCTTGTCAGTTAAGATGAGAAACGTGTGAGCTTCGTGAACGATATAGTTCGTTTGAGCTGAAAAGTGACTGCCCTTACCTGAAACGAAGTGGTGTTTGTAGGAAGACACAGAGCCTGGAATTTAACTCTATTTCTGAAGGGAAACACAGCATAGTTCTCATCCATGGATCGAACACTGCTTTAGACCAGGAAGCCCGTTCTTGCTTTCTAGAGTCTCTAATACAGCAGGAAACTTGAGTGTGCCCAGAACAAAAGAACGGTGTTTCTTACACATACGGACCATATCTAGTTCAACTCTGCTTCTGAAACTGAAACAAACCTCAGGTCCTCTATCATCCAGTGCTTGTCAGTTCAGATGAGAAACGTGTGAGCTTGTGAATGATGTAGTTCGTTTGAGCTGTTAGTAACTGTCCTTACCTGAAACAATGTCTTACTTGAAGGAAGACTCAGAGCCTGGGATTTAACTCCATTTCTGAAGTGAAACACACAGCAGAGTTCTCATATATAGATCACACTCTGCTTTAGAGCAAGAAGCACGCTCTTGCATCCTAGAGTCTCTAAGACAGCAGGAAACGTGATTGTGCTCAGAACAAAAGAACGGTGTTTCCTACACATATGAGCCATATCTAGTTCAACTCTGCCTCTGAAATTGATACAAAGCACGGTTCCTCTAACATCCAGTGCTTGTCAGTTAAGATGAGAAACGTGTGAGCTTCGTGAATGATGTAGATCGTTTGAGCTGTTAGTAACTGCCCTTACCTGAAACGACGTCTTGCTTGTAGGAAGACTCAGAGCCTGGGATTTCACTCCATTTCTGAAGTGAAACACACAGCAGAGTTCACATATATAGATCACACTCTGCTTTAGAGCAAGAAGCACGCTCTAGCTTTCCAGTGTCTCTAAGACAGCAGGAAACTTGAGTGTGCTGAGAACAAATGAATGGTGTTTCCTACAAAACGGACCATATCTAGTCCAGGTCTGCTTCTGAAACTGATACAAAGCACTGGTCCTCTAACATCCAATGCTTGTCAGTTAAGATGAGAAACGTGGGAGCTTCGTGAATGATGTAGTTGGTTTGAGCTGAAAAGTTACGGCCCTTACGTGAAACGAAGTAGTGCTTGTAGGAAGACACAGAGCCTGGGATTTAACTCCATTTCTGAAGGGCAACACACAGCATAGTTCTCATCCATGGACCGCACTCTGCTTTAGAGCAGGAAGCACGTTCTTGCTTTCTAGAGTCTCTAATACAGCAGGAAACTTGAGTGTGCTCAGAAGAAAAGAACGGTGTTTCATACACATACGGACCATATCTAGTTCAACTCTGCTTCGGAAACTGATACAAAGCACGGGTCCTCTAACATAGAGTGCTTGTCAGTTAAGAAGAGAAACGTGTGAGCTTCGTGAATGATGTAGTTCCTTTGAGCTGTTAGTGACTGCCCTTACCTGAAACGAAGTCTTGCTTGTAGGAAGATTCAGAGCCTGGGATTTAACTCCATTTCTGAAGTGAAACACACAGCAGAGTTCTCATATATAGATCACACTCTGCTTTAGAGCAAGAAACACGCTCTTGCTTTCTACAGTCTCTAAGACAGCAGGAAACATGAGTGTGCTGAGAACAAATGAACGGTGTTTCCTACACATACGGACCATATCTAGTTCAACTCTGCTTCTGAAACTGAAAAAAACCACAGGTCCTCTATCATCCAGTGCTTGTTAGTTAAGATGCGAAACGTGTGAGCTTCGTGAACGATGTAGTTGGTTTGAGCTGAAAGTTTCGGCCCTTACCTGATAGGAAGTAGTGCTTGTAGGAAGACTCAGAGCCTGGGATTTAACTCCATTTCTGAAGTGAAACACACAGCAGAGTTCTCATATATAGATCACACTCTGCTTTAGAGCAAGAAACACGCTCTTGCTTTCTACAGTCTCTAAGACAGCAGGAAACATGAGTGTGCTGAGAACAAATGAACGGTGTTTCCTACACATATGAACCATATCTAGTTCAACTCTGATTCTAAAACTGAAACAAACCACAGGTCCTCTAAAATCCAATGCTTGTCAGTTAAGATGAGAAACGTGTGAGCTTTGTGAATGATGTAGTTGGTTTGAGCTGAAAAGTGACTGTCCTTACCTGAAACAAAGTAGTGCATGTAGGAAGACACAGAGCCTGGGATTTAACTCCATTTCTGAAGTGAAACACAAAACAGAGTTCTCATCCAGTTATCACACTCTGCTTTAGAGCATGAAGCACGCTCTTGCTTTCCAGAGTCTCTAATACAGCAGGAAATGTGAGTGTGCTCAGAATAAAAGAGTGGTGTTTCCTATACATACGGACCATATCTAGTCCAACTCTGCCTCTGAAATTGATACAAAGCACAGGTCCTCTAACATCCAATGCTTGTCATTTAAGATGAGAAACGTGTGAGCTTCGTGAACAATGTAGTTCGTTTGAGCTGAAAAGTGACTGCCCTTACCTGAAACGAATTCTTGCTTGGAGGAAGACACAGAGCATGGAATTTAACTCCATTTCTGAAGTGAAACACACAACAGAGTTCTCATATATAGATCACACTCTGCTTTAGAGCAAGAAGCACGCTCTTGCTTCCTAGAGTCTCTAAGACAAAAGGGAACGTGAGTGTGCTCAGAACAAAGGAACATTGTTTCCTACACATATGAGCCATATCTAGTTCAACTCTGATTCTAAAACTGAAACAAACCACGGGTCCTCTAACATCCAATGCTTGTCAGTTAAGATGAGAAACGTGTGAGCTTCGTGAACGATATAGTTCGTTTGAGCTGAAAAGTGACTGCCCTTACCTGAAACGAAGTGGTGTTTGTAGGAAGACACAGAGCCTGGAATTTAACTCTATTTCTGAAGGGAAACACAGCATAGTTCTCATCCATGGATCGCACACTGCTTTAGACCAGGAAGCCCGTTCTTGCTTTCTAGAGTCTCTAATACAGCAGGAAACTTGAGTGTGCCCAGAACAAAAGAACGGTGTTTCTTACACATACGGACCATATCTAGTTCAACTCTGCTTCTGAAACTGAAACAAACCTCAGGTCCTCTATCATCCAGTGCTTGTCAGTTCAGATGAGAAACGTGTGAGCTTGTGAATGATGTAGTTCGTTTGAGCTGTTAGTAACTGTCCTTACCTGAAACAATGTCTTACTTGAAGGAAGACTCAGAGCCTGGGATTTAACTCCATTTCTGAAGTGAAACACACAGCAGAGTTCTCATATATAGATCACACTCTGCTTTAGAGCAAGAAGCACGCTCTTGCATCCTAGAGTCTCTAAGACAGCAGGAAACGTGATTGTGCTCAGAACAAAAGAACGGTGTTTCCTACACATATGAGCCATATCTAGTTCAACTCTGCCTCTGAAATTGATACAAAGCACGGTTCCTCTAACATCCAGTGCTTGTCAGTTAAGATGAGAAACGTGTGAGCTTTGTGAATGATGTAGTTCGTTTGAGCTGTTAGTAACTGCCCTTACCTGAAACGACGTCTTGCTTGTAGGAAGACTCAGAGCCTGGGATTTCACTCCATTTCTGAAGTGAAACACACAGCAGAGTTCACATATATAGATCACACTCTGCTTTAGAGCAAGAAGCACGCTCTAGCTTTCCAGTGTCTCTAAGACAGCAGGAAACTTGAGTGTGCTGAGAACAAATGAATGGTGTTTCCTACAAAACGGACCATATCTAGTCCAGGTCTGCTTCTGAAACTGATACAAAGCACTGGTCCTCTAACATCCAATGCTTGTCAGTTAAGATGAGAAACGTGTGAGCTTCGTCAAAGATGTAGATCGTTTGAGCTGAAAAGTGACTGCCCTTACCTGAAACGAAGTAGTGTTTGTAGGAAGACACAGAGCCTGGGATTTAACTCCATTTCTGAAGGGCAACACACAGCATAGTTCTCATCCATGGACCGCACTCTGCTTTAGAGCAGGAAGCACGTTCTTGCTTTTTAGCGTCTCTAATACAGCAGGAAACTTGAGTGTGCTCAGAAGAAAAGAACGGTGTTTCATACACATACGGACCATATCTAGTTCAACTCTGCTTCGGAAACTGATACAAAGCACGGGTCCTCTAACATAGAGTGCTTGTCAGTTAAGATGAGAAACGTGTGAGCTTCGTGAATGATGTAGTTCCTTTGAGCTGTTAGTGACTGCCCTTACCTGAAACGAAGTCTTGCTTGTAGGAAGACTCAGAGCCTGGGATTTAACTCCATTTCTGAAGTGAAACACACAGCAGAGTTCTCATATATAGATCACACTCTGCTTTAGAGTAAGAAACATGCTCTTGCTTTCTAGAGTCTCTAAGACAGCAGGAATCATGAGTGTGCTGAGAACAAATGAACGGTGTTTCCTACACATATGAGCCATATCTAGTTCAACTCTGATTCTAAAACTGAAACAAACCACAGGTCCGCTAAAATCTAATGCTTGTCAGTTAAGATGAGAAACGTGTGAGCTTTGTGAACGATGTAGTTTGTTAGAGCTGAAAAGTGACTGCCCTTACCTGATACAAAGTAGTGCTTGTAGGAAGACACAGAGCCTGGGCTTTAACTCCCTTTCTGAAGGGAAACACACAGCATATTCTCATCCATGGATCGCACTCTGCTTTAGAGCCAGAAGAATGCTCTTCCTTTCTATAACCTCTAATCCAGCAGGAAACTTGAGTGTGCTCAGAACAAAAGAACGGTGTTTCCTACACATATGGACCATATCTAGTTCAACTCTGCTTCTTAAACTGAAACAAACCACAGGTCCTCTATCATCCAGTGCTTGTCAGTTAAGATGATTAACGTGTGAGCTTCGTGAATGTTGTTGTTCGTTATAGCTGTTAGTAACTGCCCTTACCTGAAATGATGTCTTACTTGTAGGAAGACTCAGAGCCTGGGTTTTAACTCCAATTCTGAAGGGAAACACACAGCATAGTTCTCATCCATGGATCGCACTCTGCTTTAGAGCAAGAAGCACGCTCTTGCTTTCTAGAATCTCTAATACATCAGGAAACGTGAGTGTGCTCAGAAGAAAAGAACGGTGTTTCCTATACATATGGACCATATCTAGTCCAACTCTGCCTCTGAAATTGATACAAAGCACTGGCCCTCTAACATCCAATGCTTGTCAGTTAAGATGAGAAACGTGTGAGCATCGTGAACGATGTAGTTCGTTTGAGCTGAAAAGTGACTGCCCTTACCTGAAACAAAGTAGTGCACGTAGGAAGAAACAGAGCTTGGGATTTAACTCCAATTCTGAAGCAAAACACACAGCATAGTTCTCATCCATGGATCGCACTCTGCTTTAGAGCAAGAAGCACGCTCTTGCTTTCTAGAATCTCTAATACATCAGGAAACTTGAGTGTGCTCAGAACAAAAGAATGGTGTTTCATACACATACGGACCATATCTAGTTCAACTCTGCTTCTGAAACTGATTCAAAGCACGTGTCCTCTAACATCCAGTGCTTGTCAGTTAAGATGAGAAACGTGTGAGCTTCGTGAATGATGTAGTTCGTTTGAGCTGTTAGTAACTGCCCTTACCTGAAACGAAGTCTTGCTTGTAGGAAGATTCAGAGCCTGGGATTTAACTCCATTTCTGAAGTGAAACACACAGCAGAGTTCTCATATATAGATCACACTCTGCTACTCTGCTTTAGAGCAAGAATCACGCTCTTGCTTTCTACAGTCTCTAAGACAGCAGGAAACATGAGTGTGCTGAGAACAAATGAACGGTGTTTCCTACACATATGAACCATATCTAGTTCAACTCTGATTCTAAAACTGAAACAAACCACAGGTCCTCTAAAATCCAATGCTTGTCAGTTAAGATGAGAAATGTGTGAGCTTCGTGAACGATGTAGTTGGTTTGAGCTGAAAAGTGACTGTCCTTACCTGAAACAAAGTAGTGCATGTAGGAAGACACAGAGCCTGGGATTTAACTCCATTTCTGAAGTGAAACACAAAACAGAGTTCTCATCCAGTGATCACACTCTGCTTTAGAGCATGAAGCACGCTCTTGCTTTCCAGAGTCTCTAATACAGCAGGAAATGTGAGTGTGCTCAGAATAAAAGAGTGGTGTTTCCTATACATACGGACCATATCTAGTCCAACTCTGCCTCTGAAATTGATACAAAGCACAGGTCCTCTAACATCCAATGCTTGTCATTTAAGATGAGAAACGTGTGAGCTTCGTGAACGATGTAGTTCGTTTGAGCTGAAAAGTGACTGCCCTTACCTGAAACGAATTCTTGCTTGGAGGAAGACACAGAGCATGGAATTTAACTCCATTTCTGAAGTGAAACACACAACAGAGTTCTCATATATAGATCACACTCTGCTTTAGAGCAAGAAGCACGCTCTTGCTTCCTAGAGTCTCTAAGACAAAAGGGAACGTGAGTGTGCTCAGAACAAAGGAACATTGTTTCCTACACATATGAGCCATATCTAGTTCAACTCTGATTCTAAAACTGAAACAAACCACGGGTCCTCTAACATCCAATGCTTGTCAGTTAAGATGAGAAACGTGTGAGCTTCGTGAACGATATAGTTCGTTTGAGCTGAAAAGTGACTGCCCTTACCTGAAACGAAGTGGTGTTTGTAGGAAGACACAGAGCCTGGAATTTAACTCTATTTCTGAAGGGAAACACAGCATAGTTCTCATCCATGGATCGAACACTGCTTTAGACCAGGAAGCCCGTTCTTGCTTTCTAGAGTCTCTAATACAGCAGGAAACTTGAGTGTGCCCAGAACAAAAGAACGGTGTTTCTTACACATACGGACCATATCTAGTTCAACTCTGCTTCTGAAACTGAAACAAACCTCAGGTCCTCTATCATCCAGTGCTTGTCAGTTCAGATGAGAAACGTGTGAGCTTGTGAATGATGTAGTTCGTTTGAGCTGTTAGTAACTGTCCTTACCTGAAACGAAGTCTTGCTTGTAGGAAGACTCAGAGCCTGGGATTTAACTCCATTTCTGAAGTGAAACACACAGCAGAGTTCTCATATATAGATCACACTCTGCTTTAGAGCAAGAAGCACGCTCTTGCATCCTAGAGTCTCTAAGACAGCAGGAAACGTGATTGTGCTCAGAACAAAAGAACGGTGTTTCCTACACATATGAGCCATATCTAGTTCAACTCTGCCTCTGAAATTGATACAAAGCACGGTTCCTCTAACATCCAGTGCTTGTCAGTTAAGATGAGAAACGTGTGAGCTTCGTGAATGATGTAGATCGTTTGAGCTGTTAGTAACTGCCCTTACCTGAAACGACGTCTTGCTTGTAGGAAGACTCAGAGCCTGGGATTTCACTCCATTTCTGAAGTGAAACACACAGCAGAGTTCACATATATAGATCACACTCTGCTTTAGAGCAAGAAGCACGCTCTAGCTTTCCAGTGTCTCTAAGACAGCAGGAAACTTGAGTGTGCTGAGAACAAATGAATGGTGTTTCCTACAAAACGGACCATATCTAGTCCAGGTCTGCTTCTGAAACTGATACAAAGCACTGGTCCTCTAACATCCAATGCTTGTCAGTTAAGATGAGAAACGTGTGAGCTTCGTCAAAGATGTAGATCGTTTGAGCTGAAAAGTGACTGCCCTTACCTGAAACGAAGTAGTGTTTGTAGGAAGACACAGAGCCTGGGATTTAACTCCATTTCTGAAGGGCAACACACAGCATAGTTCTCATCCATGGACCGCACTCTGCTTTAGAGCAGGAAGCACGTTCTTGCTTTTTAGCGTCTCTAATACAGCAGGAAACTTGAGTGTGCTCAGAAGAAAAGAACGGTGTTTCATACACATACGGACCATATCTAGTTCAACTCTGCTTCGGAAACTGATACAAAGCACGGGTCCTCTAACATAGAGTGCTTGTCAGTTAAGATGAGAAACGTGTGAGCTTCGTGAATGATGTAGTTCCTTTGAGCTGTTAGTGACTGCCCTTACCTGAAACGAAGTCTTGCTTGTAGGAAGACTCAGAGCCTGGGATTTAACTCCATTTCTGAAGTGAAACACACAGCAGAGTTCTCATATATAGATCACACTCTGCTTTAGAGTAAGAAACATGCTCTTGCTTTCTAGAGTCTCTAAGACAGCAGGAATCATGAGTGTGCTGAGAACAAATGAACGGTGTTTCCTACACATATGAGCCATATCTAGTTCAACTCTGATTCTAAAACTGAAACAAACCACAGGTCCGCTAAAATCTAATGCTTGTCAGTTAAGATGAGAAACGTGTGAGCTTTGTGAACGATGTAGTTCGTTAGAGCTGAAAAGTGACTGCCCTTACCTGATACAAAGTAGTGCTTGTAGGAAGACACAGAGCCTGGGCTTTAACTCCCTTTCTGAAGGGAAACACACAGCATATTCTCATCCATGGATCGCACTCTGCTTTAGAGCCAGAAGAATGCTCTTCCTTTCTATAACCTCTAATCCAGCAGGAAACTTGAGTGTGCTCAGAACAAAAGAACGGTGTTTCCTACACATACGGACCATATCTAGTTCAACTCTGCTTCTTAAACTGAAACAAACCACAGGTCCTCTATCATCCAGTGCTTGTCAGTTAAGATGATTAACGTGTGAGCTTCGTGAATGTTGTTGTTCGTTATAGCTGTTAGTAACTGCCCTTACCTGAAATGATGTCTTACTTGTAGGAAGACTCAGAGCCTGGGATTTAACTCCAATTCTGAAGGGAAACACACAGCATAGTTCTCATCCATGGATCGCACTCTGCTTTAGAGCAAGAAGCACGCTCTTGCTTTCTAGAATCTCTAATACATCAGGAAACGTGAGTGTGCTCAGAAGAAAAGAACGGTGTTTCCTATACATATGGACCATATCTAGTCCAACTCTGCCTCTGAAATTGATACAAAGCACTGGCCCTCTAACATCCAATGCCTGTCAGTTAAGATGAGAAACGTGTGAGCATCGTGAACGATGTAGTTCGTTTGAGCTGAAAAGTGACTGCCCTTACCTGAAACAAAGTAGTGCACGTAGGAAGAAACAGAGCTTGGGATTTAACTCCAATTCTGAAGCAAAACACACAGCATAGTTCTCATCCATGGATCGCACTCTGCTTTAGAGCAAGAAGCACGCTCTTGCTTTCTAGAATCTCTAATACATCAGGAAACTTGAGTGTGCTCAGAACAAAAGAATGGTGTTTCATACACATACGGACCATATCTAGTTCAACTCTGCTTCTGAAACTGATTCAAAGCACGTGTCCTCTAACATCCAGTGCTTGTCAGTTAAGATGAGAAACGTGTGAGCTTCGTGAATGATGTAGTTCGTTTGAGCTGTTAGTAACTGCCCTTACCTGAAACGAAGTCTTGCTTGTAGGAAGATTCAGAGCCTGGGATTTAACTCCATTTCTGAAGTGAAACACACAGCAGAGTTCTCATATATAGATCACACTCTGCTACTCTGCTTTAGAGCAAGAATCACGCTCTTGCTTTCTACAGTCTCTAAGACAGCAGGAAACATGAGTGTGCTGAGAACAAATGAACGGTGTTTCCTACACATATGAACCATATCTAGTTCAACTCTGATTCTAAAACTGAAACAAACCACAGGTCCTCTAAAATCCAATGCTTGTCAGTTAAGATGAGAAATGTGTGAGCTTCGTGAACGATGTAGTTGGTTTGAGCTGAAAAGTGACTGTCCTTACCTGAAACAAAGTAGTGCATGTAGGAAGACACAGAGCCTGGGATTTAACTCCATTTCTGAAGTGAAACACAAAACAGAGTTCTCATCCAGTGATCACACTCTGCTTTAGAGCATGAAGCACGCTCTTGCTTTCCAGAGTCTCTAATACAGCAGGAAATGTGAGTGTGCTCAGAATAAAAGAGTGGTGTTTCCTATACATACGGACCATATCTAGTCCAACTCTGCCTCTGAAATTGATACAAAGCACGGGTCCTCTAACATCCAATGCTTGTCATTTAAGATGAGAAACGTGTGAGCTTCGTGAACGATGTAGTTCGTTTGAGCTGAAAAGTGACTGCCCTTACCTGAAACGAATTCTTGCTTGGAGGAAGACACAGAGCATGGAATTTAACTCCATTTCTGAAGTGAAACACACAACAGAGTTCTCATATATAGATCACACTCTGCTTTAGAGCAAGAAGCACGCTCTTGCTTCCTAGAGTCTCTAAGACAAAAGGGAACGTGAGTGTGCTCAGAACAAAGGAACATTGTTTCCTACACATATGAGCCATATCTAGTTCAACTCTGATTCTAAAACTGAAACAAACCACGGGTCCTCTAACATCCAATGCTTGTCAGTTAAGATGAGAAACGTGTGAGCTTCGTGAACGATATAGTTCGTTTGAGCTGAAAAGTGACTGCCCTTACCTGAAACGAAGTGGTGTTTGTAGGAAGACACAGAGCCTGGAATTTAACTCTATTTCTGAAGGGAAACACAGCATAGTTCTCATCCATGGATCGAACACTGCTTTAGACCAGGAAGCCCGTTCTTGCTTTCTAGAGTCTCTAATACAGCAGGAAACTTGAGTGTGCCCAGAACAAAAGAACGGTGTTTCTTACACATACGGACCATATCTAGTTCAACTCTGCTTCTGAAACTGAAACAAACCTCAGGTCCTCTATCATCCAGTGCTTGTCAGTTCAGATGAGAAACGTGTGAGCTTGTGAATGATGTAGTTCGTTTGAGCTGTTAGTAACTGTCCTTACCTGAAACAATGTCTTACTTGAAGGAAGACTCAGAGCCTGGGATTTAACTCCATTTCTGAAGTGAAACACACAGCAGAGTTCTCATATATAGATCACACTCTGCTTTAGAGCAAGAAGCACGCTCTTGCATCCTAGAGTCTCTAAGACAGCAGGAAACGTGATTGTGCTCAGAACAAAAGAACGGTGTTTCCTACACATATGAGCCATATCTAGTTCAACTCTGCCTCTGAAATTGATACAAAGCACGGTTCCTCTAACATCCAGTGCTTGTCAGTTAAGATGAGAAACGTGTGAGCTTCGTGAATGATGTAGATCGTTTGAGCTGTTAGTAACTGCCCTTACCTGAAACGACGTCTTGCTTGTAGGAAGACTCAGAGCCTGGGATTTCACTCCATTTCTGAAGTGAAACACACAGCAGAGTTCACATATATAGATCACACTCTGCTTTAGAGCAAGAAGCACGCTCTAGCTTTCCAGTGTCTCTAAGACAGCAGGAAACTTGAGTGTGCTGAGAACAAATGAATGGTGTTTCCTACAAAACGGACCATATCTAGTCCAGGTCTGCTTCTGAAACTGATACAAAGCACTGGTCCTCTAACATCCAATGCTTGTCAGTTAAGATGAGAAACGTGTGAGCTTCGTCAAAGATGTAGATCGTTTGAGCTGAAAAGTGACTGCCCTTACCTGAAACGAAGTAGTGTTTGTAGGAAGACACAGAGCCTGGGATTTAACTCCATTTCTGAAGGGCAACACACAGCATAGTTCTCATCCATGGACCGCACTCTGCTTTAGAGCAGGAAGCACGTTCTTGCTTTTTAGCGTCTCTAATACAGCAGGAAACTTGAGTGTGCTCAGAAGAAAAGAACGGTGTTTCATACACATACGGACCATATCTAGTTCAACTCTGCTTCGGAAACTGATACAAAGCACGGGTCCTCTAACATAGAGTGCTTGTCAGTTAAGATGAGAAACGTGTGAGCTTCGTGAATGATGTAGTTCCTTTGAGCTGTTAGTGACTGCCCTTACCTGAAACGAAGTCTTGCTTGTAGGAAGACTCAGAGCCTGGGATTTAACTCCATTTCTGAAGTGAAACACACAGCAGAGTTCTCATATATAGATCACACTCTGCTTTAGAGTAAGAAACATGCTCTTGCTTTCTAGAGTCTCTAAGACAGCAGGAATCATGAGTGTGCTGAGAACAAATGAACGGTGTTTCCTACACATATGAGCCATATCTAGTTCAACTCTGATTCTAAAACTGAAACAAACCACAGGTCCGCTAAAATCTAATGCTTGTCAGTTAAGATGAGAAACGTGTGAGCTTTGTGAACGATGTAGTTCGTTAGAGCTGAAAAGTGACTGCCCTTACCTGATACAAAGTAGTGCTTGTAGGAAGACACAGAGCCTGGGCTTTAACTCCCTTTCTGAAGGGAAACACACAGCATATTCTCATCCATGGATCGCACTCTGCTTTAGAGCCAGAAGAATGCTCTTCCTTTCTATAACCTCTAATCCAGCAGGAAACTTGAGTGTGCTCAGAACAAAAGAACGGTGTTTCCTACACATACGGACCATATCTAGTTCAACTCTGCTTCTTAAACTGAAACAAACCACAGGTCCTCTATCATCCAGTGCTTGTCAGTTAAGATGATTAACGTGTGAGCTTCGTGAATGTTGTTGTTCGTTATAGCTGTTAGTAACTGCCCTTACCTGAAATGATGTCTTACTTGTAGGAAGACTCAGAGCCTGGGATTTAACTCCAATTCTGAAGGGAAACACACAGCATAGTTCTCATCCATGGATCGCACTCTGCTTTAGAGCAAGAAGCACGCTCTTGCTTTCTAGAATCTCTAATACATCAGGAAACGTGAGTGTGCTCAGAAGAAAAGAACGGTGTTTCCTATACATATGGACCATATCTAGTCCAACTCTGCCTCTGAAATTGATACAAAGCACTGGCCCTCTAACATCCAATGCCTGTCAGTTAAGATGAGAAACGTGTGAGCATCGTGAACGATGTAGTTCGTTTGAGCTGAAAAGTGACTGCCCTTACCTGAAACAAAGTAGTGCACGTAGGAAGAAACAGAGCTTGGGATTTAACTCCAATTCTGAAGCAAAACACACAGCATAGTTCTCATCCATGGATCGCACTCTGCTTTAGAGCAAGAAGCACGCTCTTGCTTTCTAGAATCTCTAATACATCAGGAAACTTGAGTGTGCTCAGAACAAAAGAATGGTGTTTCATACACATACGGACCATATCTAGTTCAACTCTGCTTCTGAAACTGATTCAAAGCACGTGTCCTCTAACATCCAGTGCTTGTCAGTTAAGATGAGAAACGTGTGAGCTTCGTGAATGATGTAGTTCGTTTGAGCTGTTAGTAACTGCCCTTACCTGAAACGAAGTCTTGCTTGTAGGAAGATTCAGAGCCTGGGATTTAACTCCATTTCTGAAGTGAAACACACAGCAGAGTTCTCATATATAGATCACACTCTGCTACTCTGCTTTAGAGCAAGAATCACGCTCTTGCTTTCTACAGTCTCTAAGACAGCAGGAAACATGAGTGTGCTGAGAACAAATGAACGGTGTTTCCTACACATATGAACCATATCTAGTTCAACTCTGATTCTAAAACTGAAACAAACCACAGGTCCTCTAAAATCCAATGCTTGTCAGTTAAGATGAGAAATGTGTGAGCTTCGTGAACGATGTAGTTGGTTTGAGCTGAAAAGTGACTGTCCTTACCTGAAACAAAGTAGTGCATGTAGGAAGACACAGAGCCTGGGATTTAACTCCATTTCTGAAGTGAAACACAAAACAGAGTTCTCATCCAGTGATCACACTCTGCTTTAGAGCATGAAGCACGCTCTTGCTTTCCAGAGTCTCTAATACAGCAGGAAATGTGAGTGTGCTCAGAATAAAAGAGTGGTGTTTCCTATACATACGGACCATATCTAGTCCAACTCTGCCTCTGAAATTGATACAAAGCACGGGTCCTCTAACATCCAATGCTTGTCATTTAAGATGAGAAACGTGTGAGCTTCGTGAACGATGTAGTTCGTTTGAGCTGAAAAGTGACTGCCCTTACCTGAAACGAATTCTTGCTTGGAGGAAGACACAGAGCATGGAATTTAACTCCATTTCTGAAGTGAAACACACAACAGAGTTCTCATATATAGATCACACTCTGCTTTAGAGCAAGAAGCACGCTCTTGCTTCCTAGAGTCTCTAAGACAAAAGGGAACGTGAGTGTGCTCAGAACAAAGGAACATTGTTTCCTACACATATGAGCCATATCTAGTTCAACTCTGATTCTAAAACTGAAACAAACCACGGGTCCTCTAACATCCAATGCTTGTCAGTTAAGATGAGAAACGTGTGAGCTTCGTGAACGATATAGTTCGTTTGAGCTGAAAAGTGACTGCCCTTACCTGAAACGAAGTGGTGTTTGTAGGAAGACACAGAGCCTGGAATTTAACTCTATTTCTGAAGGGAAACACAGCATAGTTCTCATCCATGGATCGAACACTGCTTTAGACCAGGAAGCCCGTTCTTGCTTTCTAGAGTCTCTAATACAGCAGGAAACTTGAGTGTGCCCAGAACAAAAGAACGGTGTTTCTTACACATACGGACCATATCTAGTTCAACTCTGCTTCTGAAACTGAAACAAACCTCAGGTCCTCTATCATCCAGTGCTTGTCAGTTCAGATGAGAAACGTGTGAGCTTGTGAATGATGTAGTTCGTTTGAGCTGTTAGTAACTGTCCTTACCTGAAACAATGTCTTACTTGAAGGAAGACTCAGAGCCTGGGATTTAACTCCATTTCTGAAGTGAAACACACAGCAGAGTTCTCATATATAGATCACACTCTGCTTTAGAGCAAGAAGCACGCTCTTGCATCCTAGAGTCTCTAAGACAGCAGGAAACGTGATTGTGCTCAGAACAAAAGAACGGTGTTTCCTACACATATGAGCCATATCTAGTTCAACTCTGCCTCTGAAATTGATACAAAGCACGGTTCCTCTAACATCCAGTGCTTGTCAGTTAAGATGAGAAACGTGTGAGCTTCGTGAATGATGTAGATCGTTTGAGCTGTTAGTAACTGCCCTTACCTGAAACGACGTCTTGCTTGTAGGAAGACTCAGAGCCTGGGATTTCACTCCATTTCTGAAGTGAAACACACAGCAGAGTTCACATATATAGATCACACTCTGCTTTAGAGCAAGAAGCACGCTCTAGCTTTCCAGTGTCTCTAAGACAGCAGGAAACTTGAGTGTGCTGAGAACAAATGAATGGTGTTTCCTACAAAACGGACCATATCTAGTCCAGGTCTGCTTCTGAAACTGATACAAAGCACTGGTCCTCTAACATCCAATGCTTGTCAGTTAAGATGAGAAACGTGTGAGCTTCGTCAAAGATGTAGATCGTTTGAGCTGAAAAGTGACTGCCCTTACCTGAAACGAAGTAGTGTTTGTAGGAAGACACAGAGCCTGGGATTTAACTCCATTTCTGAAGGGCAACACACAGCATAGTTCTCATCCATGGACCGCACTCTGCTTTAGAGCAGGAAGCACGTTCTTGCTTTTTAGCGTCTCTAATACAGCAGGAAACTTGAGTGTGCTCAGAAGAAAAGAACGGTGTTTCATACACATACGGACCATATCTAGTTCAACTCTGCTTCGGAAACTGATACAAAGCACGGGTCCTCTAACATAGAGTGCTTGTCAGTTAAGATGAGAAACGTGTGAGCTTCGTGAATGATGTAGTTCCTTTGAGCTGTTAGTGACTGCCCTTACCTGAAACGAAGTCTTGCTTGTAGGAAGACTCAGAGCCTGGGATTTAACTCCATTTCTGAAGTGAAACACACAGCAGAGTTCTCATATATAGATCACACTCTGCTTTAGAGTAAGAAACATGCTCTTGCTTTCTAGAGTCTCTAAGACAGCAGGAATCATGAGTGTGCTGAGAACAAATGAACGGTGTTTCCTACACATATGAGCCATATCTAGTTCAACTCTGATTCTAAAACTGAAACAAACCACAGGTCCGCTAAAATCTAATGCTTGTCAGTTAAGATGAGAAACGTGTGAGCTTTGTGAACGATGTAGTTCGTTAGAGCTGAAAAGTGACTGCCCTTACCTGATACAAAGTAGTGCTTGTAGGAAGACACAGAGCCTGGGCTTTAACTCCCTTTCTGAAGGGAAACACACAGCATATTCTCATCCATGGATCGCACTCTGCTTTAGAGCCAGAAGAATGCTCTTCCTTTCTATAACCTCTAATCCAGCAGGAAACTTGAGTGTGCTCAGAACAAAAGAACGGTGTTTCCTACACATACGGACCATATCTAGTTCAACTCTGCTACTTAAACTGAAACAAACCACAGGTCCTCTATCATCCAGTGCTTGTCAGTTAAGATGATTAACGTGTGAGCTTCGTGAATGTTGTTGTTCGTTATAGCTGTTAGTAACTGCCCTTACCTGAAATGATGTCTTACTTGTAGGAAGACTCAGAGCCTGGGTTTTAACTCCAATTCTGAAGGGAAACACACAGCATAGTTCTCATCCATGGATCGCACTCTGCTTTAGAGCAAGAAGCACGCTCTTGCTTTCTAGAATCTCTAATACATCAGGAAACTTGAGTGTGCTCAGAACAAAAGAACAGTGTTTCCGATACATATGGACCATATGTAGTCCAACTCTGCCTCTGAAATTGATACAAAGCACTGGCCCTCTAACATCCAATGCTTGTCAGTTAAGATGAGAAACGTGTGAGCATCGTGAACGATGTAGTTCGTTTGAGCTGAAAAGTGACTGCCCTTACCTGAAACAAAGTAGTGCACGTAGGAAGAAACAGAGCTTGGGATTTAACTCCAATTATGAAGCAAAACACACAGCATAGTTCTCATCCATGGATCGCACTCTGCTTTAGAGCAAGAAGCACGCTCTTGCTTTCTAGAATCTCTAATACATCAGGAAACTTGAGTGTGCTCAGAACAAAAGAATGGTGTTTCATACACATACGGACCATATCTAGTTCAACTCTGCTTCTGAAACTGATTCAAAGCACGTGTCCTCTAACATCCAGTGCTTGTCAGTTAAGATGAGAAACGTGTGAGCTTCGTGAATGATGTAGTTCGTTTGAGCTGTTAGTAACTGCCCTTACCTGAAACGAAGTCTTGCTTGTAGGAAGATTCAGAGCCTGGGATTTAACTCCATTTCTGAAGTGAAACACACAGCAGAGTTCTCATATATAGATCACACTCTGCTACTCTGCTTTAGAGCAAGAATCACGCTCTTGCTTTCTACAGTCTCTAAGACAGCAGGAAACATGAGTGTGCTGAGAACAAATGAACGGTGTTTCCTACACATATGAACCATATCTAGTTCAACTCTGATTCTAAAACTGAAACAAACCACAGGTCCTCTAAAATCCAATGCTTGTCAGTTAAGATGAGAAATGTGTGAGCTTCGTGAACGATGTAGTTGGTTTGAGCTGAAAAGTGACTGTCCTTACCTGAAACAAAGTAGTGCATGTAGGAAGACACAGAGCATGGAATTTAACTCCATTTCTGAAGTGAAACACACAACAGAGTTCTCATATATAGATCACACTCTGCTTTAGAGCAAGAAGCACGCTCTTGCTTCCTAGAGTCTCTAAGACAAAAGGGAACGTGAGTGTGCTCAGAACAAAGGAACATTGTTTCCTACACATATGAGCCATATCTAGTTCAACTCTGATTCTAAAACTGAAACAAACCACGGGTCCTCTAACATCCAATGCTTGTCAGTTAAGATGAGAAACGTGTGAGCTTCGTGAACGATATAGTTCGTTTGAGCTGAAAAGTGACTGCCCTTACCTGAAACGAAGTGGTGTTTGTAGGAAGACACAGAGCCTGGAATTTAACTCTATTTCTGAAGGGAAACACAGCATAGTTCTCATCCATGGATCGAACACTGCTTTAGACCAGGAAGCCCGTTCTTGCTTTCTAGAGTCTCTAATACAGCAGGAAACTTGAGTGTGCCCAGAACAAAAGAACGGTGTTTCTTACACATACGGACCATATCTAGTTCAACTCTGCTTCTGAAACTGAAACAAACCTCAGGTCCTCTATCATCCAGTGCTTGTCAGTTCAGATGAGAAACGTGTGAGCTTGTGAATGATGTAGATCGTTTGAGCTGTTAGTAACTGCCCTTACCTGAAACGACGTCTTGCTTGTAGGAAGACTCAGAGCCTGGGATTTCACTCCATTTCTGAAGTGAAACACACAGCAGAGTTCACATATATAGATCACACTCTGCTTTAGAGCAAGAAGCACGCTCTAGCTTTCCAGTGTCTCTAAGACAGCAGGAAACTTGAGTGTGCTGAGAACAAATGAATGGTGTTTCCTACAAAACGGACCATATCTAGTCCAGGTCTGCTTCTGAAACTGATACAAAGCACTGGTCCTCTAACATCCAATGCTTGTCAGTTAAGATGAGAAACGTGTGAGCTTCGTCAAAGATGTAGATCGTTTGAGCTGAAAAGTGACTGCCCTTACCTGAAACGAAGTAGTGTTTGTAGGAAGACACAGAGCCTGGGATTTAACTCCATTTCTGAAGGGCAACACACAGCATAGTTCTCATCCATGGACCACACTCTGCTTTAGAGCAGGAAGCACGTTCTTGCTTTTTAGCGTCTCTAATACAGCAGGAAA
The DNA here is from genome assembly GCA_949786385.1 of Onychomys leucogaster. Lineage (NCBI taxonomy): Eukaryota > Metazoa > Chordata > Mammalia > Rodentia > Cricetidae > Onychomys > Onychomys leucogaster. The sequence goes on from CATKUP010000054.1 coordinate 2,708,831, forward strand.
CTTGAGTGTGCTCAGAAGAAAAGAACGGTGTTTCATACACATACGGACCATATCTAGTTCAACTCTGCTTCGGAAACTGATACAAAGCACGGGTCCTCTAACATAGAGTGCTTGTCAGTTAAGATGAGAAACGTGTGAGCTTCGTGAATGATGTAGTTCCTTTGAGCTGTTAGTGACTGCCCTTACCTGAAACGAAGTCTTGCTTGTAGGAAGACTCAGAGCCTGGGATTTAACTCCATTTCTGAAGTGAAACACACAGCAGAGTTCTCATATATAGATCACACTCTGCTTTAGAGTAAGAAACATGCTCTTGCTTTCTAGAGTCTCTAAGACAGCAGGAATCATGACTGTGCTGAGAACAAATGAACGGTGTTTCCTACACATATGAGCCATATCTAGTTCAACTCTGATTCTAAAACTGAAACAAACCACAGGTCCGCTAAAATCTAATGCTTGTCAGTTAAGATGAGAAACGTGTGAGCTTTGTGAACGATGTAGTTCGTTAGAGCTGAAAAGTGACTGCCCTTACCTGATACAAAGTAGTGCTTGTAGGAAGACACAGAGCCTGGGCTTTAACTCCCTTTCTGAAGGGAAACACACAGCATATTCTCATCCATGGATCGCACTCTGCTTTAGAGCCAGAAGAATGCTCTTCCTTTCTATAACCTCTAATCCAGCAGGAAACTTGAGTGTGCTCAGAACAAAAGAACGGTGTTTCCTACACATATGGACCATATCTAGTTCAACTCTGCTTCTTAAACTGAAACAAACCACAGGTCCTCTATCATCCAGTGCTTGTCAGTTAATATGATTAACGTGTGAGCTTCGTGAATGTTGTTGTTCGTTATAGCTGTTAGTAACTGCCCTTACCTGAAATGATGTCTTACTTGTAGGAAGACTCAGAGCCTGGGTTTTAACTCCAATTCTGAAGGGAAACACACAGCATAGTTCTCATCCATGGATCGCACTCTGCTTTAGAGCAAGAAGCACGCTCTTGCTTTCTAGAATCTCTAATACATCAGGAAACGTGAGTGTGCTCAGAAGAAAAGAACGGTGTTTCCTATACATATGGACCATATCTAGTCCAACTCTGCCTCTGAAATTGATACAAAGCACTGGCCCTCTAACATCCAATGCTTGTCAGTTAAGATGAGAAACGTGTGAGCATCGTGAACGATGTAGTTCGTTTGAGCTGAAAAGTGACTGCCCTTACCTGAAACAAAGTAGTGCACGTAGGAAGAAACAGAGCTTGGGATTTAACTCCAATTATGAAGCAAAACACACAGCATAGTTCTCATCCATGGATCGCACTCTGCTTTAGAGCAAGAAGCACGCTCTTGCTTTCTAGAATCTCTAATACATCAGGAAACTTGAGTGTGCTCAGAACAAAAGAATGGTGTTTCATACACATACGGACCATATCTAGTTCAACTCTGCTTCTGAAACTGATTCAAAGCACGTGTCCTCTAACATCCAGTGCTTGTCAGTTAAGATGAGAAACGTGTGAGCTTCGTGAATGATGTAGTTCGTTTGAGCTGTTAGTAACTGCCCTTACCTGAAACGAAGTCTTGCTTGTAGGAAGATTCAGAGCCTGGGATTTAACTCCATTTCTGAAGTGAAACACACAGCAGAGTTCTCATATATAGATCACACTCTGCTTTAGAGCAAGAAACACGCTCTTGCTTTCTACAGTCTCTAAGACAGCAGGAAACATGAGTGTGCTGAGAACAAATGAACGGTGTTTCCTACACATATGAACCATATCTAGTTCAACTCTGATTCTAAAACTGAAACAAACCACAGGTCCTCTAAAATCCAATGCTTGTCAGTTAAGATGAGAAATGTGTGAGCTTCGTGAACGATGTAGTTGGTTTGAGCTGAAAAGTGACTGTGCTTACCTGAAACAAAGTAGTGCATGTAGGAAGACACAGAGCCTGGGATTTAACTCCATTTCTGAAGTGAAACACAAAACAGAGTTCTCATCCAGTGATCACACTCTGCTTTAGAGCATGAAGCACGCTCTTGCTTTCCAGAGTCTCTAATACAGCAGGAAATGTGAGTGTGCTCAGAATAAAAGAGTGGTGTTTCCTATACATACGGACCATATCTAGTCCAACTCTGCCTCTGAAATTGATACAAAGCACAGGTCCTCTAACATCCAATGCTTGTCATTTAAGATGAGAAACGTGTGAGCTTCGTGAACGATGTAGTTCGTTTGAGCGGAAAAGTGACTGCCCTTACCTGAAACGAATTCTTGCATGTAGGAAGACACAGAGCCTGGGATTTAACTCCATTTCTGAAGTGAAACACACAACAGAGTTCTCATATATAGATCACACTCTGCTTTAGAGCAAGAAGCACGCTCTTGCTTCCTAGAGTCTCTAAGACAGAAGGAAACGTGAGTGTGCTCAGAACAAAGGAACGGTGTTTCCTACACATATGAGCCATATCTAGTTCAACTCTGATTCTAAAACTGAAACAAACCACAGGTCCTCTAACATCCAATGCTGGTCAGTTAAGATGAGAAACGTGTGAGCTTCGTGAACGATGTAGTTCGTTTGAGCTGAAAAGAGACTGCCCTTACCTGAAAAGAAGTAGTTTTTGTAGGAAGACACAGAGCCTGGGATTTAACTCCATTTCTGAAGGGCAACACACAGCATAGTTATCATCCATGGATCGCACTCTGCTTTAGAGCAGGAAGCCGGTTCTTGCTTTCTAGAGTCTCTAATACAGCAGGAAACTTGAGTGTGCTCAGAACAAAAGAACGGTGTTTCTTACACATACAGACCATATCTAGTTCAACTCTGCTTCTGAAACTGAAATAAACCTCAGGTCCTCTATCATCCAGTGCTTGTCAGTTCAGATGAGAAACGTGTGAGCTTGTGAATGATGTAGTTCGTTAGAGCTGTTAGTAACTGTCCTTACCTGAAACAATGTCTTACTTGAAGGAAGACTCAGAGCCTGGGATTTAACTCCATTTCTGAAGTGAAACACACAGCAGAGTTCTCATATATAGATCACACTCTGCTTTAGAGCAAGAAGCACGCTCTTGCATCCTAGAGTCTCTAAGACAGCAGGAAACGTGATTGTGCTCAGAACAAAGGACGGTGTTTCCTACACATATGAGCCATATCTAGTTCAACTCTGCCTCTGAAATTGATACAAAGCACAGGTCCTCTAACATCCAGTGCTTGTCAGTTAAGATGAGAAACGTGTGAGCTTCGTGAATGATGTAGATCGTTTGAGCTGTTAGTAACTGCCCTTACCTGAAACGACGTCTTGCTTGTAGGAAGACTCAGAGCCTGGGTTTTCACTCCATTTCTGAAGTGAAACACACAGCAGAGTTCACATATATAGATCACACTCTGCTTTAGAGCAAGAAGCACGCTCTAGCTTTCCAGTGTCTCTAAGACTGCAGGAAACTTGAGTGTGCTGAGAACAAATGAATGGTGATTCCTACAAAACGGACCATATCTAGTCCAGGTCTGCTTCTGAAACTGATACAAAGCACTGGTCCTCTAACATCCAATGCTTGTCAGTTAAGATGAGAAACGTGTGAGCTTCGTCAACGATGTAGATCGTTTGAGCTGAAAAGTGACTGCCCTTACCTGAAACGAAGTAGTGTTTGTAGGAAGACACAGAGCCTGGGATTTAACTCCATTTCTGAAGGGCAACACACAGCATAGTTCTCATCCATGGACCGCACTCTGCTTTAGAGCAGGAAGCACGTTCTTGCTTTCTAGCGTCTCTAATACAGCAGGAAACTTGAGTGTGCTCAGAAGAAAAGAACGGTGTTTCATACACATACGGACCATATCTAGTTCAACTCTGCTTCGGAAACTGATACAAAGCACGGGTCCTCTAACATAGAGTGCTTGTCAGTTAAGATGAGAAACGTGTGAGCTTCGTGAATGATGTAGTTCCTTTGAGCTGTTAGTGACTGCCCTTACCTGAAACGAAGTCTTGCTTGTAGGAAGACTCAGAGCCTGGGATTTAACTCCATTTCTGAAGTGAAACACACAGCAGAGTTCTCATATATAGATCACACTCTGCTTTAGAGTAAGAAACATGCTCTTGCTTTCTAGATTCTCTAAGACAGCAGGAATCATGAGTGTGCTGAGAACAAATGAACGGTGTTTCCTACACATATGAGCCATATCTAGTTCAACTCTGATTCTAAAACTGAAACAAACCACAGGTCCTCTAACATCCAATGCTTGTCAATTAAGATGAGAAACGTGAGAGCTTCGTGAACGATGTAGTTCGTTTGTGCTTAAAAATGACTGCACTTACCTGAAACGAAGTAGTGCTTGTAGGAAGACACAGAGCGTGGGATTTAACTCCATTTCTGAAGGAAAACACACAGCATAGTTCTCATCCATGGATTGAGCTCTGCTTTAGAGCAGGAAGCACTTTCTTGCTTTCTAGAGTCTCTAATACAGCAGGAAACGTGAGTGTGCTCAGAAGAAAAGAACGGTGTTTCCTATACATATGGACCATATCTAGTCCAACTCTGCCTCTGAAATTGATACAAAGCACAGGTCCTCTAACATCCAATGCTTGTCATTTAAGATGAGAAACGTGTGAGCTTCGTGAACGATGTACTTCGTTTGAGCTGAAATGTGACTGCCCTTACCTGAAACGAATTAGTGCTTGTAGGAAGAAAGAGAGCCTGGGATTTAACTCCATTTCTGAAAGGAAACACACAGCAGAGTTCTCATATATAGATCACACTCTGCTTTAGAGCAAGAAACACACTCTTTCTTCATAGAGTCTCTAAGACAGCAGGAATCATAAGTGTGCTGAGAACAAATGAACGGTGTTTCCTACACATATGAGCCATATCTAGTTCAACTCTGATTCTAAAACTGAAACAAACCAAGGTCCACTAAAATCCAATGCTTGTCAGTTAAGATGAGATACGTGTGAGCTTCGTGAACGATGTAGTTCCTTTGAGCTGTAAAGGCACTGCCCTTACCTGAAACGAAGTCTTGCTTGTAGGAAGACTCTGTGCCTGGGATTTAACTCCATTTCTGAAGTGAAACACACAACAGAGTTCTCATCCATTGATCACACTCTGCTTTAGAGCAAGCAGCACGCTCTTGATTTCTAGAGTCTCTAATACAGCACGAAAAGTGAGTGTGCTCAAAACAAAAGAACGGTGTTTCCTATACATACGGACCATATCTAGTTCAACTCTGCTTGAAATTGATACAAAGCAAAAGTTCTCTATCATGAAATGCTTCTCAATTTAGATGAGAAACGTGTGAGCTTCCTTGAACGATGTAGTTCGTTTGAGCTGTAATGTTACTGCCCTTACATGAAACGAAGTGTTGCTTGTAGGAAGACTCAGACCATGGGACTTAACTCCATTTCTGAAGTGAAACACACAACAGAGTTCTCATCCATGGATCGCACTATGCTTTAGAGCAAGAAGAAAGCTCTTGCTTTCTAGAATCTCTAATACAGCATGAAAATTGAGTGTGCTCAGAACAATAGAATGGTGTTTCATACACATAAGGACCATATCTAGTTCAACTCTGCTTCTGAAACTGATACAAAGCACGGGTCCTCTAACATCCAGTGCTTGTCAGTTAAGAGGAGAAACGTGTAAGCTTTCTTAATGATGTAGTTCGTTTGAGCTCTTATTTACTGCCCTTACCTGAAACGAAGTTTTGCTTGTAGGAAGACTCAGAGCCTGGGATTTAACTCCATTTCCGAAGTGAAACACACAGCAGAGTTCTCATATATAGATCGCACTCTGCTTTAGAGCAAGAAACACGCTCTTGCTTTCTAGAGTCTCTAAGAGAGCAGGAAACATGAGTGTGCTGAGAACAAATGAACGGTGTTTCCTACACATATGAGCCATATATAGTTCAACTCTGATTCTAAAACTGAAACAAACAACAGGTCCTCTAAAATCCAATGCTTGTCACTTAAGATGAGAAACGTGTGAGCTTCGTGAACGATGTAGTTCATTTGAGCTCAAAAGTGACTGGCCGTTACTGAAACGAAGTAGTGTTTGTAGGAAAACACAGACCGTGGGATTTAACTCCATTTCTGAAGGGAACACAAAGTATAGTTCTCATCCATGGATCGCACTCTGCTTTAGAGCAGGAAGCACATTCTTGCTTAATAGAATCTCTAATACAGCAGGAAATGTGAGTGTGCTCAGAATAAAAGAACCGTGTTTCCTATACTTACGGACCATATCTAGTTCAACTCTGCTTCTGAAACTGATACAAAGCACGGGTCCTCTAACATCAAATGCTTCTCAATTAAGATGAGAACCGTGTGAGCTCGTGAACGATGTAGTTCGTTTGAGCTGTAAAGTAACTGCCCTTACATGAAACGAAGTCTTGCTTGTAGGAAGAATCAGTGCCTGGGATTTAACTCCATTTCTGAAGTGAAACACAAAACAGAGTTCTCATCCATTGATCACACTCTGCTTGAGAGCAAGAAGCATGCTCTAGCTTTCCAGAGTCTCTAAAACAGCAGGAAACTTGAGTGTGCTGAGAACAAATGAATGGTGTTTCCTACACATAAGGACCATATCTAGTCCAACTCTGCTTCTGAAACTGATACAAACCGCTGGTCCTCTAAAATCCAATGCTTGTCAGTTAAGATGAGAAACGTGTGAGCTTCGTGAACGATGTAGTTCGTTTGAGCTGTAAAGTAACTGCCCTTACCTGAAACGAAGTCTTGCTTGTAGGAAGACTCAGTGCCTGGGATTTAACCCCATTTTTGAAGTGAAACACAGAACAGAGCTCTCATCCATTGATCACACTCTGCTTTAGAGCAAGAAGCATGCTCTAGTTTTCCAGAGTCTCTAAGACAGCAGGAAACTTGAGTGTGCTGAGAACAAATGAATGGTGTTTCCTACACATACAGACCATATCTAGTCCAACTCTGCTTCTGAAACTGATACAAAGCACTGGTCCTTTAACATCCAATGCTTGTCAGTTAAGATGAGAAACGTGTGAGCTTCGTGAACGATGTAGTTCGTTTGAGCTCAAAAGTGACTTCCCTTACCTGAAAGGAAGTCTTGCTTGTAGGAAGACACAGAGCATGGAATTTAACTCCATTTTTGAAGTGAAACACACAGCAGAGTTCTCATATATAGATCACACTCTGCTTTAGAGCAAGAAGCACGCTCTTGCTTCCTAGATTCTCTAAGACAAAAGGAAACGTGAGTGTGCTCAGAACAAATGAACGGTGTGTCCTACACAGATGAGCCATATCTAGTTCAACTCTGACTCTAAAACTGAAACAAACCACAGGTCCTCTAACATCCAATGCTTGTCAGTTAAGATGAGAAACGTGTGAGCTTCGTGAACGATGTAGTTCCTTTGAGCTGTAAAGTCACTGCCCTTACCTGAAACGAAGTCTTGCTTTTAGGAAGACTCTGTGCCTGGGATTTAACTCCATTTCTGCAGTGAAACACACAACAGAGTTCTCATCCATTGATCACACTCTGCTTTAGAGCAAGCAGCACGCTCTTGATTTCTAGAGTCTCTAATACAGCAGGAAAAGTGAGTGTGCTCAAAACAAAAGAACGGTGTTTCCTATACATACGGACCATATCAAGTTCAACTCTGCTTGAAATTGATACAAAGTAAAAGTTCTCTATCATGAAATGCTTCTCAATTTAGATGAGAAACGTGTGAGCTTCCGTGAACGATGTAGTTCGTTTGAGCTGTAAAGTTACTGCCCTTACATGAAACGAAGTCTTGCTTGTAGGAAGACTCAGACCATGGGACTTAATCCATTTCTGAAGTGAAACACACAACAGAGTTCTCATCCATGGATCGCACTATGCTTTAGAGCAAGAAGAAAGCTCTTGCTTTCTAGAATCTCTAATACAGCATGAAAATTGAGTGTGCTCAGAACAATAGAATGGTGTTTCATACACATAAGGACCATATCTAGTTCAACTCTGCTTCTGAAACTGATACAAAGCACGGGTCCTCAAACATCAAATGCTTCTCAATTAAGATGAGAACCGTGTGAGCTTGTGAACGATGTAGTTCGTTTGAGCTGTAAAGTAACTGCCCTTACATGAAACGAAGTCTTGCTTTTAGGAAGACTCAGTGCCTGGGATTTAACTCCATTTCTGAAGTGAAACACAAAACAAAGTTCTCATCCATTGATCACACTCTGCTTGAGAGCAAGAAGCATGCTCTAGCTTTCCAGAGTCTCTAAAACAGCAGGAAACTTGAGTGTGCTGAGAACAAATGAATGGTGTTTCCTACACATACGGACCATATCTAGTCCAACTCTGCTTCTGAAACTGATACAAAGCGCTGGTCCTCTAAAATCCAATGCTTGTCAGTTAAGATGAGAAACGTGTGAGCTTCGTGAACGATGTAGTTCGTTTGAGCTCAAAAGTGACTGCCCTTACCTGAAACGAAGTCTTGCTTGTAGGAAGACACAGAGCATGGAATTTAACTCCATTTTTGAAGTGAAACACACAGCAGAGTTCTCATATATAGATCACACTCTGCTTTAGAGCAAGAAGCACGCTCTTGCTTCCTAGAGTCTCTAAGACAAAAGGAAACGTGAGTGTGCTCAGAACAAATGAACGGTGTTTCCTACACCGATGATCCATATCTAGTTCAACTCTGATTCTAAAACTGAAACAAACCACAGGTCCTCTAACATCCAATGCTTGTCAATTAAGATGGGAAACGTGAGAGCTTCGTGAACGATGTAGTTCGTTTGTGCTTAAAAGTGACTGCCCTTACCTGAAACGAAGTAGTGTTTGTAGGAAGACACAGAGCGTGGGATTTAACTCCATTTCTGAAGGAAAACACACAGCATAGTTCTCATCCATGGATTGAGCTCTGCTTTAGAGCAGGAAGCACTTTCTTGCTTTCTAGAGTCTCTAATACAGCAGGAAACGTGAGTGTGCTCAGAAGAAAAGAACGGTATTTCCTATACATATGGACCATATCTAGTCCAACTCTGCCTCTGAAATTGATACAAAGCACAGGTCCTCTAACATCCAATGCTTGTCATTTAAGATGAGAAACGTGTGAGCTTCGTGAACGATGTACTTCGTTTGAGCTGAAATGTGACTGCCCTTACCTGAAACGAATTAGTGCTTGTAGGAAGAAAGAGAGCCTGGGATTTAACTCCATTTCTGAAAGGAAACACACAGCAGAGTTCTCATATATAGATCACACTCTGCTTTAGAGCAAGAAACACACTCTTTCTTCATAGAGTCTCTAAGACAGCAGGAATCATAAGTGTGCTGAGAACAAATGAATGGTGTTTCCTACACATATGAGCCATATCTAGTTCAACTCTGATTCTAAAACTGAAACAAACCAAGGTCCACTAAAATCCAATGCTTGTCAGTTAAGATGAGATACGTGTGAGCTTCGTGAACGATGTAGTTCCTTTGAGCTGTAAAGTCACTGCCCTTACCTGAAATGAAGTCTTGCTTGTAGGAAGACTCTGTGCCTGGGATTTAACTCCATTTCTGAAGTGAAACACACAACAGAGTTCTCATCCATTGATCACAATCTGCTTTAGAGCAAGCAGCACGCTCTTGATTTCTAGAGTCTCTAATACAGCACGAAAAGTGAGTGTGCTCAAAACAAAAGAACGGTGTTTCCTATACATACGGACCATATCTAGTTCAACTCTGCTTGAAATTGATACAAAGCAAAAGTTCTCTATCATGAAATGCTTCTCAATTTAGATGAGAAACTTGTGAGCTTCCTTGAACGATGTAGTTCGTTTGAGCTGTAATGTTACTGCCCTTACATGAAACGAAGTCTTGCTTGTAGGAAGACTCAGACCATGGGACTTAACTCCATTTCTGACATGAAACACACAACAGAGTTCTCATCCATGGATCGCACTATGCTTTAGAGCAAGAAGAAAGCTCTTGCTTTCTAGAATCTCTAATACAGCATGAAAATTGAGTGTGCTCAGAACAATAGAACGGTGTTACATACACATAAGGACCATATCTAGTTCAACTCTGCTTCTGAAACTGATACAAAGCACGGGTCCTCTAACATCCAGTGCTTGTCAGTTAAGAGGAGAAACGTGTAAGCTTCCTTAATGATGTAGTTCTTTTGAGCTCTTATTTACTGCCCTTACCTGAAACGAAGTTTTGCTTGTAGGAAGACTCAGAGCCTGGGATTTAACTCCATTTCCGAAGTGAAACACACAGCAGAGTTCTCATATATAGATCGCACTCTGCTTTAGAGCAAGAAACACGCTCTTGCTTTCTAGAGTCTCTAAGAGAGCAGGAAACATGAGTGTGCTGAGAACAAATGAACGGTGTTTCCTACACATATGAGCCATATATAGTTCAACTCTGATTCTAAAACTGAAACAAACAACAGGTCCTCTAAAATCCAATGCTTGTCAGTTAAGATGAGAAACGTGTGAGCTTCGTGAACGATGTAGTTCATTTGAGCTCAAAAGTGACTGGCCGTTACTGAAACGAAGTAGTGTTTGTAGGAAAACACAGACTGTGGGATTTTACTCCATTTCTGAAGGGAACACAAAGTATAGTTCTCATCCATGGATCGCACTCTGCTTTAGAGCAGGAAGCACGGTCTTGCTTAATAGAATCTCTAATACAGCAGGAAATGTGAGTGTGCTCAGAATAAAAGAACCGTGTTTCCTATACTTACGGACCATATCTAGTTCAACTCTGCTTCTGAAACTGATACAAAGCACGGGTCCTCTAACATCAAATGCTTCTCAATTAAGATGAGAACCGTGTGAGCTCGTGAAGGATGTAGTTCGTTTGAGCTGTAAAGTAACTGCCCTTACATGAAACGAAGTCTTGCTTGTAGGAAGAATCAGTGCCTGGGATTTAACTCCATTTCTGAAGTGAAACACAAAACAGAGTTCTCATCCATTGATCACACTCTGCTTGAGAGCAGGAAGCATGCTCTAGCTTTCCAGAGTCTCTAAAACAGCAGGAAACTTGAGTGTGCTGAGAACAAATGAATGGTGTTTCCTACACATAAGGACCATATCTAGTCCAACTCTGCTTCTGAAACTGATACAAACCGCTGGTACTCTAAAATCAAATGCTTGTCAGTTAAGATGAGAAACGTGTGAGCTTCGTGAACGATGTAGTTCGTTTGAGCTGTTAGTAACTGCCCTTACCTGAAACGAAGTCTTGCTTGTAGGAAGACTCAGTGCCTGGGATTTAACTCCATTTTTGAAGTGAAACAAAGAACAGAGCTCTCATCCATTGATCACACTCTGCTTTAGAGCAAGAAGCATGCTCTAGTTTTCCAGAGTCTCTAAGACAGCAGGAAACTTGAGTGTGCTGAGAACAAATGAATGGTGTTTCCTACACATACGGACCATATCTAGTCCAACTCTGCTTCTGAAACTGATACAAAGCACTGGTCCTTTAACATCCAATGCTTGTCAGTTAAGATGAGAAACGTGTGAGCTTCGTGAACGATGTAGTTCGTTTGAGCTCAAAAGTGACTTCCCTTACCTGAAAGGAAGTCTTGCTTGTAGGAAGACACAGAGCATGGAATTTAACTCCATTTTTGAAGTGAAACACACAGCAGAGTTCTCATATATAGATCACACTCTGCTTTAGAGCAAGAAGCACGCTCTTGCTTCCTAGAGTCTCTAAGACAAAAGGAAACGTGAGTGTGCTCAGAACAAATGAACGGTGTTTCCTACACCGATGATCCATATCTAGTTCAACTCTGATTCTAAAACTGAAACAAACCACAGGTCCTCTAACATCCAATGCTTGTCAATTAAGATGAGAAACGTGAGAGCTTCGTGAACGATGTAGTTCGTTTGTGCTTAAAAGTGACTGCCCTTACCTGAAACGAAGTAGTGTTTGTAGGAAGACACAGAGCGTGGGATTTAACTCCATTTCTGAAGGAAAACACACAGCATAGTTCTCATCCATGGATTGAGCTCTGCTTTAGAGCAGGAAGCACTTTCTTGCTTTCTAGAGTCTCTAATACAGCAGGAAACGTGAGTGTGCTCAGAAGAAAAGAACGGTGTTTCCTATACATATGGACCATATCTAGTCCAACTCTGCCTCTGAAATTGATACAAAGCACAGGTCCTCTAACATCCAATGCTTGTCATTTAAGATGAGAAACGTGTGAGCTTCGTGAACGATGTACTTCGTTTGAGCTGAAATGTGACTGCCCTTACCTGAAACGAATTAGTGCTTGTAGGAAGAAAGAGAGCCTGGGATTTAACTCCATTTCTGAAAGGAAACACACAGCAGAGTTCTCATATATAGATCACACTCTGCTTTAGAGCAAGAAACACACTCTTTCTTCATAGAGTCTCTAAGACAGCAGGAATCATAAGTGTGCTGAGAACAAATGACGGTGTTTCCTACACATATGAGCCATATCTAGTTCAACTCTGATTCTAAAACTGAAACAAACCAAGGTCCACTAAAATCCAATGCTTGTCAGTTAAGATGAGATACGTGTGAGCTTCGTGAACGATGTAGTTCCTTTGAGCTGTAAAGTCACTGCCCTTACCTGAAACGAAGTCTTGCTTGTAGGAAGACTCTGTGCCTGGGATTTAACTCCATTTTTGAAGTGAAACACACAACAGAGTTCTCATCCATTGATCACACTCTGCTTTAGAGCAAGCAGCACGCTCTTGATTTCTAGAGTCTCTAATACAGCACGAAAAGTGAGTGTGCTCAAAACAAAAGAACGGTGTTTCCTATACATACGGACCATATCTAGTTCAACTCTGCTTGAAATTGATACAAAGCAAAAGTTCTCTATCATGAAATGCTTCTCAATTTAGATGAGAAACGTGTGAGCTTCCTTGAACAATGTAGTTCGTTTGAGCTGTAATGTTACTGCCCTTACATGAAACGAAGTCTTGCTTGTGGAAGACTCAGACCATGGGACTTAACTCCATTTCTGAAGTGAAACACACAACAGAGTTCTCATCCATGGATCGCACTATGCTTTAGAGCAAGAAGAAAGCTCTTGCTTTCTAGAATCTCTAATACAGCATGAAAATTGAGTGTGCTCAGAACAATAGAACGGTGTTTCATACACATAAGGACCATATCTAGTTCAACTCTGCTTCTGAAACTGATACAAAGCGCTGGTCCTCTAAAATCCAATGCTTGTCAGTTAAGATGAGAAACGTGTGAGCTTCGTGAACGATGTAGTTCGTTTGAGCTGTAAAGTAACTGCCCTTACCTGAAACGAAGTCTTGCTTGTAGGAAGACTCAGTGCCTGGGATTTAACTCCATTTTTGAAGTGAAACACAGAACAGAGCTCTCATCCATTGATCACACTCTGCTTTAGAGCAAGAAGCATGCTCTAGTCTTCCAGAGTCTCTAAGACAGCAGGAAACTTGAGTGTGCTGAGAACAAATGAATGGTGTTTCCTACACATACGGACCATATCTAGTCCAACTCTGCTTCTGAAACTGATACAAAGCACTGGTCCTTTAACATCCAATGCTTGTCAGTTAAGATGAGAAACGTGTGAGCTTCGTGAACGATGTAGTTCGTTTGAGCTGTTAGTAACTGCCCTTACCTGAAACGAAGTCTTGCTTGTAGGAAGACACAGAGCATGGAATTTAACTCCATTTCTGAAGGGAAAAACACAGCAGAGTTCTCATATATAGATCACACTCTGCTTTAGAGCAAGAAACACACTCTTGCTTTCTAGAGACTCTAAGACAGCAGGAAACATGAGTGTGATGAGAACAAATGAACGGAGTTTCCTACACATATGAGCCATATCTAGTCCAACTCTGCTTCTGAAACTGATACAAAGCACTGGTCCTCTAAAATCCAATGCTTGTCAGTTAAGATGAGAAACGTGTGAGCTTCGTGAACAATGTAGTTCGTTTGAGCTGTAAAGTAACTGCCCTTACCTGAAACAAAGTCTTGCTTGTAGGAAGACTCAGTGCCTGGGATTTAACTCCATTTTTGAAGTGAAACACAGAACAGAGTTCTCATCCATTGATCACACTCTGCTTTAGAGCAAGAAGCATGCTCTAGTTTTCCAGAGTCTCTAAGACAGCAGGAAACTTGAGTGTGCTGAGAACAAATGAATGGTGTTTCCTACACATACGGACCATATCTAATCCAACTCTGCTTCTGAAACTGAGACAAAGCACTGGTCCTTTAACATCCAATGCTTGTCAGTTAAGATGAGAAACGTGTGAGCTTCGTGAACAATGTAGTTCGTTTGAGCTCAAAAGTGACTGCCCTTACCTGAAAGGAAGTCTTGCTTGTAGGAAGACACAGAGCATGGAATTTAACTCCATTTTTGAAGTGAAACACACAGCAGAGTTCTCATATATAGATCACACTCTGCTTTAGAGCAAGAAGCACGCTCTTGCTTCCTAGAGTCTCTAAGACAAAAGGAAACGTGAGTGTGCTCAGAACAAATGAACGGTGTTTCCTACACAGATGAGCCATATCTAGTTCAACTCTGACTCTAAAACTGAAACAAACCACAGGTCCTCTAACATCCAATGCTTGTCAGTTAAGATGAGAATCGTGTGAGCTTCGTGAACGATGTAGTTCCTTTGAGCTGTAAAGTCACTGCCCTTACCTGAAACGAAGTCTTGCTTGTAGGAAGACTCTGTGCCTGGGATTTAACTCCATTTCTGAAGTGAAACACACAACAGAGTTCTCATCCATTGATCACACTCTGCTTTAGAGCAAGCAGCACGCTCTTGATTTCTAGAGTCTCTAATACAGCAGGAAAAGTGAGTGTGCTCAAAACAAAAGAACGGTGTTTCCTATACAAAGGGACCATATGTAGTTCAACTCTGCTTGAAATTGATACAAAGCAAAGGTCCTCTATCATCAAATGCTTCTCATTTAATGTGAGAAACGTGTGAGCTTTGTGAACGATGTAGTTCGTTTGAGCTGTAAAGTAACTGCCCTTACATGAAACGAAGTCTTGCTTGTAGGAAGACTCAGACCATGGGACTTAACTCCATTTCTGAAGTGAAACACACAACATAGTTCTCATCCATGGAACGCACTATGCTTTAGAGCAAGAAGAAAGCTCTTGCTTTCTAGAATCTCTAATACAGCATGAAAATTGAGTGTGCTCAGAACAATAGAACGGTGTTTCATACACATAAGGACCATATCTAGTTCAACTCTGCTTCTGAAACTGATACAAAGCACGGGTCCTCTAACATCCAGTGCTTGTCAGTTAAGAGGAGAAACGTGTAAGCTTTCTTAATGATGTAGTTCGTTTGAGCTCTTATTTACTGCCCTTACCTGAAACGAAGTTTTGCTTGTAGGAAGACTCAGAGCCTGGGATTTAACTCCATTTCCGAAGTGAAACACACAGCAGAGTTCTCATATATAGATCGCACTCTGCTTTAGAGCAAGAAACACGCTCTTGCTTTCTAGAGTCTCTAAGAGAGCAGGAAACATGAGTGTGCTGAGAACAAATGAACGGTGTTTCCTACACATATGAGCCATATATAGTTCAACTCTGATTCTAAAACTGAAACAAACAACAGATCCTCTAAAATCCAATGCTTGTCAGTTAAGATGAGAAACGTGTGAGCTTCGTGAACGATGTAGTTCGTTTGCGCTCAGAAGTGCCTGGCCTTTACTGAAATGAAGTAGTGTTTGTAGGAAAACACAGACCGTGGGATTTAACTCCATTTCTGAAGGGAAACACACAGCATAGTTCTCATCCATGGATCGCACTCTGCTTTAGAGCAGGAAGCACGTTCTTGCTTTCTAGAATCTCTAATACAGCAGGAAACGTGAGTGTGCTCAGAATAAAAGAACAGTGTTTCCTATACATACGGAACATATCTAGTTCAACTCTGCTTCTGAAACTGATACAAAGCACGGGTCCTGTAACATCCAGTGCTTGTCAGTTAAGATGAGAAACGTGTGAGCTTTGTGAATGATGTAGTTATTTTGAGCTGTTAGTAACTGCCCTTACCTGAAACGAAGTCTTGCTTATAGGAAGACTCAGAGCCTGGGATTTAACTCCATTTCTGAAGGGAAACACACAGCAGAGTTCTCATATATAGATCACACTCTGCTTTAGAGCAAGAAACACACTCTTGCTTTCTAGAGTCTCTAAGACAGCAGGAAACATGAGTTTGATGAGAACAAATTAACGGAGTTTCCTACACATATGAGCCATATCTAATTCAACTCTGATTCTAAAACTGAATCAAAGCACTGGGCCTCTAACATCCAATGCTTGTCAGTTAAGATGAGAAACTTGTGAGCTTCGTGAACGGTGTAGTTCGTTTGAGCTGTTATTAACTGCCCTTACCTGAAACGAAGTCTTGCTTGTAGGAAGACTCAGAGCCTGGGATTTAACTCCATTTCTGAAGGGAAACACACAACACAGTTCTCATCCATGGATCACACTCTGCTTTAGACCAAGAAGCATGCTCTTGCTTTCTAGAGTCTCTAATACAGCAGGAGACTTGCGTGTGCTCAGAACAAAAGAACGGTAGTTCCTACACATACGGGCCATATCTAGTTCAACTGTGCTTGAAATTGATACAAAGCAAAGGTCCTCTAAAATCCAGTGCTTGTCAGTTAAGATGAGAAACGTGTGAGCTTCGTGAACGATGTAGTTCGTTTGAGCTGTTATTAACTGCCCTTACCTGAAACGAAGTCTTGCTTGTAGGAAGACTCAGAGCCTGGGATTTAACTCCATTTCTGAAGGGAAACACACAACACAGTTCTCATCCATGGACCACACTCTGCTTTAGAGCAAGCAGCATGCTCTTGAATTCTAGAGACTCTAATACAGCAGGAAAAGTGAGTGTGCTCAGAAGAAAAGAACGGTGTTTCCTATACATACGGACCATATCTAGTTCAACTCTGCTTTGAAATTTATACAAAGCAAAGGTCCCCTATCATCAAGTGCTTCTCAATTAAGATGAGAAACGTGTGAGCTCGTGAACGATGTAGTTCGTTTGAGCTGTAAAGTAACTGCCCTTACCTGAAACGAAGTCTTGCTTGTAGGAAGACTCAGAGCCTGGGATTTAACTCCATTTCCGAAGTGAAACACACAGCAGAGTTCTAATATATAGAACACACTCTGCTTTATAGCAAGAATCACGCTCTAGCTTTCTAGAGTCTCTAAGACAGCAGGAAACATGAGTGTACTGAGAACAAATGAACGGAGTTTCCTACACATATGAGCCATATCTAGTTCAACTCTGATTCTAAAACTGAAACAAACCACAGGTCCTCTAAAATCCAATGCTTGTCAGTTAAGATGAGAAACGTGTGAGCTTCAAGAATGATGTAGTTTGTTTGAGCTCAAAAGTGACTGCCCTTACCTGAAACGAAGTAGTGTTTGTAGGAAAACACAGACGGTGGGATTTAACTCCATTTCTGAAGGGAAACACACAGCATAGTTCTCATCTATGGATCGCACTCTGCTTTAGAGCAGGAAGCACGTTCTTGCTTTCTAGAATCTCTAATACAGCAGGAAACGTGAGTGTGCTCAGAATAAAAGAACGGTGTTTCCTATACTTACGGAACATATCTAGTTCAACTCTGCTTCTGAAACTGATACAAAGCACGGGTCCTCTAACATCCAGTGCTTGTCAGTTAAGATGAGAAACGTGTGAGCTTCGTGAATGATGTAGTTATTTTGAGCTGTTAGTAACTGCCCTTACCTGAAACGAAGTCTTGCTTATAGGAAGACTCAGAGCCTGGGATTTATCTCCATTTCTGATGGGAAACACACAGCAGAGTTCTCATATATAGATCACACTCTGCTTTAGAGCAAGAAACACACTCTTGCTTTCTAGAGTCTCTAAGACAGCAGGAAACATGAGTTTGATGAGAACAAATGAACGGAGTTTCCTACACATATGAGCCATATCTAATTCAACTCTGATTCTAAAACTGAATCAAAGCACTGGGCCTCTAACATCCAATGCTTGTCAGTTAAGATGAGAAACTTGTGAGCATCGTGAACGGTGTAGTTCGTTTGAGCTGTTATTAACTGCCCTTACCTGAAACGAAGTCTTGCTTGTAGGAAGACTCAGAGCCTGGGATTTAACTCCATTTCTGAAGGGAAACACACAACACAGTTCTCATCCATGGATCACACTCTGCTTTAGACCAAGAAGCATGCTCTTGCTTTCTAGAGTCTCTAATACAGCAGGAGACTTGCGTGTGCTCAGAAAAAAAGAACGGTAGTTCCTACACATACGGGCCATATCTAGTTCAACTGTGCTTGAAATTGATACAAAGCAAAGGTCCTCTAAAATCCAGTGCTTGTCAGTTAAGATGAGAAACGTGTGAGCTTCATGAACGATGAAGTTCGTTTGAGCTAAAAAGTGACTGCCCTTACCTGAAACGAAGTAGTGCTTGTAGGAAGACACAGAGCCTGGGATTTAACTCCATTTCTGAAGGGAAACACACAGCATAGTTCTCATCCTTGGATTGCACTATGATTTAGAGCAAGAAACACGCTCTTGCTTCCTAGAATCTCTAATACAGCAGGAAACACGAGTGTGCTCAGAACAAAAGAACGGTGTTTCCTACACATACGGACCATATCTTTTTCAACTCTGGTTCTGAAACTGATACAACGCACGGGTCCTCTAACATCCAGTGCTTGTCAGTTAAGATGAGAAACGTGTGAGCTTCGTGAAAGATGTAGTTCGTTTGAGCTGAAAAGTGACTGCCCTTACCTGAAACGAAGTCTTGCTTGTAGGAAGACACAGAGCATGGAATTTAACTCCATTTCTGAAGTGAAACACACAGCAGAGTTCTCATATATAGATCAGACTCTGCTTTAGAGCAAGAAGCACGTTCTTGCTTCCTAGAGTCTCTAAGACAAAAGGAAACGTGAGTGTGCTCATAACAAAGGAACGGTGTTTCCTACACACATGAGCCATATCTAGTTCAACTCTGATTCTAAAACTGAAACAAACCACAGGTCCTCTAAAATCCAATGCTTGTCAGTTAAGATGAGAAACGTGTGAGCTTCGTGAACGATGTAGTTTGTTTGAGCTCAAAAGTGACTGCCCTTACCTGAAACGAAGTAGTGTTTGTAGGAAAACGCAGACCGTGGGATTTAACTCCATTTCTGAAGGGAAACACACAGCATAGTTCTCATCCATGGATCGTACTCTGCTTTAGAGCAGGAAGCACGTTCTTGCTTTCTAGAATCTCTAATACAGCAGGAAACGTGAGTGTGCTCAGAATAAAAGAACAGTGTTTCCTATACATACGGAACATATCTAGTTCCACTCTGCTTCTGAAACTGATACAAAGCACGGGTCCTCTAACATCCAGTGCTTGTCAGTTAAGATGAGAAACGTGTGAGCTTTGTGAATGATGTAGTTAGTTTGAGGTGTTAGTAACTGCCCTTACCTGAAACGAAGTCTTGCTTGTAGGAAGACACAGAGCCTGGGATTTAACTCCATTTCTGAAGGGAAACACACAGCAGAGTTCTCATATATAGATCACACTCTGCTTTAGAGCAAGAAACACACTCTTGCTTTCTAGAGTCTCTAAGATAGCAGGAAACATGAGTGTGCTGAGAACAAATGAACGGTGTTTCCTACACATATGAGCCATATCTAGTTCAACTTTGATTCTAAAACTGAAACAAATAACAGGTCCTCTAAAATCCAATGATTGTCAGTTAAGATGAGAAACGTGTGAGCTTCGTGAACGATGTAGTTCCTTTGAGCTGTTAATAACTGCCCTTACCTGAAACAAAGTAGTGCTTGTAGGAAGACACAGAGCCTGGGATTCAACTCCATTTCTGAAGGGAAACACACAGCATAGTTCTCATCCACGGATCACACTCTACTTCAGAGCAAGAAGCACCCTCTTGCTTTCTAGAGTCTCTAATACAGCAGGAAACTTGAGTGTGCTCAGAACAAAAGAACGGTGTTTCCTACACATAAGGGCCATATCTAGTTCATCTCTGCTTCTGAAACTGAAACAAACCACAGGTCCTCTATCATCCAGTGCTTGTTAGTTAAGATGCGAAACGTGTGAGCTTCGTGAAGGATGTAGTTCGTTTGAGCTGTTAGTAACTGCCCTTATCTGAAACGAAGTCTTGCTTGTACGAAGACTCAGAACCTGGGATTTAACTCCATTTCTGAAGTGAAACTCACAACAGAGTTCTCATCCATTGATCACACTCTGCTTTTGAGCAAGAATCAAGCTCTCGCTTTCCAGAGTCTCTAAGACAGGAGGAAACTTGAGTGTGCTGAGAACAAATGAATGGTGTTTCCTACACATATGGACCATCTCTAGTCCAACTCTGCTTCTGAAACTGATACAAAGCACTGGACCTCTAACATACAATGCTTGTCAGTTAAGATGAGAAACGTGTGAGCTTCGTGAAGGATGTAGATCATTTGAGCTGAAAAGTGACTGCCCTTACCTGAAACGAAGTAGTGTTTGTAGGAAGACACAGAGCCTGGTATTTAACTCCATTTCTGAAGGGAAACACACAGCATAGTCTCATCCATGATCACAATCTGCTTTAGAGCAGGAAGCACGTTCTTTATATCTAGAGTCTCTAATACAGCAGGAAACTTGAGTGTGCTCAGAACAAAAGAACGGTGTTTCATACACATACGGACCATATCCAGTTCAACTCTGCTTCTGAACCTGATACAAAGCACGGATCCTCTAACATCCAGTGCTTGTCAGTTAAGATGAGAAACGTGTGAGCTTTGTGAATGATGTAGTTCGTTTGAGCTGTTAGTAACTGCCCTTACCTGAAACGAAGTCTTGCTTGTAGGAAGACTCAGAGCCTGGGATTTAACTCCATTTCTGAAGTGAAACACATAGCAGAGTTCTCATATATAGATCACACTCTGCTTTAGAGGAAGAAACACGCTCTTGCTTTCTAGAGTCTCTAAGACAGCAGGAAACATGAGTGTGCTGAGAACAAATGAACGGTGTTTCCTACACATATGAGCCATATCTAGTTCAACTCTGATTCTAAAACTGAAACAAACCACAGGTCAACTAAAATACAATGATTGTCAGTTAAGATGAGAAGTCTGTGAGCTTCGTGAACGATGTAGTTCGTTTGAGCTGAAAACTGACTGCCCTTAACTGAAAAAATGTAGTGCTTGTAGGAAGACACAGAGCCTGGGATTTAACTCCATTTCTGAAGGGAAACACACAGCATAGTTCTCATCCATGGATCGTACTCTGCTTTAGAGCAGGAAGCACGTTCTTGCTTTCTAGAATCTCTAATACAGCAGGAAACGTGAGTGTGCTCAGAATAAAAGAACAGTGTTTCCTATACATACGGAACATATCTAGTTCCACTCTGCTTCTGAAACTGATACAAAGCACGGGTCCTCTAACATCCAGTGCTTGTCAGTTAAGATGAGAAACGTGTGAGCTTTGTGAATGATGTAGTTAGTTTGAGGTGTTAGTAACTGCCCTTACCTGAAACGAAGTCTTGCTTGTAGGAAGACACAGAGCCTGGGATTTAACTCCATTTCTGAAGGGAAACACACAGCAGAGTTCTCATATATAGATCACACTCTGCTTTAGAGCAAGAAACACACTCTTGCTTTCTAGAGTCTCTAAGATAGCAGGAAACATGAGTGTGCTGAGAACAAATGAACGGTGTTTCCTACACATATGAGCCATATCTAGTTCAACTTTGATTCTAAAAGTGAAACAAATAACAGGTCCTCTAAAATCCAATGATTGTCAGTTAAGATGAGAAACGTGTGAGCTTCGTGAACGATGTAGTTCCTTTGAGCTGTTAATAACTGCCCTTACCTGAAACAAAGTAGTGCTTGTAGGAAGACACAGAGCCTGGGATTTAACTCCATTTATGAAGGGAAACACACAGCATAGTTCTCATCCACGGATCACACTCTACTTCAGAGCAAGAAGCACCCTCTTGCTTTCTAGAGTCTCTAATACAGCAGGAAACTTGAGTGTGCTCAGAACAAAAGAACGGTGTTTCCTACACATACGGGCCATATCTAGTTCATCTCTGCTTCTGAAACTGAAACAAACCACAGGTCCTCTATCATCCAGTGCTTGTTAGTTAAGATGTGAAACGTGTGAGCTTCGTGAAGGATGTAGTTCGTTTGAGCTGTTAGTAACTGCCCTTATCTGAAACGAAGTCTTGCTTGTACGAAGACTCAGAACCTGGGATTTAACTCCATTTCTGAAGTGAAACTCACAACAGAGTTCTCATCCATTGATCACACTCTGCTTTTGAGCAAGAATCAAGCTCTCGCTTTCCAGAGTCTCTAAGACAGGAGGAAACTTGAGTGTGCTGAGAACAAATGAATGGTGTTTCCTACACATACGGACCATATCTAGTCCAACTCTGCTTCTGAAACTGATACAAAGCGCTGGTCCTCTAAAATCCAATGCTTGTCAGTTAAGATGAGAAACGTGTGAGCTTCGTGAACGATGTAGTTCGTTTGAGCTCAAAAGTGACTGCCCTTACCTGAAACGAATTCTTGCTTGTAGGAAGACACAGAGCATGGAATTTAACTCCATTTTTGAAGTGAAACACACAGCAGAGTTCTCATATATAGATCACACTCTGCTTTAGAGCAAGAAGCACGCTCTTCCTTCCTAGAGTCTCTAAGACAAAAGGAAACGTGAGTGTGCTCAGAACAAATGAACGGTGGTTCCTACACAGATGAGCCATATCTAGTTCAACTCTGATTCTAAAACTGAAACAAACCACAGGTCCTCTAACATCCAATGCTTGTCAATTAAGATGAGAAACGTGAGAGCTTCGTGAACGATGTAGTTTGTTTGAGCTTAAAAGTGACTGCCCTTACCTAAAACGAAGTAGTGTTTGTAGGAAGACACAGAGCGTGGGATTTAACTCCATTTCTGAAGGAAAACACACAGCATAGTTCTCATCCATGGATTGAGCTCTGCTTTAGAGCAGGAAGCACTTTCTTGCTTTCTAGATTCTCTAATATAGCAGGAAACGTGAGTGTGCTCAGAAGAAAAGAACGGTGTTTCCTATACATATGGACCATATCTAGTCCAACTCTGCCTCTGAAATTGATACAAAGCACAGGTCCTCTAACATCCAATGCTTGTCAGTTAAGATGAGAAACGTGTGAGCTTCCTGAACAATATAGTTCGTTTGAGCTCAAAAGTGACTGCCCTTACCTGAAACGAAGTAGTGTTTGTAGGAAAATACAGACCATGGCATTTAACTCCATTTCTGAAGGGAAACACACAGCAGAGTTCTAATATATAGATCACACTCTGCTTTAGAGCAAGAAACACACTCTTTCTTCATAGAGTCTCTAAGACAGCAGGAATCATAAGTGTGCTGAGAACAAATGATCGGTGTTTCCTACATATATGAGCCATATCTAGTTCAACTCTGATTCTAAAACTGAAACAAACCAAGGTCCTCTAAAATCCAATGCTTGTCAGTTAAGATGAGATACGTGTGAGCTTCGTGAACAATGTAGTTCCTTTGAGCTGTAAAGTCACTGTCCTTACATGAAACGAAGTCTTGCTTGTAGGAAGACTCTGTGCCTGGGATTTAACTCCATTTCTGAAGTGAAACACACAACAGAGTTCTCATCCATTGATCACACTCTGCTTTAGAGCAAGCAGCACGCTCTTGATTTCTAGAGTCTCTAATACAGCAGGAAAAGTGAGTGTGCTCAAAACAAAAGAACGGTGTTTCCTATACAAAGGGACCATATGTAGTTCAACTCTGCTTGAAATTGATACAAAGCAAAGGTCCTCTATCATCAAATGCTTCTCATTTAATGTGAGAAACGTGTGAGCTTTGTGAACGATGTAGTTCGTTTGAGCTGTAAAGTAACTGCCCTTACATGAAACGAAGTCTTGCTTGTAGGAAGACTCAGACCATGGGACTTAACTCCATTTCTGAAGTGAAACACACAACATAGTTCTCATCCATGGATCGCACTATGCTTTAGAGCAAGAAGAAAGCTCTTGCTTTCTAGAATCTCTAATACAGCATGAAAATTGAGTGTGCTCAGAACAATAGAACGGTGTTTCATACACATAAGGACCATATCTAGTTCAACTCTGCTTCTGAAACTGATACAAAGCACGGGTCCTCTAACATCCAGTGCTTGTCAGTTAAGAGGAGAAACGTGTAAGCTTTCTTAATGATGTAGTTCGTTTGAGCTCTTATTTACTGCCCTTACCTGAAACGAAGTTTTGCTTGTAGGAAGACTCAGAGCCTGGGATTTAACTCCATTTCCGAAGTGAAACACACAGCAGAGTTCTCATATATAGATCGCACTCTGCTTTAGAGCAAGAAACACGCTCTTGCTTTCTAGAGTCTCTAAGAGAGCAGGAAACATGAGTGTGCTGAGAACAAATGAACGGTGTTTCCTACACATATGAGCCATATATAGTTCAACTCTGATTCTAAAACTGAAACAAACAACAGATCCTCTAAAATCCAATGCTTGTCAGTTAAGATGAGAAACGTGTGAGCTTCGTGAACGATGTAGTTCGTTTGCGCTCAGAAGTGCCTGGCCTTTACTGAAATGAAGTAGTGTTTGTAGGAAAACACAGACCGTGGGATTTAACTCCATTTCTGAAGGGAAACACACAGCATAGTTCTCATCCATGGATCGCACTCTGCTTTAGAGCAGGAAGCACGTTCTTGCTTTCTAGAATCTCTAATACAGCAGGAAACGTGAGTGTGCTCAGAATAAAAGAACAGTGTTTCCTATACATACGGAACATATCTAGTTCAACTCTGCTTCTGAAACTGATACAAAGCACGGGTCCTGTAACATCCAGTGCTTGTCAGTTAAGATGAGAAACGTGTGAGCTTTGTGAATGATGTAGTTATTTTGAGCTGTTAGTAACTGCCCTTACCTGAAACGAAGTCTTGCTTATAGGAAGACACAGAGCCTGGGATTTAACTCCATTTCTGAAGGGAAACACACAGCAGAGTTCTCATATATAGATCACACTCTGCTTTAGAGCAAGAAACACACTCTTGCTTTCTAGAGACTCTAAGACAGCAGGAAACATGAGTGTGATGAGAACAAATGAACGGAGTTTCCTACACATATGAGCCATATCTAGTCCAACTCTGCTTCTGAAACTGATACAAAGCACTGGTCCTCTAAAATCCAATGCTTGTCAGTTAAGATGAGAAACGTGTGAGCTTCGTGAACAATGTAGTTCGTTTGAGCTGTAAAGTAACTGCCCTTACCTGAAACAAAGTCTTGCTTGTAGGAAGACTCAGTGCCTGGGATTTAACTCCATTTTTGAAGTGAAACACAGAACAGAGTTCTCATCCATTGATCACACTCTGCTTTAGAGCAAGAAGCATGCTCTAGTTTTCCAGAGTCTCTAAGACAGCAGGAAACTTGAGTGTGCTGAGAACAAATGAATGGTGTTTCCTACACATACGGACCATATCTAATCCAACTCTGCTTCTGAAACTGAGACAAAGCACTGGTCCTTTAACATCCAATGCTTGTCAGTTAAGATGAGAAACGTGTGAGCTTCGTGAACAATGTAGTTCGTTTGAGCTCAAAAGTGACTGCCCTTACCTGAAAGGAAGTCTTGCTTGTAGGAAGACACAGAGCATGGAATTTAACTCCATTTTTGAAGTGAAACACACAGCAGAGTTCTCATATATAGATCACACTCTGCTTTAGAGCAAGAAGCACGCTCTTGCTTCCTAGAGTCTCTAAGACAAAAGGAAACGTGAGTGTGCTCAGAACAAATGAACGGTGTTTCCTACACAGATGAGCCATATCTAGTTCAACTCTGACTCTAAAACTGAAACAAACCACAGGTCCTCTAACATCCAATGCTTGTCAGTTAAGATGAGAATCGTGTGAGCTTCGTGAACGATGTAGTTCCTTTGAGCTGTAAAGTCACTGCCCTTACCTGAAACGAAGTCTTGCTTGTAGGAAGACTCTGTGCCTGGGATTTAACTCCATTTCTGAAGTGAAACACACAACAGAGTTCTCATCCATTGATCACACTCTGCTTTAGAGCAAGCAGCACGCTCTTGATTTCTAGAGTCTCTAATACAGCAGGAAAAGTGAGTGTGCTCAAAACAAAAGAACGGTGTTTCCTATACAAAGGGACCATATGTAGTTCAACTCTGCTTGAAATTGATACAAAGCAAAGGTCCTCTATCATCAAATGCTTCTCATTTAATGTGAGAAACGTGTGAGCTTTGTGAACGATGTAGTTCGTTTGAGCTGTAAAGTAACTGCCCTTACATGAAACGAAGTCTTGCTTGTAGGAAGACTCAGACCATGGGACTTAACTCCATTTCTGAAGTGAAACACACAACATAGTTCTCATCCATGGAACGCACTATGCTTTAGAGCAAGAAGAAAGCTCTTGCT
The DNA here is from genome assembly GCA_949786385.1 of Onychomys leucogaster. Taxonomy (NCBI): domain Eukaryota; kingdom Metazoa; phylum Chordata; class Mammalia; order Rodentia; family Cricetidae; genus Onychomys; species Onychomys leucogaster. The sequence continues at coordinate 2,735,156 of CATKUP010000054.1, forward strand.
TTCTAGAATCTCTAATACAGCATGAAAATTGAGTGTGCTCAGAACAATAGAACGGTGTTTCATACACATAAGGACCATATCTAGTTCAACTCTGCTTCTGAAACTGATACAAAGCACGGGTCCTCTAACATCCAGTGCTTGTCAGTTAAGAGGAGAAACGTGTAAGCTTTCTTAATGATGTAGTTCGTTTGAGCTCTTATTTACTGCCCTTACCTGAAACGAAGTTTTGCTTGTAGGAAGACTCAGAGCCTGGGATTTAACTCCATTTCCGAAGTGAAACACACAGCAGAGTTCTCATATATAGATCGCACTCTGCTTTAGAGCAAGAAACACGCTCTTGCTTTCTAGAGTCTCTAAGAGAGCAGGAAACATGAGTGTGCTGAGAACAAATGAACGGTGTTTCCTACACATATGAGCCATATATAGTTCAACTCTGATTCTAAAACTGAAACAAACAACAGATCCTCTAAAATCCAATGCTTGTCAGTTAAGATGAGAAACGTGTGAGCTTCGTGAACGATGTAGTTCGTTTGCGCTCAGAAGTGCCTGGCCTTTACTGAAATGAAGTAGTGTTTGTAGGAAAACACAGACCGTGGGATTTAACTCCATTTCTGAAGGGAAACACACAGCATAGTTCTCATCCATGGATCGCACTCTGCTTTAGAGCAGGAAGCACGTTCTTGCTTTCTAGAATCTCTAATACAGCAGGAAACGTGAGTGTGCTCAGAATAAAAGAACAGTGTTTCCTATACATACGGAACATATCTAGTTCAACTCTGCTTCTGAAACTGATACAAAGCACGGGTCCTGTAACATCCAGTGCTTGTCAGTTAAGATGAGAAACGTGTGAGCTTTGTGAATGATGTAGTTATTTTGAGCTGTTAGTAACTGCCCTTACCTGAAACGAAGTCTTGCTTATAGGAAGACTCAGAGCCTGGGATTTAACTCCATTTCTGAAGGGAAACACACAGCAGAGTTCTCATATATAGATCACACTCTGCTTTAGAGCAAGAAACACACTCTTGCTTTCTAGAGTCTCTAAGACAGCAGGAAACATGAGTTTGATGAGAACAAATTAACGGAGTTTCCTACACATATGAGCCATATCTAATTCAACTCTGATTCTAAAACTGAATGAAAGCACTGGGCCTCTAACATCCAATGCTTGTCAGTTAAGATGAGAAACTTGTGAGCTTCGTGAACGGTGTAGTTCGTTTGAGCTGTTATTAACTGCCCTTACCTGAAACGAAGTCTTGCTTGTAGGAAGACTCAGAGCCTGGGATTTAACTCCATTTCTGAAGGGAAACACACAACACAGTTCTCATCCATGGATCACACTCTGCTTTAGACCAAGAAGCATGCTCTTGCTTTCTAGAGTCTCTAATACAGCAGGAGACTTGCGTGTGCTCAGAACAAAAGAACGGTAGTTCCTACACATACGGGCCATATCTAGTTCAACTGTGCTTGAAATTGATACAAAGCAAAGGTCCTCTAAAATCCAGTGCTTGTCAGTTAAGATGAGAAACGTGTGAGCTTCGTGAACGATGTAGTTCGTTTGAGCTGTTATTAACTGCCCTTACCTGAAACGAAGTCTTGCTTGTAGGAAGACTCAGAGCCTGGGATTTAACTCCATTTCTGAAGGGAAACACACAACACAGTTCTCATCCATGGACCACACTCTGCTTTAGAGCAAGCAGCATGCTCTTGAATTCTAGAGACTCTAATACAGCAGGAAAAGTGAGTGTGCTCAGAAGAAAAGAACGGTGTTTCCTATACATACGGACCATATCTAGTTCAACTCTGCTTTGAAATTTATACAAAGCAAAGGTCCCCTATCATCAAGTGCTTCTCAATTAAGATGAGAAACGTGTGAGCTCGTGAACGATGTAGTTCGTTTGAGCTGTAAAGTAACTGCCCTTACCTGAAACGAAGTCTTGCTTGTAGGAAGACTCAGAGCCTGGGATTTAACTCCATTTCCGAAGTGAAACACACAGCAGAGTTCTAATATATAGAACACACTCTGCTTTATAGCAAGAATCACGCTCTAGCTTTCTAGAGTCTCTAAGACAGCAGGAAACATGAGTGTACTGAGAACAAATGAACGGAGTTTCCTACACATATGAGCCATATCTAGTTCAACTCTGATTCTAAAACTGAAACAAACCACAGGTCCTCTAAAATCCAATGCTTGTCAGTTAAGATGAGAAACGTGTGAGCTTCAAGAATGATGTAGTTTGTTTGAGCTCAAAAGTGACTGCCCTTACCTGAAACGAAGTAGTGTTTGTAGGAAAACACAGACGGTGGGATTTAACTCCATTTCTGAAGGGAAACACACAGCATAGTTCTCATCTATGGATCGCACTCTGCTTTAGAGCAGGAAGCACGTTCTTGCTTTCTAGAATCTCTAATACAGCAGGAAACGTGAGTGTGCTCAGAATAAAAGAACGGTGTTTCCTATACTTACGGAACATATCTAGTTCAACTCTGCTTCTGAAACTGATACAAAGCACGGGTCCTCTAACATCCAGTGCTTGTCAGTTAAGATGAGAAACGTGTGAGCTTCGTGAATGATGTAGTTATTTTGAGCTGTTAGTAACTGCCCTTACCTGAAACGAAGTCTTGCTTATAGGAAGACTCAGAGCCTGGGATTTATCTCCATTTCTGATGGGAAACACACAGCAGAGTTCTCATATATAGATCACACTCTGCTTTAGAGCAAGAAACACACTCTTGCTTTCTAGAGTCTCTAAGACAGCAGGAAACATGAGTTTGATGAGAACAAATGAACGGAGTTTCCTACACATATGAGCCATATCTAATTCAACTCTGATTCTAAAACTGAATCAAAGCACTGGGCCTCTAACATCCAATGCTTGTCAGTTAAGATGAGAAACTTGTGAGCATCGTGAACGGTGTAGTTCGTTTGAGCTGTTATTAACTGCCCTTACCTGAAACGAAGTCTTGCTTGTAGGAAGACTCAGAGCCTGGGATTTAACTCCATTTCTGAAGGGAAACACACAACACAGTTCTCATCCATGGATCACACTCTGCTTTAGACCAAGAAGCATGCTCTTGCTTTCTAGAGTCTCTAATACAGCAGGAGACTTGCGTGTGCTCAGAAAAAAAGAACGGTAGTTCCTACACATACGGGCCATATCTAGTTCAACTGTGCTTGAAATTGATACAAAGCAAAGGTCCTCTAAAATCCAGTGCTTGTCAGTTAAGATGAGAAACGTGTGAGCTTCATGAACGATGAAGTTCGTTTGAGCTAAAAAGTGACTGCCCTTACCTGAAACGAAGTAGTGCTTGTAGGAAGACACAGAGCCTGGGATTTAACTCCATTTCTGAAGGGAAACACACAGCATAGTTCTCATCCTTGGATTGCACTATGATTTAGAGCAAGAAACACGCTCTTGCTTCCTAGAATCTCTAATACAGCAGGAAACACGAGTGTGCTCAGAACAAAAGAACGGTGTTTCCTACACATACGGACCATATCTTTTTCAACTCTGGTTCTGAAACTGATACAACGCACGGGTCCTCTAACATCCAGTGCTTGTCAGTTAAGATGAGAAACTTGTGAGCTTCGTGAAAGATGTAGTTCGTTTGAGCTGAAAAGTGACTGCCCTTACCTGAAACGAAGTCTTGCTTGTAGGAAGACACAGAGCATGGAATTTAACTCCATTTCTGAAGTGAAACACACAGCAGAGTTCTCATATATAGATCAGACTCTGCTTTAGAGCAAGAAGCACGTTCTTGCTTCCTAGAGTCTCTAAGACAAAAGGAAACGTGAGTGTGCTCATAACAAAGGAACGGTGTTTCCTACACACATGAGCCATATCTAGTTCAACTCTGATTCTAAAACTGAAACAAACCACAGGTCCTCTAAAATCCAATGCTTGTCAGTTAAGATGAGAAACGTGTGAGCTTCGTGAACGATGTAGTTTGTTTGAGCTCAAAAGTGACTGCCCTTACCTGAAACGAAGTAGTGTTTGTAGGAAAACGCAGACCGTGGGATTTAACTCCATTTCTGAAGGGAAACACACAGCATAGTTCTCATCCATGGATCGTACTCTGCTTTAGAGCAGGAAGCACGTTCTTGCTTTCTAGAATCTCTAATACAGCAGGAAACGTGAGTGTGCTCAGAATAAAAGAACAGTGTTTCCTATACATACGGAACATATCTAGTTCCACTCTGCTTCTGAAACTGATACAAAGCACGGGTCCTCTAACATCCAGTGCTTGTCAGTTAAGATGAGAAACGTGTGAGCTTTGTGAATGATGTAGTTAGTTTGAGGTGTTAGTAACTGCCCTTACCTGAAACGAAGTCTTGCTTGTAGGAAGACACAGAGCCTGGGATTTAACTCCATTTCTGAAGGGAAACACACAGCAGAGTTCTCATATATAGATCACACTCTGCTTTAGAGCAAGAAACACACTCTTGCTTTCTAGAGTCTCTAAGATAGCAGGAAACATGAGTGTGCTGAGAACAAATGAACGGTGTTTCCTACACATATGAGCCATATCTAGTTCAACTTTGATTCTAAAACTGAAACAAATAACAGGTCCTCTAAAATCCAATGATTGTCAGTTAAGATGAGAAACGTGTGAGCTTCGTGAACGATGTAGTTCCTTTGAGCTGTTAATAACTGCCCTTACCTGAAACAAAGTAGTGCTTGTAGGAAGACACAGAGCCTGGGATTCAACTCCATTTCTGAAGGGAAACACACAGCATAGTTCTCATCCACGGATCACACTCTACTTCAGAGCAAGAAGCACCCTCTTGCTTTCTAGAGTCTCTAATACAGCAGGAAACTTGAGTGTGCTCAGAACAAAAGAACGGTGTTTCCTACACATAAGGGCCATATCTAGTTCATCTCTGCTTCTGAAACTGAAACAAACCACAGGTCCTCTATCATCCAGTGCTTGTTAGTTAAGATGCGAAACGTGTGAGCTTCGTGAAGGATGTAGTTCGTTTGAGCTGTTAGTAACTGCCCTTATCTGAAACGAAGTCTTGCTTGTACGAAGACTCAGAACCTGGGATTTAACTCCATTTCTGAAGTGAAACTCACAACAGAGTTCTCATCCATTGATCACACTCTGCTTTTGAGCAAGAATCAAGCTCTCGCTTTCCAGAGTCTCTAAGACAGGAGGAAACTTGAGTGTGCTGAGAACAAATGAATGGTGTTTCCTACACATATGGACCATCTCTAGTCCAACTCTGCTTCTGAAACTGATACAAAGCACTGGACCTCTAACATACAATGCTTGTCAGTTAAGATGAGAAACGTGTGAGCTTCGTGAAGGATGTAGATCATTTGAGCTGAAAAGTGACTGCCCTTACCTGAAACGAAGTAGTGTTTGTAGGAAGACACAGAGCCTGGTATTTAACTCCATTTCTGAAGGGAAACACACAGCATAGTCTCATCCATGATCACAATCTGCTTTAGAGCAGGAAGCACGTTCTTTATATCTAGAGTCTCTAATACAGCAGGAAACTTGAGTGTGCTCAGAACAAAAGAACGGTGTTTCATACACATACGGACCATATCCAGTTCAACTCTGCTTCTGAACCTGATACAAAGCACGGATCCTCTAACATCCAGTGCTTGTCAGTTAAGATGAGAAACGTGTGAGCTTTGTGAATGATGTAGTTCGTTTGAGCTGTTAGTAACTGCCCTTACCTGAAACGAAGTCTTGCTTGTAGGAAGACTCAGAGCCTGGGATTTAACTCCATTTCTGAAGTGAAACACATAGCAGAGTTCTCATATATAGATCACACTCTGCTTTAGAGGAAGAAACACGCTCTTGCTTTCTAGAGTCTCTAAGACAGCAGGAAACATGAGTGTGCTGAGAACAAATGAACGGTGTTTCCTACACATATGAGCCATATCTAGTTCAACTCTGATTCTAAAACTGAAACAAACCACAGGTCAACTAAAATACAATGATTGTCAGTTAAGATGAGAAGTCTGTGAGCTTCGTGAACGATGTAGTTCGTTTGAGCTGAAAACTGACTGCCCTTAACTGAAAAAATGTAGTGCTTGTAGGAAGACACAGAGCCTGGGATTTAACTCCATTTCTGAAGGGAAACACACAGCATAGTTCTCATCCATGGATCGTACTCTGCTTTAGAGCAGGAAGCACGTTCTTGCTTTCTAGAATCTCTAATACAGCAGGAAACGTGAGTGTGCTCAGAATAAAAGAACAGTGTTTCCTATACATACGGAACATATCTAGTTCCACTCTGCTTCTGAAACTGATACAAAGCACGGGTCCTCTAACATCCAGTGCTTGTCAGTTAAGATGAGAAACGTGTGAGCTTTGTGAATGATGTAGTTAGTTTGAGGTGTTAGTAACTGCCCTTACCTGAAACGAAGTCTTGCTTGTAGGAAGACACAGAGCCTGGGATTTAACTCCATTTCTGAAGGGAAACACACAGCAGAGTTCTCATATATAGATCACACTCTGCTTTAGAGCAAGAAACACACTCTTGCTTTCTAGAGTCTCTAAGATAGCAGGAAACATGAGTGTGCTGAGAACAAATGAACGGTGTTTCCTACACATATGAGCCATATCTAGTTCAACTTTGATTCTAAAAGTGAAACAAATAACAGGTCCTCTAAAATCCAATGATTGTCAGTTAAGATGAGAAACGTGTGAGCTTCGTGAACGATGTAGTTCCTTTGAGCTGTTAATAACTGCCCTTACCTGAAACAAAGTAGTGCTTGTAGGAAGACACAGAGCCTGGGATTTAACTCCATTTATGAAGGGAAACACACAGCATAGTTCTCATCCACGGATCACACTCTACTTCAGAGCAAGAAGCACCCTCTTGCTTTCTAGAGTCTCTAATACAGCAGGAAACTTGAGTGTGCTCAGAACAAAAGAACGGTGTTTCCTACACATACGGGCCATATCTAGTTCATCTCTGCTTCTGAAACTGAAACAAACCACAGGTCCTCTATCATCCAGTGCTTGTTAGTTAAGATGTGAAACGTGTGAGCTTCGTGAAGGATGTAGTTCGTTTGAGCTGTTAGTAACTGCCCTTATCTGAAACGAAGTCTTGCTTGTACGAAGACTCAGAACCTGGGATTTAACTCCATTTCTGAAGTGAAACTCACAACAGAGTTCTCATCCATTGATCACACTCTGCTTTTGAGCAAGAATCAAGCTCTCGCTTTCCAGAGTCTCTAAGACAGGAGGAAACTTGAGTGTGCTGAGAACAAATGAATGGTGTTTCCTACACATACGGACCATATCTAGTCCAACTCTGCTTCTGAAACTGATACAAAGCGCTGGTCCTCTAAAATCCAATGCTTGTCAGTTAAGATGAGAAACGTGTGAGCTTCGTGAACGATGTAGTTCGTTTGAGCTCAAAAGTGACTGCCCTTACCTGAAACGAATTCTTGCTTGTAGGAAGACACAGAGCATGGAATTTAACTCCATTTTTGAAGTGAAACACACAGCAGAGTTCTCATATATAGATCACACTCTGCTTTAGAGCAAGAAGCACGCTCTTCCTTCCTAGAGTCTCTAAGACAAAAGGAAACGTGAGTGTGCTCAGAACAAATGAACGGTGGTTCCTACACAGATGAGCCATATCTAGTTCAACTCTGATTCTAAAACTGAAACAAACCACAGGTCCTCTAACATCCAATGCTTGTCAATTAAGATGAGAAACGTGAGAGCTTCGTGAACGATGTAGTTCGTTTGAGCTTAAAAGTGACTGCCCTTACCTAAAACGAAGTAGTGTTTGTAGGAAGACACAGAGCGTGGGATTTAACTCCATTTCTGAAGGAAAACACACAGCATAGTTCTCATCCATGGATTGAGCTCTGCTTTAGAGCAGGAAGCACTTTCTTGCTTTCTAGATTCTCTAATATAGCAGGAAACGTGAGTGTGCTCAGAAGAAAAGAACGGTGTTTCCTATACATATGGACCATATCTAGTCCAACTCTGCCTCTGAAATTGATACAAAGCACAGGTCCTCTAACATCCAATGCTTGTCAGTTAAGATGAGAAACGTGTGAGCTTCCTGAACAATATAGTTCGTTTGAGCTCAAAAGTGACTGCCCTTACCTGAAACGAAGTAGTGTTTGTAGGAAAATACAGACCATGGCATTTAACTCCATTTCTGAAGGGAAACACACAGCAGAGTTCTAATATATAGATCACACTCTGCTTTAGAGCAAGAAACACACTCTTTCTTCATAGAGTCTCTAAGACAGCAGGAATCATAAGTGTGCTGAGAACAAATGATCGGTGTTTCCTACATATATGAGCCATATCTAGTTCAACTCTGATTCTAAAACTGAAACAAACCAAGGTCCTCTAAAATCCAATGCTTGTCAGTTAAGATGAGATACGTGTGAGCTTCGTGAACAATGTAGTTCCTTTGAGCTGTAAAGTCACTGTCCTTACATGAAACGAAGTCTTGCTTGTAGGAAGACTCTGTGCCTGGGATTTAACTCCATTTCTGAAGTGAAACACACAACAGAGTTCTCATCCATTGATCACACTCTGCTTTAGAGCAAGCAGCACGCTCTTGATTTCTAGAGTCTCTAATACAGCAGGAAAAGTGAGTGTGCTCAAAACAAAAGAACGGTGTTTCCTATACAAAGGGACCATATGTAGTTCAACTCTGCTTGAAATTGATACAAAGCAAAGGTCCTCTATCATCAAATGCTTCTCATTTAATGTGAGAAACGTGTGAGCTTTGTGAACGATGTAGTTCGTTTGAGCTGTAAAGTAACTGCCCTTACATGAAACGAAGTCTTGCTTGTAGGAAGACTCAGACCATGGGACTTAACTCCATTTCTGAAGTGAAACACACAACATAGTTCTCATCCATGGATCGCACTATGCTTTAGAGCAAGAAGAAAGCTCTTGCTTTCTAGAATCTCTAATACAGCATGAAAATTGAGTGTGCTCAGAACAATAGAACGGTGTTTCATACACATAAGGACCATATCTAGTTCAACTCTGCTTCTGAAACTGATACAAAGCACGGGTCCTCTAACATCCAGTGCTTGTCAGTTAAGAGGAGAAACGTGTAAGCTTTCTTAATGATGTAGTTCGTTTGAGCTCTTATTTACTGCCCTTACCTGAAACGAAGTTTTGCTTGTAGGAAGACTCAGAGCCTGGGATTTAACTCCATTTCCGAAGTGAAACACACAGCAGAGTTCTCATATATAGATCGCACTCTGCTTTAGAGCAAGAAACACGCTCTTGCTTTCTAGAGTCTCTAAGAGAGCAGGAAACATGAGTGTGCTGAGAACAAATGAACGGTGTTTCCTACACATATGAGCCATATATAGTTCAACTCTGATTCTAAAACTGAAACAAACAACAGATCCTCTAAAATCCAATGCTTGTCAGTTAAGATGAGAAACGTGTGAGCTTCGTGAACGATGTAGTTCGTTTGCGCTCAGAAGTGCCTGGCCTTTACTGAAATGAAGTAGTGTTTGTAGGAAAACACAGACCGTGGGATTTAACTCCATTTCTGAAGGGAAACACACAGCATAGTTCTCATCCATGGATCGCACTCTGCTTTAGAGCAGGAAGCACGTTCTTGCTTTCTAGAATCTCTAATACAGCAGGAAACGTGAGTGTGCTCAGAATAAAAGAACAGTGTTTCCTATACTTACGGAACATATCTAGTTCAACTCTGCTTCTGAAACTGATACAAAGCACGGGTCCTGTAACATCCAGTGCTTGTCAGTTAAGATGAGAAACGTGTGAGCTTTGTGAATGATGTAGTTATTTTGAGCTGTTAGTAACTGCCCTTACCTGAAACGAAGTCTTGCTTATAGGAAGACACAGAGCCTGGGATTTAACTCCATTTCTGAAGGGAAACACACAGCAGAGTTCTCATATATAGATCACACTCTGCTTTAGAGCAAGAAACACACTCTTGCTTTCTAGAGTCTCTAAGACAGCAGGAAACATGAGTTTGATGAGAACAAATGAACGGAGTTTCCTACACATATGAGCCATATCTAATTCAACTCTGATTCTAAAACTGAATCAAAGCACTGGGCCTCTAACATCCAATGCTTGTCAGTTAAGATGAGAAACTTGTGAGCTTCGTGAACGGTGTAGTTCGTTTGAGCTGTTATTAACTGCCCTTACCTGAAACGAAGTCTTGCTTGTAGGAAGACTCAGAGCCTGGGATTTAACTCCATTTCTGAAGGGAAACACACAACACAGTTCTCATCCATGGATCACACTCTGCTTTAGACCAAGAAGCATGCTCTTGCTTTCTAGAGTCTCTAATACAGCAGGAGACTTGCGTGTGCTCAGAACAAAAGAACGGTAGTTCCTACACATACGGGCCATATCTAGTTCAACTGTGCTTGAAATTGATACAAAGCAAAGGTCCTCTAAAATCCAGTGCTTGTCAGTTAAGATGAGAAACGTGTGAGCTTCGTGAACGATGTAGTTCGTTTGAGCTGTTATTAACTGCCCTCACCTGAAACGAAGTCTTGCTTGTAGGAAGACTCAGAGCCTGGGATTTAACTCCATTTCTGAAGGGAAACACACAACACAGTTTTCATCCATGGACCACACTCTGCTTTAGAGCAAGCAGCATGCTCTTGAATTCTAGAGACTCTAATACAGCAGGAAAAGTGAGTGTGCTCAGAAGAAAAGAACGGTGTTTCCTATACATACGGACCATATCTAGTTCAACTCTGCTTTGAAATTTATACAAAGCAAAGGTCCCCTATCATCAAGTGCTTCTCAATTAAGATGAGAAACGTGTGAGCTCGTGAACGATGTAGTTCGTTTGAGCTGTAAAGTAACTGCCCTTACCTGAAACGAAGTCTTGCTTGTAGGAAGACTCAGAGCCTGGGATTTAACTCCATTTCCGAAGTGAAACACACAGCAGAGTTCTAATATATAGAACACACTCTGCTTTATAGCAAGAATCACGCTCTAGCTTTCTAGAGTCTCAAAGACAGCAGGAAACATGAGTGTACTGAGAACAAATGAACGGAGTTTCCTACACATATGAGCCATATCTAGTTCAACTCTGATTCTAAAACTGAAACAAACCACAGGTCCTCTAAAATCCAATGCTTGTCAGTTAAGATGAGAAACGTGTGAGCTTCAAGAATGATGTAGTTTGTTTGAGCTCAAAAGTGACTGCCCTTACCTGAAACGAAGTAGTGTTTGTAGGAAAACACAGACGGTGGGATTTAACTCCATTTCTGAAGGGAAACACACAGCATAGTTCTCATCTATGGATCGCACTCTGCTTTAGAGCAGGAAGCACGTTCTTGCTTTCTAGAATCTCTAATACAGCAGGAAACGTGAGTGTGCTCAGAATAAAAGAACGGTGTTTCCTATACTTACGGAACATATCTAGTTCAACTCTGCTTCTGAAACTGATACAAAGCACGGGTCCTCTAACATCCAGTGCTTGTCAGTTAAGATGAGAAACGTGTGAGCTTCGTGAATGATGTAGTTATTTTGAGCTGTTAGTAACTGCCCTTACCTGAAACGAAGTCTTGCTTATAGGAAGACTCAGAGCCTGGGATTTAACTCCATTTCTGAAGGGAAACACACAGCAGAGTTCTCATATATAGATCACACTCTGCTTTAGAGCAAGAAACACACTCTTGCTTTCTAGAGTCTCTAAGACAGCAGGAAACATGAGTTTGATGAGAACAAATGAACGGAGTTTCCTACACATATGAGCCATATCTAATTCAACTCTGATTCTAAAACTGAATCAAAGCACTGGGCCTCTAACATCCAATGCTTGTCAGTTAAGATGAGAAACTTGTGAGCTTCGTGAACGGTGTAGTTCGTTTGAGCTGTTATTAACTGCCCTTACCTGAAACGAAGTCTTGCTTGTAGGAAGACTCAGAGCCTGGGATTTAACTCCATTTCTGAAGGGAAACACACAACACAGTTCTCATCCATGGATCACACTCTGCTTTAGACCAAGAAGCATGCTCTTGCTTTCTAGAGTCTCTAATACAGCAGGAGACTTGCGTGTGCTCAGAAAAAAAGAACGGTAGTTCCTACACATACGGGCCATATCTAGTTCAACTGTGCTTGAAATTGATACAAAGCAAAGGTCCTCTAAAATCCAGTGCTTGTCAGTTAAGATGAGAAACGTGTGAGCTTCATGAACGATGAAGTTCGTTTGAGCTAAAAAGTGACTGCCCTTACCTGAAACGAAGTAGTGCTTGTAGGAAGACACAGAGCCTGGGATTTAACTCCATTTCTGAAGGGAAACACACAGCATAGTTCTCATCCTTGGATTGCACTATGATTTAGAGCAAGAAACACGCTCTTGCTTCCTAGAATCTCTAATACAGCAGGAAACACGAGTGTGCTCAGAACAAAAGAACGGTGTTTCCTACACATACGGACCATATCTTTTTCAACTCTGGTTCTGAAACTGATACAACGCACGGGTCCTCTAACATCCAGTGCTTGTCAGTTAAGATGAGAAACGTGTGAGCTTCGTGAAAGATGTAGTTCGTTTGAGCTGAAAAGTGACTGCCCTTACCTGAAACGAAGTCTTGCTTGTAGGAAGACACAGAGCATGGAATTTAACTCCATTTCTGAAGTGAAACACACAGCAGAGTTCTCATATATAGATCAGACTCTGCTTAGAGCAAGAAGCACGTTCTTGCTTCCTAGAGTCTCTAAGACAAAAGGAAACGTGAGTGTGCTCATAACAAAGGAACGGTGTTTCCTACACACATGAGCCATATCTAGTTCAACTCTGATTCTAAAACTGAAACAAACCACAGGTCCTCTAAAATCCAATGCTTGTCAGTTAAGATGAGAAGTCTGTGAGCTTCGTGAACGATGTAGTTTGTTTGAGCTCAAAAGTGACTGCCCTTACCTGAAACGAAGTAGTGTTTGTAGGAAAACGCAGACCGTGGGATTTAACTCCATTTCTGAAGGGAAACACACAGCATAGTTCTCATCCATGGATCGTACTCTGCTTTAGAGCAGGAAGCACGTTCTTGCTTTCTAGAATCTCTAATACAGCAGGAAACGTGAGTGTGCTCAGAATAAAAGAACAGTGTTTCCTATACATACGGAACATATCTAGTTCCACTCTGCTTCTGAAACTGATACAAAGCACGGGTCCTCTAACATCCAGTGCTTGTCAGTTAAGATGAGAAACGTGTGAGCTTTGTGAATGATGTAGTTAGTTTGAGGTGTTAGTAACTGCCCTTACCTGAAACGAAGTCTTGCTTGTAGGAAGACACAGAGCCTGGGATTTAACTCCATTTCTGAAGGGAAACACACAGCAGAGTTCTCATATATAGATCACACTCTGCTTTAGAGCAAGAAACACACTCTTGCTTTCTAGAGTCTCTAAGATAGCAGGAAACATGAGTGTGCTGAGAACAAATGAACGGTGTTTCCTACACATATGAGCCATATCTAGTTCAACTTTGATTCTAAAACTGAAACAAATAACAGGTCCTCTAAAATCCAATGATTGTCAGTTAAGATGAGAAACGTGTGAGCTTCGTGAACGATGTAGTTCCTTTGAGCTGTTAATAACTGCCCTTACCTGAAACAAAGTAGTGCTTGTAGGAAGACACAGAGCCTGGGATTTAACTCCATTTCTGAAGGGAAACACACAGCATAGTTCTCATCCACGGATCACACTCTACTTCAGAGCAAGAAGCACCCTCTTGCTTTCTAGAGTCTCTAATACAGCAGGAAACTTGAGTGTGCTCAGAACAAAAGAACGGTGTTTCCTACACATACGGGCCATATCTAGTTCATCTCTGCTTCTGAAACTGAAACAAACCACAGGTCCTCTATCATCCAGTGCTTGTTAGTTAAGATGCGAAACGTGTGAGCTTCGTGAAGGATGTAGTTCGTTTGAGCTGTTAGTAACTGCCCTTATCTGAAACGAAGTCTTGCTTGTACGAAGACTCAGAACCTGGGATTTAACTCCATTTCTGAAGTGAAACTCACAACAGAGTTCTCATCCATTGATCACACTCTGCTTTTGAGCAAGAATCAAGCTCTCGCTTTCCAGAGTCTCTAAGACAGGAGGAAACTTGAGTGTGCTGAGAACAAATGAATGGTGTTTCCTACACATATGGACCATCTCTAGTCCAACTCTGCTTCTGAAACTGATACAAAGCACTGGACCTCTAACATACAATGCTTGTCAGTTAAGATGAGAAACGTGTGAGCTTCGTGAAGGATGTAGATCATTTGAGCTGAAAAGTGACTGCCCTTACCTGAAACGAAGTAGTGTTTGTAGGAAGACACAGAGCCTGGTATTTAACTCCATTTCTGAAGGGAAACACACAGCATAGTCTCATCCATGATCACAATCTGCTTTAGAGCAGGAAGCACGTTCTTTATATCTAGAGTCTCTAATACAGCAGGAAACTTGAGTGTGCTCAGAACAAAAGAACGGTGTTTCATACACATACGGACCATATCCAGTTCAACTCTGCTTCTGAACCTGATACAAAGCACGGATCCTCTAACATCCAGTGCTTGTCAGTTAAGATGAGAAACGTGTGAGCTTTGTGAATGATGTAGTTCGTTTGAGCTGTTAGTAACTGCCCTTACCTGAAACGAAGTCTTGCTTGTAGGAAGACTCAGAGCCTGGGATTTAACTCCATTTCTGAAGTGAAACACATAGCAGAGTTCTCATATATAGATCACACTCTGCTTTAGAGGAAGAAACACGCTCTTGCTTTCTAGAGTCTCTAAGACAGCAGGAAACATGAGTGTGCTGAGAACAAATGAACGGTGTTTCCTACACATATGAGCCATATCTAGTTCAACTCTGATTCTAAAACTGAAACAAACCACAGGTCAACTAAAATACAATGATTGTCAGTTAAGATGAGAAGTCTGTGAGCTTCGTGAACGATGTAGTTCGTTTGAGCTGAAAACTGACTGCCCTTAACTGAAACAATGTAGTGCTTGTAGGAAGACACAGAGCCTGGGATTTAACTCCATTTCTGAAGGGAAACACACAGCATAGTTCTCATCCATGGATCACACTCTGCTTTAGAGCAAGAAGCACGCTCTTCCTTTCTAGAATCCCTAATCCAGAAGGAAACGTGAGTGTGCTCAGAACAAAAGAACGGTGTTTCCTATACTTAAGGACAATATCTAGTCCAACTCTGCCTCTGAAATTGATACAAAGCACAGGTCCTCTAACATACAATGCTTCTCAGTTAAGATGAGAAACGTGTGAGCTACGTGAACAATGTAGTTCGTTTGAGCTCAAAAGTGACTGCCCTTACCTGAAACGAAGTAGTGCTTGTAGGAAGACACAGAGCCTGGGATTTAACTCCATTTCTGAAGGGAAACACACAGCATAGTTCTCATCCTTGGATTGCACTATGCTTTAGAGCAAGAAGAACGCTCGTTTTTTTTAGAATCTCTAATACAGCAAGAAACATGAGTGTGCTCAGAACAAAAGAACGGTGTTTCCTACACATACGGACCATATCTAGTTCAACTCTGCTTCTGAAACTGATACAAGGCACGGGTCCTCTAATATACAGTGCTTGTCACTTAAGAAGACAATCGGGTGAGCTTTGCGAATGATGTAGTTCGTTTGAGCTGTTAGTAACTGCCCTTACCTGAAATGAAGTCTTGCTTGTAGGAAGACTCAGAGCCTGGGATTTAACTCCATTTCTGAAGTGAAACACACATCAGAGTTCTCATATATACATCGCACTCTGCTTTAGAGCAGGAAGCAAGCTCTTGCTTCCTAGAGTCTCTAATACAGCAGGAAACTTGAGTGTGATCAGAACAAGAGAATGGTGTTTCCTACACATACGGGCCATATCTAGTTCAACTCTGTTTCTGAAAGTGAAACAAACCACAGGTCCTCTATCATCCTATGCTTGACAGTTAAGATGAGAAACGTGTGAGCTTCGTGAACGATGTAGTTCGTTTGAGCTGTTAGTAACTGCCCTTACCTGAAACGATGTCTTACTTGTAGGAAGACTCAGAGCCTGGGATTTAACTCCATTTTTGAAGTGAAACACACAGCAGAGTTCTCCTATATAGATCACACTCTGCTTTAGAGCAAGAAGCACGCTCTTGCTTCCTAGAGTCTCTAAGACAGCAGGAAACGTGAGTGTGCTCAGAATAAAAGAATGGTGTTTCCTATACATACGGACCATAGCTAGTCCAACTCTGCCTCAGAAATTGATACAAAGCACTGGTCCTCTAACATCCAATGCTTGTCATTTAAGATGAGAAACGTGTGAGCTTCGTGAACAATGTAGTTCGTTTGAGCTCAAAAGTGACGGCCCTTACATGAAACGAAGTAGTGCTTGTAGGAAGACACAGAGCCTGGGATTTAACTCCATTTCTGAAGGGAAACACACAGCATAGTTCTCTTCCTTGGATTGCACTATGCTTTAGATCAAGAAGAATGCTCTTGCTTTCTAGAATCTCTAATACAGCAGGAAACATGAGTGTGCTCAGAACAAAAGAATGGTGTTTCCTACAGATACGGACCATATCTAATTCAACTCTGCTTCTGAAACTGATACAACTCACGGGTACTCTAACATCCAGTGCTGGTCATTTAAGATGAGAAACGTGTGACCTTTGTGAACGATGTAGGTTGTGTGAGCTGAAAAGTGACGGCCCTTACCTGAAACGAAGTAGTGCT
Organism: Onychomys leucogaster; assembly: GCA_949786385.1. NCBI lineage: Eukaryota > Metazoa > Chordata > Mammalia > Rodentia > Cricetidae > Onychomys > Onychomys leucogaster. The sequence goes on from CATKUP010000054.1 coordinate 2,751,807, forward strand.
TGTAGGAAGACACAGATCCTGGGATTTAACTCCATTTCTGAAGGGAAACACACAGCATAGTTCTCATCCATGGATCGCACTATGCTTTAGAGCAAGAAGAACGCTCTTGCTTTCTAGATTCTCTAATACAGCAGGAAACTTGAGTGTGCTCAGAACAAAAGAAAAGTGTTTCATACACATACAGACCATATCTAGTTCAACTCTGCTTCTGAAACTGATACAAAGCACGGGTCCTCTAACATCCAGTGCTTGTCAGTTTAGATGAGAAACGTGTGAGCTTTGTGAATGATGTAGTTCGTTCGAGCTGTTAGTAACTGCCCTTACCTGAATCGAAGTCTTGCTTGTAGGAAGATTCAGAGCATGGGATTTAACTCCATTTCTGAAGTGAAACACACAGCAGAGATCTCATATATAGATCACACTCTGCTTTAGAGCAAGAAACACGCTCTTGCTTTCTACAGTCTCTAAGACAGCAGGAAACATGAGTGTGATGAGAACAAATGAACGGAGTTTCCTACACATATGAGCCATATCTAGTTCAACTCTGATTCTAAAACTGAAACAAACAACAGGTCCTCTAAAATCCAATGCTTGTCATTTAAGATGAGAAAGGTGTGAGCTTCGTGAACGATGTACTTCGTTTGAGCTGAAATGTGACTGCCCTTACCTGAAACGATGTCTTACTTGTAGGAAGACTCAGAGCCTGGGATTTAACTCCATTTTTGAAGTGAAACACACAGCAGAGTTCTCCTATATAGATCACACTCTGCTTTAGAGCAAGAAGCACGCTCTTGCTTCCTAGAGTCTCTAAGACAGCAGGAAACGTGAGTGTGCTCAGAATAAAAGAATGGTGTTTCCTATACATACGGACCATAGCTAGTCCAACTCTGCCTCAGAAATTGATACAAAGCACTGGTCCTCTAACATCCAATGCTTGTCATTTAAGATGAGAAACGTGTGAGCTTCGTGAACAATGTAGTTCGTTTGAGCTCAAAAGTGACGGCCCTTACATGAAACGAAGTAGTGCTTGTAGGAAGACACAGAGCCTGGGATTTAACTCCATTTCTGAAGGGAAACACACAGCATAGTTCTCTTCCTTGGATTGCACTATGCTTTAGATCAAGAAGAATGCTCTTGCTTTCTAGAATCTCTAATACAGCAGGAAACATGAGTGTGCTCAGAACAAAAGAATGGTGTTTCCTACAGATACGGACCATATCTAATTCAACTCTGCTTCTGAAACTGATACAACTCACGGGTACTCTAACATCCAGTGCTGGTCATTTAAGATGAGAAACGTGTGACCTTTGTGAACGATGTAGGTTGTGTGAGCTGAAAAGTGACGGCCCTTACCTGAAACGAAGTAGTGCTTGTAGGAAGACACAGATCCTGGGATTTAACTCCATTTCTGAAGGGAAACACACAGCATAGTTCTCATCCATGGATCGCACTATGCTTTAGAGCAAGAAGAACGCTCTTGCTTTCTAGATTCTCTAATACAGCAGGAAACTTGAGTGTGCTCAGAACAAAAGAAAAGTGTTTCATACACATACAGACCATATCTAGTTCAACTCTGCTTCTGAAACTGATACAAAGCACGGGTCCTCTAACATCCAGTGCTTGTCAGTTTAGATGAGAAACGTGTGAGCTTTGTGAATGATGTAGTTCGTTCGAGCTGTTAGTAACTGCCCTTACCTGAATCGAAGTCTTGCTTGTAGGAAGATTCAGAGCATGGGATTTAACTCCATTTCTGAAGTGAAACACACAGCAGAGATCTCATATATAGATCACACTCTGCTTTAGAGCAAGAAACACGCTCTTGCTTTCTACAGTCTCTAAGACAGCAGGAAACATGAGTGTGATGAGAACAAATGAACGGAGTTTCCTACACATATGAGCCATATCTAGTTCAACTCTGATTCTAAAACTGAAACAAACAACAGGTCCTCTAAAATCCAATGCTTGTCATTTAAGATGAGAAAGGTGTGAGCTTCGTGAACGATGTACTTCGTTTGAGCTGAAATGTGACTGCCCTTACCTGAAACGAAGTAGTGCTTGTAGGAAGAAAGAGAGCCTGGGATTTAACTCCATTTCTGAAAGGAAACACACAGCAGAGTTCTCATATATAGATCACACTCTGCTTTAGAGCAAGAAACACACTCTTTCTTCATAGAGTCTCTAAGACAGCAGGAATCATAAGTGTGCTGAGAACAAATGAACGGTGTTTCCTACACATATGAGCCATATCTAGTTCAACTCTGATTCTAAAACTGAAACAAACCAAGGTCCACTAAAATCCAATGCTTGTCAGTTAAGATGAGATACGTGTGAGCTTCGTGAACGATGTAGTTCCTTTGAGCTGTAAAGTCACTGCCCTTACCTGAAACGAAGTCTTGCTTGTAGGAAGACTCTGTGCCTGGGATTTAACTCCATTTCTGAAGTGAAACACACAACAGAGTTCTCATCCATTGATCACACTCTGCTTTAGAGCAAGCAGCACGCTCTTGATTTCTAGAGTCTCTAATACAGCACGAAAATTGAGTGTGCTCAAAACAAAAGAACGGTGTTTCCTATACATACGGACCATATCTAGTTCAACTCTGCTTGAAATTGATACAAAGCAAAAGTTCTCTATCATGAAATGCTTCTCAATTTAGATGAGAAACGTGTGAGCTTCCTTGAACGATGTAGTTCGTTTGAGCTGTAATGTTACTGCCCTTACATGAAACGAAGTCTTGCTTGTAGGAAGACTCAGACCATGGGACTTAACTCCATTTCTGAAGTGAAACACACAACAGAGTTCTCATCCATGGATCGCACTATGCTTTAGAGCAAGAAGAAAGCTCTTGCTTTCTAGAATCTCTAATACAGCATGAAAATTGAGTGTGCTCAGAACAATAGAACGGTGTTTCATACACATAAGGACCATATCTAGTTCAACTCTGCTTCTGAAACTGATAAAAAGCACGGGTCCTCTAACATCCAGTGCTTGTCAGTTAAGAGGAGAAACGTGTAAGCTTTCTTAATGATGTAGTTCGTTTGAGCTCTTATTTACTGCCCTTACCTGAAACGAAGTTTTGCTTGTAGGAAGATTCAGAGCCTGGGATTTAACTCCATTTCCGAAGTGAAACAGACAGCAGAGTTCTCATATATAGATCGCACTCTGCTTGAGAGATAGAAACACGCTCTTGCTTTCTAGAATCTCTAAGATAGCAGCAATCATGAGTGTGATGAGAACAAATGAACGGTGTTTCCTACACATATGAGCCATATATAGTTCAACTCTGATTCTAAAACTGAAACAAACAACAGGTCCTCTAAAATCCAATGCTTGTCAGTTAAGATGAGAAACGTGTGAGCTTCGTGAACGATGTAGTTCGTTTGAGCTCAAAAGTGACTGGCCGTTACTGAAACGAAGTAGTGTTTGTAGGAAAACACAGACCGTGGGATATTACTCCATTTCTGAAGGGAACACAAAGTATAGTTCTCATCCATGGATCACACTCTGCTTTAGAGCAGGAAGCACGTTCTTGCTTAATAGAATCTCTAATACAGCAGGAAATGTGAGTGTGCTCAGAATAAAAGAACCGTGTTTCCTATACTTACGGACCATATCTAGTTCAACTCTGCTTCTGAAACTGATACAAAGCACGGGTCCTCTAACATCAAATGCTTCTCAATTAAGATGAGAACCGTGTGAGCTCGTGAACGATGTAGTTCGTTTGAGCTGTAAAGTAACTGCCCTTACATGAAACGAAGTCTTGCTTGTAGGAAGAATCAGTGCCTGGGATTTAACTCCATTTCTGAAGTGAAACACAAAACAGAGTTCTCATCCATTGATCACACTCTGCTTGAGAGCAAGAAGCATGCTCTAGCTTTCCAGAGTCTCTAAAACAGCAGGAAACTTGAGTGTGCTGAGAACAAATGAATGGTGTTTCCTACACATACGGACCATATCTAGTCCAACTCTGCTTCTGAAACTGATACAAACCGCTGGTCCTCTAAAATCCAATGCTTGTCAGTTAAGATGAGAAACGTGTGAGCTTCGTGAACGATGTAGTTCGTTTGAGCTGTAAAGTAACTGCCCTTACCTGAAACGAAGTCTTGCTTGTAGGAAGACTCAGTGCCTGGGATTTAACTCCATTTTTGAAGTGAAACACAGAACAGAGCTCTCATCCATTGATCACACTCTGCTTTAGAGCAAGAAGCATGCTCTAGTTTTCCAGAGTCTCTAAGACAGCAGGAAACTTGAGTGTGCTGAGAACAAATGAATGGTGTTTCCTACACATACGGACCATATCTAGTCCAACTCTGCTTCTGAAACTGATACAAAGCACTGGTCCTTTAACATCCAATGCTTGTCAGTTAAGATGAGAAACGTGTGAGCTTCGTGAACGATGTAGTTCGTTTGAGCTGTTAGTAACTGCCCTTACCTGAAACGAAGTCTTGCTTGTAGGAAGACACAGAGCATGCAATTTAACTCCATTTCTGAAGGGAAAAACACAGCAGAGTTCTCATATATAGATCACACTCTGCTTTAGAGCAAGAAACACACTCTTGCTTTCTAGAGACTCTAAGACAGCAGGAAACATGAGTGTGATGAGAACAAATGAACGGAGTTTCCTACACATATGAGCCATATCTAGTTCAACTCTGATTCTAAAACTGAAACAAACAACAGGTCCTCTAAAATCCAATGCTTGTCATTTAAGATGAGAAACGTGTGAGCTTCGTGAACGATGTAGTTCGTTTGAGCTGAATAGTGATGGCCCTTACCTGAAACAATGTAGTGCTTGTTGGAAGACACAGAGCCTGGGATTTAACTCCATTACTGAAGGGAAACACACAACACAGTTCTCATCCACGGATCACACTCTGCTTTAGAGCAAGAAGCACGCTCTTGATTTCTAGAGTCTCTAAAACAGCAGGAAAAGTGAGTGTGCTCAGAAGAAAAGAACGGTGTTTCCTATACATACGGACCATATCTAGTTCAACTCTGTTTGAAATTGATACAAAGCAAAGGTCCTCTAACATCAAATGCTTCTCAATTAAGATGAGATCCGTGTGAGCTCGTGAACGATGTAGTTGGTTTGAGCTGTAAAGTAACTGCCCTTACATGAAACGTAGTCTTGCTTGTAGGAAGACTCAGTGCCTGGGATTTAACTCCATTTCTGAAGTGAAACACAAAACAGAGTTCTCATCCATTGATCACACTCTGCTTGAGAGCAAGAAGCATGCTCTAGCTTTCCAGAGTCTCTAAGACAGCAGGAAACTTGAGTGTGCTGAGAACAAATGAATGGTGTTTCCTACACATACGGACCATATCTAGTCCAACTCTGCTTCTGAAACTGATACAAAGCACTGGTCCTCTAAAATCCAATGCTTGTCAGTTAAGATGAGAAACGTGTGAGCTTCGTGAACAATGTAGTTTGTTTGAGCTGTAAAGTAACTGCCCTTACATGAAACGAAGTCTTGCTTGTAGGAAGACTCACTGCCTGGGATTTAACTCCATTTTTGAAGTGAAACACAGAACAGAGTTCTCATCCATTGATCACACTCTGCTTTAGAGCAAGAAGCATGCTCTAGTTTTCCAGAGTCTCTAAGACAGCAGGAAACTTGAGTGTGCTGAGAACAAATGAATGGTGTTTCCTACACATACGGACCATATCTAATCCAACTCTGCTTCTGAAACTGATACAAAGCACTGGTCCTTTAACATCCAATGCTTGTCAGTTAAGATGAGAAACGTGTGAGCTTCGTGAACAATGTAGTTCGTTTGAGCTCAAAAGTGACTGCCCTTACCTGAAAGGAAGTCTTGCTTGTAGGAAGACACAGAGCATGGAATTTAACTCCATTTTTGAAGTGAAACACACAGCAGAGTTCTCATATATAGATCACACTCTGCTTTAGAGCAAGAAGCACGCTCTTGCTTCCTAGAGTCTCTAAGACAAAAGGAAACGTGAGTGTGCTCAGAACAAATGAACGGTGTTTCCTACACAGATGAGCCATATCTAGTTCAACTCTGACTCTAAAACTGAAACAAACCACAGGTCCTCTAACATCCAATGCTTGTCAGTTAAGATGAGAAACGTGTGAGCTTCGTGAACGATGTAGTTCGTTTGAGCTGTAAAGTCACTGCCCTTACCTGAAACGAAGTCTTGCTTGTAGGAAGACTCTGTGCCTGGGATTTAACTCCATTTCTGAAGTGAAACACACAACAGAGTTCTCATCCATTGATCACACTCTGCTTTAGAGCAAGCAGCACGCTCTTGATTTCTAGAGTCTCTAATACAGCAGGAAAAGTGAGTGTGCTCAAAACAAAAGAACGGTGTTTCCTATACATACGGACCATATCTAGTTCAACTCTGCTTGAAATTGATACAAAGCAAAAGTTCTCTATCATGAAATACTTCTCAATTTAGATGAGAAACATGTGAGCTTCCGTGAACGATGTAGTTCGTTTGAGCTGTAAAGTTACTGCCCTTACATGAAACGAAGTCTTGCTTGTAGGAAGACTCAGACCATGGGACTTAACTCCATTTCTGAAGTGAAACACACAACAGAGTTCTCATCCATGGATCGCACTATGCTTTAGAGCAAGAAGAAAGCTCTTGCTTTCTAGAATCTCTAATACAGCATGAAAATTGAGTGTGCTCAGAACAATAGAACGGTGTTTCATACACATAAGGACCATATCTAGTTCAACTCTGCTTCTGAAACTGATACAAAGCACGGGTCCTCTAACATCAAATGCTTCTCAATTAAGATGAGAACCGTGTGAGCTCGTGAACGATGTAGTTCGTTTGAGCTGTAAAGTAACTGCCCTTACATGAAACGAAGTCTTGGTTTTAGGAAGAATCAGTGCCTGGGATTTAACTCCATTTCTGAAGTGAAACACAAAACAGAGTTCTCATCCATTGATCACACTCTGCTTGAGAGCAAGAAGCATGCTCTAGCTTTCCAGAGTCTCTAAAACAGCAGGAAACTTGAGTGTGCTGAGAACAAATGAATGGTGTTTCCTACACATACGGACCATATCTAGTCCAACTCTGCTTCTGAAACTGATACAAAGCGCTGGTCCTCTAAAATCCAATGCTTGTCAGTTAAGATGAGAAACGTGTGAGCTTCGTGAACGATGTAGTTCGTTTGAGCTGTAAAGTAACTGCCCTTACCTGAAACGAAGTCTTGCTTGTAGGAAGACTCAGTGCCTGGGATTTAACTCCATTTTTGAAGTGAAACACAGAACAGAGTTCTCATCCATTGATCACACTCTGCTTTAGAGCAAGAAGCATGCTCTAGTTTTCCAGAGTCTCTAAGACAGCAGGAAACTTGAGTGTGCTGAGAACAAATGAATGGTGTTTCCTACACATACGGACCATATCTAGTCCAACTCTGCTTCTGAAACTGATACAAAGCGCTGGTCCTCTAAAATCCAATGCTTGTCAGTTAAGATGAGAAACGTGTGAGCTTCGTGAACGATGTAGTTCGTTTGAGCTCAAAAGTGACTGCCCTTACCTGAAACGAAGTTTTGCTTGTAGGAAGACACAGAGCATGGAATTTAACTCCATTTTTGAAGTGAAACACACAGCAGAGTTCTCATATATAGATCACACTCTGCTTTAGAGCAAGAAGCACGCTCTTCCTTCCTAGAGTCTCTAAGACAAAAGGAAACGTGAGTGTGCTCAGAACAAATGAACGGTGGTTCCTACACAGATGAGCCATATCTAGTTCAACTCTGATTCTAAAACTGAAACAAACCACAGGTCCTCTAACATCCAATGCTTGTCAATTAAGATGAGAAACGTGAGAGCTTCGTGAACGATGTAGTTCGTTTGAGCTTAAAAGTGACTGCCCTTACCTGAAACGAAGTAGTGTTTGTAGGAAGACACAGAGCGTGGGATTTAACTCCATTTCTGAAGGAAAACACACAGCATAGTTCTCATCCATGGATTGAGCTCTGCTTTAGAGCAGGAAGCACTTTCTTGCTTTCTAGAGTCTCTAATACAGCAGGAAACGTGAGTGTGCTCAGAACAAAGAACGGTGTTTCCTACACATACGGACCATATCTTTTTTAACTCTGGTTCTGAAACTGATACAACGCACGGGTCCTCTAAAATCCAGTGCTTGCCAGTTAAGATGAGAAATGTGTGAGCTTCGTGAATGATGTAGTTCGTTTGAGCTGTTAGTAACTGCCCTTACCTGAATCGAAGTCTTGCTTGTAGGAAGACTCAGAGCCTGGGATTTAACTCCATTTCTGAAGGGAAACACACAGCAGAGTTCTCATATATAGATCACACTCTGCTTTAGAGCAAGAAACACACTCTTGCTTTCTAGAGTCTCTAAGATAGCAGGAAACATGAGTGTGCTGAGAACAAATGAACGGTGTTTCCTAGACATACGGACCATATCTAGTTCAACTCTGCTTTGAAATTGATACAAAGCAAAGGTCCCCCATCATCAAGTGCTTCTCAATTTAGATGAGAAACGTGTGAGCTCGTGAACGATGTAGTTCGTTTGAGCTGTAAAGTAACTGCCCTTACCTGAAACGAAGTCTTGCATGTAGGAAGACTCAGTGCCTGGGATTTAACTCCATTTTTGAAGTGAAACACAAAACAGAGTTATCATCAATTGATCACACTCTGCTTTAGAGCAAGAAGCATGCTCTAGCTTTCCAGAATCTCTAAGACAGCATGAAACTTGAGTGTGCTGAGAACAAATGAATGGTGTTTCCTACACATACAGACAATATCTAGTCCAACTCTGCTTCTGAAACTGATACAAAGCACTGGTCCTCTAACATCCAATGCTTGTCAGTTAAGATGAGAAACGTGTTAGCTTCGTGAACAATATAGTTCGTTTGAGCTCAAAAGTGACTGCCCTTATCTGAAACGAAGTAGTGTTTGTAGGAAAACACAGACTATGGGATTTAACTCCATTTCTGAAGGGAAACACACAGCATAATTCTCTTCCATGGATCGCACTCTGCTTTAGATCAGGAAGCACGTTCTTGCTTTCTAGAATCTCTAATACAGCAGGAAACGTGAGTGTGCTCAGAATAAAAGAATGGTGTTTCCTACACATACGGACCATTTCTAGTTCAACTCTGCTTCTGAAACTGATACAAAGCACGGGTCCTCTAACATCCAGTGCTTGTCAGTTAAGATGAGAAACGTGTGAGCTTCGTGAAAGATGTAGATCGTTTGAGCTGAAAAGTGACTGCCCTTACCTGAAACGAAGACTTGCTTGTAGGAAGACACAGAGCATGGAATTTAACTCCATTTCCGAAGTGAAACACACAGCAGAGTTCTCATATATAGATCACACTCTGCTTTAGAGCAAGAAGCACGTACTTGCTTCCTAGAGTCTCTACGACAAAAGGAAACGTGAGTGTGCTCATAACAAAGGAACTGTGTTTCCTACACACATGAGCCATATCTAGTTCAACTCTGATTCTAAAACTGAAACTAACCACAGGTCCTCTAAAATCCAATGCTTGTCAGTTAAGATGAGAAACGTGTGAGCTTCATGAACGATGTAGTTTGTTTGAGCTCAAAAGTGACTGCCCTTACCTGAAACGAAGTAGTGTTTGTCGGAAAACACAGACGGTGGGATTTAACTCCATTTCTGAAGGGAAACACACAGCATAGTTCTCTTCCATGGATCGCACTCTGCTTTAGAGCAGGAAGCACGTTCTTGCTATCTAGAATCTCTAATACAGCAGGAAACGTGAGTGTGCTCAGAATAAAAGAACAGTGTTTCCTATACATACGGAACATATCTAGTTCAACTCTGCTTCTGAAACTGATACAAAGCAGGGGTCCTCTAACATCCAGTGCTTGTCAGTTAAGATGAGAAATGTGTGAGCTTCGTGAATGATGTAGTTAGTTTGAGGTGTTAGTAACTGCCCTTACCTGAAACGAAGTCTTGCTTGTAGGAAGACTCAGAGCCTGGGATTTAACTCCATTTCTGAAGGGAAACACACAGCAGAGCTCTCATATATAGATCACACTCTGCTTTAGAGCAAGAAACACACTCTTGCTTTCTAGAGTCTCTAAGATAGCAGGAAACATGAGTGTGCTGAGAACAAATGAACGGTGTTTCCTACACATATGAGCCATATCTAGTTCAAATCTGATTCTAAAACTGAAACAAATAACAGGTCCTCTAAAATCCAATGATTGTCAGTTAAGACGAGAAACGTGTGAGCTTCGTGAATGATGTAGTTCATTTGAGCTGTTATTAACTGCCCTTACCTGAAATGAAGTCTTGCTTGTAGGAAGACTCAGAGCCTGGGATTTAACTCCATTTCTGAAGGGAAACACAGGACGCAGTTCTCATCCATGGATCACACTCTGCTTTAGATCAAGAAGCACGCTCTTGATTTCTAGAGTCTCTAATACAGCAGGAAAAGTGAGTGTGCTCAGAACAAAAGAACGGTGTTTCCTATACATACGGACCATATCTAGTTCAACTCTGCTTGAAATTGATACAAAGCAAAGGTATTCTATCATCAAATGCTTCTCTATTAAGATGAGAAACCTGTGAGCTTCGTGAACGATATAGTTCGATTGAGCTGTAAAGTAACTGCCCTTACATGAAACGAAGTCTTGCTTGTAGGAAGACTCAGACCATGGGACTTAACTCCATTTCTGAAGTGAAACACCCAACAGAGTTCTCATCCATTGATCACACTCTGCTTTAAAGCAAGAAGCACGCTCTCGCTTTCCAGAGTCTCTAAGACATCAGGAAACGTGAGTGTGCTGAGAACAAATGAACGGTGTTTCCTACACATATGAGCCATATCTAGGTCAACTCTGATTCTAAAACTGAAAGAAACAACACGTCTTCTAAAATGCAATGCTTGTCAGTTAAGATGAGAAACGTGTGAGCTTCGTGAATGATGTAGTTCGTGTGAGCTCAAAAGTGACTGCCGTTACCTGAAACGAATTAGTGTTTGTAGGAAAACACAGACCGTGGGATTTAACTCCATTTCTGAATGGAAACACACAGCATAGTTCTCATCCATGGATCGCACTCTGCTTTAGAGCAGGAAGCACGTTCTTGCTTTCTAGAATCTCCAATACAGCAGGAAACGTGAGTGTGCTCAGAATAAAAGAACGGTGTTTCCTATACATATGGACCATATCTAGTTCAACCCTGCTTCTGAAACTGATACAAAGCACTGGTCCTCTAACATCCAGTGCTTGTCAGTTAAGATGAGAAACGTGTGAGCTTCGTGAATGATGTAGTTCGTTTGAGCTGTTATTCACTGCCCTTACCTGAAACGAAGTCTTGCTTGTAGGAAGACCCCGAGCCTGGGATTTAACTCCATTTCCGAAGTGAAACACACAGCAGAGTTCTAATATATAGAACACACTATGCTTTATCGCAAGAATCATGCTCTTGCTTTCTAGAGTCTCTAAGACAGCAGGAAACTTGAGTGTACTGAGAACAAATGAACGGAGTTTCCTACACATATGAGCCATATCTAGTTCAACTCTGATTCTAAAACTGAAACAAACAACAGGTCCTCTAACATCCAATGCTTGTCAGTTAAGATGAGAAACGTGTGAGCTTAGTGAACGATGAAGTTCGTTTGAGCTGAAAAGTGACTGCCCTTACTTGAAACGAATTAGTGCTTAGAGGAAGACACAGAACCTGGGTTTAACTCCATTTCTGAAGGGAAACACACAGCACAGTTCTCATCCTTGGATTGCACTATGATTTAGAGCAAGAAACACACTCTTGCTTTCTAGAATCTCTAATACAGCAGGAAACACGAGTGTGCTCAGAACAAAAGAACGGTGTTTCCTACACACACGGACCATATCTTTTTCAACTCTGGTTCTGAAACTGATTCAACGCACGGATACTCTAACATCCAGTGCTTGTCAGTTAAGATGAGAAACGTGTGAGCTTCGTGAAAGATGTAGATCGTTTGAGCTGAAAAGTGACTGCCCTTACCTGAAACGAAGTCTTTCTTGTAGGAAGACACAGAGCATGGAATTTAACTCCATTTCCGAAGTGAAACACACAGCAGAGTTCTCATATATAGATCACACTCTGCTTTAGAGCAAGAAGCACGTACTTGCTTCCTAGAGTCTCTACAACAAAAGGAAACGTGAGTGTGCTCATAACAAAGGAACTGTGATTCCTACACACGAGCCATATCTAGTTCAACACTGATTCTAAAACTGAAACAAACCACAGGTCCTCTAAAATCCAATGCTTGTCAGTTAAGATGATAAACGTGTGAGCTTCGTGAACGATGTAGGTTGTTTGAGCTCAAAAGTGACTGCCCTTACCTGAAACGAAGTAGTGTTTGTAGGAAAACACAGACGGTGGGATTTAACTCCATTTCTGAAGGGAAACACACAGCATAGTTCTCATCCATGGATCGCACTCTGCTTTAGAGCAGGAAGCACGTTCTTGCTTTCTAGAATCTCTAATACAGCAGGAAACGTGAGTGTGCTCAGAATAAAAGAACGGTGTTTCCTATACATACGGAACATATCTAGTTCAACTCTGCTTCTGAAACTGATACAAAGCACGGGTCCTCTAACATCCAGTGCTTGTCAGTTAAGATGAGAAACGTGTTAGCTTCGTGAATGATGTAGTTATTTTGAGCTGTTATTAACTGCCCTTACCTGAAACGAAGTCTTGCTTGTAGGAAGACTCAGAGCCTGGGATTTAACTCCATTTCTGAAGGGAAACACACAGCAGAGTTCTCATATATAGATCACACTCTGCTTTAGAGCAAGAAACACACTCTTGCTTTCTAGAGTCTCTAAGATAGCAGGAAACATGAGTGTGCTGAGAACAAATGAACGGAGTTTCCTACACATATGAGCCATATCTAGTTCAACTCTGATTCTAAAACTGAAACAAACAACAGGTCCTCTAACATCCAATGCTTGTCAGTTAAGATGAGAAACGTGTGAGCTTCTTGAACGATGAAGTTCGTTTGAGCTGAAAAGTGACTGCCCTTACCTGAAACGAAGTAGTGCTTGTAGGAAGACACAGAGCCTGGGATTTAACTCCATTTCTGAAGGGAAACACACAGCATAGTTCTCATCCTTGGATTGCACTATGATTTAGAGCAAGAAACACACTCTTGCTTTCTAGAGTCTCTAAGACAGCAGGAAACTTGAGTGTACTGAGAACAAATGAACGGAGTTTCCTACACATATGAGCCATATCTAGTTCAACTCTGATTCTAAAACTGAAACAAACAACAGGTCCTCTAACATCCAATGCTTGTCAGTTAAGATGAGAAACGTGTGAGCTTAGTGAACGATGAAGTTCGTTTGAGCTGAAAAGTGACTGCCCTTACTTGAAACGAATTAGTGCTTAGAGGAAGACACAGAACCTGGGTTTAACTCCATTTCTGAAGGGAAACACACAGCACAGTTCTCATCCTTGGATTGCACTATGATTTAGAGCAAGAAACACACTCTTGCTTTCTAGAATCTCTAATACAGCAGGAAACACGAGTGTGCTCAGAACAAAAGAACGGTGTTTCCTACACACACGGACCATATCTTTTTCAACTCTGGTTCTGAAACTGATTCAACGCACGGATACTCTAACATCCAGTGCTTGTCAGTTAAGATGAGAAACGTGTGAGCTTCGTGAAAGATGTAGATCGTTTGAGCTGAAAAGTGACTGCCCTTACCTGAAACGAAGTCTTTCTTGTAGGAAGACACAGAGCATGGAATTTAACTCCATTTCCGAAGTGAAACACACAGCAGAGTTCTCATATATAGATCACACTCTGCTTTAGAGCAAGAAGCACGTACTTGCTTCCTAGAGTCTCTACAACAAAAGGAAACGTGAGTGTGCTCATAACAAAGGAACTGTGATTCCTACACACGAGCCATATCTAGTTCAACACTGATTCTAAAACTGAAACAAACCACAGGTCCTCTAAAATCCAATGCTTGTCAGTTAAGATGATAAACGTGTGAGCTTCGTGAACGATGTAGGTTGTTTGAGCTCAAAAGTGACTGCCCTTACCTGAAACGAAGTAGTGTTTGTAGGAAAACACAGACGGTGGGATTTAACTCCATTTCTGAAGGGAAACACACAGCATAGTTCTCATCCATGGATCGCACTCTGCTTTAGAGCAGGAAGCACGTTCTTGCTTTCTAGAATCTCTAATACAGCAGGAAACGTGAGTGTGCTCAGAATAAAAGAACGGTGTTTCCTATACATACGGAACATATCTAGTTCAACTCTGCTTCTGAAACTGATACAAAGCACGGGTCCTCTAACATCCAGTGCTTGTCAGTTAAGATGAGAAACGTGTTAGCTTCGTGAATGATGTAGTTATTTTGAGCTGTTAGTAACTGCCCTTACCTGAAACGAAGTCTTGCTTGTAGGAAGACTCAGAGCCTGGGATTTAACTCCATTTCTGAAGGGAAACACACAGCAGAGTTCTCATATATAGATCACACTCTGCTTTAGAGCAAGAAACACACTCTTGCTTTCTAGAGTCTCTAAGATAGCAGGAAACATGAGTGTGCTGAGAACAAATGAACGGAGTTTCCTACACATATGAACCATATCTAGTTCAACTCTGATTCTAAAACTGAAACAAACAACAGGTCCTCTAACATCCAATGCTTGTCAGTTAAGATGAGAAACGTGTGAGCTTCTTGAACGATGAAGTTCGTTTGAGCTGAAAAGTGACTGCCCTTACCTGAAACGAAGTAGTGCTTGTAGGAAGACACAGAGCCTGGGATTTAACTCCATTTCTGAAGGGAAACACACAGCATAGTTCTCATCCTTGGATTGCACTATGATTTAGAGCAAGAAACACGCTCTTGCTTTCTAGAATCTCTAATACAGCAGGAAACACGAGTGTGCTCAGAACAAAAGAACGGTGTTTCCTACACATACGGACCATATCTTTTTCAACTCTGGTTCTGAAACTGATACAACGCACGGGTCCTCTAACATCCAGTGCTTGTCAGTTAAGATGAGAAACGTGTGAGCTTCGTGAAAGATGTAGTTCGTTTGAGCTGAAAAGTGACTGCCCTTACCTGAAACGAAGTCTTGCTTGTAGGAAGACACAGAGCATGGAATTTAACTCCATTTCTGAAGTGAAACACACAGCAGAGTTCTCATATATAGATCACACTCTGCTTTAGAGCAAGAAGCACGTACTTGCTTCCTAGATTTTCTACGACAAAAGGAAACGTGAGTGTGCTCATAACAAAGGAACTGTGTTTCCTACAGACATGAGCCATATCTAGTTCAACTCTGATTCTAAAACTGAAACAAACCATAGTTCCTCTAAAATCCAATGCTTGTCAGTTAAGATGAGAAACGTGTGAGCTTCGTGAACGATGTAGTTTGTTTGAGTTCAAAAGTGACTGCCCTTACCTGAAACGAAGTAGTGTTTGTAGGAAAACGCAGACCGTGGGATTTAACTCCATTTCTGAAGGGAAACACACAGCATAGTTGTCATCCATGGATCGCACTCTGCTTTAGAGCAGGAAGCACGTTCTTGCTATCTAGAATCTCTAATACAGCAGGAAACGTGAGTGTGCTCAGAATAAAAGAACAGTGTTTCCTATACATACGGAACATATCTAGTTCAACTCTGCTTCTGAAACTGATACAAAGCAGGGGTCCTCTAACATCCAGTGCTTGTCAGTTAAGATGAGAAATGTGTGAGCTTCGTGAATGATGTAGTTCGTTTGAGCTGTAAAGAAACTACCCTTACCTGAAACAAAGTAGCGCATGTAGGAAGACACAGAGCCTGGGATTTAACTCCATTTCTGAAGGGAAACACACAGCATAGATCTCATCCATGGATCACACTCTGCTTTAGAGCAAGAAGCACGCTCTTGCTTTCTAGACTCTCTAATACAGCAGCAAACTTGCGTGTGCTCAGAAAAAAAGAATGGTAGTTCCTACACATACGGGCCATATCTAGTTCAACTCTGCTTCTGAAACTGATACAAACCACAAGTCCGCTAACATCCAATGCTTTTCAGTTAAGATGAGAAATGTGTGAGCTTCTTGAATGACTGCCCTTACCTGAAACGAAGTAGTGCTTGTACGAACACACAGAGCCTGGGTTTTAACTCCATTTCTGAAGGGAAACACACAGCATAGTTCTTATGCTTGGATTGCACTATGCTTTAGAGCAAGAAGAACACTCTCGCTATCTAGAATCTCTAATACAGCAGGAAACATGAGTGTGCCCAGAACAAAAGAGCGGTGTTTCCTACACATACAGACAATATGTAGTTCAAATCTGCTTCTGAAACTGATACAACGCACGGGTCCTCTAACATCAAATCCTTCTCAGTTAAGATGAGAAGCGTGTGAGCTTCGTGAACGATGTAGTTCATTTGATCTGTAAAGTAACTGCCCTTACCTGAAATGAAGTCTTGCTTGTAGGAAGACACAGAGCATGGAATTTAACTCCATTTCTGAAGTGAAACACACAGCAGAGTTCTTATATATAGATCACACTCTGCTTTAGAGCAAGAAACACACTCTTGCTTTCTAGAGTCTCTAAGACAGCAGGAAACATGAGTGTGATGAGAACATAAGAACGGTGTTTCCTACACATCTGAGCCATATCTAGTTCAACTCTGATTCGAAAACTGAAACAAACCACAGGTCCTTTAAAATCCAATGCTTGTCAGTAAAGATGAGAAACGTGTGAGCTTTGTGAACGATGTAGTTCGTTTAAGCTGAAAAGTGACTGCCCTTACCTGAAACAAAGTAGCGCATGTAGGAAGACACAGAGCCTGGGATTTAACTCCATTTCTGAAGGGAAACACACAGCATAGTTCTTATGCTTGGATTGCACTATGCTTTAGAGCAAGAAGAACACTCTCGCTATCTAGAATCTCTAATACAGCAGGAAACATGAGTGTGCCCAGAACAAAAGAGCGGTGTTTCCTACACATACTGACAATATGTAGTTCAAATCTGCTTCTGAAACTGATACAACGCACGGGTCCTCTAACATCAAATCCTTCTCAGTTAAGATGAGAAACGTGTGAGCTTTGTGAACGATGTAGTTCATTTGATCTGTAAAGTAACTGCCCTTACCTGAAATGAAGTCTTGCTTGTAGGAAGACACAGAGCATGGAATTTAACTCCATTTCTGAAGTGAAACACACAGCAGAGTTCTTATATATAGATCACACTCTGCTTTAGAGCAAGAAACACACTCTTGCTTTCTAGAGTCTCTAAGACAGCAGGAAACATGAGTGTGATGAGAACATAAGAACGGTGTTTCCTACACATCTGAGCCATATCTAGTTCAACTCTGATTCGAAAACTGAAACAAACCACAGGTCCTTTAAAATCCAATGCTTGTCAGTTAAGATGAGAAACGTGTGAGCTTTGTGAACGATGTAGTTCGTTTGAGCTGAAAAGTGACTGCCCTTACCTGAAACAAAGTAGCGCATGTAGGAAGACACAGAGCCTGGGATTTAACTCCATTTCTGAAGGGAAACACACAGCATAGATCTCATCCATGGATCACACTCTGCTTTAGAGCAAGAAGCACGCTCTTGCTTTCTAGACTCTCTAATACAGCAGCAAACTTGCGTGTGCTCAGAAGAAAAGAATGGTAGTTCCTACACATACGGGCCATATCTAGTTCAACTCTGATTATAAAACTGAAACAAACCACAGGTCCTCTAAAATCCAATGCTAGTCAGTTAAGATGAGAAACGTGTGAGCTTCGTGAACGATGTAGTTCGTTTGAGCTGTAAAGAAACTACCCTTACCTGAAACGAAGTCTTGCTTGTACGAACACACAGAGCCTGGGTTTTAACACCATTTCTGAAGGGAAACACACAGCATAGTTCTTATGCTTGGATTGCACTATGCTTTAGAGCAAGAAGAACACTCTCGCTATCTAGAATCTCTAATAGAGCAGGAAACATGAGTGTGCCCAGAACAAAAGAGCGGTGTTTCCTACACATACGGACAATATGTAGTTCAAATCTGCTTCTGAAACTGATACAACGCACGGGTCCTCTAACATCAAATCCTTCTCAGTTAAGATGAGAAACGTGTGAGCTTCGTGAACGATGTAGTTCATTTGATCTGTAAAGTAACTGCCCTTACCTGAAATGAAGTCTTGCTTGTAGGAAGACACAGAGCATGGAATTTAACTCCATTTCTGAAGTGAAACACACAGCAGAGTTCTTATATATAGATCACACTCTGCTTTAGAGCAAGAAACACACTCTTGCTTTCTAGAGTCTCTAAGACAGCAGGAAACATGAGTGTGATGAGAACATAAGAACGGTGTTTCCTACACATCTGAGCCATATCTAGTTCAACTCTGATTCGAAAACTGAAACAAACCACAGGTCCTTTAAAATCCAATGCTTGTCAGTTAAGATGAGAAACGTGTGAGCTTTGTGAACGATGTAGTTCGTTTGAGCTGAAAAGTGACTGCCCTTACCTGAAACAAAGTAGCGCATGTAGGAAGACACAGAGCCTGGGATTTAACTCCATTTCTGAAGGGAAACACACAGCATAGATCTCATCCATGGATCACACTCTGCTTTAGAGCAAGAAGCACGCTCTTGCTTTCTAGACTCTCTAATACAGCAAGAAACTTGCGTGTGCTCAGAAGAAAAGAATGGTAGTTCCTACACATACGGGCCATATCTAGTTCAACTCTGATTATAAAACTGAAACAAACCACAGGTCCTCTAAAATCCAATGCTAGTCAGTTAAGATGAGAAACGTGTGAGCTTCGTGAACGTTGTAGTTCTTTTGAGCTGTAAAGTAACTACCCTTAACTGAAACGAAGTCTTGCTTGTAGGAGACTCAGTGCCTGGGATTTAACTCCCTTTCTGAAGTGAAACACACAGCAGAGTTCTCAGCCATTGATCACACTCTGCTTTAGAGCAAGAAGGACGCTCTTGCTTCGTAGAGTCACTAGGACAGAAGGAAACTTGAGTGTGCATAGAACAAAGGAACGGTGTTTCCTACACATATGAGCCATATCTAGTTCAACTCTGATTCTAAAACTGAAACAAACCACAGGTCCTCTAAAATCCAATGCTAGTCAGTTAAGATGAGAAACGTGTGAGCTTCGTGAATGATGTAGTTCGTTTGAGCTGTAAAGAAACTACCCTTACCTGAAACGAAGTCTTGCTTGTAGGAAGACTCAGTGCCTGGGATTTAACTCCATTTCTGAAGTGAAACACACAGCAGAGTTCTCATATATAGATCACACTGTGCTTTTGAGCAAGAAGCACCCTCTTGCTTCCTAGAGTCTCTAAGATAGAAAGAAAGTTGTGTGTGCTCAGAAGAAATGAACGGTGTTTCCTACACTATGAGCCATATCTAGTTCAACTCTGATTCTAAAACTGAAACAAACCACAGGTCCTCTAAAATCCAATGCTTGTCAGTTATGATAAGA
The DNA here is from genome assembly GCA_949786385.1 of Onychomys leucogaster. Taxonomy (NCBI): domain Eukaryota; kingdom Metazoa; phylum Chordata; class Mammalia; order Rodentia; family Cricetidae; genus Onychomys; species Onychomys leucogaster. Next base: position 2,771,224 of record CATKUP010000054.1, read on the forward strand.
AACGTGTAAGCTTCGGGAACGATGTAGTTCGTTTGAGCTGAAAAGTGACTGCCCTTACTTGAAACGAAGTCTTGCTTGTAGGAAGACACAGAGCCTGGAATTTAACTCCATTTCTGAAGGGAAACACACAGCATAGTTCTTATCCATGGATCACACTCTTTTTTAGAGCAAGAAGCACGCTCTTGCTTTGTAGCTTCTCTAATACAGCAGGAAACATGAGTGTGCTCAGAAAAAAAGAACGGTGTTTCCTACACATACAGGCCATATCTAGTTCAACTCTGCTTCTGAAACTGATACAAACCACAAGTCCGCTAACATCCAATGCTTTTCAGTTAAGATGAGAAATGTGTGAGCTTCTTGAATGATGTAGTTCGTTTGAGCTGTAATGTAACTGCCCTTACCTGAAACGAAGTCTTGCTTGTAGGAAGACTCAGAGCCTGGGATTTAACTCCATTTCCGAAGTGAAACACACAGCAGAGTTCTCATATATAGATCACACTCTGCTTTATAGCAAGAAACACGCTCTTGCTTCCTAGAGTCTCTAAGACAGCAGGAAACATGAGTGTGCTGAGAACAAATGAACGGTGTTTCCTACACATATGAGCCATATCTAGTTCAACTCTGATTCTAAAACTGAAACAAACAACAGGTCCTCTAAAATCCAATGCTTGTCAGTTAAGATGAGAAACGTTGAGATTTGTGAACGATGTAGTTCGTTTGAGCTGAAAAGTGACTGTCCTTACCAGAAACGAAGTAGTGTTTGTAGCAAAACACAGACCGTGGAATTTAACTCCATTTCTGAAGGGAAACACACAGCGTAGTTTTCATCCATGGATCGCACTCTGATTTAGAGCAAGAAGCACGCTCTTCTTTTCTAGAATCTCTAATCGAGCAGGAAACTTGAGTGTGCTCAGAACAAAAGAACGGTATTTCCCATACATACGGACCATATCTAGTCCAACTCTGCCTCTGAAATTGATAAAAAGCACAGGTCCTCTATAATCCAATGCTTGTCGGTTAAGATGAGAAACGTGTGAGCTTCGTGAACGATGTAGTTCGTTTGAGCTCAAAAGTGACTGCCCTTTCCTGAAACGAAGTAGTGTTTGTAAGAAAACACAGACCGTGGGATTTAACTCCATTTCTGAAGGGAAACACACAGCATGATTCTCATCCATGGATCGCACTCTGCTTTAGAGCAGGAAGCACGTTCTTGCTTTCTAGAATCTCTAATCCAGCAGGAAACATGAGTGTGCTCAGAATAAAAGAACGGTGTTTCCTATACATACGGACCATATCTAGTTCAACTCTGCTTCTGAAACTGATACAAAGCACGGGTTTCTAACATCCAGTGCTTGTAAGTTAAGAAGAGAAACGTGTGAGCTTCGTGAATGATTTAGTTCGTTTGAGCTGTTAGTAACTGCCCTTACCAGAAACGAAGTCTTGCTTGTAGGAAGACTCAGAGCCTGGGATTAAACTCCATTTCTGAAGGGAAACACACAGCAGAGTTCTCATATATAGATCACACTCTGCTTTAGAGCGAGAAACACACTCTTGCTTTCTAGAGTCTATAAGACAGCAGGAAACATGAGTGTGATGAGAAAAAATGAACGGAGTTTCCTACACATATGAGCCATATCTAGTTCAACTCTGATTCTAAAACTGAAACAAACCACTGGGCCTGTAACATCCAATGCTTGTCAGTTAAGATGAGAAACGTGTGAGATTCGTGAACGATGTAGTTCGTTTGAGCTGAAAAGTGACTGCCCTTACCTGAAACAAAGTAGTGCATGTAGGAAGACACAGAGCCTGGGATTTAACTCCATTTCTGAAGGGAAACACACAGCATAGTTCTCATCCATGGATCACACTCTGCTTTAGAGCAAGAAGCACGCTCTTGCTTTCTCGAGTCTCTAATACAGCAGGAGACTTGCGTGTGCTCAGAACAAAAGAACGGTAGTTCCTACACGTATGGGCCATATCTAGTTCAACTCTGCTTCTGAAACTGAAACAAACCACAGGTCCTCTTTCATCCAATGCTTGTCAGTTAAGATGAGAAACGTGTGAGCTTCTTGAACGATGTAATTCGTTTGAGCTGTTAGAAACTGCCCTTACCTGAAACGAAGTCTTGCTTGTAGGAATACTCAGAGCCTGGGATTTAACTCCATTTCTGATGGGAAACACACAACACAGTTCTCTTCCATGGATCACACTCTGCTTTAGAGCAAGAATCACGCTCTTGATTTCTAGATTCTCTAATACAGCAGGAAAAATGAGTGTGCTCAGAAGAAAAGAACGGTGTTTCCTATACATACGGACCATATCTAGTTCAACTCTGCTTGAAATTGATACAAAGCAAAGGTCCTCTAACATCAAATGCTTCTCAATTAAGATGAGAAACGTGTGAGCTTTGTGAACGATGTAGTTCGTTTGAGCTGTAAAGTAACTGCCCTTACCTGAAACGAAGTCTTGCGTGTACGAAGACTCAGAGCCTGGGATTTAACTCCATTTCTGAAGTGAAACACACAACAGAGTTCTCAGCCATTGATCACACTCTGCTTTAGAGCAAGAAGCACACTCTTGCTTCCTAGAGTCTCTAAGACAGCAGGAAACTTGCGTGTGTTCAGAACAAAAGAATGGTAGTTCCTACTATACGGGCCATATCTAGTTCAACTCTGATTCTAAAACTGAAACAAACCACAGGTCCTCTAAAATCCAATGCTTTTCAGTTAAGATGAGAAACGTGTGAGCTTCTTGAATGATGTAGTTCGTTTGAGCTGTAATGTAACTGCCCTTACCTGAAACGAAGTCTTGCTTGTAGGAAGACTCAGAGCCTGGGATTTAACTCCATTTCCGAAGTGAAACACACAGCAGAGTTCTCATATATAGATCATACTCTGCTTTATAGCAAGAAACACGCTCTTGCTTCCTAGAGTCTCTAAGACAGCAGGAAACATGAGTGTGCTGAGAACAAATGAACGGTATTTCCTACACATATGAGCCATATCTAGTTCAACTCTGATTCTAAAACTGAAACAAACAACAGGTCCTCTAAAATCCAATGCTTGTCAGTTAAGATGAGAAACGTTGAGATTTGTGAACGATGTAGTTCGTTTGAGCTGAAAAGTGACTGTCCTTACCAGAAACGAAGTAGTGTTTGTAGCAAAACACAGACCGTGGAATTTAACTCCATTTCTGAAGGGAAACACACAGCGTAGTTTTCATCCATGGATCGCACTCTGATTTAGAGCAAGAAGCACGCTCTTCTTTTCTAGAATCTCTAATCGAGCAGGAAACTTGAGTGTGCTCAGAACAAAAGAACGGTATTTCCCATACATACGGACCATATCTAGTCCAACTCTGCCTCTGAAATTGATAAAAAGCACAGGTCCTCTATAATCCAATGCTTGTCGGTTAAGATGAGAAACGTGTGAGCTTCGTGAACGATGTAGTTCGTTTGAGCTCAAAAGTGACTGCCCTTTCCGGAAACGAAGTAGTGTATGTAGGAAAACACAGACTGTGGGATTTAACTCCATTTCTGAAGGGAAACACACAGCATAATTCTCATCCATGGATCGCACTCTGCTTTAGAGCAGGAAGCACGTTCTTGCTTTCTAGAATCTCTAATACAGCAGGAAACTTGAGTGTGCTCAGAATAAAAGAACGGTGTTTCCTATACATACGGATCATATCTAGTTCAACTCTGCTTCTGAAACTGATACAAAGCACGGGTTTCTACCATCCAGTGCTTGTAAGTTAAGAAGAGAAACGTGTGAGCTTCGTGAATGATGTAGTTGTTTGAGCTGTTAGTAACTGCCCTTACCAGAAACGAAGTCTTGCTTGTAGGAAGACTCAGAGCCTGGGATTTAACTCCATTTCTGAAGTGAAACACACAACACAGTTCTCATCCATTGATCACACTCTGTTTTAGAACAAGAAGCACCCTCTAGCTTTCCAGAGTCTCTAAGACAGCAGGAAACTTGAGTGTGCTGAGAAAAAATGAATGGTGTTTCCTACACATACGGACCATATCTAGTCCAACTCTGCTTCTGAAACTGAAACAAAGCACTGGTCCTCTACCATCCAATGCTTGTCATTTAAGATGAGAAACGTGTGAGCTTCGTGAACAATGTAGTTCGTTTGAGCTGAAAAATGACTGCCCTTACCTGAAACGAAGTAGTGTTTGTAGGAAGACACATAGCATGGGATTTAACTCCATTTCTGAAGGGAAACACGCAGCATAGTTCTCATCAATGGATCACACTCTGCTTTAGAGCAGGAAGCACGTTCTTTCTTTCTAGAGATTCTAATACAACAGGAAACGTGAGTGTGCTCAGAATAAATGAACGGTGTTTCCTATACATACGGACCATATCTAGTCCAACTCTGCCTCTGAAATTGATACAAAGCACAGGTCCTCTAACACCGAGAGCTTGTCATTTAAGATGAGAATCGTGTGAGCTTCGTGAACAATGTAGTTCGTTTGAGCTGAAAAGTGACTGCCCTTACCTGAAACGAAGTACTGCATGTAGGAAGACACAGAGCCTGAGATTTAACTCCATTTCTGAAGGGAAACACACAGCATAGTTCTCTTCCATGGATTGCACTATGCTTTAGTGCAAGAAGAACGCTCTTGCTTTGTAGAATCTCTAATACAGCAGGAAACTTGAGTGTGCTCAGAACAAAAGAATGGTGTTTCATACACATACGGACCATATCTAGTTCTACTCTGCTTCTGAAACTGATACAAAGCACGGGTCCTCTAACATCCAGTGCTGGTCAGTTAAGATGAGAAACGTGTGAACTTCGTGAATGATGTAGTTTGTTTGAGCTGTTAGTAACTGCCCTTACCTGAAACGAAGTCTTGCTTGTAGGAAGACTCAGAGCCTGGGAATTAAGTCCATTTCTGAAGTGAAACACACAGCAGAGTTCTCATATATAGATTACACTCTGCTTTAGAGCAAGAAACACGCTCTTGCTTTCTAGAGTCTCTAATACAGCAGGAAACTTGAGTGTGCTCAGAACAAAAGAACGGTGTTTCCTACACATAGGGACCATATCTAGTTCAACTCTGCTTCTGAAACTGAAACAAACCACAGGTCCTCTATCATCCAATGCTTGTCAGTAAATATGAGAAACGTGTGAGCATCTTAAACGATGTAGTTCGTTTGAGCTCTTAGTAACTGCCATTACCTGAAACGAATTCTTGCTTGTAGGAAGACTCAGAGCCTGGGATTTAACTCCATTTCTGAAGTGGAACACACAACAGAGTTCTCATCCATGGATCACACTGTGCTTTAGAGCAAGAAGCACGCTCTCGCTTTCCAGAGACTCTAAGACAGCACGAAACATGAGTGTGCTGAGAGGAAATGAATGGTGTTTCCTACACATATGGACTATATCTAGGCCAACTCTGCTTCTGAAACTGATACAAAGCACTGGTCCTCTAAAATCCAATGCTTGTCATTTAAGATGAGAAACGTGTGAGCTTCGTGAACGATGTAGTTCGTTTGAGCTTTAATGTTTCTGCCCTTACCTGAAACGAAGTCTTGCTTGTAGGAAGACTCAGTGCCTGGGATTTTACTCCATTTCTGAAGTGTAAAACACAACAGAGTTCTCATCCATTGATCACACTCTGTTTTAGAGCAAGAAACACGCTCTTACTTTCCAGAGTCTCTAAGACAGCAGGAAACTTGAGTGTGCTGAGAACAAATGAATGGTGTTTCATACACATACGGACCATATCTCCTCCAACTCTGCTTCTGAAACTGATACAAAGCACTGGTCCTCTAAATTCCAATGCTTGTCATTTAAGATGAGAAACGTGTGAGCTTCGTGAACGATGTAGTTCGATTGAGCTGTAATGTAACTGCCCTTACCTGAAACGAAGTCTTGCTTGTAGGAAGACTCAGTGCCTTGGATTTTACTCCATTTCTGAAGAGAAACACACAACAGAGTTCTCATCCATTGATCACACTCTGCTTTAGAGCAAGAAGCACCCTCTAGCTTTCCAGAGTCTCTAAGACAGCAGGAAAATTGAGTGTGTTGAGAACAAATGAATGGTGTTTCCTACATATACGGACCATATCTAGTCCAACCCTGCTTCTGAAACTGATACAAAGCACTGGTCCTCTAACATCCAATGCTTGTCAGTTAAGATGAGAAACGTGTGAGCTTCGTGAACGATGTAGTTCGTTTGAGCTGAAAAGTGACTGCCCTTACCTGAAAAGAAGTAGTGTTTGTAGGAAGACACAGAGCCTGGGATTTAACTCCAGTTCTGAAGGGAAACACACAGCATAGTTCTCATCCATGGATCGCACTCTGCTTTAGAGCAGGAAGCACGTTCTTTCTTTCTAGAGTCTCTAATACAGCAGGAAACGTGAGTGTGCTCAGAATTAAAGAACGGTGTTTCCTATACATACGGACCATATCTAGTCCAACTCTGCCTCTGAAATTGATACAAAGCACAGGTCCTCTAACATCCAATGCTTGTCATTTAAGATGAGAATCATGTGAGCTTCGTGAACGATGTAGTTCGTTTGAGCTGAAAAGTGACTGCCTTTACCTGAAGCAAAGTAGTGCATGTAGGAAGACACAGAGCCTGGGATTTAACTTCATTTCTGAAGGGAAACACACAGCATAGTTTTCATCCATGGATCACACTCTGTTTTAGAGCAAGAAGCACGCACTTGCTTTCTAGAGACTCTAATCGAGCAGGAAACATGACTGTGCTCAGAAAAAAAGAACCGTGTTTCCTACACATACGAGCCATATCTAGTTCAACTCTGCTTCTGAAACTGATACAAACCACAAGTCCTCTAACATCCAATGCTTGTCAGTTAAGATGAGAAACATGTGAGGTTCCTGAACGATGTAGTTCATTTGAGAACTTAGTAACTGCCCTTACCTGAAACGAAGTCTTGCTTGTAGGAAGACTCAGAGCCTGGGATTTAACTCCATTTCTGAAGGGAAACACACAACACAGTTCTCATCCATGGATCACACTCTGCTTTTGATCAAGAAGCACGCTCTTGAGTTCTAGAGTCTCTAATACAGCAGGAAAAGTGAGTGTGTTCCTAAAAAGAACGGTGTTTCCTATACATATGGACCATATTTAGTTCAACTCTGCTTGAAATTGATACAAAGCAAAGGTCCTCTAACATCAAATGCTTCTCAATTAAGATGAGAAACGTGTGAGCTTCGTGAACGATGTAGTTCGTTTGAGCTCTAAAGTAACTGCCCTTACCTGAAACGAAGTCTTGCTTGTAGGAAGACTCAGTGCCTGGGATTTTACTCCATTTCTGAAGTGAAACACACAACAGAGTTCTCATCCATTGATCACACTCTGCTTTAGAGCAAGAAGCACGCTCTAGCTTTCCTGAGTCTAAGACAGCAGGAAACATGAGTTTGCTGAGAACAAATGAATGGTGTTTCATACACATACGGACCATATCTCCTCCAACTCTGCTTCTGAAATTGATACAAAGCACTGGTCCTCTAACATCCAATGCTTGTCAGTTAAGACGAGAAACGTGTGAGCTTCGTGAACGATGTAGTTCGTTTGAGCTGAAAAGTGACTGCCCTTACCTGAAATAAAGTAGTGCTTGTAGGAAGACACAGAGCCCGGGATTTAACTCCGTTTCTGAAGTGTATCACACCGCATAGTTCTCATCCATGGATCGCACTCTGCTTTAGAGCAAGAAGAACGTTCTTGCTTTCTAGAGTCTCTAATACAGCAGGAAATGAGAGTGTGCTCAGAATAAAAGAACGGTGTTTCCTATACATATGGACCATATCTAGTCCAACTCTGCCTCTGAAATTGATACAAAGCACAGGTCCTCTAACATCCAATGCTTGTCAGTTAAGAAGAAAAACGTGTGAGCTTCGTGAATTATGTAGTTCGTTTGAGCTGTTAGTAACTGCCCTTACCTGAAACGAAGTCTTGCTTGTAGGAAGACTCAGAGCCTGGAATTTAACTCCATTTCTGAAGGGAAACACACAACACAGTTCTCATCCATGGATCACACTCTGCTTTAGATCAAGAAGCACGCTCTTTATTTCTAGAGTCTCTAATACAGCAGGAAACTTGAGTGTGCTTAGAAGAAAAGAACGGTGTTTCCCATACATATGGACCATATCTAGTTCAACTCTGCTTGAAATTGATACAAAGCAAAGGTCCTCTAACATCAAATGCTTCTCAATTAAGATGAGAAATATGTGAGCTTCGTGAACGATGTAGTTCTTTTGAGCTGTAAAGTAACTGCCCTTACCTGAAACGAAGTCTTGCTTGTAGGAAGACTCAGTGCCTGGGATTTAACTCCATTTCTAAAGTGAAACACACAACAGAGTTCTCATCCATTGATCACACTCTGCTTTAGATCAAGAAGCATGCTCTAGCTTTTGAGCGTCTCTAAGACAGCAGGAAACTTGAGTGTGCTGAGTACAAATGAATGGTGTTTCCTAAACATACGGACCATATCTAGTCCAACTCTGCTTCTGAAACTGATACAAAGCACAGGTCCTCTAACATCCAATGCTTGTCATTTAAGATGAGAATCATGTGAGCTTCGTGAACGATGTAGTTCGTTTGAGCTGAAAAGTGACTGCCTTTACCTGAAGCAAAGTAGTGCATGTAGGAAGACACAGAGCCTGGGATTTAACTCCATTTCTGAAGGGAAACACACAGCATAGTTTTCATCCATGGATCACACTCTGTTTTAGAGCAAGAAGCACGCACTTGCTTTCTAGAGACTCTAATCGAGCAGGAAACATGACTGTGCTCAGAAAAAAAGAACCGTGTTTCCTACACATACGAGCCATATCTAGTTCAACTCTGCTTCTGAAACTGATACAAACCACAAGTCCTCTAACATCCAATGCTTGTCAGTTAAGATGAGAAACATGTGAGGTTCCTGAACGATGTAGTTCATTTGAGCTCTTAGTAACTGCCCTTACCTGAAACGAAGTCTTGCTTGTAGGAAGACTCAGAGCCTGGGATTTAACTCCATTTCTGAAGGGAAACACACAACACAGTTCTCATCCATGGATCACACTCTGCTTTTGATCAAGAAGCACGCTCTTGAGTTCTAGAGTCTCTAATACAGCAGGAAAAGTGAGTGTGTTCCTAAAAAGAACGGTGTTTCCTATACATATGGACCATATTTAGTTCAACTCTGCTTGAAATTGATACAAAGCAAAGGTCCTCTAACATCAAATGCTTCTCAATTAAGATGAGAAACGTGTGAGCTTCGTGAACGATGTAGTTCGTTTGAGCTCTAAAGTAACTGCCCTTACCTGAAACGAAGTCTTGCTTTTAGGAAGACTCAGTGCCTGGGATTTTACTCCATTTCTGAAGTGAAACACACAACAGAGTTCTCATCCATTGATCACACTCTGCTTTAGAGCAAGAAGCACGCTCTAGCTTTCCTGAGTCTAAGACAGCAGGAAACATGAGTTTGCTGAGAACAAATGAATGGTGTTTCATACACATACGGACCATATCTCCTCCAACTCTGCTTCTGAAATTGATACAAAGCACTGGTCCTCTAACATCCAATGCTTGTCAGTTAAGACGAGAAACGTGTGAGCTTCGTGAACGATGTAGTTCGTTTGAGCTGAAAAGTGACTGCCCTTACCTGAAATAAAGTAGTGCTTGTAGGAAGACACAGAGCCCGGGATTTAACTCCGTTTCTGAAGTGTATCACACCGCATAGTTCTCATCCATGGATCGCACTCTGCTTTAGAGCAAGAAGAACGTTCTTGCTTTCTAGAGTCTCTAATACAGCAGGAAATGAGAGTGTGCTCAGAATAAAAGAACGGTGTTTCCTATACATATGGACCATATCTAGTCCAACTCTGCCTCTGAAATTGATACAAAGCACAGGTCCTCTAACATCCAATGCTTGTCAGTTAAGAAGAAAAACGTGTGAGCTTCGTGAATTATGTAGTTCGTTTGAGCTGTTAGTAACTGCCCTTACCTGAAACGAAGTCTTGCTTGTAGGAAGACTCAGAGCCTGGAATTTAACTCCATTTCTGAAGGGAAACACACAACACAGTTCTCATCCATGGATCACACTCTGCTTTAGATCAAGAAGCACGCTCTTTATTTCTAGAGTCTCTAATACAGCAGGAAACTTGAGTGTGCTTAGAAGAAAAGAACGGTGTTTCCCATACATATGGACCATATCTAGTTCAACTCTGCTTGAAATTGATACAAAGCAAAGGTCCTCTAACATCAAATGCTTCTCAATTAAGATGAGAAATATGTGAGCTTCGTGAACGATGTAGTTCTTTTGAGCTGTAAAGTAACTGCCCTTACCTGAAACGAAGTCTTGCTTGTAGGAAGACTCAGTGCCTGGGATTTAACTCCATTTCTAAAGTGAAACACACAACAGAGTTCTCATCCATTGATCACACTCTGCTTTAGATCAAGAAGCATACTCTAGCTTTTGAGCGTCTCTAAGACAGCAGGAAACTTGAGTGTGCTGAGTACAAATGAATGGTGTTTCCTAAACATACGGACCATATCTAGTCCAACTCTGCTTCTGAAACTGATACAAAGCACTGGTCCTCTAACATCCAATGCTTGTCAGTTAAGATGAGAAACATGTGAGCTTCTTGAACGATGTAGTTCGTTTGAACTGAAAAGTGACTGCAATTACCTGAAACGAAGTAGTGCTTGTACGAAGACACACAGCTTGGGATTTAACTCCATTTCTGAAAGGAAACACACAGCATCGTTCTCATCCATGGATCGCACTATACTTTAGAGCAAGAAGAACGCTCTTGCTTTCTAGAATCTCTAATAAAGCAGGAAACTTGAGTGTGCTCAGAACAAAAGAACGGTGTTTCATACACATACGTACCATACCTAGTTCAACTCTGCTTCTGAAACTGATAAAAAGCACGGGTCCTCTAACATCCAGTGCTTGTCAGTTAAGATGAGAAATGTGTGAGCCTCGTGAACGATGTAGTTCTTTTGAGCTGAAAAGTGACTGTCCTTACCTGAAACAAAGTAGTGATTTTAGGAAGACACAGAGCCTGGGATTTAACTCCATTTCTGAAGGGAAACACACAGCATAGTTTTCATCCATGGATCACACTCTGTTTTAGAGCAAGAAGCACGCACTTGCTTTCTAGAGTCTCTAATAGAGCAGGAAACATGACTGTGCTCAGAAAGAAAGAACGGTGTTTCCTACACATACGAGCCATATCTAGTCCAACTCTGCTTCTTAAACTGATACAAACCACAAGTCCTCTAACATCCAATGCTTGTCAGTTAAGATGAGAAACATGTGAGGTTCCTGAACGATGTAGTTCATTTGAGCTCTTAGTAACTGCCCTTACCTGAAACGAAGTCTTGCTTGTAGGAAGACTCAGAGCCTGGGATTTAACTCCATTTCTGAAGGGAAACACACAACACAGTTCTCATCCATGGATCACACTCTGCTTTAGATCAAGAAGCACGCTCTTGAGTTCTAGAGTCTCTAATACAGCAGGAAAAGTGAGTGTGTTCAGAAAAAGAACGGTGTTTCCTATACATACGGACCATATCTAGTTCAACTCTGCTTCTGAAACTGATACAAAGCACGGGTTTCTAACATCCAGTGCTTGTAAGTTAAGAAGAGAAACGTGTGAGCTTCGTGAATGATTTAGTTCGTTTGAGCTGTTAGTAACTGCCCTTACCAGAAACGAAGTCTTGCTTGTAGGAAGACTCAGAGCCTGGGATTAAACTCCATTTCTGAAGGGAAACACACAGCAGAGTTCTCATATATAGATCACACTCTGCTTTAGAGCGAGAAACACACTCTTGCTTTCTAGAGTCTATAAGACAGCAGGAAACATGAGTGTGATGAGAAAAAATGAACGGAGTTTCCTACACATATGAGCCATATCTAGTTCAACTCTGATTCTAAAACTGAAACAAACCACTGGGCCTGTAACATCCAATGCTTGTCAGTTAAGATGAGAAACGTGTGAGATTCGTGAACGATGTAGTTCGTTTGAGCTGAAAAGTGACTGCCCTTACCTGAAACAAAGTAGTGCATGTAGGAAGACACAGAGCCTGGGATTTAACTCCATTTCTGAAGGGAAACACACAGCATAGTTCTCATCCATGGATCACACTCTGCTTTAGAGCAAGAAGCACGCTCTTGCTTTCTCGAGTCTCTAATACAGCAGGAGACTTGCGTGTGCTCAGAACAAAAGAACGGTAGTTCCTACACGTATGGGCCATATCTAGTTCAACTCTGCTTCTGAAACTGAAACAAACCACAGGTCCTCTTTCATCCAATGCTTGTCAGTTAAGATGAGAAACGTGTGAGCTTCTTGAACGATGTAATTCGTTTGAGCTGTTAGAAACTGCCCTTACCTGAAACGAAGTCTTGCTTGTAGGAATACTCAGAGCCTGGGATTTAACTCCATTTCTGATGGGAAACACACAACACAGTTCTCTTCCATGGATCACACTCTGCTTTAGAGCAAGAATCACGCTCTTGATTTCTAGATTCTCTAATACAGCAGGAAAAATGAGTGTGCTCAGAAGAAAAGAACGGTGTTTCCTATACATACGGACCATATCTAGTTCAACTCTGCTTGAAATTGATACAAAGCAAAGGTCCTCTAACATCAAATGCTTCTCAATTAAGATGAGAAACGTGTGAGCTTTGTGAACGATGTAGTTCGTTTGAGCTGTAAAGTAACTGCCCTTACCTGAAACGAAGTCTTGCGTGTACGAAGACTCAGAGCCTGGGATTTAACTCCATTTCTGAAGTGAAACACACAACAGAGTTCTCAGCCATTGATCACACTCTGCTTTAGAGCAAGAAGCACACTCTTGCTTCCTAGAGTCTCTAAGACAGCAGGAAACTTGCGTGTGTTCAGAACAAAAGAATGGTAGTTCCTACTATACGGGCCATATCTAGTTCAACTCTGATTCTAAAACTGAAACAAACCACAGGTCCTCTAAAATCCAATGCTTTTCAGTTAAGATGAGAAACGTGTGAGCTTCTTGAATGATGTAGTTCGTTTGAGCTGTAATGTAACTGCCCTTACCTGAAACGAAGTCTTGCTTGTAGGAAGACTCAGAGCCTGGGATTTAACTCCATTTCCGAAGTGAAACACACAGCAGAGTTCTCATATATAGATCATACTCTGCTTTATAGCAAGAAACACGCTCTTGCTTCCTAGAGTCTCTAAGACAGCAGGAAACATGAGTGTGCTGAGAACAAATGAACGGTATTTCCTACACATATGAGCCATATCTAGTTCAACTCTGATTCTAAAACTGAAACAAACAACAGGTCCTCTAAAATCCAATGCTTGTCAGTTAAGATGAGAAACGTTGAGATTTGTGAACGATGTAGTTCGTTTGAGCTGAAAAGTGACTGTCCTTACCAGAAACGAAGTAGTGTTTGTAGCAAAACACAGACCGTGGAATTTAACTCCATTTCTGAAGGGAAACACACAGCGTAGTTTTCATCCATGGATCGCACTCTGATTTAGAGCAAGAAGCACGCTCTTCTTTTCTAGAATCTCTAATCGAGCAGGAAACTTGAGTGTGCTCAGAACAAAAGAACGGTATTTCCCATACATACGGACCATATCTAGTCCAACTCTGCCTCTGAAATTGATAAAAAGCACAGGTCCTCTATAATCCAATGCTTGTCGGTTAAGATGAGAAACGTGTGAGCTTCGTGAACGATGTAGTTCGTTTGAGCTCAAAAGTGACTGCCCTTTCCGGAAACGAAGTAGTGTATGTAGGAAAACACAGACTGTGGGATTTAACTCCATTTCTGAAGGGAAACACACAGCATAATTCTCATCCATGGATCGCACTCTGCTTTAGAGCAGGAAGCACGTTCTTGCTTTCTAGAATCTCTAATACAGCAGGAAACTTGAGTGTGCTCAGAATAAAAGAACGGTGTTTCCTATACATACGGATCATATCTAGTTCAACTCTGCTTCTGAAACTGATACAAAGCACGGGTTTCTACCATCCAGTGCTTGTAAGTTAAGAAGAGAAACGTGTGAGCTTCGTGAATGATGTAGTTGTTTGAGCTGTTAGTAACTGCCCTTACCAGAAACGAAGTCTTGCTTGTAGGAAGACTCAGAGCCTGGGATTTAACTCCATTTCTGAAGTGAAACACACAACACAGTTCTCATCCATTGATCACACTCTGTTTTAGAACAAGAAGCACCCTCTAGCTTTCCAGAGTCTCTAAGACAGCAGGAAACTTGAGTGTGCTGAGAAAAAATGAATGGTGTTTCCTACACATACGGACCATATCTAGTCCAACTCTGCTTCTGAAACTGAAACAAAGCACTGGTCCTCTACCATCCAATGCTTGTCATTTAAGATGAGAAACGTGTGAGCTTCGTGAACAATGTAGTTCGTTTGAGCTGAAAAATGACTGCCCTTACCTGAAACGAAGTAGTGTTTGTAGGAAGACACATAGCATGGGATTTAACTCCATTTCTGAAGGGAAACACGCAGCATAGTTCTCATCAATGGATCACACTCTGCTTTAGAGCAGGAAGCACGTTCTTTCTTTCTAGAGATTCTAATACAACAGGAAACGTGAGTGTGCTCAGAATAAATGAACGGTGTTTCCTATACATACGGACCATATCTAGTCCAACTCTGCCTCTGAAATTGATACAAAGCACAGGTCCTCTAACACCGAGAGCTTGTCATTTAAGATGAGAATCGTGTGAGCTTCGTGAACAATGTAGTTCGTTTGAGCTGAAAAGTGACTGCCCTTACCTGAAACGAAGTACTGCATGTAGGAAGACACAGAGCCTGAGATTTAACTCCATTTCTGAAGGGAAACACACAGCATAGTTCTCTTCCATGGATTGCACTATGCTTTAGTGCAAGAAGAACGCTCTTGCTTTGTAGAATCTCTAATACAGCAGGAAACTTGAGTGTGCTCAGAACAAAAGAATGGTGTTTCATACACATACGGACCATATCTAGTTCTACTCTGCTTCTGAAACTGATACAAAGCACGGGTCCTCTAACATCCAGTGCTGGTCAGTTAAGATGAGAAACGTGTGAACTTCGTGAATGATGTAGTTTGTTTGAGCTGTTAGTAACTGCCCTTACCTGAAACGAAGTCTTGCTTGTAGGAAGACTCAGAGCCTGGGAATTAAGTCCATTTCTGAAGTGAAACACACAGCAGAGTTCTCATATATAGATTACACTCTGCTTTAGAGCAAGAAACACGCTCTTGCTTTCTAGAGTCTCTAATACAGCAGGAAACTTGAGTGTGCTCAGAACAAAAGAACGGTGTTTCCTACACATAGGGACCATATCTAGTTCAACTCTGCTTCTGAAACTGAAACAAACCACAGGTCCTCTATCATCCAATGCTTGTCAGTAAATATGAGAAACGTGTGAGCATCTTAAACGATGTAGTTCGTTTGAGCTCTTAGTAACTGCCATTACCTGAAACGAATTCTTGCTTGTAGGAAGACTCAGAGCCTGGGATTTAACTCCATTTCTGAAGTGGAACACACAACAGAGTTCTCATCCATGGATCACACTGTGCTTTAGAGCAAGAAGCACGCTCTCGCTTTCCAGAGACTCTAAGACAGCACGAAACATGAGTGTGCTGAGAGGAAATGAATGGTGTTTCCTACACATATGGACTATATCTAGGCCAACTCTGCTTCTGAAACTGATACAAAGCACTGGTCCTCTAAAATCCAATGCTTGTCATTTAAGATGAGAAACGTGTGAGCTTCGTGAACGATGTAGTTCGTTTGAGCTTTAATGTTTCTGCCCTTACCTGAAACGAAGTCTTGCTTGTAGGAAGACTCAGTGCCTGGGATTTTACTCCATTTCTGAAGTGTAAAACACAACAGAGTTCTCATCCATTGATCACACTCTGTTTTAGAGCAAGAAACACGCTCTTACTTTCCAGAGTCTCTAAGACAGCAGGAAACTTGAGTGTGCTGAGAACAAATGAATGGTGTTTCATACACATACGGACCATATCTCCTCCAACTCTGCTTCTGAAACTGATACAAAGCACTGGTCCTCTAAATTCCAATGCTTGTCATTTAAGATGAGAAACGTGTGAGCTTCGTGAACGATGTAGTTCGATTGAGCTGTAATGTAACTGCCCTTACCTGAAACGAAGTCTTGCTTGTAGGAAGACTCAGTGCCTTGGATTTTACTCCATTTCTGAAGAGAAACACACAACAGAGTTCTCATCCATTGATCACACTCTGCTTTAGAGCAAGAAGCACCCTCTAGCTTTCCAGAGTCTCTAAGACAGCAGGAAAATTGAGTGTGTTGAGAACAAATGAATGGTGTTTCCTACATATACGGACCATATCTAGTCCAACCCTGCTTCTGAAACTGATACAAAGCACTGGTCCTCTAACATCCAATGCTTGTCAGTTAAGATGAGAAACGTGTGAGCTTCGTGAACGATGTAGTTCGTTTGAGCTGAAAAGTGACTGCCCTTACCTGAAAAGAAGTAGTGTTTGTAGGAAGACACAGAGCCTGGGATTTAACTCCAGTTCTGAAGGGAAACACACAGCATAGTTCTCATCCATGGATCGCACTCTGCTTTAGAGCAGGAAGCACGTTCTTTCTTTCTAGAGTCTCTAATACAGCAGGAAACGTGAGTGTGCTCAGAATTAAAGAACGGTGTTTCCTATACATACGGACCATATCTAGTCCAACTCTGCCTCTGAAATTGATACAAAGCACAGGTCCTCTAACATCCAATGCTTGTCATTTAAGATGAGAATCATGTGAGCTTCGTGAACGATGTAGTTCGTTTGAGCTGAAAAGTGACTGCCTTTACCTGAAGCAAAGTAGTGCATGTAGGAAGACACAGAGCCTGGGATTTAACTTCATTTCTGAAGGGAAACACACAGCATAGTTTTCATCCATGGATCACACTCTGTTTTAGAGCAAGAAGCACGCACTTGCTTTCTAGAGACTCTAATCGAGCAGGAAACATGACTGTGCTCAGAAAAAAAGAACCGTGTTTCCTACACATACGAGCCATATCTAGTTCAACTCTGCTTCTGAAACTGATACAAACCACAAGTCCTCTAACATCCAATGCTTGTCAGTTAAGATGAGAAACATGTGAGGTTCCTGAACGATGTAGTTCATTTGAGAACTTAGTAACTGCCCTTACCTGAAACGAAGTCTTGCTTGTAGGAAGACTCAGAGCCTGGGATTTAACTCCATTTCTGAAGGGAAACACACAACACAGTTCTCATCCATGGATCACACTCTGCTTTTGATCAAGAAGCACGCTCTTGAGTTCTAGAGTCTCTAATACAGCAGGAAAAGTGAGTGTGTTCCTAAAAAGAACGGTGTTTCCTATACATATGGACCATATTTAGTTCAACTCTGCTTGAAATTGATACAAAGCAAAGGTCCTCTAACATCAAATGCTTCTCAATTAAGATGAGAAACGTGTGAGCTTCGTGAACGATGTAGTTCGTTTGAGCTCTAAAGTAACTGCCCTTACCTGAAACGAAGTCTTGCTTGTAGGAAGACTCAGTGCCTGGGATTTTACTCCATTTCTGAAGTGAAACACACAACAGAGTTCTCATCCATTGATCACACTCTGCTTTAGAGCAAGAAGCACGCTCTAGCTTTCCTGAGTCTAAGACAGCAGGAAACATGAGTTTGCTGAGAACAAATGAATGGTGTTTCATACACATACGGACCATATCTCCTCCAACTCTGCTTCTGAAATTGATACAAAGCACTGGTCCTCTAACATCCAATGCTTGTCAGTTAAGACGAGAAACGTGTGAGCTTCGTGAACGATGTAGTTCGTTTGAGCTGAAAAGTGACTGCCCTTACCTGAAATAAAGTAGTGCTTGTAGGAAGACACAGAGCCCGGGATTTAACTCCGTTTCTGAAGTGTATCACACCGCATAGTTCTCATCCATGGATCGCACTCTGCTTTAGAGCAAGAAGAACGTTCTTGCTTTCTAGAGTCTCTAATACAGCAGGAAATGAGAGTGTGCTCAGAATAAAAGAACGGTGTTTCCTATACATATGGACCATATCTAGTCCAACTCTGCCTCTGAAATTGATACAAAGCACAGGTCCTCTAACATCCAATGCTTGTCAGTTAAGAAGAAAAACGTGTGAGCTTCGTGAATTATGTAGTTCGTTTGAGCTGTTAGTAACTGCCCTTACCTGAAACGAAGTCTTGCTTGTAGGAAGACTCAGAGCCTGGAATTTAACTCCATTTCTGAAGGGAAACACACAACACAGTTCTCATCCATGGATCACACTCTGCTTTAGATCAAGAAGCACGCTCTTTATTTCTAGAGTCTCTAATACAGCAGGAAACTTGAGTGTGCTTAGAAGAAAAGAACGGTGTTTCCCATACATATGGACCATATCTAGTTCAACTCTGCTTGAAATTGATACAAAGCAAAGGTCCTCTAACATCAAATGCTTCTCAATTAAGATGAGAAATATGTGAGCTTCGTGAACGATGTAGTTCTTTTGAGCTGTAAAGTAACTGCCCTTACCTGAAACGAAGTCTTGCTTGTAGGAAGACTCAGTGCCTGGGATTTAACTCCATTTCTAAAGTGAAACACACAACAGAGTTCTCATCCATTGATCACACTCTGCTTTAGATCAAGAAGCATGCTCTAGCTTTTGAGCGTCTCTAAGACAGCAGGAAACTTGAGTGTGCTGAGTACAAATGAATGGTGTTTCCTAAACATACGGACCATATCTAGTCCAACTCTGCTTCTGAAACTGATACAAAGCACAGGTCCTCTAACATCCAATGCTTGTCATTTAAGATGAGAATCATGTGAGCTTCGTGAACGATGTAGTTCGTTTGAGCTGAAAAGTGACTGCCTTTACCTGAAGCAAAGTAGTGCATGTAGGAAGACACAGAGCCTGGGATTTAACTCCATTTCTGAAGGGAAACACACAGCATAGTTTTCATCCATGGATCACACTCTGTTTTAGAGCAAGAAGCACGCACTTGCTTTCTAGAGACTCTAATCGAGCAGGAAACATGACTGTGCTCAGAAAAAAAGAACCGTGTTTCCTACACATACGAGCCATATCTAGTTCAACTCTGCTTCTGAAACTGATACAAACCACAAGTCCTCTAACATCCAATGCTTGTCAGTTAAGATGAGAAACATGTGAGGTTCCTGAACGATGTAGTTCATTTGAGCTCTTAGTAACTGCCCTTACCTGAAACGAAGTCTTGCTTGTAGGAAGACTCAGAGCCTGGGATTTAACTCCATTTCTGAAGGGAAACACACAACACAGTTCTCATCCATGGATCACACTCTGCTTTTGATCAAGAAGCACGCTCTTGAGTTCTAGAGTCTCTAATACAGCAGGAAAAGTGAGTGTGTTCCTAAAAAGAACGGTGTTTCCTATACATATGGACCATATTTAGTTCAACTCTGCTTGAAATTGATACAAAGCAAAGGTCCTCTAACATCAAATGCTTCTCAATTAAGATGAGAAACGTGTGAGCTTCGTGAACGATGTAGTTCGTTTGAGCTCTAAAGTAACTGCCCTTACCTGAAACGAAGTCTTGCTTTTAGGAAGACTCAGTGCCTGGGATTTTACTCCATTTCTGAAGTGAAACACACAACAGAGTTCTCATCCATTGATCACACTCTGCTTTAGAGCAAGAAGCACGCTCTAGCTTTCCTGAGTCTAAGACAGCAGGAAACATGAGTTTGCTGAGAACAAATGAATGGTGTTTCATACACATACGGACCATATCTCCTCCAACTCTGCTTCTGAAATTGATACAAAGCACTGGTCCTCTAACATCCAATGCTTGTCAGTTAAGACGAGAAACGTGTGAGCTTCGTGAACGATGTAGTTCGTTTGAGCTGAAAAGTGACTGCCCTTACCTGAAATAAAGTAGTGCTTGTAGGAAGACACAGAGCCCGGGATTTAACTCCGTTTCTGAAGTGTATCACACCGCATAGTTCTCATCCATGGATCGCACTCTGCTTTAGAGCAAGAAGAACGTTCTTGCTTTCTAGAGTCTCTAATACAGCAGGAAATGAGAGTGTGCTCAGAATAAAAGAACGGTGTTTCCTATACATATGGACCATATCTAGTCCAACTCTGCCTCTGAAATTGATACAAAGCACAGGTCCTCTAACATCCAATGCTTGTCAGTTAAGAAGAAAAACGTGTGAGCTTCGTGAATTATGTAGTTCGTTTGAGCTGTTAGTAACTGCCCTTACCTGAAACGAAGTCTTGCTTGTAGGAAGACTCAGAGCCTGGAATTTAACTCCATTTCTGAAGGGAAACACACAACACAGTTCTCATCCATGGATCACACTCTGCTTTAGATCAAGAAGCACGCTCTTTATTTCTAGAGTCTCTAATACAGCAGGAAACTTGAGTGTGCTTAGAAGAAAAGAACGGTGTTTCCCATACATATGGACCATATCTAGTTCAACTCTGCTTGAAATTGATACAAAGCAAAGGTCCTCTAACATCAAATGCTTCTCAATTAAGATGAGAAATATGTGAGCTTCGTGAACGATGTAGTTCTTTTGAGCTGTAAAGTAACTGCCCTTACCTGAAACGAAGTCTTGCTTGTAGGAAGACTCAGTGCCTGGGATTTAACTCCATTTCTAAAGTGAAACACACAACAGAGTTCTCATCCATTGATCACACTCTGCTTTAGATCAAGAAGCATACTCTAGCTTTTGAGCGTCTCTAAGACAGCAGGAAACTTGAGTGTGCTGAGTACAAATGAATGGTGTTTCCTAAACATACGGACCATATCTAGTCCAACTCTGCTTCTGAAACTGATACAAAGCACTGGTCCTCTAACATCCAATGCTTGTCAGTTAAGATGAGAAACATGTGAGCTTCTTGAACGATGTAGTTCGTTTGAACTGAAAAGTGACTGCAATTACCTGAAACGAAGTAGTGCTTGTACGAAGACACACAGCTTGGGATTTAACTCCATTTCTGAAAGGAAACACACAGCATCGTTCTCATCCATGGATCGCACTATACTTTAGAGCAAGAAGAACGCTCTTGCTTTCTAGAATCTCTAATAAAGCAGGAAACTTGAGTGTGCTCAGAACAAAAGAACGGTGTTTCATACACATACGTACCATACCTAGTTCAACTCTGCTTCTGAAACTGATAAAAAGCACGGGTCCTCTAACATCCAGTGCTTGTCAGTTAAGATGAGAAATGTGTGAGCCTCGTGAACGATGTAGTTCTTTTGAGCTGAAAAGTGACTGTCCTTACCTGAAACAAAGTAGTGATTTTAGGAAGACACAGAGCCTGGGATTTAACTCCATTTCTGAAGGGAAACACACAGCATAGTTTTCATCCATGGATCACACTCTGTTTTAGAGCAAGAAGCACGCACTTGCTTTCTAGAGTCTCTAATAGAGCAGGAAACATGACTGTGCTCAGAAAGAAAGAACGGTGTTTCCTACACATACGAGCCATATCTAGTCCAACTCTGCTTCTTAAACTGATACAAACCACAAGTCCTCTAACATCCAATGCTTGTCAGTTAAGATGAGAAACATGTGAGGTTCCTGAACGATGTAGTTCATTTGAGCTCTTAGTAACTGCCCTTACCTGAAACGAAGTCTTGCTTGTAGGAAGACTCAGAGCCTGGGATTTAACTCCATTTCTGAAGGGAAACACACAACACAGTTCTCATCCATGGATCACACTCTGCTTTAGATCAAGAAGCACGCTCTTGAGTTCTAGAGTCTCTAATACAGCAGGAAAAGTGAGTGTGTTCAGAAAAAGAACGGTGTTTCCTATACATATGGACCATATCTAGTTCAACTCTGCTTGAAATTGATACAAAGCTAAGGTCCTCTAACAACCAATGCTTGTCAGTTAAGATGAGAAACGTGTGAGCTTTGTGAACTATGTAGTTCGTTTGAGGTGAAAAGTGACGGCCCTTGCCTGAAACGAAGTAGTGCTTGTAGGAAGACACAGAGCGTGGGATTAAACTCCATTTCTGAAGGGAAACACACAGCATAGTTCTCATCCATGGATCGCACTCTGCTTTATAGCAAGAAGAACGCTCTTCCTTTCTAGGATCTCTAATCCAGCAGGAAAAGTGAGTGTGCTCAGAAGAAAAGAACGGTGTTTTCTATACATACGGACCATATCTAGTTCAACTCTGCTTGAAATTGATACAAAGCAAAGGTCCTCTAACATCAAATGCTTCTCAATTAAGATGAGAAACGTGTGAGCTTCGTGAACGATGTAGTTCTTTGGAGCTCTAAAGTTACTGCCCTTACCTGAAACGAAGTCTTGCTTGTAGGAAGACTCAGTGCCTGGGATTTTACTCCATTTCTGAAGTGAAACACACAACAGAGTTCTCATCCATTGATAACACTCTGCTTTAGAGTAAGAAGCACGCTCTAGCTTTCCAGAGTCTCTAAGACAGCAGGAAACTTGAATGTGCTGAGAACAAATGAATGGTGTTTCCTACACATACGGACCATATGTAGTCCGACTCTGCTTTTGAAACTGATACAAATCACTGGTAATCTAACATCCAATGCTTGTCAGTTAAGATGAGAAACGTGTGAGCTTCGTGAACGATGTAGTTCGTTTTAGCTGAAAAGTGACGGCCCTTGCCTGAAACGAAGTAGTGCTTGTAGGAAGACACAGAGCCTGGGATTTAACTCCATTTTTGAAGTGAAACACACAGCAGAGTTCTCATATATAGATCACACTCTGCTTTAGAGCAAGAATCACGCTCTTACTTTCTAGAGTCTCTAAGACAGGAGGCAACATGAGTGAGCTGAGAATAAATGAACGGTGTTTCCGACACATATGAGCCATATCTAGTTCAACTCTGATTCTAAAACTGAAACAAACCACACGTCCTCTAAAATCCAATACTTGTCAGTTAAGATGAGAAACGTGTGAGCTTCGTGAATGCTGTAGTTCGTTTGAGCTTTAAAGTAACTGCCCTTACTTGAAACGAATTCTTGCTTGTAGGAAGACACAGATCATGGAATTTAACTCCATTTCTGAAGTGTATCACACAGCATAGTTCTCATCCATGGATCGCACTCTGCTTTAGAGCAAGAAGAACGTTCTTGCTTTCTAGAGTCTCTAATACAGCAGGAAATGAGAGTGTGCTCAGAATAAAAGAACGGTGTTTCCTATACATATGGACCATATCTAGTCCAACTCTGCCTCTGAAATTGATACAAAGCACAGGTCCTCTAACATCCAATGCTTGTCAGTTAAGATGAAAAACGTGTGAGCTTCGTGAATTATGTAGTTCGTTTGAGCTGTTAGTAACTGCCCTTACCTGAAACGAAGTCTTGCTTGTAGGAAGACTCAGAGCCTGGAATTTAACTCCATTTCTGAAGGGTAACACACAACACAGTTCTCATCCATGGATCACACTCTGCTTTAGATCAAGAAGCACGCTCTTTATTTCTAGAGTCTCTAATACAGCAGGAAACGTGTGTGTGCTCAGAAGAAAAGAACGGTGTTTCCCATACATATGGACCATATCTAGTTCAACTCTGCTTGAAATTGATACAAAGCAAAGGTCCTCTAACATCAAATGCTTCTCAATTAAGATGAGAAATATGTGAGCTTCGTGAACGATGTAGTTCGTTTGAGCTGTAAAGTAACTGCCCTTACTTGAAACGAAGTCTTGCTTGTAGGAAGACTCAGTGCCTGGGATTTAACTCCATTTCTAAAGTGAAACACACAACAGAGTTCTCATCCATTGATCACACTCTGCTTTAGATCAAGAAGCATGCTCTAGCTTTCGAGCGTCTCTAAGACAGCAGGAAACTTGAGTGTGCTGAGTACAAATGAATGGTGTTTCCTAAACATACGGACCATATCTAGTCCAACTCTGCTTCTGAAACTGATACAAAGCACTGGTCCTCTAACATCCAATGCTTGTCAGTTAAGATGAGAAACGTGTGAGCTTCTTGAACGATGTAGTTCGTTTGAACTGAAAAGTGACTGCAATTACCTGAAACGAAGTAGTGCTTGTAGGAAGACACACAGCTAGGGATTTAACTCCATTTCTGAAGGGAAACACAGAGCATCGATCTCATCCATGGATCGCACTATACTTTAGAGCAAGAAGAACGCTCTTGCTTTCTAGAATCTCTAATAAAGCAGGAAACTTGAGTGTGCTCAGAACAAAAGAACGGTGTTTCATAAACATACGTACCATACCTAGTTCAACTCTGCTTCTGAAACTGATAAAAAGCACAGCTCCTCTAACATCCAGTGCTTGTCAGTTAAGATGAGAAATGTGTGAGCCTCGTGAACGATGTAGTTCTTTTGAGCTGAAAAGTGACTGTCCTTACCTGAAACAAAGTAGTGATTTTAGGAAGACACAGAGCCTGGGATTTAACTCCATTTCTGAAGGGAAACACACAGCATAGTTCTCATCCATGGATCGCACTCTGCTCTAGAGCAAGAAGAACGCTCTTCCTTTCTAGAATCTGTAATCCAGCAGGAAAAGTGAGTGTGCTCAGAAGAAAAGAAGTGTTTCATATACATACGGACCATATCTAGTTCAACTCTGCTTGAAATTGATACAAAGCAACGGTCCTCTAACATCAAATGCTTCTCAATTAAGATGAAAAACGTGTGAGCTTGGTGAACGATGTAGTTCGTTTGAGCTGAAAAGTGACTGCCATTACCTGAAACGAAGTCTTGCATGTAGGAAGACACAGAGCATGAAATTTAACTCCATTTCTGAAGTGAAACACATAGCATAGTTCTCATCCATGGATCGCACCCTGCTTTAGAGCAGGAAGCACGTTCTTGCTTTCTAGAATCTCTAATACAGCAGGAAACTTGAGTGTGCTCAGAACAAAAGAATGGTGTTTCATACACATACGGACCATATCTAGTTCAACTCTGCTTCTGAAACTGATACAAAGCACTGGTCCTCTAACATCCAGTGCTTGTCAGTTAAGATGAGAAACGGGTGAGCTTCCTGAACGATGTATTTCATTTGAGCTCTTAGTAACTGCCCTTATAGGAAAGGAAGTCTTGCTTGTAGGAAGACTCAGAGCCTGGGATTTAACTCCATTTCTAAAGGGAAACACACAACACAGTTCTCATCCATGGATCACATTCTGCTTTAGATCAAGAAGCACGCTCTTGATTTCTAGAGTCTCTAATACAGCAGGAAATGTGAGTGTGCTCAGGAGAAAAGAACGGTGTTTCCTATACATATGGACCATAGCTAGTTCAACTCTGATTCTGAAACTGAAACAAACCACAGGTCCTCTAACAACCAGTGCTTGTCAGTTAAGATGAGAAACGGGTGAGCTTCGTGAATGATGTAGTTCGTTTGAGCTCTAAACTAACTGCCCTTACCTGAAACGAAGTCTTGCTTGTAGGCAGACACAGAGCCAGGTATTTAACTCCATTTCTGAAGTGAAACACACAGCAGAGTTCTCATATATACATCACACTCTGCTTTAGAGCAAGAAGGACGCCCTTGCTTCCTAGAGTCTCTAAGACAGAAGGAAACGTGAGTGTGCTCAGAACAAAGGAACAGAGTTTCCTACACATATGAGCCATATCTAGTTCAACTCTGATTCTAAAACTGAAGCATACCACAGGTCCTCTAAAATCCAATGCTTGTCAGTTAAGATGAGAAACGTGTGAGCTTCCTGAACGATGTAGTTCGTTTGAGCTGTAAAGTGACTGCCCTTACCTGAAACGAAGTCTTGCTTGTAGGCAGACTCAGTGCCTGGGATTTTACTCCATTTCTGAAGTGTAAAACACAACAGAGTTCTCATCCATTGATCACACTCTGCTTCAGAGCAAGAAACACGCTCTAGCTTTCCAGAGTCTCTAAGACAGCAGGAAACTTGAGTGTGCTGAGAACAAATGAATGGTGTTTCATACACATACGGACCATATCTCCTCCAACTCTGCTTCTGAAACTGATACAAAGCACAGGTCCTCTAACATCCAATGCTTGTCATTTAAGATGAGAAACGTGTGAGCTACGTGAACGATGTAGTTCGTTGGAGCAGAAAAGTGACTGCCCTTACCTGAAGCAATATAGTGCATGTAGGAAGACACAGAGCCTGGGATTTAACTCCATTTCTGAAGGGAAACACACAGCATAGTTCTCATCCATGGATCACACTCTGTTTTAGAGCAAGAAGCTCGCACTTGCTTT
The DNA here is from genome assembly GCA_949786385.1 of Onychomys leucogaster. NCBI lineage: Eukaryota > Metazoa > Chordata > Mammalia > Rodentia > Cricetidae > Onychomys > Onychomys leucogaster. Next base: position 2,797,398 of record CATKUP010000054.1, read on the forward strand.
CTAGAGTCTCTAATAGAGCAGGAAACATGACTGTGCTCAGAAAAAAAGAACGGTGTTTCCTACACATACGAGCCATATCTAGTTCAACTCTGCTTCTGAAACTGATACAAACCACAAGTCTTCTAACATCCAATGCTTGTCAGTTAAGATGAGAAACATGTGAGCTTCCTGACCGATGTAGTTCATTTGAGCTCTTAGTAACTGCCCTTACCTGAAACGAAGTCTTGCTTGTAGGAAGACTCAGAGCCTGGGATTTAACTCCATTTCTGAAGGGTAACACACAACACAGTTCTCATCCATGGATCACACTCTGCTTTAGATCAAGAAGCACGCTCTTGATTTCTAGAGTCTCTAATACAGCAGGAAAAGTGAGTGTGCTCAGAAGAAAAGAACGGTGTTTCCTATACATATGGACCATATCTAGTTCAACTCTGCTTGAAATTGATACAAAGCAAAGGTCCTCTAGCATCAAATGCGTCTCAATTAAGATGAGGAATGTGTGAGCTTCGTGAACGAGGTAGTTCGTTTGAGCTGTAAAGTAACTGCCCTTACCTGAAAGGAAGTCTTGCTTGTAGGAAGACTCAGAGCCTGGGATTTAACTCCGTTTCTGAAGTGAAACACACAGCAGAGTTCTCATATATACATCACACTCTGCTTTAGAGCAAGAAGCACGCTCTTGCTTCCTAGAGTTTCTAAGACAGAAGGAAACGTGAGTGTGCTCAGAACAAAGGAACAGTGTTTCCTACACATATGAGCCATATCTAGTTCAACTCTGATTCTAAAACTGAAGCAAACCACAGGTCTTCTAAAATCCAATGCTTCTCAGTTAAGATGAGAAACGTGTGAGCTTCTTGAACGATGTAGTTCGTTTGAGCTGTAAAGTGACTGCCCTTACCTGAAACGAAGTCTTGCTTGTAGGAAGACTCAGTGCCTGGGATTTAACTCCATTTCTAAAGTGAAACACACAACAGAGTTCTCATCCATTGATCACACTCTGCTTTAGATCAAGAAGCACGCTCTAGCTTTCGAGCGTCTCTAAGACAGCAGGAAACTTGAGTGTGCTGAGTACAAATGAATGGTGTTTCCTAAACATACGGACCATAACTAGTCCAACTCTGCTTCTGAAACTGATACAAAGCACTGGTCCTCTAACATCCAATGCTTGTCAGTTAAGATGAGAAACGTGTGAGCTTCTTGAACGATGTAGTTCGTTTGAACGGAAAAGTGACTGCAATTACCTGAAACGAAGTAGTGCTTGTAGGAAGACACACAGCTTGGGATTTAACTCCATTTCTGAAGGGAAACACAAGCATCGTTCTCATCCATGGATCGCACTATACTTTAGAGCAAGAAGAACGCTCTTGCTTTCTAGAATCTCTAATAAAGCAGGAAACTTGAGTGTGCTCAGAACAAAAGAACGGTGTTTCATACACATACGTACCATACGTAGTTCAACTCTGCTTCTGAAACTGATAAAAAGCACGGGTCCTCTAACATCCAGTGCTTGTCAGTTAAGATGAGAAATGTGTGAGCCTCGTGAACGATGTAGTTCTTTTGAGCTGAAAAGTGACTGTCCTTACCTGAAACAAAGTAGTGATTTTAGGAAGACACAGAGCCTGGGATTTAACTCCATTTCTGAAGGGAAACACACAGCATAGTTTTCATCCATGGATCACACTCTGTTTTAGAGCAAGAAGCACGCACTTGCTTTCTAGAGTCTCTAATAGAGCAGGAAACATGACTGTGCTCAGAAAGAAAGAACGGTGTTTCCTACACATACGAGCCATATCTAGTCCAACTCTGCTTCTTAAACTGATACAAACCACAAGTCCTCTAACATCCAATGCTTGTCAGTTAAGATGAGAAACATGTGAGGTTCCTGAACGATGTAGTTCATTTGAGCTCTTAGTAACTGCCCTTACCTGAAACGAAGTCTTGCTTGTAGGAAGACTCAGAGCCTGGGATTTAACTCCATTTCTGAAGGGAAACACACAACACAGTTCTCATCCATGGATCACACTCTGCTTTAGATCAAGAAGCACGCTCTTGAGTTCTAGAGTCTCTAATACAGCAGGAAAAGTGAGTGTGTTCAGAAAAAGAACGGTGTTTCCTATACATATGGACCATATCTAGTTCAACTCTGCTTGAAATTGATACAAAGCTAAGGTCCTCTAACAACCAATGCTTGTCAGTTAAGATGAGAAACGTGTGAGCTTTGTGAACTATGTAGTTCGTTTGAGGTGAAAAGTGACGGCCCTTGCCTGAAACGAAGTAGTGCTTGTAGGAAGACACAGAGCGTGGGATTAAACTCCATTTCTGAAGGGAAACACACAGCATAGTTCTCATCCATGGATCGCACTCTGCTTTATAGCAAGAAGAACGCTCTTCCTTTCTAGGATCTCTAATCCAGCAGGAAAAGTGAGTGTGCTCAGAAGAAAAGAACGGTGTTTTCTATACATACGGACCATATCTAGTTCAACTCTGCTTGAAATTGATACAAAGCAAAGGTCCTCTAACATCAAATGCTTCTCAATTAAGATGAGAAACGTGTGAGCTTCGTGAACGATGTAGTTCTTTGGAGCTCTAAAGTTACTGCCCTTACCTGAAACGAAGTCTTGCTTGTAGGAAGACTCAGTGCCTGGGATTTTACTCCATTTCTGAAGTGAAACACACAACAGAGTTCTCATCCATTGATCACACTCTGCTTTAGAGTAAGAAGCACGCTCTAGCTTTCCAGAGTCTCTAAGACAGCAGGAAACTTGAATGTGCTGAGAACAAATGAATGGTGTTTCCTACACATACGGACCATATGTAGTCCGACTCTGCTTTTGAAACTGATACAAATCACTGGTAATCTAACATCCAATGCTTGTCAGTTAAGATGAGAAACGTGTGAGCTTCGTGAACGATGTAGTTCGTTTTAGCTGAAAAGTGACGGCCCTTGCCTGAAACGAAGTAGTGCTTGTAGGAAGACACAGAGCCTGGGATTTAACTCCATTTTTGAAGTGAAACACACAGCAGAGTTCTCATATATAGATCACACTCTGCTTTAGAGCAAGAATCACGCTCTTACTTTCTAGAGTCTCTAAGACAGGAGGCAACATGAGTGAGCTGAGAATAAATGAACGGTGTTTCCGACACATATGAGCCATATCTAGTTCAACTCTGATTCTAAAACTGAAACAAACCACACGTCCTCTAAAATCCAATACTTGTCAGTTAAGATGAGAAACGTGTGAGCTTCGTGAATGTTGTAGTTCGTTTGAGCTTTAAAGTAACTGCCCTTACTTGAAACGAATTCTTGCTTGTAGGAAGACACAGATCATGGAATTTAACTCCATTTCTGAAGTGTATCACACAGCATAGTTCTCATCCATGGATCGCACTCTGCTTTAGAGCAAGAAGAACGTTCTTGCTTTCTAGAGTCTCTAATACAGCAGGAAATGAGAGTGTGCTCAGAATAAAAGAACGGTGTTTCCTATACATATGGACCATATCTAGTCCAACTCTGCCTCTGAAATTGATACAAAGCACAGGTCCTCTAACATCCAATGCTTGTCAGTTAAGATGAAAAACGTGTGAGCTTCGTGAATTATGTAGTTCGTTTGAGCTGTTAGTAACTGCCCTTACCTGAAACGAAGTCTTGCTTGTAGGAAGACTCAGAGCCTGGAATTTAACTCCATTTCTGAAGGGTAACACACAACACAGTTCTCATCCATGGATCACACTCTGCTTTAGATCAAGAAGCACGCTCTTTATTTCTAGAGTCTCTAATACAGCAGGAAACGTGTGTGTGCTCAGAAGAAAAGAACGGTGTTTCCCATACATATGGACCATATCTAGTTCAACTCTGCTTGAAATTGATACAAAGCAAAGGTCCTCTAACATCAAATGCTTCTCAATTAAGATGAGAAATATGTGAGCTTCGTGAACGATGTAGTTCGTTTGAGCTGTAAAGTAACTGCCCTTACTTGAAACGAAGTCTTGCTTGTAGGAAGACTCAGTGCCTGGGATTTAACTCCATTTCTAAAGTGAAACACACAACAGAGTTCTCATCCATTGATCACACTCTGCTTTAGATCAAGAAGCATGCTCTAGCTTTCGAGCGTCTCTAAGACAGCAGGAAACTTGAGTGTGCTGAGTACAAATGAATGGTGTTTCCTAAACATACGGACCATATCTAGTCCAACTCTGCTTCTGAAACTGATACAAAGCACTGGTCCTCTAACATCCAATGCTTGTCAGTTAAGATGAGAAACGTGTGAGCTTCTTGAACGATGTAGTGCGTTTGAACTGAAAAGTGACTGCAATTACCTGAAACGAAGTAGTGCTTGTAGGAAGACACACAGCTAGGGATTTAACTCCATTTCTGAAGGGAAACACAGAGCATCGATCTCATCCATGGATCGCACTATACTTTAGAGCAAGAAGAACGCTCTTGCTTTCTAGAATCTCTAATAAAGCAGGAAACTTGAGTGTGCTCAGAACAAAAGAACGGTGTTTCATAAACATACGTACCATACCTAGTTCAACTCTGCTTCTGAAACTGATAAAAAGCACAGCTCCTCTAACATCCAGTGCTTGTCAGTTAAGATGAGAAATGTGTGAGCCTCGTGAACGATGTAGTTCTTTTGAGCTGAAAAGTGACTGTCCTTACCTGAAACAAAGTAGTGATTTTAGGAAGACACAGAGCCTGGGATTTAACTCCATTTCTGAAGGGAAACACACAGCATAGTTCTCATCCATGGATCGCACTCTGCTCTAGAGCAAGAAGAACGCTCTTCCTTTCTAGAATCTGTAATCCAGCAGGAAAAGTGAGTGTGCTCAGAAGAAAAGAAGTGTTTCATATACATACGGACCATATCTAGTTCAACTCTGCTTGAAATTGATACAAAGCAACGGTCCTCTAACATCAAATGCTTCTCAATTAAGATGAAAAACGTGTGAGCTTGGTGAACGATGTAGTTCGTTTGAGCTGAAAAGTGACTGCCATTACCTGAAACGAAGTCTTGCATGTAGGAAGACACAGAGCATGAAATTTAACTCCATTTCTGAAGTGAAACACATAGCATAGTTCTCATCCATGGATCGCACCCTGCTTTAGAGCAGGAAGCACGTTCTTGCTTTCTAGAATCTCTAATACAGCAGGAAACTTGAGTGTGCTCAGAACAAAAGAATGGTGTTTCATACACATACGGACCATATCTAGTTCAACTCTGCTTCTGAAACTGATACAAAGCACTGGTCCTCTAACATCCAGTGCTTGTCAGTTAAGATGAGAAACGGGTGAGCTTCCTGAACGATGTATTTCATTTGAGCTCTTAGTAACTGCCCTTATAGGAAAGGAAGTCTTGCTTGTAGGAAGACTCAGAGCCTGGGATTTAACTCCATTTCTAAAGGGAAACACACAACACAGTTCTCATCCATGGATCACATTCTGCTTTAGATCAAGAAGCACGCTCTTGATTTCTAGAGTCTCTAATACAGCAGGAAAAGTGAGTGTGCTCAGGAGAAAAGAACGGTGTTTCCTATACATATGGACCATAGCTAGTTCAACTCTGATTCTGAAACTGAAACAAACCACAGGTCCTCTAACAACCAGTGCTTGTCAGTTAAGATGAGAAACGGGTGAGCTTCGTGAATGATGTAGTTCGTTTGAGCTCTAAACTAACTGCCCTTACCTGAAACGAAGTCTTGCTTGTAGGCAGACACAGAGCCAGGTATTTAACTCCATTTCTGAAGTGAAACACACAGCAGAGTTCTCATATATACATCACACTCTGCTTTAGAGCAAGAAGGACGCCCTTGCTTCCTAGAGTCTCTAAGACAGAAGGAAACGTGAGTGTGCTCAGAACAAAGGAACAGAGTTTCCTACACATATGAGCCATATCTAGTTCAACTCTGATTCTAAAACTGAAGCATACCACAGGTCCTCTAAAATCCAATGCTTGTCAGTTAAGATGAGAAACGTGTGAGCTTCCTGAACGATGTAGTTCGTTTGAGCTGTAAAGTGACTGCCCTTACCTGAAACGAAGTCTTGCTTGTAGGCAGACTCAGTGCCTGGGATTTTCCTCCATTTCTGAAGTGTAAAACACAACAGAGTTCTCATCCATTGATCACACTCTGCTTTAGAGCAAGAAACACGCTCTAGCTTTCCAGAGTCTCTAAGACAGCAGGAAACTTGAGTGTGCTGAGAACAAATGAATGGTGTTTCATACACATACGGACCATATCTCCTCCAACTCTGCTTCTGAAACTGATACAAAGCACAGGTCCTCTAACATCCAATGCTTGTCATTTAAGATGAGAAACGTGTGAGCTACGTGAACGATGTAGTTCGTTGGAGCAGAAAAGTGACTGCCCTTACCTGAAGCAATATAGTGCATGTAGGAAGACACAGAGCCTGGGATTTAACTCCATTTCTGAAGGGAAACACACAGCATAGTTCTCATCCATGGATCACACTCTGTTTTAGAGCAAGAAGCTCGCACTTGCTTTCTAGAGTCTCTAATAGAGCAGGAAACATGACTGTGCTCAGAAAAAAAGAACGGTGTTTCCTACACATACGAGCCATATCTAGTTCAACTCTGCTTCTGAAACTGATACAAACCACAAGTCTTCTAACATCCAATGCTTGTCAGTTAAGATGAGAAACATGTGAGCTTCCTGACCGATGTAGTTCATTTGAGCTCTTAGTAACTGCCCTTACCTGAAACGAAGTCTTGCTTGTAGGAAGACTCAGAGCCTGGGATTTAACTCCATTTCTGAAGGGTAACACACAACACAGTTCTCATCCATGGATCACACTCTGCTTTAGATCAAGAAGCACGCTCTTGATTTCTAGAGTCTCTAATACAGCAGGAAAAGTGAGTGTGCTCAGAAGAAAAGAACGGTGTTTCCTATACATATGGACCATATCTAGTTCAACTCTGCTTGAAATTGATACAAAGCAAAGGTCCTCTAGCATCAAATGCGTCTCAATTAAGATGAGGAATGTGTGAGCTTCGTGAACGAGGTAGTTCGTTTGAGCTGTAAAGTAACTGCCCTTACCTGAAAGGAAGTCTTGCTTGTAGGAAGACTCAGAGCCTGGGATTTAACTCCGTTTCTGAAGTGAAACACACAGCAGAGTTCTCATATATACATCACACTCTGCTTTAGAGCAAGAAGCACGCTCTTGCTTCCTAGAGTTTCTAAGACAGAAGGAAACATGAGTGTGCTCAGAACAAAGGAACAGTGTTTCCTACACATATGAGCCATATCTAGTTCAACTCTGATTCTAAAACTGAAGCAAACCACAGGTCTTCTAAAATCCAATGCTTCTCAGTTAAGATGAGAAACGTGTGAGCTTCTTGAACGATGTAGTTCGTTTGAGCTGTAAAGTGACTGCCCTTACCTGAAACGAAGTCTTGCTTGTAGGAAGACTCAGTGCCTGGGATTTAACTCCATTTCTAAAGTGAAACACACAACAGAGTTCTCATCCATTGATCACACTCTGCTTTAGATCAAGAAGCACGCTCTAGCTTTCGAGCGTCTCTAAGACAGCAGGAAACTTGAGTGTGCTGAGTACAAATGAATGGTGTTTCCTAAACATACGGACCATATCTAGTCCAACTCTGCTTCTGAAACTGATACAAAGCACTGGTCCTCTAACATCCAATGCTTGTCAGTTAAGATGAGAAACGTGTGAGCTTCTTGAACGATGTAGTTCGTTTGAACGGAAAAGTGACTGCAATTACCTGAAACGAAGTAGTGCTTGTAGGAAGACACACAGCTTGGGATTTAACTCCATTTCTGAAGGGAAACACACAGCATCGTTCTCATCCATGGATCGCACTATACTTTAGAGCAAGAAGAACGCTCTTGCTTTCTAGAATCTCTAATAAAGCAGGAAACTTGAGTGTGCTCAGAACAAAAGAACGGTGTTTCATACACATACGTACCATACGTAGTTCAACTCTGCTTCTGAAACTGATAAAAAGCACGGGTCCTCTAACATCCAGTGCTTGTCAGTTAAGATGAGAAATGTGTGAGCCTCGTGAACGATGTAGTTCTTTTGAGCTGAAAAGTGACTGTCCTTACCTGAAACAAAGTAGTGATTTTAGGAAGACACAGAGCCTGGGATTTAACTCCATTTCTGAAGGGAAACACACAGCATAGTTTTCATCCATGGATCACACTCTGTTTTAGAGCAAGAAGCACGCACTTGCTTTCTAGAGTCTCTAATAGAGCAGGAAACATGACTGTGCTCAGAAAAAAAGAACGGTGTTTCCTACACATACGAGCCATATCTAGTTCAACTCTGCTTCTGAAACTGATACAAACCACAAGTCCTCTAACATCCAATGCTTGTCAGTTAAGATGAGAAACATGTGAGGTTCCTGAACGATGTAGTTCATTTGAGCTCTTAGTAACTGCCCTTACCTGAAACGAAGTCTTGCTTGTAGGAAGACTCAGAGCAAGGGACTTAACTCCATTTCTGAAGTGAAACACACAACAGAGTTCTCATCCATTGATCACACTCTGCTTTAGAGCAAGAAGCACGCTCTTGAGTTCTAGAGTCTCTAAGACAGCAGGAAAAGTGAGTGTGTTCAGAAAAAGAACGGTGTTTCCTATACATATGGACCATATCTAGTTCAACTCTGCTTGAAATTGATACAAAGCTAAGGTCCTCTAACAACCAATGCTTGTCAGTTAAGATGAGAAACGTGTGAGCTTTGTGAACTCTGTAGTTCGTTTGAGGTGAAAAGTGACGGCCCTTGCCTGAAACGAAGTAGTGCTTGTAGGAAGACACAGAGCGTGGGATTTAACTCCATTTCTGAAGGGAAACACACAGCATAGTTCTCATCCATGGATCGCACCCTGCTTTATAGCAAGAAGAACGCTCTTCCTTTCTAGGATCTCTAATCCAGCAGGAAAAGTGAGTGTGCTCAGAAGAAAAGAACGGTGTTTTCTATACATACGGACCATATCTAGTTCAACTCTGCTTGAAATTGATACAAAGCAAAGGTCCTCTAACATCAAATGCTTCTCAATTAAGATGAGAAACGTGTGAGCTTCGTGAACGATGTAGTTCGTTTGAGCTCTAAAGTTACTGCCCTTACCTGAAACAAAGTCTTGCTTGTAGGAAGACTCAGTGCCTGGGATTTTACTCCATTTCTGAAGTGAAACACACAACAGAGTTCTCATCCATTGGTCACACTCTGCTTTAGAGCAAGAAGCACGCTCTAGCTTTCCAGAGTCTCTAAGACAGCAGGAAACTTGAGTGTGCTGAGAACAAATGAATGGTGTTTCCTACACATACGGACCATATGTAGTCCGACTCTGCTTTTGAAACTGATACAAATCACTGGTAATCTAACATCCAATGCTTGTCATTTAAGATGAGAAACGTGTGAGCTTCGTGAACGATGTAGTTCGTTTGAGCTGAAAAGTGACGGCCCTTGCCTGAAACGAAGTAGTGCTTGTAGGAAGACACAGAGCCTGGGATTTAACTCCATTTTTGAAGTGAAACACACAGCAGAGTTCTCATATATAGATCACACTCTGCTTTAGAGCAAGAATCACACTCTTACTTTCTAGAGTCTCTAAGACAGGAGGCAACATGAGTGAGCTGAGAATAAATGAACGGTGTTTCCGACACATATGAGCCATATCTAGTTCAACTCAGATTCTAAAACTGAAACAAACCACAGGTCCTCTAAAATCCAATACTTGTCAGTTAAGATGAGAAACGTGTGAGCTTCGTGAATGATGTAGTTCGTTTGAGCTGTAAAGTAACTGCCCTTACTTGAAACGAATTCTTGCTTGTAGGAAGACACAGATCATGGAATTTAACTCCATTTCTGAAGTGTATCACACAGCATAGTTCTCATCCATGGATCGCACTCTGCTTTAGAGCAAGAAGAACGTTCTTGCTTTCTAGAGTCTCTAATACAGCAGGAAACGTGAGTGTGCTCAGAAGAAAAGAACGGTGTTTCCCATACATATGGACCATATCTAGTTCAACTCTGCTTGAAATTGATACAAAGCAAAGGTCCTCTAACATCAAATGCTTCTCAATTAAGATGAGAAATATGTGAGCTTCGTGAACGATGTAGTTCGTTTGAGCTGTAAAGTAACTGCCCTTACTTGAAACGAAGTCTTGCTTGTAGGAAGACTCAGTGCCTGGGATTTAACTCCATTTCTAAAGTGAAACACACAACAGAGTTCTCATCCATTGATCACACTCTGCTTTAGATCAAGAAGCATGCTCTAGCTTTCGAGCGTCTCTAAGACAGCAGGAAACTTGAGTGTGCTGAGTACAAATGAATGGTGTTTCCTAAACATACGGACCATATCTAGTCCAACTGTTCTTCTGAAACTGATACAAAGCACTGGTCCTCTAACATCCAATGCTTGTCAGTTAAGATGAGAAACGTGTGAGCTTCTAGAACGATGTAGTTCGTTTGAACTGAAAAGTGACTGCAATTACCTGAAACGAAGTAGTGCTTGTAGGAAGACACACAGCTTGGGATTTAACTCCATTTCTGAAGGGAAACACAGAGCATCGTTCTCATCCATGGATCGCACTATACTTTAGAGCAAGAAGAACGCTCTTGCTTTCTAGAATCTCTAATAAAGCAGGAAACTTGAGTGTGCTCAGAACAAAAGAACGGTGTTTCATACACATACGTACCATACCTAGTTCAACTCTGCTTCTGAAACTGATAAAAAGCACGGGTCCTCTAACACCCAGTGCTTGTCAGTTAAGATGAGAAATGTGTGAGCCTCGTGAACGATGTAGTTCTTTTGAGCTGAAAAGTGACTGTCCTTACCTGAAACAAAGTAGTGATTTTAGGAAGACACAGAGCCTGGGATTTAACTCCATTTCTGAAGGGAAACACACAGCATAGTTCTCATCCATGGATCGCACTCTGCTCTAGAGCAAGAAGAACGCTCTTCCTTTCTAGAATCTCTAATCCAGCAGGAAAAGTGAGTGTGCTCAGAAGAAAAGAAGTGTTTCATATACATACGGACCATATCTAGTTCAACTCTGCTTGAAATTGATACAAAGCAACGGTCCTCTAACATCAAATGCTTCTCAATTAAGATGAAAAACGTGTGTGCTTGGTGAACGATGTAGTTCGTTTGAGCTGAAAAGTGACTGCCCTTACCTGAAAGGAAGTCTTGCATGTAGGAAGACACAGAGCATGAAATTTAACTCCATTTCTGAAGTGAAACACACAGCATAGTTCTCATCCATGGATCGCACCCTGCTTTAGAGCAGGAAGCACGTTCTTGCTTTCTAGAATCTCTAATACAGCAGGAAACTTGAGTGTGCTCAGAACAAAAGAATGGTGTTTCATACACATACGGACCATATCTAGTTCAAATCTGCTTCTGAAACTGATACAAAGCACAAGTCCTCTAACATCCAGTGCTTGTCATTTAAGATGAGAAACGGGTGAGCTTCCTGAACGATGTATTTCATTTGAGCTCTTAGTAACTGCCCTTATAGGAAAGGAAGTCTTGCTTGTAGGAAGACTCAGAGCCTGGGATTTAACTCCATTTCTAAAGGGAAACACACAACACAGTTCTCATCCATGGATCACATTCTGCTTTAGATCAAGAAGCACGCTCTTGATTTCTAGAGTCTCTAATACAGCAGGAAAAGTGAGTGTGCTCAGGAGAAAAGAACGGTGTTTCCTATACATACGGACCATAGCTAGTTCAACTCTGATTCTGAAACTGAAACAAACCACAGGTCCTCTAAAATCCAATGCTTGTCAGTTAAGATGAGAAACGTGTGAGCTTCCTGAACGATGTAGTTCGTTTGAGCTGTAAAGTGACTGCCCTTACCTGAAACGAAGTCTTGCTTGTAGGAAGACTCAGTGCCTGGGATTTTACTCCATTTCTGAAGTGTAAAACACAACAGAGTTCTCATCCATTGATCACACTCTGCTTTAGAGCAAGAAACACGCTCTAGCTTTCCAGAGTCTCTAAGACAGCAGGAAACTTGAGTGTGCTGAAAACAAATAAATGGTGTTTCATACACATACGGACCATATCTAGTCTAACTCTGCTTATGAAACTGATAAAAAGCACTGGTCCTCTAACATCCAATGCTTGTCAGTTAAGATGAGAAACGTGTGAGCTTCGTGAACGATGTAGTTCGTTTGAGCTGAAAAGTGACTGCCCTTACCTGAAACAAAGTAGTGCTTGTAGGAAGACACAGAGCCTGGGATTTAACTCCGTTTCTGAAGGGAAACACACAGCATAGTTCTCATCCATGGATCTCACTCTGCTTTAGAGCAAGAAGAACGCTCTTCCTTTGTAGAGTCTCGAATACAGCAGGAAAAGTGAGTGTGCTCAGAATAAAATAACGGTGTTTCCTATAGATACGGACCATATCTAGTCCAACTCTGCCTCTGAAATTTATACAAAGCACAGGTCCTCTAACATCCAATGCTTGTCATTTAAGATGAGAAACGTGTGAGCTTCGTGAACGCTGTAGTTCTTTTGAGCAGAAAAGTGACTTCCCTTACCTGAAGCAAAGTAGTGCATGTAGGAAGACACAGAGCCTGGGATTTAACTCCATTTCTGAAGGGAAACACACAGCATAGTTCTCATCCATGGATCACACTCTGTTTTAGAGCAAGAAGCACGCACTTGCTTTCTAGAGTCTCTAATAGAGCAGGAAACATGACTGTGCTCAGAAAAAAAAGAACGGTGTTTCCTACACATACGAGCCATATCTAGTTCAACTCTGCTTCTGAAAATGATACAAACCACAAGTCCTCTAACATCCAATGCTTGTCAATTAAGATGAGAAACGTGTGAGCTTCCAGAATGATGTAGTTCATTTGAGCTCTTAGTAACTGCCCTTACCTGAAACGAAGTCTTGCTTGTAGGAAGACTCAGAGCCTGGGATTTAACTCCATTTCTGAAGGGAAACACACAACACAGTTCTCATCCATAGATCACACTCTGCTTTAGATCAAGAAGCACGCTCTTGATTTCTAGAGTCTCTAATACAGCAGGAAAAGTGAGTGTGCTCAGAAAAAGAACGGTGTTTCCTATACATATGGACCATATCTAGTTCAACTCTGCTTGAAATTGATACAAAGCAAAGGTCCTCTAAAACCCAAGGCTTGTCAGTTAAGATGAGAAACTTTTGAGCTTTGAGAATGATGTAGTTCCTTTGAGCTGAAAAGTGACTGCCCTTACCTGAAACGAAGTCTAGCTTGTAGGAAGACACCGAGCATGGAATTTAACTCCATTTCTGAAGTGAAACACACAGCAGAGTTCTCATATATACATCACACTCTGCTTTAGAGCAAGAAGGACGCTCTTGCTTCCTAGAGTCTCTAAGACAGAAGGAAACGTGAGTGTGCTCAGAACAAAGGAACAGAGTTTCCTACACATATGAGCCATATCTAGTTCAACTCTGATTCTAAAACTGAAGCATACCACAGGTCCTCTAAAATCCAATGCTTGTCAGTTAAGATGAGAAACGTGTGAGCTTCCTGAACGATGTAGTTCGTTTGAGCTGTAAAGTGACTGCCCTTACCTGAAACGAAGTCTTGCTTGTAGGAAGACTCAGTGCCTGGGATTTTCCTCCATTTCTGAAGTGTAAAACACAACAGAGTTCTCATCCATTGATCACACTCTGCTTTAGAGCAAGAAACACGCTCTAGCTTTCCAGAGTCTCTAAGACAGCAGGAAACTTGAGTGTGCTGAAAACAAATGAATGGTGTTTCATACACATACGGACCATATCTCCTCCAACTCTGCTTCTGAAACTGATACAAAGCACAGGTCCTCTAACATCCAATGCTTGTCATTTAAGATGAGAAACGTGTGAGCTTCGTGAACGATGTAGTTCGTTTGAGCTGAAAAGTGACTGCCCTTACCTGAAGCAATATAGTGCATGTAGGAAGACACAGAGCCTGGGATTTAACTCCATTTCTGAAGGGAAAAACACAGCATAGTTCTCATCCATGGATCACACTCTGTTTTAGAGCAAGAAGCACGCACTTGCTTTCTAGAGTCTCAAATAGAGCAGGAAACATGACTGTGCTCAGAAAAAAAGAACGGTGTTTCCTACACATACAAGCCATATCTAGTTCAAATCTGCTTCTGAAACTGATACAAACCACAAGTCCTCTAACATCCAATGCTTGTCAGTTAAGATGAGAAACGTGTGAGCTTCCTGAACGATGTAGTTCATTTGAGCTCTTAGTAACTGCCCTTACAGGAAAGGAAATCTTGCTTGTAGGAAGACTCAGAGCCTGGGATTTAACTCCATTTCTGAAGGGTAACACACAACACAGTTCTCATCCATGGATCACACTCTGCTTTAGATCAAGAAGCACGCTCTTGATTTCTAGAGTCTCTAATACAGCAGGAAAAGTGAGTGTGCTCAGAAGAAAAGAACGGTGTTTCCTATACATATGGACCATATCTAGTTCAACTCTGCTTGAAATTGATACAAAGCAAAGGTCCTCTAGCATCAAATGCGTCTCAATTAAGATGAGGAATGTGTGAGCTTCGTGAACGCGGTAGTTCGTTTGAGCTGTAAAGTAACTGCCCTTACCTGAAAGGAAGTCTTGCTTGTAGGAAGACTCAGAGCCTGGGATTTAACTCCGTTTCTGAAGTGAAACACACAGCAGAGTTCTCATATATACATCACACTCTGCTTTAGAGCAAGAAGCACGCTCTTGCTTCCTAGAGTTTCTAAGACAGAAGGAAACGTGAGTGTGCTCAGAACAAAGGAACAGTGTTTCCTACACATATGAGCCATATCTAGTTCAACTCTGATTCTAAAACTGAAGCAAACCACAGGTCTTCTAAAATCCAATGCTTGTCAGTTAAGATGAGAAACGTGTGAGCTTCCTGAACGATGTAGTTCGTTTGAGCTGTAAAGTGACTGCCCTTACCTGAAACGAAGTCTTGCTTGTAGGAAGACTCAGTGCCTGGGATTTTACTCCATTTCTGAAGTGTAAAACACAACAGAGTTCTCATCCATTGATCACACTCTGCTTTAGAGCAAGAAACACGCTCTAGCTTTCCAGAGTCTCTAAGACAGCAGGAAACTTGAGTGTGCTGAAAACAAATAAATGGTGTTTCATACACATACGGACCATATCTAGTCTAACTCTGCTTATGAAACTGATAAAAAGCACTGGTCCTCTAACATCCAATGCTTGTCAGTTAAGATGAGAAACGTGTGAGCTTCGTGAACGATGTAGTTCGTTTGAGCTGAAAAGTGACTGCCCTTACCTGAAACAAAGTAGTGCTTGTAGGAAGACACAGAGCCTGGGATTTAACTCCGTTTCTGAAGGGAAACACACAGCATAGTTCTCATCCATGGATCTCACTCTGCTTTAGAGCAAGAAGAACGCTCTTCCTTTGTAGAGTCTCGAATACAGCAGGAAAAGTGAGTGTGCTCAGAATAAAATAACGGTGTTTCCTATAGATACGGACCATATCTAGTCCAACTCTGCCTCTGAAATTTATACAAAGCACAGGTCCTCTAACATCCAATGCTTGTCATTTAAGATGAGAAACGTGTGAGCTTCGTGAACGCTGTAGTTCTTTTGAGCAGAAAAGTGACTTCCCTTACCTGAAGCAAAGTAGTGCATGTAGGAAGACACAGAGCCTGGGATTTAACTCCATTTCTGAAGGGAAACACACAGCATAGTTCTCATCCATGGATCACACTCTGTTTTAGAGCAAGAAGCACGCACTTGCTTTCTAGAGTCTCTAATAGAGCAGGAAACATGACTGTGCTCAGAAAAAAAAGAACGGTGTTTCCTACACATACGAGCCATATCTAGTTCAACTCTGCTTCTGAAAATGATACAAACCACAAGTCCTCTAACATCCAATGCTTGTCAATTAAGATGAGAAACGTGTGAGCTTCCAGAATGATGTAGTTCATTTGAGCTCTTAGTAACTGCCCTTACCTGAAACGAAGTCTTGCTTGTAGGAAGACTCAGAGCCTGGGATTTAACTCCATTTCTGAAGGGAAACACACAACACAGTTCTCATCCATAGATCACACTCTGCTTTAGATCAAGAAGCACGCTCTTGATTTCTAGAGTCTCTAATACAGCAGGAAAAGTGAGTGTGCTCAGAAAAAGAACGGTGTTTCCTATACATATGGACCATATCTAGTTCAACTCTGCTTGAAATTGATACAAAGCAAAGGTCCTCTAAAACCCAAGGCTTGTCAGTTAAGATGAGAAACTTTTGAGCTTTGAGAATGATGTAGTTCCTTTGAGCTGAAAAGTGACTGCCCTTACCTGAAACGAAGTCTAGCTTGTAGGAAGACACCGAGCATGGAATTTAACTCCATTTCTGAAGTGAAACACACAGCAGAGTTCTCATATATACATCACACTCTGCTTTAGAGCAAGAAGGACGCTCTTGCTTCCTAGAGTCTCTAAGACAGAAGGAAACGTGAGTGTGCTCAGAACAAAGGAACAGAGTTTCCTACACATATGAGCCATATCTAGTTCAACTCTGATTCTAAAACTGAAGCATACCACAGGTCCTCTAAAATCCAATGCTTGTCAGTTAAGATGAGAAACGTGTGAGCTTCCTGAACGATGTAGTTCGTTTGAGCTGTAAAGTGACTGCCCTTACCTGAAACGAAGTCTTGCTTGTAGGAAGACTCAGTGCCTGGGATTTTCCTCCATTTCTGAAGTGTAAAACACAACAGAGTTCTCATCCATTGATCACACTCTGCTTTAGAGCAAGAAACACGCTCTAGCTTTCCAGAGTCTCTAAGACAGCAGGAAACTTGAGTGTGCTGAAAACAAATGAATGGTGTTTCATACACATACGGACCATATCTCCTCCAACTCTGCTTCTGAAACTGATACAAAGCACAGGTCCTCTAACATCCAATGCTTGTCATTTAAGATGAGAAACGTGTGAGCTTCGTGAACGATGTAGTTCGTTTGAGCTGAAAAGTGACTGCCCTTACCTGAAGCAATATAGTGCATGTAGGAAGACACAGAGCCTGGGATTTAACTCCATTTCTGAAGGGAAAAACACAGCATAGTTCTCATCCATGGATCACACTCTGTTTTAGAGCAAGAAGCACGCACTTGCTTTCTAGAGTCTCAAATAGAGCAGGAAACATGACTGTGCTCAGAAAAAAAGAACGGTGTTTCCTACACATACAAGCCATATCTAGTTCAAATCTGCTTCTGAAACTGATACAAACCACAAGTCCTCTAACATCCAATGCTTGTCAGTTAAGATGAGAAACGTGTGAGCTTCCTGAACGATGTAGTTCATTTGAGCTCTTAGTAACTGCCCTTACAGGAAAGGAAATCTTGCTTGTAGGAAGACTCAGAGCCTGGGATTTAACTCCATTTCTGAAGGGTAACACACAACACAGTTCTCATCCATGGATCACACTCTGCTTTAGATCAAGAAGCACGCTCTTGATTTCTAGAGTCTCTAATACAGCAGGAAAAGTGAGTGTGCTCAGAAGAAAAGAACGGTGTTTCCTATACATATGGACCATATCTAGTTCAACTCTGCTTGAAATTGATACAAAGCAAAGGTCCTCTAGCATCAAATGCGTCTCAATTAAGATGAGGAATGTGTGAGCTTCGTGAACGAGGTAGTTCGTTTGAGCTGTAAAGTAACTGCCCTTACCTGAAAGGAAGTCTTGCTTGTAGGAAGACTCAGAGCCTGGGATTTAACTCCGTTTCTGAAGTGAAACACACAGCAGAGTTCTCATATATACATCACACTCTGCTTTAGAGCAAGAAGCACGCTCTTGCTTCCTAGAGTTTCTAAGACAGAAGGAAACGTGAGTGTGCTCAGAACAAAGGAACAGTGTTTCCTACACATATGAGCCATATCTAGTTCAACTCTGATTCTAAAACTGAAGCAAACCACAGGTCTTCTAAAATCCAATGCTTCTCAGTTAAGATGAGAAACGTGTGAGCTTCTTGAACGATGTAGTTCGTTTGAGCTGTAAAGTGACTGCCCTTACCTGAAACGAAGTCTTGCTTGTAGGAAGACTCAGTGCCTGGGATTTAACTCCATTTCTAAAGTGAAACACACAACAGAGTTCTCATCCATTGATCACACTCTGCTTTAGATCAAGAAGCATGCTCTAGCTTTCGAGCGTCTCTAAGACAGCAGGAAACTTGAGTGTGCTGAGTACAAATGAATGGTGTTTCCTAAACATACGGACCATATCTAGTCCAACTCTGCTTCTGAAACTGATACAAAGCACTGGTCCTCTAACATCCAATGCTTGTCAGTTAAGATGAGAAACGTGTGAGCTTCTTGAACGATGTAGTTCGTTTGAACTGAAAAGTGACTGCAATTACCTGAAACGAAGTAGTGCTTGTACGAAGACACACAGCTTGGGATTTAACTCCATTTCTGAAGGGAAACACACAGCATCGTTCTCATCCATGGATCGCACTATACTTTAGAGCAAGAAGAACGCTCTTGCTTTCTAGAATCTCTAATAAAGCAGGAAACTTGAGTGTGCTCAGAACAAAAGAACGGTGTTTCATACACATACGTACCATACCTAGTTCAACTCTGCTTCTGAAACTGATAAAAAGCACGGGTCCTCTAACATCCAGTGCTTGTCAGTTAAGATGAGAAATGTGTGAGCCTCGTGAACGATGTAGTTCTTTTGAGCTGAAAAGTGACTGTCCTTACCTGAAACAAAGTAGTGATTTTAGGAAGACACAGAGCCTGGGATTTAACTCCATTTCTGAAGGGAAACACACAGCATAGTTTTCATCCATGGATCACACTCTGTTTTAGAGCAAGAAGCACGCACTTGCTTTCTAGAGTCTCTAATAGAGCAGGAAACATGACTGTGCTCAGAAAAAAAGAACGGTGTTTCCTACACATACGAGCCATATCTAGTTCAACTCTGCTTCTGAAACTGATACAAACCACAAGTCCTCTAACATCCAATGCTTGTCAGTTAAGATGAGAAACATGTGAGGTTCCTGAACGATGTAGTTCATTTGAGCTCTTAGTAACTGCCCTTACCTGAAACGAAGTCTTGCTTGTAGGAAGACTCAGAGCCTGGGATTTAACTCCATTTCTGAAGGGAAAAACACAACACAGTTCTCATCCATGGATCACACTCTGCTTTAGATCAAGAAGCACGCTCTTGAGTTCTAGAGTCTCTAATACAGCAGGAAAAGTGAGTGTGTTCAGAAAAAAACGGTGTTTCCTATACATATGGACCATATCTAGTTCAACTCTGCTTGAAATTGATACAAAGCTAAGGTCCTCTAACAACCAATGCTTGTCAGTTAAGATGAGAAACGTGTGAGCTTTGTGAACTATGTAGTTCGTTTGAGGTGAAAAGTGACGGCCCTTGCCTGAAACGAAGTAGTGCTTGTAGGAAGACACAGAGCGTGGGATTTAACTCCATTTCTGAAGGGAAACACACAGCATAGTTCTCATCCATGGATCGCACCCTGCTTTATAGCAAGAAGAACGCTCTTCCTTTCTAGGATCTCTAATCCAGCAGGAAAAGTGAGTGTGCTCAGAAGAAAAGAACGGTGTTTTCTATACATACGGACCATATCTAGTTCAACTCTGCTTGAAATTGATACAAAACAAAGGTCCTCTAACATCAAATGCTTCTCAATTAAGATGAGAAACGTGTGAGCTTCGTGAACGATGTAGTTCGTTTGAGCTCTAAAGTTACTGCCCTTACCTGAAACGAAGTCTTGCTTGTAGGAAGACTCAGTGCCTGGGATTTTACTCCATTTCTGAAGTGAAACACACAACAGAGTTCTCATCCATTGATCACACTCTGCTTTAGAGCAAGAAGCACGCTCTAGCTTTCCAGAGTCTCTAAGACAGCAGGAAACTTGAGTGTGCTGAGAACAAATGAATGGTGTTTCCTACACATACGGACCATATGTAGTCCGACTCTGCTTTTGAAACTGATACAAATCACTGGTAATCTAACATCCAATGCTTGTCATTTAAGATGAGAAACGTGTGAGCTTCGTGAACGATGTAGTTCGTTTGAGCTGAAAAGTGACGGCCCTTGCCTGAAACGAAGTAGTGCTTGTAGGAAGACACAGAGCCTGGGATTTAACTCCATTTTTGAAGTGAAACACACAGCAGAGTTCTCATATATAGATCACACTCTGCTTTAGAGCAAGAATCACACTCTTACTTTCTAGAGTCTCTAAGACAGGAGGCAACATGAGTGAGCTGAGAATAAATGAACGGTGTTTCCGACACATATGAGCCATATCTAGTTCAACTCAGATTCTAAAACTGAAACAAACCACAGGTCCTCTAAAATCCAATACTTGTCAGTTAAGATGAGAAACGTGTGAGCTTCGTGAATGATGTAGTTCGTTTGAGCTGTAAAATAACTGCCCTTACTTGAAACGAATTCTTGCTTGTAGGAAGACACAGATCATGGAATTTAACTCCATTTCTGAAGTGTATCACACAGCATAGTTCTCATCCATGGATCGCACTCTGCTTTAGAGCAAGAAGAACGTTCTTGCTTTCTAGATTCTCTAATACAGCAGGAAATGAGAGTGTGCTCAGAATAAAAGAACGGTGTTTCCTAGACATATAGACCATATCTAGTCCAACTCTGCCTCTGAAATTGATACAAAGCACAGGTCCTCTAACATCCAATGCTTGTCAGTTAAGATGAAAAACGTGTGAGCTTCGTGAATTATGTAGTTCGTTTGAGCTGTTAGTAACTGCCCTTACCTGAAACGAAGTCTTGCTTGTAGGAAGACTCAGAGCCTGGAATTTAACTCCATTTCTGAAGGGTAACACACAACACAGTTCTCATCCATGGATCACACTCTGCTTTAGATCAAGAAGCACGCTCTTTATTTCTAGAGTCTCTAATACAGCAGGAAACGTGAGTGTGCTCAGAAGAAAAGAACGGTGTTTCCCATACATATGGACCATATCTAGTTCAACTCTGCTTGAAATTGATACAAAGCAAAGGTCCTCTAACATCAAATGCTTCTCAATTAAGATGAGAAATATGTGAGCTTCGTGAACGATGTAGTTCGTTTGAGCTGTAAAGTAACTGCCCTTACTTGAAACGAAGTCTTGCTTGTAGGAAGACTCAGTGCCTGGGATTTAACTCCATTTCTAAAGTGAAACACACAACAGAGTTCTCATCCATTGATCACACTCTGCTTTAGATCAAGAAGCATGCTCTAGCTTTCGAGCGTCTCTAAGACAGCAGGAAACTTGAGTGTGCTGAGTACAAATGAATGGTGTTTCCTAAACATACGGACCATATCTAGTCCAACTGTTCTTCTGAAACTGATACAAAGCACTGGTCCTCTAACATCCAATGCTTGTCAGTTAAGATGAGAAACGTGTGAGCTTCTTGAACGATGTAGTTCGTTTGAACTGAAAAGTGACTGCAATTACCTGAAACGAAGTAGTGCTTGTAGGAAGACACACAGCTTGGGATTTAACTCCATTTCTGAAGGGAAACACAGAGCATCGTTCTCATCCATGGATCGCACTATACTTTAGAGCAAGAAGAACGCTCTTGCTTTCTAGAATCTCTAATAAAGCAGGAAACTTGAGTGTGCTCAGAACAAAAGAACGGTGTTTCATACACATACGTACCATACCTAGTTCAACTCTGCTTCTGAAACTGATAAAAAGCACGGGTCCTCTAACACCCAGTGCTTGTCAGTTAAGATGAGAAATGTGTGAGCCTCGTGAACGATGTAGTTCTTTTGAGCTGAAAAGTGACTGTCCTTACCTGAAACAAAGTAGTGATTTTAGGAAGACACAGAGCCTGGGATTTAACTCCATTTCTGAAGGGAAACACACAGCATAGTTCTCATCCATGGATCGCACTCTGCTCTAGAGCAAGAAGAATGCTCTTCCTTTCTAGAATCTGTAATCCAGCAGGAAAAGTGAGTGTGCTCAGAAGAAAAGAAGTGTTTCATATACATACGGACCATATCTAGTTCAACTCTGCTTGAAATTGATACAAAGCAACGGTCCTCTAACATCAAATGCTTCTCAATTAAGATGAAAAACGTGTGTGCTTGGTGAACGATGTAGTTCGTTTGAGCTGAAAATTGACTGCCCTTACCTGAAACGAAGTCTTGCATGTAGGAAGACACAGAGCATGAAATTTAACTCCATTTCTGAAGTGAAACACACAGCATAGTTCTCATCCATGGATCGCACCCTGCTTTAGAGCAGGAAGCACGTTCTTGCTTTCTAGAATCTCTAATACAGCAGGAAATTGAGTGTGCTCAGAACAAAAGAATGATGTTTCATACACATACGGACCATATCTAGTTCAAATCTGCTTCTGAAACTGATACAAAGCACAAGTCCTCTAACATCCAGTGCTTGTCATTTAAGATGAGAAACGGGTGAGCTTCCTGAACGATGTATTTCATTTGAGCTCTTAGTAACTGCCCTTATAGGAAAGGAAGTCTTGCTTGTAGAGAGACTCAGAGCCTGGGATTTAACTCCATTTCTAAAGGGAAACACACAACACAGTTCTCATCCATGGATCACATTCTGCTTTAGATCAAGAAGCACGCTCTTGATTTCTAGAGTCTCTAATACAGCAGGAAAAGTGAGTGTGCTCAGGAGAAAAGAACGGTGTTTCCTATACATACGGACCATAGCTAGTTAAACTCTGATTCTGAAACTGAAACAAACCACAGGTCCTCTAAAATCCAATGCTTGTCAGTTAAGATGAGAAACGTGTGAGCTTCCTGAACGATGTAGTTCGTTTGAGCTGTAAAGTGACTGCCCTTACCTGAAACGAAGTCTTGCTTGTAGGAAGACTCAGTGCCTGGGATTTTACTCCATTTCTGAAGTGTAAAACACAACAGAGTTCTCATCCATTGATCACACTCTGCTTTAGAGCAAGAAACACGCTCTAGCTTTCCAGAGTCTCTAAGACAGCAGGAAACTTGAGTGTGCTGAGAACAAATGAATGGTGTTTCATACACATACGGACCATATCTAGTCCAACTCTGCTTCTGAAACTGATACAAAGCACTGGTCCTCTAACATCCAATGCTTGTCAGTTAAGATGAGAAACGTGTGAGCTTCGTGAACGATGTAGTTCGTTTGAGCTGAAAAGTGACTGCCCTTACCTGAAACAAAGTAGTGCTTGTAGGAAGACACAGAGCCTGGGATTTAACTCCGTTTCTGAAGGGAAACACACAGCATAGTTCTCATCCATGGATCTCACTCTGCTTTAGAGCAAGAAGAACGCTCTTCCTTTGTAGAGTCTCGAATACAGCAGGAAAAGTGAGTGTGCTCAGAATAAAATAACGGTGTTTCCTATAGATACGGACCATATCTAGTCCAACTCTGCCTCTGAAATTTATACAAAGCACAGGTCCTCTAACATCCAATGCTTGTCATTTAAGATGAGAAACGTGTGAGCTTCGTGAACGCTGTAGTTCTTTTGAGCAGAAAAGTGACTTCCCTTACCTGAAGCAAAGTAGTGCATGTAGGAAGACACAGAGCCTGGGATTTAACTCCATTTCTGAAGGGAAACACACAGCATAGTTCTCATCCATGGATCACACTCTGTTTTAGAGCAAGAAGCACGCACTTGCTTTCTAGAGTCTCTAATAGAGCAGGAAACATGACTGTGCTCAGAAAAAAAAGAACGGTGTTTCCTACACATACGAGCCATATCTAGTTCAACTCTGCTTCTGAAAATGATACAAACCACAAGTCCTCTAACATCCAATGCTTGTCAATTAAGATGAGAAACGTGTGAGCTTCCAGAATGATGTAGTTCATTTGAGCTCTTAGTAACTGCCCTTACCTGAAACGAAGTCTTGCTTGTAGGAAGACTCAGAGCCTGGGATTTAACTCCATTTCTGAAGGGAAACACACAACACAGTTCTCATCCATAGATCACACTCTGCTTTAGATCAAGAAGCACGCTCTTGATTTCTAGAGTCTCTAATACAGCAGGAAAAGTGAGTGTGCTCAGAAAAAGAACGGTGTTTCCTATACATATGGACCATATCTAGTTCAACTCTGCTTGAAATTGATACAAAGCAAAGGTCCTCTAAAACCCAAGGCTTGTCAGTTAAGATGAGAAACTTTTGAGCTTTGAGAATGATGTAGTTCCTTTGAGCTGAAAAGTGACTGCCCTTACCTGAAACGAAGTCTAGCTTGTAGGAAGACACCGAGCATGGAATTTAACTCCATTTCTGAAGTGAAACACACAGCAGAGTTCTCATATATACATCACACTCTGCTTTAGAGCAAGAAGGACGCTCTTGCTTCCTAGAGTCTCTAAGACAGAAGGAAACGTGAGTGTGCTCAGAACAAAGGAACAGAGTTTCCTACACATATGAGCCATATCTAGTTCAACTCTGATTCTAAAACTGAAGCATACCACAGGTCCTCTAAAATCCAATGCTTGTCAGTTAAGATGAGAAACGTGTGAGCTTCCTGAACGATGTAGTTCGTTTGAGCTGTAAAGTGACTGCCCTTACCTGAAACGAAGTCTTGCTTGTAGGAAGACTCAGTGCCTGGGATTTTCCTCCATTTCTGAAGTGTAAAACACAACAGAGTTCTCATCCATTGATCACACTCTGCTTTAGAGCAAGAAACACGCTCTAGCTCTCCAGAGTCTCTAAGACAGCAGGAAACTTGAGTGTGCTGAAAACAAATGAATGGTGTTTCATACACATACGGACCATATCTCCTCCAACTCTGCTTCTGAAACTGATACAAAGCACAGGTCCTCTAACATCCAATGCTTGTCATTTAAGATGAGAAACGTGTGAGCTTCGTGAACGATGTAGTTCGTTTGAGCTGAAAAGTGACTGCCCTTACCTGAAGCAATATAGTGCATGTAGGAAGACACAGAGCCTGGGATTTAACTCCATTTCTGAAGGGAAAAACACAGCATAGTTCTCATCCATGGATCACACTCTGTTTTAGAGCAAGAAGCACGCACTTGCTTTCTAGAGTCTCAAATAGAGCAGGAAACATGACTGTGCTCAGAAAAAAAGAACGGTGTTTCCTACACATACAAGCCATATCTAGTTCAAATCTGCTTCTGAAACTGATACAAACCACAAGTCCTCTAACATCCAATGCTTGTCAGTTAAGATGAGAAACGTGTGAGCTTCCTGAACGATGTAGTTCATTTGAGCTCTTAGTAACTGCCCTTACAGGAAAGGAAATCTTGCTTGTAGGAAGACTCAGAGCCTGGGATTTAACTCCATTTCTGAAGGGTAACACACAACACAGTTCTCATCCATGGATCACACTCTGCTTTAGATCAAGAAGCACGCTCTTGATTTCTAGAGTCTCTAATACAGCAGGAAAAGTGAGTGTGCTCAGAAGAAAAGAACGGTGTTTCCTATACATATGGACCATATCTAGTTCAACTCTGCTTGAAATTGATACAAAGCAAAGGTCCTCTAGCATCAAATGCGTCTCAATTAAGATGAGGAATGTGTGAGCTTCGTGAACGAGGTAGTTCGTTTGAGCTGTAAAGTAACTGCCCTTACCTGAAAGGAAGTCTTGCTTGTAGGAAGACTCAGAGCCTGGGATTTAACTCCGTTTCTGAAGTGAAACACACAGCAGAGTTCTCATATATACATCACACTCTGCTTTAGAGCAAGAAGCACGCTCTTGCTTCCTAGAGTTTCTAAGACAGAAGGAAACGTGAGTGTGCTCAGAACAAAGGAACAGTGTTTCCTACACATATGAGCCATATCTAGTTCAACTCTGATTCTAAAACTGAAGCAAACCACAGGTCTTCTAAAATCCAATGCTTCTCAGTTAAGATGAGAAACGTGTGAGCTTCTTGAACGATGTAGTTCGTTTGAGCTGTAAAGTGACTGCCCTTACCTGAAACGAAGTCTTGCTTGTAGGAAGACTCAGTGCCTGGGATTTAACTCCATTTCTAAAGTGAAACACACAACAGAGTTCTCATCCATTGATCACACTCTGCTTTAGATCAAGAAGCATGCTCTAGCTTTCGAGCGTCTCTAAGACAGCAGGAAACTTGAGTGTGCTGAGTACAAATGAATGGTGTTTCCTAAACATACGGACCATATCTAGTCCAACTCTGCTTCTGAAACTGATACAAAGCACTGGTCCTCTAACATCCAATGCTTGTCAGTTAAGATGAGAAACGTGTGAGCTTCTTGAACGATGTAGTTCGTTTGAACTGAAAAGTGACTGCAATTACCTGAAACGAAGTAGTGCTTGTACGAAGACACACAGCTTGGGATTTAACTCCATTTCTGAAGGGAAACACACAGCATCGTTCTCATCCATGGATCGCACTATACTTTAGAGCAAGAAGAACGCTCTTGCTTTCTAGAATCTCTAATAAAGCAGGAAACTTGAGTGTGCTCAGAACAAAAGAACGGTGTTTCATACACATACGTACCATACCTAGTTCAACTCTGCTTCTGAAACTGATAAAAAGCACGGGTCCTCTAACATCCAGTGCTTGTCAGTTAAGATGAGAAATGTGTGAGCCTCGTGAACGATGTAGTTCTTTTGAGCTGAAAAGTGACTGTCCTTACCTGAAACAAAGTAGTGATTTTAGGAAGACACAGAGCCTGGGATTTAACTCCATTTCTGAAGGGAAACACACAGCATAGTTTTCATCCATGGATCACACTCTGTTTTAGAGCAAGAAGCACGCACTTGCTTTCTAGAGTCTCTAATAGAGCAGGAAACATGACTGTGCTCAGAAAAAAAGAACGGTGTTTCCTACACATACGAGCCATATCTAGTTCAACTCTGCTTCTGAAACTGATACAAACCACAAGTCCTCTAACATCCAATGCTTGTCAGTTAAGATGAGAAACATGTGAGGTTCCTGAACGATGTAGTTCATTTGAGCTCTTAGTAACTGCCCTTACCTGAAACGAAGTCTTGCTTGTAGGAAGACTCAGAGCCTGGGATTTAACTCCATTTCTGAAGGGAAAAACACAACACAGTTCTCATCCATGGATCACACTCTGCTTTAGATCAAGAAGCACGCTCTTGAGTTCTAGAGTCTCTAATACAGCAGGAAAAGTGAGTGTGTTCAGAAAAAAACGGTGTTTCCTATACATATGGACCATATCTAGTTCAACTCTGCTTGAAATTGATACAAAGCTAAGGTCCTCTAACAACCAATGCTTGTCAGTTAAGATGAGAAACGTGTGAGCTTTGTGAACTATGTAGTTCGTTTGAGGTGAAAAGTGACGGCCCTTGCCTGAAACGAAGTAGTGCTTGTAGGAAGACACAGAGCGTGGGATTTAACTCCATTTCTGAAGGGAAACACACAGCATAGTTCTCATCCATGGATCGCACCCTGCTTTATAGCAAGAAGAACGCTCTTCCTTTCTAGGATCTCTAATCCAGCAGGAAAAGTGAGTGTGCTCAGAAGAAAAGAACGGTGTTTTCTATACATACGGACCATATCTAGTTCAACTCTGCTTGAAATTGATACAAAACAAAGGTCCTCTAACATCAAATGCTTCTCAATTAAGATGAGAAACGTGTGAGCTTCGTGAACGATGTAGTTCGTTTGAGCTCTAAAGTTACTGCCCTTACCTGAAACGAAGTCTTGCTTGTAGGAAGACTCAGTGCCTGGGATTTTACTCCATTTCTGAAGTGAAACACACAACAGAGTTCTCATCCATTGATCACACTCTGCTTTAGAGCAAGAAGCACGCTCTAGCTTTCCAGAGTCTCTAAGACAGCAGGAAACTTGAGTGTGCTGAGAACAAATGAATGGTGTTTCCTACACATACGGACCATATGTAGTCCGACTCTGCTTTTGAAACTGATACAAATCACTGGTAATCTAACATCCAATGCTTGTCATTTAAGATGAGAAACGTGTGAGCTTCGTGAACGATGTAGTTCGTTTGAGCTGAAAAGTGACGGCCCTTGCCTGAAACGAAGTAGTGCTTGTAGGAAGACACAGAGCCTGGGATTTAACTCCATTTTTGAAGTGAAACACACAGCAGAGTTCTCATATATAGATCACACTCTGCTTTAGAGCAAGAATCACACTCTTACTTTCTAGAGTCTCTAAGACAGGAGGCAACATGAGTGAGCTGAGAATAAATGAACGGTGTTTCCGACACATATGAGCCATATCTAGTTCAACTCAGATTCTAAAACTGAAACAAACCACAGGTCCTCTAAAATCCAATACTTGTCAGTTAAGATGAGAAACGTGTGAGCTTCGTGAATGATGTAGTTCGTTTGAGCTGTAAAATAACTGCCCTTACTTGAAACGAATTCTTGCTTGTAGGAAGACACAGATCATGGAATTTAACTCCATTTCTGAAGTGTATCACACAGCATAGTTCTCATCCATGGATCGCACTCTGCTTTAGAGCAAGAAGAACGTTCTTGCTTTCTAGATTCTCTAATACAGCAGGAAATGAGAGTGTGCTCAGAATAAAAGAACGGTGTTTCCTAGACATATAGACCATATCTAGTCCAACTCTGCCTCTGAAATTGATACAAAGCACAGGTCCTCTAACATCCAATGCTTGTCAGTTAAGATGAAAAACGTGTGAGCTTCGTGAATTATGTAGTTCGTTTGAGCTGTTAGTAACTGCCCTTACCTGAAACGAAGTCTTGCTTGTAGGAAGACTCAGAGCCTGGAATTTAACTCCATTTCTGAAGGGTAACACACAACACAGTTCTCATCCATGGATCACACTCTGCTTTAGATCAAGAAGCACGCTCTTTATTTCTAGAGTCTCTAATACAGCAGGAAACGTGAGTGTGCTCAGAAGAAAAGAACGGTGTTTCCCATACATATGGACCATATCTAGTTCAACTCTGCTTGAAATTGATACAAAGCAAAGGTCCTCTAACATCAAATGCTTCTCAATTAAGATGAGAAATATGTGAGCTTCGTGAACGATGTAGTTCGTTTGAGCTGTAAAGTAACTGCCCTTACTTGAAACGAAGTCTTGCTTGTAGGAAGACTCAGTGCCTGGGATTTAACTCCATTTCTAAAGTGAAACACACAACAGAGTTCTCATCCATTGATCACACTCTGCTTTAGATCAAGAAGCATGCTCTAGCTTTCGAGCGTCTCTAAGACAGCAGGAAACTTGAGTGTGCTGAGTACAAATGAATGGTGTTTCCTAAACATACGGACCATATCTAGTCCAACTGTTCTTCTGAAACTGATACAAAGCACTGGTCCTCTAACATCCAATGCTTGTCAGTTAAGATGAGAAACGTGTGAGCTTCTTGAACGATGTAGTTCGTTTGAACTGAAAAGTGACTGCAATTACCTGAAACGAAGTAGTGCTTGTAGGAAGACACACAGCTTGGGATTTAACTCCATTTCTGAAGGGAAACACAGAGCATCGTTCTCATCCATGGATTGCACTATACTTTAGAGCAAGAAGAACGCTCTTGCTTTCTAGAATCTCTAATAAAGCAGGAAACTTGAGTGTGCTCAGAACAAAAGAACGGTGTTTCATACACATACGTACCATACCTAGTTCAACTCTGCTTCTGAAACTGATAAAAAGCACGGGTCCTCTAACACCCAGTGCTTGTCAGTTAAGATGAGAAATGTGTGAGCCTCGTGAACGATGTAGTTCTTTTGAGCTGAAAAGTGACTGTCCTTACCTGAAACAAAGTAGTGATTTTAGGAAGACACAGAGCCTGGGATTTAACTCCATTTCTGAAGGGAAACACACAGCATAGTTCTCATCCATGGATCGCACTCTGCTCTAGAGCAAGAAGAATGCTCTTCCTTTCTAGAATCTGTAATCCAGCAGGAAAAGTGAGTGTGCTCAGAAGAAAAGAAGTGTTTCATATACATACGGACCATATCTAGTTCAACTCTGCTTGAAATTGATACAAAGCAACGGTCCTCTAACATCAAATGCTTCTCAATTAAGATGAAAAACGTGTGTGCTTGGTGAACGATGTAGTTCGTTTGAGCTGAAAATTGACTGCCCTTACCTGAAACGAAGTCTTGCATGTAGGAAGACACAGAGCATGAAATTTAACTCCATTTCTGAAGTGAAACACACAGCATAGTTCTCATCCATGGATCGCACCCTGCTTTAGAGCAGGAAGCACGTTCTTGCTTTCTAGAATCTCTAATACAGCAGGAAATTGAGTGTGCTCAGAACAAAAGAATGATGTTTCATACACATACGGACCATATCTAGTTCAAATCTGCTTCTGAAACTGATACAAAGCACAAGTCCTCTAACATCCAGTGCTTGTCATTTAAGATGAGAAACGGGTGAGCTTCCTGAACGATGTATTTCATTTGAGCTCTTAGTAACTGCCCTTATAGGAAAGGAAGTCTTGCTTGTAGAGAGACTCAGAGCCTGGGATTTAACTCCATTTCTAAAGGGAAACACACAACACAGTTCTCATCCATGGATCACATTCTGCTTTAGATCAAGAAGCACGCTCTTGATTTCTAGAGTCTCTAATACAGCAGGAAAAGTGAGTGTGCTCAGGAGAAAAGAACGGTGTTTCCTATACATACGGACCATAGCTAGTTAAACTCTGATTCTGAAACTGAAACAAACCACAGGTCCTCTAAAATCCAATGCTTGTCAGTTAAGATGAGAAACGTGTGAGCTTCCTGAACGATGTAGTTCGTTTGAGCTGTAAAGTGACTGCCCTTACCTGAAACGAAGTCTTGCTTGTAGGAAGACTCAGTGCCTGGGATTTTACTCCATTTCTGAAGTGTAAAACACAACAGAGTTCTCATCCATTGATCACACTCTGCTTTAGAGCAAGAAACACGCTCTAGCTTTCCAGAGTCTCTAAGACAGCAGGAAACTTGAGTGTGCTGAGAACAAATGAATGGTGTTTCATACACATACGGACCATATCTCCTCCAACTCTGCTTCTGAAACTGATACAAAGCACAGGTCCTCTAACATCCAATGCTTGTCATTTAAGATGAGAAACGTGTGAGCTACGTGAACGATGTAGTTCGTTTGAGCTGAAAAGTGACTGCCCTTACCTGAAGCAATATAGTGCATGTAGGAAGACACAGAGCCTGGGATTTAACTCCATTTCTGAAGGGAAACACACAGCATAGTTCTCATCCATGGATCACACTCTGTTTTAGAGCAAGAAGCACGCACTTGCTTTCTAGAGTCTCTAATAGAACAGGAAACATGACTGTGCTCAGAAAAAAAGAACGGTGTTTCCTACACATACGAGCCATATCTAGTTCAACTCTGCTTCTGAAACTGATACAAACCACAAGTCTTCTAACATCCAATGCTTGTCAGTTAAGATGAGAAACATGTGAGCTTCCTGAACGATGTAGTTCATTTGAGCTCTTAGTAACTGCCCTTACCTGAAACGAAGTCTTGCTTGTAGGAAGACTCAGAGCCTGGGATTTAACTCCATTTCTGAAGGATAACACACAACACAGTTCTCATCCATGGATCACACTCTGCTTTACATCAAGAAGCACGCTCTTGATTTCTAGAGTCTCTAATACAGCAGGAAAAGTGAGTGTGCTCAGAAGAAAAGAACGGTTTTTCCTATACATATGGACCATATCTAGTTCAACTCTGCTTGAAATTGATACAAAGCAAAGGTCCTCTAGCATCAAATGCGTCTCAATTAAGATGAGGAATGTGTGAGCTTCATGAACGAGGTAGTTCGTTTGAGCTGTAAAGTAACTGCCCTTACCTGAAAGGAAGTCTTGCTTGTAGGAAGACTCAGAGCCTGGGATTTAACTCCGTTTCTGAAGTGAAACACACAGCAGAGTTCTCATATATACATCACACTCTGCTTTAGAGCAAGAAGCACGCTCTTGCTTCCTAGAGTTTCTAAGACAGAAGGAAACGTGAGTGTGCTCAGAACAAAGGAACAGTGTTTTCTACACATATGAGCCATATCTAGTTCAACTCTGATTCTAAAACTGAAGCAAACCACAGGTCTTCTAAAATCCAATGCTTCTCAGTTAAGATGAGAAACGTGTGAGCTTCTTGAACGATGTAGTTCGTTTGAGCTGTAAAGTCACTGCCCTTACCTGAAACGAAGTCTTGCTTGTAGGAAGACTCAGTGCCAGGGATTTTACTCCATTTCTGAAGTGTAAACCACAACAGAGTTCTCATCCATTGACCACACTCTACTTTAGAGCAAGAAACACGCTCTAGCTTTCCAGAGTCTCTAAGACAGCAGGAAACTTGAGTGTGCTGAAAACAAATAAATGGTGTTTCATACACATACGGACCATATCTAGTCTAACTCTGCTTATGAAACTGATAAAAAGCACTGGTCCTCTAACATCCAATGCTTGTCAGTTAAGATGAGAAACGTGTGAGCTTCGTGAACGATGTAGTTCTTTTGAGCTGAAAAGTGACTGCCCTTACCTGAAACAAAGTAGTGCTTGTAGGAAGACACAGAGCCTGGGATTTAACTCCGTTTCTGAAGGGAAACACACAGCATAGTTCTCATCCATGGATCTCACTCTGCTTTAGAGCAAGAAGAACGCTCTTCCTTTGTAGAGTCTCGAATACAGCAGGAAAAGTGAGTGTGCTCAGAATAAAATAACGGTGTTTCCTATAGATACGGACCATATCTAGTCCAACTCTGCCTCTGAAATTGATACAAAGCACAGGTCCTCTAACATCCAATGCTTGTCATTTAAGATGAGAAACGTGTGAGCTTCGTGAACGCTGTAGTTCTTTTGAGCTGAAAAGTGACTTCCCTTACCTGAAGCAAAGTAGTGCATGTAGGAAGACACAGAGCCTGGGATTTAACTCCATTTCTGAAGGGAAACACACAGCATAGTTCTCATCCATGGATCACACTCTGTTTTAGAGCAAGAAGCACGCACTTGCTTTCTAGAGTCTCTAATAGAGCAGGAAACATGACTGTGCTCAGAAAAAAAGAACGGTGTTTCCTACACATACGAGCCATATCTAGTTCAACTCTGCTTCTGAAAATGATACAAACCACAAGTCCTCTAACATCCAATGCTTGTCAATTAAGATGAGAAACGTGTGAGCTTCCTGAATGATGTAGTTCATTTGAGCTCTTAGTAACTGCCCTTACCTGAAATGAAGTCTTGCTTGTAGGAAGACTCAGAGCCTGGGATTTAACTCCATTTCTGAAGGGAAACACACAACACAGTTCTCATCCATAGATCACACTCTGCTTTAGATCAAGAAGCACGCTCTTGATTTCTAGAGTCTCTAATACAGCAGGAAAAGTGAGTGTGCTCAGAAAAAGAACGGTGTTTCCTATACATATGGACCATATCTAGTTCAACTCTGCTTGAAATTGATACAAAGCAAAGGTCCTCTAAAACCCAAGGCTTGTCAGTTAAGATGAGAAACTTTTGAGCTTTGAGAATGATGTAGTTCCTTTGAGCTGAAAAGTGACTGCCCTTACATGAAACGAAGTCTAGCTTGTAGGAAGACACCGAGCATGGAATTTAACTCCATTTCTGAAGTGAAACACACAGCAGAGTTCTCATATATACATCACACTCTGCTTTAGAGCAAGAAGGACGCTCTTGCTTCCTAGAGTCTCTAAGACAGAAGGAAACGTGAGTGTGCTCAGAACAAAGGAACAGAGTTTCCTACACATATGAGCCATATCTAGTTCAACTCTGATTCTAAAACTGAAGCATACGACAGGTCCAATAAAATCCAATGCTTGTCAGTTAAGATGAGAAACGTGTGAGCTTCCTGAACGATGTAGTTCGTTTGAGCTGTAAAGTGACTGCCCTTACCTGAAACGAAGTCTTGCTTGTAGGAAGACTCAGTGCCTGGGATTTTACTCCATTTCTGAAGTGTAAAACACAACAGAGTTCTCATCCATTGATCACACTCTGCTTTAGAGCAAGAAACACGCTCTAGCTTTCCAGAGTCTCTAAGACAGCAGGAAACTTGAGTGTGCTAAGAACAAATGAATGGTGTTTCATACACATATGGACCATATCTCCTCCAACTCTGCTTCTGAAACTGATACAAAGCACAGGTCCTCTAACATCCAATGCTTGTCATTTAAGATGAGAAACGTGTGAGCCTCGTGAACGATGTAGTTCGTTTGAGCTGAAAAGTGACTGCCCTTACCTGAAGCAATATAGTGCATGTAGGAAGACACAGAGCCTGGGATTTAACTCCATTTCTGAAGGGTAACACACAACACAGTTCTCATCCATGGATCACACTCTCCTTATAATCAAGAAGCACGCTCTTGATTTCTAGAGTCTCTAATACAGCAGGAAAAGTGAGTGTGCTCAGAAGAAAAGAACAGTGTTTCCTATACATACGGACCATATCTAGTTCAACTCTGCTTGAAATTGATACAAAGCAAAGGTCCTCTAACATCAAATGCTTCTCAATTAAGATGACAAACGTGTGAGCTTCGTGAACGATGTAGTTCGTTTGTGCTGAAAAGTGACTGCCCTTACCTGAAACGAAGTCTTGCTTGTAGGAAGACACAGAGCATGCAATATAACTCCGTTTCTGAAGTCAAACACACAGCAGAGTTCTCATATATACATCACACTCTGCTTTAGAGCAAGAAGCATGCTCTTGATTCCTAAAGTCTCTAAGACAGAAGGAAACGTGAGTGTGCTCAGAACAAAGGAACAGTATTTCCTACACACATGAGCCATATCTAGTTCAACTCTGATTCTAAAACTGAAGCAAACCACAGGTCCTCTAAAATCCAATGCTTGTCAGTTAAGATGTGAAACGTGTGAGCTTCTTGAACGATGTAGTTCGTTTGAGCTGTAAAGTGACTGCCCTTACCTGAAAAGAAGTCTTGCTTGTAGGAAGACTCAGTGCCAGGGATTTTACTCCATTTCTGAAGTGTAAAACACAACAGAGTTCTCATCCATTGATCACTCTCTGCTTTAGAGCAAGAAACACGCTCAAGCTTTCCAGAGTCTCTAAGACAGCAGGAAACTTGAGTGTGCTGAGAACAAATGAATGGTGTTTCATACACATACGGACCATATCTCCTCCAACTCTGCTTCTGAAACTGATACAAAGCACAGGTCCTCTAACATCCAATGCTTGTCATTTAAGATGAGAAACGTGTGAGCTTCGTGAACGATGTAGTTCGTTTGAGCTGAAAAGTGACTGCCCTTACCTGAAGCAATATAATGCATGTAGGAAGACACAGAGCCTGGGATTTAACTCCATTTCTGAAGGGAAACACACAGTATAGTTCTCATCCATGGATCTCACTCTTCTTTAGAGGAAGAAGCACACTCTTGATTTCTAGAATCTCTAATACAGCAGGAAACTTGAGTGTGCTCAGAACAAAAGATTGGTGTTTCATACACATACGGACCATATCTAGTTCAACTCTGCTTCTGAAACTGATACAAAGCACGGTTCCTCTAATATCCAGTGCTTGTCAGTTAAGATGAGATACGTGTGAGCTTCGTGAATGATGTCGATCATTTGAGCTGTAAAGTAACTGCCCTTACATAAAACGAAGTCTTGCTTGTAGAAAGACTCAGTGCCTGGGATTTAACTCCATTTCTGAGGTGAAACACACAACAGAGTTCTCATCCATTGATCACACTCTGCTTTAGATCAAGAAGCATGCTCTAGCTTTCGAGAGTCTCTAAGACAGCAGGAAACTTGAGTGTGCTGAGAACAAATGAATGGTGTTTCCTACACATACGGACCATATCTCCTCCAACTCTGCTTCTGAAACTGATACAAAGCACAGGTCCTCTAACATCCAATGCTTGTCATTTAAGATGAGAAACGTGTGAGCTTCGTGAACGATGTAGTTCGTTTGAGCTGAAAAGTGACTGCCCTTACCTGAAACAAAGTAGTGCTTGTAGGAAGACACAGAGCCTGGGATTTAACTCCATTTCTGAAGTGAAACACACAGCATAATTCTCATCCATGGATCACACTCTGTTTTAGAGCAAGAAGCACGCATTTGCTTTCTAGAGTCTCTAATAGAGCAGGAAACATGACTGTGCTCAGAAAAAGAGAACGGTGTTTCTTACACATACGAGCCATATCTAGTACAACTCTGCTTCTGAAACTGATACAAACCACAAGGCCTCTAACATCCAATGCTTGTCAGTTAAGATGAGAAACGTGTGAGCTTCCTGAACGATGTAGTTCATTTGAGCTCTTAGTAACTGCCCTTACAGGAAAGGAAGTCTTGCTTGTAGGAAGACTCAGAGCCTGGGATTTAACTCCATTTCTGAAGGGTAACACACAACACAGTTCTCATCCATGGATCACACTCTGCTTTAGATCAAGTAGCACGCTCTTGATTTCTAGAGTCTCTAATACAGCAGGAAAAGTGAGTGTGCTCAGAAGAAAGAACGGTGTTTCCTATACATATGGACCATATCTAGTTCAACTCTGCTTGAAATTGATACAAAGCAAAGGTCCTCTAACATCAAAAGTGTCTCAATTAAGATGAGGAATGTGTGAGCTTCGTGAACGATGTAGTTTGTTTGAACTGTAAAGTAACTGCCCTTACCTGAAACGAACTCTTGCTTGTAGGAAGACTCAGAGCCTGGGATTTAACTCCATTTCTGAAGTGAAACACACAACAGAGTTCTCATCCATTGATCACACTCTGCTTTAGACCAAGAAGCACGCTCTCGCTTTCCAGAGTCTCTAAGACAGCAGGAAACTTGAGTGTGCTGAGAACAACTGAATGGTGTTTCCTGCACATATGGACCATATCTAGTCCAACTCTGCTTCTGAAACTGATACAAAGCACTGGTCCTCTAACATCCAATGCTTGTCATTTAAGATGAGAAACGTGTGAGCTTCGTGAACGATGTAGTTCGTTTGAGCTGAAAAGTGACCGCCCTTACCTGAAACAAAGTAGTGCTGGTAGGAAGACACAGAGCCTGGGATTTAACTCCATTTCTGAAGGGAAACCCACAGCATAGTTCTCATCCATGGATCACACTCTGCTTTATAGCAAGAAGAATGCTCTTCCTTTCTAGAATCTCTAATCCAGCAGGAAAAGTGAGTGTGCTCAGAAGAAAAGAACAACGTTTCCTATACATACGGACCATATCTAGTTCAACTCTGCTTGAAATTGATACAAAGCAAAGGTCCTCTAACATCAAATGCTTCTCAATTAAGATGACAAACATGTGAGCTTCGTGATCGATGTAGTTCGTTTGAGCTGAAAAGTGACTGCCATTACCTGAAACGAAGTCTTTCTTGTAGGAAGATACAGAGCATGGAATTTAACTCCGTTTCTGAAGTGAAACACACAGCAGAGTTCTCATATATACATCACACTCTGCTTTAGAGCAAGAAGCACGCTCTGCTTCTTAGAGTCTCTAAGACAGAAGGAAACGTGAGTGTGCTCAGAACAAAGGAACAGTGTTTCCTACACATATGAGCCATATCTAGTTCAACTCTGCTTCTGAAACTGATACAAAGCACTGGTCCTCTAACATCCAAAGCTTGTCAGTTAACATGAGAAACGTGTGAGCTTCGTGAACGATGTTGTTCGTTTGAGCTGAAAAGTGACTGCCCTTACCTGAAACAAAGTAGTGCTTGTAGGAAGACACAGAGCCTGGGATTTAACTCCATTTCTGAAGGGAAACACACAGCATAGTTCTCATCCATGGATCTCACTCTGCTTTAGAGGAAGAAGCACACTCTTGATTTCTAGAATCTCTAATACAGCAGGAAACTTGAGTGTGCTCAGAACAAAAGAATGGTGTTTCATACACATACGGACCATATCTAGTTCAACTCTGCTTCTGAAACTGATACAAAGCACGGTTCCTCTAACATCCAGTGCTTGTCAGTTAAGATGAGATACGTGTGAGCTTCGTGAATGATGTCGATCATTTGAGCTGTAAAGTAACTTCCCTTACATAAAACGAAGTCTTGCTTGTAGAAAGACTCAGTGCCTGGGATTTAACTCCATTTCTGAGGTGAAACACACAACAGAGTTCTCATCCATTGATCACACTCTGCTTATATCAAGAAGCATGCTCTAGCTTTCGAGAGTCTCTAAGACAGCAGGAAACTTGAGTGTGCTGAGAACAAATGAATGGTGTTTCCTACACATACAGACCATATCTCCTCCAACTCTGCTTCTGAAACTGATACAAAGCACAGGTCCTCTAACATCCAATGCTTGTCATTTAAGATGAGAAACGTGTGAGCTTCGTGAACGATGTAGTTCGTTTGAGCTGAAAAGTGACTGCCCTTACCTGAAGCAATATAGTGCATGTAGGAAGACACAGAGCCTGGGATTTAACTCCATTTCTGAAGGGAAACACACAGCATAGTTCTCATCCATGGATC
Source organism: Onychomys leucogaster (assembly GCA_949786385.1). Lineage (NCBI taxonomy): Eukaryota > Metazoa > Chordata > Mammalia > Rodentia > Cricetidae > Onychomys > Onychomys leucogaster. Next base: position 2,835,668 of record CATKUP010000054.1, read on the forward strand.
ACACTCTGTTTTAGAGCAAGAAGCACGCATTTGCTTTCTAGGGTCTCTAATAGAGCAGGAAACATGACTGTGCTCAGAAAAAAAGAACGGTGTTTCCTACACATACGAGCCATATCTAGTTCAACTCTGCTTCTGAAACTGATACAAACCACAAGGCCTCTAACATCCAATGCTTGTCAGTTAAGATGAGAAACTTGTGAGCTTCCTGAACGATGTAGTTCATTTGAGCTCTTAGTAACTGCCCTTACAGGAAAGGAAGTCTTGCTTGTAGGAAGACTCAGAGCCTGGGATTTAACTCCATTTCTGAAGGGTAACACACAACACAGTTCTCATCCATGGATCACACTCTGCTTTAGATCAAGAAGCACGCTCTTGATTTCTAGAGTCTCTAATACAGCAGGAAAAGTGAGTGTGCTCAGAAGAAAGAACGGTGTTTCCTATACATATGGACCATATCTAGTTCAACTCTGCTTGAAATTGATACAAAGCAAAGGTCCTCTAACATCAAATGCGTCTCAATTAAGATGAGGAATGTGTGAGCTTCGTGAACGATGTAGTTCGTTTGAGCTGTAAAGTAACTGCCCTTACCTGAAACGAACTCTTGCTTGTAGGAAGACTCAGAGCCTGGGATTTAACTCCATTTCTGAAGTGAAACACACAACAGAGTTCTCATCCATTGATCACACTCTGCTTTAGAGCAAGAAGCACGCTCTCGCTTTCCAGAGTCTCTAAGACAGCAGGAAACATGAGTGTGCTGAGAACAACTGAATGGTGTTTCAAACACATATGGACCATATATAGTCCAACTCTGCTTCTGAAACTGATACAAAGCACTGGTCCTCTAACATCCAATGCTTGTCATTTAAGATGAGAAACGTGTGAGCTTCGTGAACGATGTAGTTCGTTTGAGCTGAAAAGTGACCGCCCTTACCTGAAACAAAGTAGTGCTGGTAGGAAGACACAGAGCCTGGGATTTAACTCCATTTCTGAAGGGAAACACACAGCATAGTTCTCATCCATGGATCACACTCTGCTTTATAGCAAGAAGAATGCTCTTCCTTTCTAGAATCTCTAATCCAGCAGGAAAAGTGAGTGTGCTCAGAAGAAAAGAACAGTGTTTCCTATACATACGGACCATATCTAGTTCAACTCTGCTTGAAATTGATACAAAGCAAAGGTCCTCTAACATCAAATGCTTCTCAATTAAGATGACAAACGTGAGAGCTTCGTGAACGATGTAGTTTGTTTGAGCTGAAAAGTGACTGCCCTTACCTGAAACGAAGTCTTGCTTGTAGGAAGACACAGAGCATGGAATTTAACTCAGTTTCTGAAGTGAAACACACAGCAGAGTTCTCATATATACATCACACTCTGCTTTAGAGCAAGAAGCACGCTCTGCTTCCTAGAGTCTCTAAGACAGAAGGAAACGTGAGTGTGCTCAGAACAAAGGAACAGTGTTTCCTACACATGTGAGCCATATCTAGTTCAACTCTAATTCTAAAACTGAAGCAAACCACAGGTCCTCTAAAATCCAATGCTTGTCAGTTAAGATGAGAAACGTGTGAGCTTCTTGAACAATGTAGTTCGATTGAGCTGTAAAGTGACTGCCCTTACCTGAAAGGAAGTCTTGCTTGTAGGAAGACTCAGTGCCAGGGATTTTACTCCATTTCTGAAGTGTAAAACACAACAGAGTTCTCATCCATTGATCACACTCTGCTTTAGAGCAAGAAACACGCTCTAGCTTTCCAGAGTCTCTAAGACAGCAGGAAACTTGAGTGTGCTGAGAACAAATTAATGGTGTTTCATACACATACGGACCATATCTCCTCCAACTCTGCTTCTGAAACTGATACAAAGCACTGGTCCTCTAACATCCAATGCTTGTCAGTTAAGATAGAAACGTGTGAGCTCCGTGAACGATGTAGATCGTTTGAGCTGAAAAGTGACTGCCCTTACCTGAAACAAAGTAGTGCTTGTAGGAAGACACAGAGCCTGGGATTTAACTCCATTTCTGAAGGGAAACACACAGCATAGTTCTCATCCATGGATCTCACTCTGCTTTAGAGGAAGAAGCACACTCTTGATTTCTAGAATCTCTAATACAGCAGGAAACTTGAGTGTGCTCAGAACAAAAGAATGGTGTTTCATACACATACGGACCATATCTCCTCCAACTCTGCTTCTGAAACTGATACAAAGCACAGGTCCTCTAACATCCAATGCTTGTCATTTAAGATGAGAAACGTGTGAGCTTCGTGAACGTTGTAGTTCGTTTGAGCTGAAAAGTGACTGCCCTTACCTGAAGCAATATAGTGCATGTAGGAAGACACAGAGCCTGGGATTTAACTCCATTTCTGAAGGGAAACACACAGCATAGTTCTCATCCATGGATCACACTCTGTTTTAGAGCACGAAGCACGCATTTGCTTTCTAGAGTCTCTAATAGAGCAGGAAACATGACTGTGCTCAGAAAAAAAGAACGGTGTTTCCTACACATACGGACCATATCTCCTCCAACTCTGCTTCTGAAACTGATACAAAGCACTGGTCCTCTAACATCCAAAGCTTGTCAGTTAACATGAGAAACGTGTGAGCTTCGTGAACGATGTAGTTCATTTGAGCTCTTAGTAACTGCCCTTACAGGAAAGGAAGTCTTGCTTGTAGGAAGACTCAGAGCCTGGGATTTAACTCCATTTCTGAAGGGTAACACACAACACAGTTCTCATCCATGGATCACACTCTGCTTTAGATCAAGAAGCACGCTCTTGATTTCTAGAGTCTCTAATACAGCAGGAAAAGTGAGTGTGCTCAGAAGAAAGAATGGTGTTTCCTATACATATGGACCATATCTAGTTCAACTCTGCTTGAAATTGATACAAAGCAAAGGTCCTCTAACATCAAATGCGTCTCAATTAAGATGAGGAATGTGTCAGCTTCGTGAACGATGTAGTTTGTTTGAGCTGTAAAGTAACTGCCCTTACCTGAAACGAACTCTTGCTTGTAGGAAGACTCAGAGCCTGGGATTTAACTCCATTTCTGAAGTGAAACACACAACAGAGTTCTCATCCATTGATCACACTCTGCTTTAGAGCAAGAAGCACGCTCTCGCTTTCCAGAGTCTCTAAGACAGCAGGAAACTTGAGTGTGCTGAGAACAACTGAATGGTGTTTCCTACACATATGGACCATATCTAGTCGAACTCTGCTTCTGAAACTGATACAAAGCACTGGTCCTCTAACATGCAATGCTTGTCATTTAAGATGAGAAACGTGTGAGCTTCGAGAATGATGTAGTTCGTTTGAGCTGAAAAGTGACCGCCCTTACCTGAAACAAAGTAGTGCTGGTAGGAAGACACAGAGCCTGGGATTTAACTCCATTTCTGAAGGGAAACACACAGCATAGTTCTCATCCATGGAACGAACTCTGCTTTATAGCAAGAAGAACGCTCTTCCTTTCTAGAATCTCTAATCCAGAGGGAAAGTGAGTGTGCTCAGAAGAAAAGAACGGTGTTTCCTATACATAGGGACCATATCTAGTTCAACTCTGCTTGAAATTGATACAAAGCAAAGGTCCTCTAACATCAAATGCTTCTCAATTCAGATGAAAAACGTGTGAGCTTGGTGAACGATGTAGTTCGTTTGAGCTGAATAGTGACTGCCCTTACCTGAAACGAAGTCTTGCATGTAGGAAGACACAGAGCATGGAATTTAACTCCATTTCTGAAGTGAAACACACAGCATAGTTCTCATCCATGGACCGCACTCTGCTTTAGAGCAGGAAGCACGTTCTTGCTTTCTAGAATCTCTAATACAGCAGGAAACTTGAGTGTGCTCAGAACAAATGAATGGTGTTTCATACACATACGGACCATATCTAGTTCAACTCTGCTTCTGAAACTGATACAAAGCACGGGTCCTCTAACATCCAGTGCTTGTCAGTTAAGAAGAGAAACGTGTGTGCTTCATGAATGATGTAGTTCGTTTGAGCTGTTAGTAACTGCCCTTACCTGTAACAAAGTCTTGCTTGTAGGAAGACTCAGAGCCTGAGATTTAACTCCATTTCTGAAGTGAAACACACAGCAGAGTTCTCATATATACATCTCAGTCTGCTTTAGAGCAAGAAGGACGCTCTTGCTTCCTAGAGTCTCTAAGACAGAAGGAAACGTGAGTGTGCTCAGAACAAAGGAACAGAGTTTCCTACACATATGAGCCATATCTAGTTCAACTCTGATTCTAAAACTGAAGCATACCACAGGTCCTCTAAAATCCAATGCTTGTCAGTTAAGATGAGAAACGTTTGAGCTTCGTGAACGATGTAGTTCGTTTGAGCTGTAAAGTGACTGCCCTTACCTGAAACGAAGTCTTGCTTGTAGGAAGACTCAGTGCCTGGGATTTTACTCCATTTCTGAAGTGTAAAACACAACAGAGTTCTCATCCATTGATCACACTCTGCTTTAGAGCAAGAAACACGCTCTAGCTTTCCAGAAACTCTAAGACAGCAGGAAACTTGATCGTGCTGAGAACAAATGAATGGTGTTTCATACACATACGGACCATATCTCCTCCAACTCTGCTTCTGAAACTGATACAAAGCACAGGTCCTCTAACATCCAATGCTTGTCATTTAAGATGAGAAACGTGTGAGCTTCATGAATGATGTAGTTTGTTTGAGCTGAAATGTGACTGCCCTTACCTGAAGCAAATTAGTGCATGTAGGAAGACACAGAGCCTGGGATTTAACTCCATTTCCGAAGGGAAACACACAGCATAGTTCTCATCCATGGATCACACTCTGCTTTAGAGCAAGAAGCACGCTCTACCTTTCTAGAGTCTCTAATAGAGCAGGAAACTTGAGTGTGCTCAGAACAAAAGAACGGTGTTTCCTACAGATACGGGCCATATCTAGTTCAACTCTGCTTCTGAAACTAAAACAAACCACAGGTCCTCTATCATCCAATGCTTGTCAGTTAAGATGAGAAACGTGTGAGCTTCCTGAACGATGTAGTTCGTTTGAGCTCTTAGTAACTGCCCTTACCTGAAACGAAGTCTTGCTTGTAGGAAGACTCGGGGCTGGGATTTAACTCCATTTCTGAAGGGAAACACACAACACAGTTCTCATCCATGGATCACACTGTGCTTTATATCAAGAAGCACGCCCTTGATTTCTAGCGTCTCTAATACAGCAAGAAAAGTGAGTTTGCTCAGAAGAAAAGAACGGTGTTTCCTACATATACGGACCATATCTAGTTCAACTCTGCTTCTGAAACTGATACAAAGCACGGGTCCTCTAACATCCAGTGCTTGTCAGTTAAGAAGAGAAACATGTGTGCTTCGTGAATGATGTAGTTCGTTTGAGCTGTTAGTAACTGCCCTTACCTGTAACAAAGTCTTGCTTGTAGGAAGACTCAGAGCCTGAGATTTACCTCCATTTCTGAAGTGAAACACACAGCAGAGTTCTCATATATACATCTCAGTCTGCTTTAGAGCAAGAAGGACGCTCTTGCTTCCTAGAGTCTCTAAGACAGAAGGAAACGTGAGTGTGCTCAGAACAAAGGAACAGAGTTTCCTACACATATGAGCCGTATCTAGTTCAACTCTAATTCTAAAACTGAAGCATACCACAGGTCCTCTAAAATCCAATGCTTGTCAGTTAAGATGAGAAACGTTTGAGCTTCGTGAACGATGTAGTTCGTTTGAGCTGTAAAGTGACTGCCCTTACCTGAAACGAAGTCTTGCTTGTAGGAAGACTCAGTGCCTGGGATTTTACTCCATTTCTGAAGTGTAAAACACAACAGAGTTCTCATCCATTGATCACACTCTGCTTTAGAGCAAGAAACACGCTCTAGCTTTCCAGAAACTCTAAGACAGCAGGAAACTTGATCGTGCTGAGAACAAATGAATGGTGTTTCATACACATACGGACCATATCTCCTCCAACTCTGCTTCTGAAACTGAAACAAAGCACAGGTCCTCTAACATCCAATGCTTGTCATTTAAGATGAGAAACGTGTGAGCTTCGTGAACGATGTAGTTCGTTTGAGCTGAAAAGTGACTGCCCTTACCTGAAGCAATATAGTGCATGTAGGAAGACACAGAGCCTGGGATTTAACTCCCATTTCTGAAGGGAAACACACAGCATAGTTCTCATCCATGGATCACACTCTGTTTTAGAGCAAGAAGCACTCATTTGCTTTCTAGAGTCTCTAATAGACCAGGAAACATGACTGTGCTCAGAAAAAAAGAACGGTGTTTCCTACACCTACGAGCTATATCTAGTTCAACTCTGCTTCTGAAACTGATACAAACCACAAGTCCTCTAACAACCAATGCTTGTCAGTTAAGATGAGAAACGTGTGAGCTTCCTGAACGATGTAGTTCATTTGAGCTCTTAGTAACTGCCCTTACAGGAAAGGAAGTCTTGCTTGTAGGAAGACTCAGAGCCTGGGATTTAACTCCATTTCTGAAGGGTAACACACAACACAGTTCTCATCCATGGATCACACTCTGCTTTAGATCAAGAAGCACGCTCTTGATTTCTAGAGTCTCTAATACAGCAGGAAAATTGAGTGTGCTCAGAAGAAAAGAACGTTGTTTCCTATACATATGTACCATATCTAGTTCAACTCTGCTTGAAACTGATACAAAGCACGGGTCCTCTAACATCCAGTGCTTGTCAGTTAAGATGAGAAACATGTGTGCTTCGTGAATGATGTAGTTCGTTTGAGCTGTTAGTAACTGCCCTTACCTGTAACAAAGTCTTGCTTGTAGGAAGACTCAGAGCCTGGGATTTAACTCCATTTCTGAAGTGAAACACACAGCAGAGTTCTCATATATACATCACACTCTGCTTTAGATCAAGAAGCACGCTCTTGCTTCCTAGAGTCTCTAAGACAGAAGGAAACGTGAGTGTGCTCAGAACAAAGGAACAGAGTTTCCTACACATATCAGCCATATCTAGTTCAACTCTGATTCTAAAACTGAAGCATACTACAGGTCCTCTAAAATCCAATGCTTGTCAGTTAAGATTAGAAACGTGTGAGCTTCTTGAACGATGTAGTTCGTTTGAGCTATAAAGTGACTGCCCTTACCTGAAACGAAGTCTTGCTTGTAGTAAGGCTCAGTGCCTGAGATTTTACTCCATTTCTGAAGTGTAAAAAACAACAGAGTTCTCATCCATTGATCACACTCTGCTTTAGAGCAAGAAACACGCTCTAGCTTTCCAGGGTCTCTAAGACAGCAGGAAACTTGAGTGTGCTGAGAACAAATGAATTGTGTTTCATACACATACGGACCATATCTCCTCCAACTCTGCTTCTGAAACTGATACAAAGCACAGGTCCTCTAACATCCAATGCTTGTCAGTTAAGATGAGAAACGTGTGAGCTTCGTGAATGATGTAGTTTGTTTGAGCTGAAATGTGACTGCCCTTACCTGAAGCAAATTAGTGCATGTAGGAAGACACAGAGCCTGGGATTTAACTCCATTTCCGAAGGGAAACACACAGCATAGTTCTCATCCATGGATCACACTCTGCTTTAGAGCAAGAAGCACGCTCTTCCTTTCTAGAGTCTCTAATAGAGCAGGAAACTTGAGTGTGCTCAGAGCAAAAGAATGGTGTTTCCTACAGATACGGGCCATATCTAGTTCAACTCTGCTTCTGAAACTAAAACAAACCACAGGTCCTCTATCATCCAATGCTTGTCAGTTAAGATGAGAAACGTGTGAGCTTCCTTAACGATGTAGTTCGTTTGAGCTCTTAGTAACTGCCCTTACCTGAAACGAAGTCTTGCTTGTAGGAAGACTCGGGGCTGGGATTTAACTCCATTTCTGAAGGGAAACACACAACACAGTTCTCATCCATGGATCACACTGTGCTTTATATCAAGAAGCACGCCCTTGATTTCTAGCGTCTCTAATACAGCAAGAAAAGTGAGTTTGCTCAGAAGAAAAGAACGGTGTTTCCTACATATACGGACCATATCTAGTTCAACTCTGATTCTGAAACTGAAACAAACCACAGGTCCTCTAACAACCAGTGCTTGTCAGTTAAGATGAGAAACGGGTGAGCTTCATGAATGATGTAGTTCGTTTGAGCTCTAAAGTAACTGCCCTTACCTGAAACGAATTCTTGCTTGTAGGAAGACACAGAGCCAGGGATTTAACTCCATTTCTGAAGTGAAACACACAGCAGAGTTCTCATATATACATCACACTCTGCTTTAGAGCAAGAAGCACGCTCGTGCTTCCTAGAGTCTCTAAGACAGAAGAAAACGTGAGTGTGCTCAGAACAAAGGATCAGAGTTTCCTACACATATAAGTCATATCTCATTCAACTCTGATTATAAAACTGAAGCATACCACAGGTCCTCTAAAATCCAATGCTTGTCAGTTAAGATGAGAAACATGTGAGCTTCTTGAACGATGTAGTTCGTTTGAGCTGTAAAGTGACTGCCCTTACCTGAAACGAAGTCTTGCTTGTAGGAAGACTCAGTGCCTGGGATTTTACTCCATTTCTGAAGTGTAAAACACCACAGAGTTCTCATCCATTGATCACACTCTGCTTTAGAGCAAGAAACACGCTCTAGCTTTCCAGAGTCTCTAAGACAGCAGGAAACTTGAGTGTGCTGAGAACAAATGAATGGTGTTTCATACACATACGGACCATATCTCCTCCAACTCTGCTTCTGAAACTGATACAAAGCACAGGTCCTCTAACATCCAATGCTCGTCATTCAAGATGAGAAACGTGTGAGCTTCGTGAACGATGTTGTTCGTTTGAGCTGAAAAGTGACTGCCCTTACCTGAAGCAATATAGTGCATGTAGGAAGACACAGAGCCTGGGATTTAACTCCATTTCTGAAGGGTAACACACAACACAGTTCTCATCCATGGATCACACTCTGCTTTAGATCAAGAAGCACGCTCTTGATTTCTAGAGTCTCTAATACAGCAGGAAAATTGAGTGTGCTCAGAAGAAAAGAACGTTGTTTCCTATACATATGTACCATATCTAGTTCAACTCTGCTTGAAACTGATACAAAGCACGGGTCCTCTAACATCCAGTGCTTGTCAGTTAAGATGAGAAACATGTGTGCTTCGTGAATGATGTAGTTCGTTTGAGCTGTTAGTAACTGCCCTTACCTGTAACAAAGTCTTGCTTGTAGGAAGACTCAGAGCCTGGGATTTAACTCCATTTCTGAAGTGAAACACACAGCAGAGTTCTCATATATACATCACACTCTGCTTTAGATCAAGAAGCACGCTCTTGCTTCCTAGAGTCTCTAAGACAGAAGGAAACGTGAGTGTGCTCAGAACAAAGGAACAGAGTTTCCTACACATATCAGCCATATCTAGTTCAACTCTGATTCTAAAACTGAAGCATACTACAGGTCCTCTAAAATCCAATGCTTGTCAGTTAAGATTAGAAACGTGTGAGCTTCTTGAACGATGTAGTTCGTTTGAGCTATAAAGTGACTGCCCTTACCTGAAACGAAGTCTTGCTTGTAGTAAGGCTCAGTGCCTGAGATTTTACTCCATTTCTGAAGTGTAAAAAACAACAGAGTTCTCATCCATTGATCACACTCTGCTTTAGAGCAAGAAACACGCTCTAGCTTTCCAGAGTCTCTAAGACAGCAGGAAACTTGAGTGTGCTGAGAACAAATGAATTGTGTTTCATACACATACGGACCATATCTCCTCCAACTCTGCTTCTGAAACTGATACAAAGCACAGGTCCTCTAACATCCAATGCTTGTCAGTTAAGATGAGAAACGTGTGAGCTTCGTGAATGATGTAGTTTGTTTGAGCTGAAATGTGACTGCCCTTACCTGAAGCAAATTAGTGCATGTAGGAAGACACAGAGCCTGGGATTTAACTCCATTTCCGAAGGGAAACACACAGCATAGTTCTCATCCATGGATCACACTCTGCTTTAGAGCAAGAAGCACGCTCTACCTTTCTAGAGTCTCTAATAGAGCAGGAAACTTGAGTGTGCTCAGAGCAAAAGAACGGTGTTTCCTACAGATACGGGCCATATCTAGTTCAACTCTGCTTCTGAAACTAAAACAAACCACAGGTCCTCTATCATCCAATGCTTGTCAGTTAAGATGAGAAACGTGTGAGCTTCCTGAACGATGTAGTTCGTTTGAGCTCTTAGTAACTGCCCTTACCTGAAACGAAGTCTTGCTTGTAGGAAGACTCGGGGCTGGGATTTAACTCCATTTCTGAAGGGAAACACACAACACAGTTCTCATCCATGGATCACACTGTGCTTTAGATCAAGAAGCACGCCCTTGATTTCTAGCGTCTCTAATACAGCAAGAAAAGTGAGTTTGCTCAGAAGAAAAGAACGGTGTTTCCTACATATACGGACCATATCTAGTTCAACTCTGATTCTGAAACTGAAACAAACCACAGGTCCTCTAACAACCAGTGCTTGTCAGTTAAGATGAGAAACGGGTGAGCTTCATGAATGATGTAGTTCGTTTGAGCTCTAAAGTAACTGCCCTTACCTGAAACGAATTCTTGCTTGTAGGAAGACACAGAGCCAGGGATTTAACTCCATTTCTGAAGTGAAACACACAGCAGAGTTCTCATATATACATCACACTCTGCTTTAGAGCAAGAAGCACGCTCGTGCTTCCTAGAGTCTCTAAGACAGAAGAAAACGTGAGTGTGCTCAGAACAAAGGATCAGAGTTTCCTACACATATAAGTCATATCTCATTCAACTCTGATTATAAAACTGAAGCATACCACAGGTCCTCTAAAATCCAATGCTTGTCAGTTAAGATGAGAAACATGTGAGCTTCTTGAACGATGTAGTTCGTTTGAGCTGTAAAGTGACTGCCCTTACCTGAAACGAAGTCTTGCTTGTAGGAAGACTCAGTGCCTGGGATTTTACTCCATTTCTGAAGTGTAAAACACCACAGAGTTCTCATCCATTGATCACACTCTGCTTTAGAGCAAGAAACACGCTCTAGCTTTCCAGAGTCTCTAAGACAGCAGGAAACTTGAGTGTGCTGAGAACAAATGAATGGTGTTTCATACACATACGGACCATATCTCCTCCAACTCTGCTTCTGAAACTGATACAAAGCACAGGTCCTCTAACATCCAATGCTCGTCATTCAAGATGAGAAACGTGTGAGCTTCGTGAACGATGTTGTTCGTTTGAGCTGAAAATTGACTGCCCTTACCTGAAGCAATATAGTGCATGTAGGAAGACACAGAGCCTGGGATTTAACTCCATTTCTGAAGGGAAACACACAGCATAGTTCTCATCCATGGATCACACTCTGTTTTAGAGCAAGAAGCACGCACTTGCTTTCTAGAGTCTCTAATAGAGCAGGAAACATGACTGTGCTCAGAAAAAAAGAACGCTGTGTCCTACACATACGAGCCATGTCTAGTTCAACTCTGCTTCTGAAACTGATACAAACCACAATTCCTCTAACATCCAATGCTTGTCAGTTAAGATGAGAAACGTGTGAGCTTCCTGAACGATGTAGTTCATTTGAGCTCTTAGTAACTGCCCTTACTTGAAAGGAAGTCTATCTTGTAGGAAGACTCAGAGCTTGGGATTTAACTTCATTTCTGAAGGGAAAAAAACAACACAGTTCTCATCCATGGATCACACTCTGCTTTAAATCAAGAACCACGCTCTTGATTTCTAGGGTCTCTAATACAGCAGGAAAAGTGAGTGTGCTCAGAAGAAAAGAAAGTTGTTTCCTATACATATGGACCATATCTAGTTCAACTCTGCTTGAAATTGATACAAAGCAAAGGTCCTCTAACATCCAATGCTTTTCAGTTAAGATGAGAAACGTGTGAGCTTCGTGAATGATGTAGTTTGTTTGAGCTGAAATGTGACTGCCCTTACCTGAAGCAAATTAGTGCATGTAGGAAGACACAGAGCCTGGGATTTAACTCCATTTCCGAAGGGAAACACACAGCATAGTTCTCATCCATGGATCACACTCTGCTTTAGAGCAAGAAGCACGCTCTACCTTTCTAGAGTCTCTAATAGAGCAGGAAACTTGAGTGTGCTCAGAGCAAAAGAACGGTGTTTCCTACAGATACGGGCCATATCTAGTTCAACTCTGCTTCTGAAACTAAAACAAACCACAGGTCCTCTATCATCCAATGCTTGTCAGTTAAGATGAGAAACGTGTGAGCTTCCTGAACAATGTAGTTCGTTTGAGCTCTTAGTAACTGCCCTTACCTGAAACGAAGTCTTGCTTGTAGGAAGACTCGGGGCTGGGATTTAACTCCATTTCTGAAGGGAAACACACAACACAGTTCTCATCCATGGATCACACTGTGCTTTATATCCAGAAGCACGCCCTTGATTTCTAGCGTCTCTAATACAGCAAGAAAAGTGAGTTTGCTCAGAAGAAAAGAACGGTGTTTCCTACATATACGGACCATAACTAGTTCAACTCTGATTCTGAAACTGAAACAAACGACAGGTCCTCTAACAACCAGTGCTTGTCAGTTAAGATGAGAAACGGGTGAGCTTCGTGAATGATGTAGTTCGTTTGAGCTCTAAAGTAATTGCCCTTACCTGAAACGAAGTCTTGTTGTAGGAAGACACAGAGCCAGGGATTTAACTCCATTTCTGAAGTGAAACACACAGCAGAGTTCTCATATATACATCACACTCTGCTTTAGAGCAAGAAGCACGCTCTTGCTTCCTAGAGTCTCTAAGACAGAAGAAAACGTGAGTGTGCTCAGAACAAAGGATCAGAGTTTCCTACACATATAAGTCATATCTAGTTCAACTCTGATTATAAAACTGAAGCATACCACAGGTCCTCTAAAATCCAATGCTTGTCAGTTAAGATGAGAAACGTGTGAGCTTCTTGAACGATGTAGTTCTATTGAGCTGTAAAGTGACTGCCCTTACCTGAAACGAAGTCTTGCTTGTAGGAAGACTCAGTGCCTGGGATTTTACTCCATTTCTGAAGTGTAAAACACCACAGAGTTCTCATCCATTGATCACACTCTGCTTTAGAGCAAGAAACACGCTCTAGCTTTCCAGAGTCTCTAAGACAGCAGGAAACTTGAGTGTGCTGAGAACAAATGAATGGTGTTTCATACACATACGGACCATATCTCCTCCAACTCTGCTTCTGAAACTGATACAAAGCACAGGTCCTCTAACATCCAATGCTCGTCATTCAAGATGAGAAACGTGTGAGCTTCGTGAACGATGTTGTTCGTTTGAGCTGAAAAGTGACTGCCCTTACCTGAAGCAATATAGTGCATGTAGGAAGACACAGGGCCTGGGATTTAACTCCATTTCTGAAGGGAAACACACAGCATAGTTCTCATCCATGGATCACACTCTGTTTTAGAGCAAGAAGCACGCACTTGCTTTCTAGAGTCTCTAATAGAGCAGGAAACATGACTGTGCTCAGAAAAAAAGAACGGTGTTTCCTACACATACGAGCCATGTCTAGTTCAACTCTGCTTCTGAAACTGATACAAACCACAATTCCTCTAACATCCAATGCTTGTCAGTTAAGATGAGAAATGTGTGAGCTTCCTGAACGATGTAGTTCATTTGAGCACTTAGTAACTGCCCTTACCTGAAAGGAAGTCTTTCTTGTAGGAAGACTCAGAGCTTGGGATTTAACTCCATTTCTGAAGGGAAAAAAACAACACAGTTCTCATCCATGGATCACACTCTGCTTTAAATCAAGAACCACGCTCTTGATTTCTAGAGTCTCTAATACAGCAGGAAAAGTGAGTGTGCTCAGAAGAAAAGAAAGGTGTTTCCTATACATATGGACCATATCTAGTTCAACTCTGCTTGAAATTGATACAAAGCAAAGGTCCTCTAACATCAAATGCTTCTCAATGAAGATGAGAAATGTGTGAGCTTCGTGAACAATGTAGTTCGTTTGAGCTGTAAAATAACTGCCGTTACCTGAAACGAAGTTTTGCTTGTAGGAAGACTCAGAGCCTGGGATTTAACTCCATTTCTGAAGTCAAACACACAACAGAGTTCTCATCCATTGATCACACTCTGCTTTAGAGCAAGAAGCACGCTCTCGCTTGCCAGAGTCTCTAAGACAGCAGGAAACTTGAGTGTGCTGAGAACAACTGAATGGTGTTTCCTACACATATGGACCATATCTAGTCCAACTCTGCTTCTGAAACTGATACAAAGCACTGGTCCTCTAACATCCAATGCTTGTCATTTAACATGAGAAACGTGTAAGCTTCGGGAACGATGTAGTTCCTTTGAGCTGAAAAGTGACCGCCGTTAACTGAAACAAGGTAGTGCTTGTAGGAAGACACAGAGCCTGGGATTTAACTCCATTTCTGAAGGGAAACACACAGCATAGTTCTCATCCATGGATCTCACTCTGCTTTAGAGCAAGAAGAACGCTCTTCCTTTCTAGAGTCCCGAATACAGCAGGAAAAGTGAGTGTGCTCAGAATAAAATAACGGTGTTTCCTATACATACGGACCATATCTAGTTCAGCTCTGCTTCTGAAACTGATACAAAGCACGGGTCCTCAAACTTCCAGTGATTGTAAGTTAAGATGAGAAACGTGTGAGCTTCGTGAATGATGTAGTTCATTTGAGCTGTTAGTAACTGCCCTTACCTGTAACGAAGTCTTGCTTGTAGGAAGACTCAGAGCCTGAGATTTAACTCCATTTCTGAAGTGAAACACACAGCAGAGTTCTCATATATAGATCACACTCTGCTTTAGAGCAAGAAACACGCTCTTGCTTTCTAGAGTCTCTAAGACAGGAGGAAACATGAGTGAGCTGAGAACAAATGAACGGTGTTTCCTACACATATGAGCCATATCTAGTTCAACTCTGATTCTAAAACTGAAACAAACCACAGGTCCTCTAAAATCCAATGCTTGTCAGTTAAGATGAGAAACGTGTGAGCTTCGTGAATGATGTAGTTCGTGTGAGCTGAAAAGTGACTGCCCTTACCTGAAACGAAAAGTGCTTGTAGGAAGACACAGAGCCTGGGATTTAACTCCATTTCTGAAGGGAAACACACAGCATAGTTCTCATCCATGGATCTCACTCTGCTTTAGAGCAAGAAGAACGCTCTTCCTTTCTAGAGTCCCGAATACAGCAAGAAAAGTGAGTTTGCTCAGAAGAAAAGAACGGTGTTTCCTACATATACGGACCATATCTAGTTCAACTCTGCTTCTGAAACTGATACAAAGCACGGGTCCTCTAACATCCAGTGCTTGTCAGTTAAGAAGAGAAACATGTGTGCTTCGTGAATGATGTAGTTCGTTTGAGCTGTTAGTAACTGCCCTTACCTGTAACAAAGTCTTGCTTGTAGGAAGACTCAGAGCCTGAGATTTACCTCCATTTCTGAAGTGAAACACACAGCAGAGTTCTCATATATACATCTCAGTCTGCTTTAGAGCAAGAAGGACGCTCTTGCTTCCTAGAGTCTCTAAGACAGAAGGAAACGTGAGTGTGCTCAGAACAAAGGAACAGAGTTTCCTACACATATGAGCCATATCTAGTTCAACTCTAATTCTAAAACTGAAGCATACCACAGGTCCTCTAAAATCCAATGCTTGTCAGTTAAGATGAGAAACGTTTGAGCTTCGTGAACGATGTAGTTCCTTTGAGCTGTAAAGTGACTGCCCTTACCTGAAACGAAGTCTTGCTTGTAGGAAGACTCAGTGCCTGGGATTTTACTCCATTTCTGAAGTGTAAAACACAACAGAGTTCTCATCCATTGATCACACTCTGCTTTAGAGCAAGAAACACGCTCAGGCTTTCCAGAAACTCTAAGACAGCAGGAAACTTGATCGTGCTGAGAACAAATGAATGGTGTTTCATACACATACGGACCATATCTCCTCCAACTCTGCTTCTGAAACTGAAACAAAGCACAGGTCCTCTAACATCCAATGCTTGTCATTTAAGATGAGAAACGTGTGAGCTTCGTGAACGATGTAGTTCGTTTGAGCTGAAAAGTGACTGCCCTTACCTGAAGCAATATAGTGCATGTAGGAAGACACAGAGCCTGGGATTTAACTCCCATTTCTGAAGGGAAACACACAGCATAGTTCTCATCCATGGATCACACTCTGTTTTAGAGGAAGAAGCACTCATTTGCTTTCTAGAGTCTCTAATAGACCAGGAAACATGACTGTGCTCAGAAAAAAAAACGGTGTTTCCTACACATACGAGCTATATCTAGTTCAACTCTGCTTCTGAAACTGATACAAACCACAAGTCCTCTAACAACCAATGCTTGTCAGTTAAGATGAGAAACGTGTGAGCTTCCTGAACGATGTAGTTCATTTGAGCTCTTAGTAACTGCCCTTACAGGAAAGGAAGTCTTGCTTGTAGGAAGACTCAGAGCCTGGGATTTAACTCCATTTCTGAAGGGTAACACACAACACAGTTCTCATCCATGGATCACACTCTGCTTTAGATCAAGAAGCACGCTCTTGATTTCTAGAGTCTCTAATACAGCAGGAAAATTGAGTGTGCTCAGAAGAAAAGAACGTTGTTTCCTATACATATGTACCATATCTAGTTCAACTCTGCTTGAAACTGATACAAAGCACGGGTCCTCTAACATCCAGTGCTTGTCAGTTAAGATGAGAAACGTGTGAGCTTCGTGAATGATGTAGTTCGTTTGAGCTGTAAAGTAACTGCCCTTACATAAAACGAAGTCTTGCTTGTAGAAAGACTCAGTGCCTGGGATTTAACTCCATTTCTGAGGTGAAACACACAACAGAGTTCTCATAGATTGATCACACTCTGCTTTAGATCAAGAAGCATGCTCTAGCTTTCCAGAGTCTCTAAGACAGCAGGAAACTTGAGTGTGCTGAGAACAAATGAATGGTGTTTCCTACACATACGGACCATATCTAGTCCAACTCTGCTTCTGAAACTGATACAAAGCACTGGTCCTCTAACATCCAATGCTTGTCATTTAAGATGAGAAACGTGTGAGCTTCGTGAACGATGTAGTTCGTTCGAGCTCAAAAGTGACTGCCCTTACCTGAAACGAAGTAGTGCTTGTAGGAAGACACAGAGCCTGGGATTTAACTCCATTTCTGAAGGGAAACACACAGCATAGTTCTCATCCATGGATCGAACTCTGCTTTATAGCAAGATGAACGCTCTTCCTTTCTAGAATCTCTAATCCAGAGGGAAAGTGAGTGTGCTCAGAAGAAAAGAACGGTGTTTCCTATACATACGGACCATATCTAGTTCAACTCTGCTTGAAAGTGATACAAAGCAAAGGTCCTCTAACATCAAATGCTTCTCAATTAAGATGAAAAACGTGTGAGCTTGGTGAACGATGTAGTTCGTTTGAGCTGAAAAGTGGCTGCCCTTACCTGAAACGAACTCTTGCATGTAGGAAGACACAGAGCATGGAATTTAACTCCATTTCTGAAGTGAAACACACAGCATAGTTCTCATCCATGGATCGCACTCTGCTTTAGAGCAGGAAGCACGTTCTTGCTTTCTAGAATCTCTAATACAGCAGGAAACTTGAGTGTGCTCAGAACAAATGAATGGTGTTTCATACACATACGGACCATATCTACTTCAACTCTGCTTCTGAAACTGATACAAAGCACGGGTCCTCTAACATCCAGTGCTTGTCAGTTAAGAAGAGAAACGTGTGTGCTTCGTGAATGATGTAGTTCGTTTGAGCTGTTAATAACTGCCCTTACCTGTAACGAAGTCTTGCTTGTAGGAAGACTCAGAGCCTGGGATTTAACTCCATTTCTGAAGTGAAACACACAGCAGAGTTCTCATATATACATCACACTCTGCTTTAGATCAAGAAGCACGCTCTTGCTTCCTAGAGTCTCTAAGACAGAAGGAAACGTGAGTGTGCTCAGAACAAAGGAACAGTGTTTCCTACACATATGAGCCATATCTAGTTCAACTCTGATTCTAAAACTGAAGCATACTACAGGTCCTCTAAAATCCAATGCTTGTCAGTTAAGATTAGAAACGTGTGAGATTCTTGAACGATGTAGTTCGTTTGAGCTATAAAGTGACTGCCCTTACCTGAAACGAAGTCTTGCTTGTAGGAAGACTCAGAGCCTGAGATTTAACTCCATTTCTGAAGTGAAACACACAGCAGAGTTCTCATATATAGATCACACTCTGCTTTAGAGCAAGAAACACGCTCTTGCTTTCTAGAGTCTCTAAGACAGGAGGAAACATGAGTGAGCTGAGAACAAATGAACGGTGTTTCCTACACATATGAGCCATATCTAGTTCAACTCTGATTCTAAAACTGAAACAAGCCACAGGTCCTCTAAAATCCAATGCTTATCAGTTAAGATGAGAAACGTGTGAGCTTCGTGAATGATGTAGTTCGTGTGAGCTGAAAAGTGACTGCCCTTACCTGAATCGAAAAGTGCTTGTAGGAAGACACAGAGCCTGGGATTTAACTCCATTTCTGAAGGGAAACACACAGCATAGTTCTCATCCATGGATCGCACTATGCTTTAGAGCAAGAAGAACGCTCTTGCTTTCTAGAATCTCTAATACAGCAGGAAACTTGAGTGTGCTCAGAACAAAAGAACGGTGTTTCATACACATACAGACCATATCTTGTTCAACTCTGCTTCTGAAACTGATACAAAGCACGGGTCCTCTAACATCCAGTGCTTGTCAGTTAAGATGAGAAACGTGTGAGCTTCGTGAATGATGTAGTTCGTTTGAGCTGTTAGTAACTGCCCTTTCCTGAAACAAATTCTTGCTTGTAGGAAGACTCAGAGCGTGGGATTTAACTCCATTTCTGAAGGGAAACACACAACACAGTTCTCATCCATGGATCACACTCTGCTTTAGATCAAGAAGCACGCTCTTGATTTCTAGAGTCTCTAATACAGCAGGAAAAGTGAGTTTGCTCAGAAGAAAAGAACGGTGGTTCCTGTACATACGGACCATATCTAGTTCAACTCTGCTTGAAATTAATACAAAGCAAAGTTCCTCTAACATCAAATGCTTCTCAATTAAGATGAGAAACATGTGAGCTTCCTGAACGATGTTGTTCGTTTGAGCTGTAAAGTGACTGCCCTTTCATGAAACGAAGTCTTGCTTGTTGCAAGACTCAGTGCCTGGGATTTAACTCCACTTCTGAAGTGAAACACACAACAGAGTTCTCATCCATGGATCACACTCTGCTTTAGATCAAGAAACACGCTCTTGATTTCTAGAGTCTCTAATACTGCAGGAAAAGTGAGTTTGCTCAGAAGAAAAGAACGGTGTTTCCTAAAAATACGGGCCATATCTGGTTCAACTCTGCTTCTGAAACTGAAACAAACCACAGTTCCTCTATCATCCAAAGCTTGTCAGTTAATATGAGAAACGTGTGAGCTTCCTGAATGATGTAGTTCGTTTGAGCTCTTAGTAACTGTCCTTACCTGAAACGAAGTCTGGCTTGTAGGAAGACTCAGAGCCTGGGATTTAACTCCATTTCTGAAGGGAAACACACAACAGAGTTCTCATCCATTGATCACACTCTGCTTTAGAGCAAGAAGCACGCTCTCGCTTTCCGAGTCTCTAAGACAGCAGGAAATTTGAGTGTGCTGAGAACAAATGAATGGTGTTTCCTACACATATGGACCATATCTCCTCCAACTCTGCTTCTGAAACTGATACAAAGCACTGGTCCTCTAACATCCAATGCTTGTCATTTACGATGAGAAACGTGTGAGCTTGTGAACGATGTAGTTCATTTGAGCTGAAAAGTGACAGCCCTTAACTGAAACAAAATAGTGCTTCTAGGAAGACACAGAGCCTGGGATTTAACTACATTTCTGAAGGGAAACACACAGCATAGTTCTCATCCATGGCTCCCACTATGCTTTAGAGCAAGAAGAGCGCTCTTCCTTTCTAGAATCTCTAATCCAACAGGAAACTTGAGTGTGCTCAGAACAATAGAACGGTGTTTCCTACATATATGGACCATATCTAGTTCAACTCTACTTCTGAAACTGAAACAAACCACAGGTCCTCTATCATCCAATGCTTGTCATTTAAGATGAGAAACGTGTGAGCTTCGTGAACGATGTAGTTCATTTGAGCTCTTAGTAACTGCCCTTATCTGAAACGAAGTCTTGCTTGTAGGAAGACTCAGAGCCTGGGATTTAACTCCGTTTCTGAAGGGAAACACACAGCAAAGTTCTCATCCATGGATCTCACTCTGCTTTAGAGCAAGAAGAATGCTTTTCCTTTCTAGATTCCCGAATACAGCAGGAAAGGTGAGTGTGCTCAGAAGAAAAGAACGGTGTTTCCTATACATATGGACCATATCTACTTCAACTCTGCTTGAAATTGATACAAAGCATAGGTCCTCTAACATCAAATGCTTCTCAATTAAGATGAGAAATATTTGAGCTTCGTGAAAGATGTAGTTCGTTTGAGCTGAAAATTGACTGACCTTACCTGAAACGAAGTCTTGCTGGTAGGAAGACACAGAGCCTGGGATTTAACTCCATTTCTGAAGGGAAACACACAGCATAGTTCTCATCCATGGATCGCACTCTGCTTTATAGCAAGAAGAACGCTCTTCCTTTATAGAATCTCTAATCCAGCAGGAAAAGTGAGTGTGCTCAGAAGAAAAGAACGGTGTTTCATATACATACGGACCATATCTAGTCCAACTTGCTTGAAATTGATACAAAGCAAAGTTCCTCTAACATCAAATGCTTCTCAATTAAGATGAGAAACGTGTGAGCTTCCTGAACGATATAGTTCGTTTGAGCTGTAAAGTAACTGCCCTTACCTGAAACGAAGTCTTGCTTGTAGGAAGACTCAGTGCCTGGGATTTAACTCCACTTCTGAAGTGAAACACACAACAGAGTTCTCATCCATTGATCACACTCTGCTTTAGAGCAAGAAGCACGCTCTAGCTTTCCGAGTCTCTAAGACAGCAGGAAACTTGAGTGTGCTAAGAACAAATGAATGGTGTTTCCTACACATACGGACCATATGTAGTCTAACTCTGCTTCTGAAACTGATACAAAGCACTGGTCCTCTAACATCCAATGCTTGTCTTTTAAGATGAGAAACGTGTGAGCTTCGTGAACGATGTAGTTCGTTTGAGATGTTAGTAACTGCCCTTACCTGTATCGAAGTCTTGCTTGTAGGAATTCTCAGAGCTTGAGATTTAACTCCATTTCTGACGTAAAACACACAGCAGAGTTCTCATATATAGATCACACTCTGCTTTAGAGCAAGAAACACGCTCTTGCTTTCTAGAGTCTCTAAGACAGGAGGAAAAATGAGTGAGCTGAGAACAAATGAACGGTGTTTCCTACACATATGAGCCATATCTAGTTCAACTCTGATTCTAAAACTGAAACAAACCACAGGTCCTCTAAAATCCAATGCTTGTCAGTTAAGATGAGAAACGTGTGAGCTTCGGGAATGATGTAGTTTGTTTGAGCTTAAAGTAACTGCCCTTACCTGAAACGAAGTCTTGCTTGTAGGAAGGCTCAGTGCCTGGGATTTAACTCCACTTCTGAAGTGAAACACAACAGAGTTCTCATCCATTGATCACACTCTGCGTTAGAGCAAGAAGCAAGCTCTAGCTTTCCGGGTCTCTAAGACAGCAGGAAACTTGAGTGTGCTGAGAACAAATGAATGGTGTTTCCTACACATATGGACCATATCTCCTCCAACACTGCTTCTGAAACTGATACAAAGCACTGGTCCTCTAACATCCAATGCTTGTCATTTAAGATGAGAAACGTGTGAGCTAAGTGAACGATGTAGTTCGTTTGAGCTGAAAAGTGACCGCCCTTAACTGAAACAAAGTAGTGCTTGTAGGAAGACACAGAGCCAGGGATTTAACTCCATTTCTGAAGGGAAACACACAGCATAGTTCTCATCCATGGATCGCACTCTGCTTTAGAGCAAGAAGAACGCTCTTCCTTTCTCGAATCTCTAATCCAGCAGGAAACTTGAGTGTGCTCAGAACAAAAGAATGGTGTTTCCTACATACACGGACCATATCTAGTTCAACTCTGCTTCTGAAACTGAAACAAACCACAGGTCCTCTAACAACCAGTGCTTGTCAGTTAAGATGAGAAACGGGTGAGCTTTGTGAATGATGTAGTTCAATTGAGCTGTAAAGTAACTGCCCTTACCTGAAATGAAGTCTTGCTTGTAGGAAGACACAGAGCCAGGGATTTAACTCCATTTCTGAAGTGAAACACACAACAGAGTTCTCATCCATTGATCACACTCTGCTTTAGAGCAAGAAGCACCCTCTATCTTTCCAGAGACTGAAAGACAGCAGGAAACTTGAGTGTGCTGAGAACAAATGAATGGTGTTTCCTACACATACGGACCATATGTAGTCTAACTCTGCTTCTGAAACTGATACAAAGCACTGGTCCTATAACATCCAATGCTTGTCATCTAAGATGAGAAACGTGTGAGCTTCGTGAACGATGTAGTTCGTTTGAGCTGAAAAGTGACTGCCCTTACCTGAAAAGAAATCTTCCTTGTAGGAAGACACAGAGCATGGAATTTAACTCCGTTTCTGAAGTGAAACACACAGCAGAGTTCTCATATATACATCATACTCTGCTTTAGAGCAAGAAGCACGCTCTTGCTTCGTAGAGTCTCTAAGATAGTAGGAAACGTGAGTGTGCTCAGAACAAAGGAACAGTGTTTCCTACACATATGAGCCATATCTAGTTCAACTCTGATTCTAAAACTGAAGCAAACCACAGGAACTTTAAAATCCAATGCTTGTCAGTTAAGATGAGAAACGTGTGAGCTTCTTGAACGATGTAGTTCGTTTGAGCTGTAAAGTGACATCCCTTACATGAAATGAAGTCTTGCTTGTAGGAAGACTCAGTGCCAGGAATTTTACTCCATTTCTGAAGGGAAACACACAGCAAAGTTCTCATCCATGGATCTCACTCTGCTTTAGAGCAAGAAGAATGCTCTTCCTTTCTAGAGTCCCGAATACAGCAGGAAAGGTGAGTGTGCTCAGAATAAAATAACGGTGTTTCCTATACATACGGACCAAATCTAGTCCAACTCTGCCTCTGAAATTGATACAAAGTACAGGTCCTCTAACATCCAATGCTTGTCATTTAAGATGAGAAACGTGTGAGCTTCGTGAACGATGTAGTTCATTTGAGCTCTTAGTAACTGCCCTTATCTGAAACGAAGTCTTGCTTGTAGGAAGACTCAGAGCCTGGGAATTAACTCCGTTTCTGAAGGGAAACACACAACACAGTTCTCATCCATGGATCACACTCTGCTTTAGATCAAGAAGCACGCTATTGATTTCTAGAGTCTCTAATATAGCAGGAAAAGTGAGTGTGCTCAGAAGAAAAGAACGGTGTTTCCTATACATATGGACCATATCTAGTTCAACTCTGCTTGAAATTGATACAAAGCATAGGTCCTCTAACATCAAATGCTTCTCAATTAAGATGAGAAATGTTTGAGCTTCGTGAATGATGTAGTTCATTTGAGCTGTAAAGTAACTGCCCTTACCTGAAACGAAGTCTTGCTTGTAGGAAGACTCAGAGCCTTGGATTTAACTCCATTTCTGAAGTGAAACAACAACAGAGTTCTCATCCATTGATCACACTCTGCTTTAGAGCAAGAAGCACGCTCTCGCTTGCCAGAGTCTCTAAGACAGCAGGAAACTTGAGTGTGCTGAGAACAACTGAATGGTGTTTCCTACACATATGGACCATATCTAGTCCAACCCTGCTTCTGAAACTGATACAAAGCACTGTTCCTCTAACATCCAATGCTTGTCAATTAAGATAAGAAACGTTTGAGCTTCGAGAATGATGTAGTTCTTTTGAGCTGAAATGTGACTGCCCTTACCTGAAACAAAGTCTTGCTTGTAGGAAGACACAGAGCATGGAATTTAACTCCATTTATGAAGTGAAACACACAGCGGAGTTCTCATATATAGATCACACTCAGCTTTAGAGCAAGAAGCACGCTCTTGCTTTCTAGAATCTCTAATACAGCAGGAAACTTGAGTGTGCTCAGAACAAAAGAATGGTATTTCATATACATACAGACCATATCTAGTTCAACTCTGCTTCTGAAACTGATACAAAGCACGGTCCTCTAACATCCAGTGCATGTCAGTTAAGATGAGAAACGTGTGAGCTTCGTGAATGATGTAGTTCGTTTGAGCTGTTAGTAACTGCCCTTACCTGTATCGAAGTCTTGCTTGTAGGAATTCTCAGAGCTTGAGATTTAACTCCATATCTGAAGTAAAACACACAGCAGAGTTCTCATATATAGATCACACTCTGCTTTAGAGCAAGAAACACGCTCTTACTTTCTAGAGTCTCTAAGACAGGAGGAAACATGAGTGAGCTGAGAACAAATGAACGGTGTTTCCTACACATATGAGCCATATCTAGTTCAACTCTGATTCTAAAACTGAAACAAACCACAGGTCCTCTAAAATCCAATGCTTGTCAGTTAAGATGAGAAACGTGTGAGCTTCGTGAATGATGTAGTTTGTTTGAGCTTAAAGTAACTGCCCTTACCTGAAACGAAGTCTTGCTTGTAGGAAGGCTCAGTGCCTGGGATTTAACTCCGTTTCTGAAGTGAAACACACAGCAGAGTTCTCATATATACATCACACTCTGCTTTAGAGCAAGAAGCACGCTGTTCCTTTCTAGAATCAGTAATCCAGCAGGAAATGTGAGTGTGCTCAGAAGAAAAGAACAGTGTTTCCTATACATACGGACCATATCTAGTTCAACTCTGCTTGAAACTGATACAAAGCAAAGGTCCTCTAACGTCAAATGCTTCTCAATTAAGATGAGAAACGTTTGAGCTTGGTGAACGTTGTAGTTCCTTTGAGCTGAAAAGTGCCTGCCCTTACCTGAAACGAAGTCTTGCTTGTAGGAAGACTCAGTGCCTGGGATTTAACTCCACTTCTGAAGTGAAACACACAACAGAGTTCTCATCCATGGCTCGCACTCTGCTTTAGAGCAAGAAGAACGCTCTTCCTTTCTAGAATCTCTAATCCAACAGGAAACTTGAGTGTGCTCAGAACGATAGAACGGTGTTTCCTACATATACGGACCATATCTAGTTCAAATCTGCTTCTGAAACTGAAACAAACCACAGGTCCTCTATCATCCAATGCTTGTCAGTTAAGATGAGAAACGTGTGAGCTTCCTGAACGATGTAGTTCATTTGAGCTCTTAGTAACTGCCCTATCCTGAAATGAAGTCTTGCTTGTAGGAAGACTCAGAGGCTGGGATTTAACTCCATTTCTGAAGGGAAACACACAACACAGTTCTCATCCATGGATCACACTCTGCTTTAGATCAAGAAGCACGCTCTTTATTTCTAGAGTCTCTAATACAGCAGGAAAAGTGAGTTTGCTCAGAAGAAAAGAACGGTGTTTCCTGAACATACGGACCATATCTAGTTCAACTCTGCTTGAAATTGATACAAAGCAAAGTTCCTCTAACATCAAATGCTTCTCAATTAAGATGAGAAACGTGTGAGCTTCCTGAACGATGTAGTTCGTTTGAGCTGTAAAGTAACTGCCCTTACCTGAAACGAAGTCTTGCTTGTAGGAAGACTCAGTGCCTGGGATTTAACTCCACTTCTGAAGGGAAACACACAACAGAGTTCCCATCCATTGATCACACTCTGCTTTAGAGCAAGAAGCACGCTCTAGCTTTCCGAGTCTCTAAGACAGCAGGAAACTTGAGTGTGCTGAGAACAAATGAATGGTGTTTCCTACACATATGGACCATATCTCCTCCAACTCTGCTTCTGAAACTGATACAAAGCACTGGTCCTCTAACATCCAATGCTTGTCATTTAAGATGAGACACGTGTGAGCTTCATGAACGATGTAGTTCGTTTGAGCTGAAAAGTGACCGCCCCTAACTGAAACAAACTAGTGCTTGTAGGAAGACCCAGAGCCTGGGATTTAACTCCATTTCTGAAGGGAAACACACAGCATAGTTCTCATCCATGGATCGCACTCTGCTTTAGAGCAAGAAGAATGCTCTTCCTTTCTAGAATCTCTAATCTAACAGGAAAGTTGAGTGTGCTCAGAACAATAGAACGTTGTTTCCTATATATACGGACCATATCTAGTTCAACTCTGATTCTGAAACTGAAACAAACCACAGGTCCTCTAACAACCAGTGCTTGTCAGTTAAGATGAGAAACGGGTGAGCTTCGTGAATGATGTAGTTCGTTTGAGCTGTGAAGTAACTGCCCTTACCTGAAACAAAGTCTTGCTTGTAGGAATACACAGAGCCAGGGATTTAACTCCATTTCTGAAGTGAAACACAAAACAGAGTTCTCATCCATTGATATCACTCTGCTTTAGAGCAAGAAGCACCCTCTATCTTTCCAGAGACTCAAAGACAGCAGCAGACTTGAGTGTGCTGAGAAAAAATGAATGGTGTTTCCTACACATACGGACCATATCTAGTCTAACTCTGCTTCTGAAACTGATACAAAGCACTGGTCCTCTAACATCCAATGCTTGTCATTTAAGATGAGAAACGTGTGAGCTTCGTGAACGATGTAGTTCGTTTGAGCTGAAAATTGACTGACGTTACCTGAAACGAAGTCTTGCTGGTAGGAAGACACAGAGCCTGGGATTTAACTCCATTTCTGACGGGAAACACACAGCATAGTTCTCATCCATGGATCGCACTCTGCTTTATAGGAAGAAGAACGCTCTTCCTTTCTAGAATCTCTAATCCAGCAGGAAAAGTGAGTGTGCTCAGAAGAAAAGAACGGTGTTTCCTATACATACGGACCATATCTAGTTCAACCCTGCTTGAAATTGATACAAAGCAAAGGTCCTCTAACATCAAATGCTTCTCAATTAAGATGACAAACATGTGAGCTTTGTGAACGATGTAGTTCGTTTGAGCTGAAAAGTGACTGCCATTACCTGAAACGAAGTCTTGCTTGTAGGAAGACACAGAGCATGGAATTTAACTCCGTTTCTGAAGTGAAACACACAGCAGAGTTCTCATATATACATCACACTCTGCTTTAGAGCAAGAAGCACGCTCCTGATTCCTAGATTCTCTAAGACAGAAGGAAACGTGAGTGTGCTCAGAACAAACGAACAGTGTTTCCTACACATATGAGCCATATCTAGTTCAACTCTGATTCTAAAACTGAAGCAAACCACAGGTCCTTTAAATCCAATGCTTGTCAGTTAAGATGAGAAACGTGTGAGCTTCTTGAACGATGTAGTTCGTTTGAACTGTAAAGTGACTGCCCTTACCTGAAACAAAGTCTTGCTTGTAGGAAGACTCAGTGCCTGGGATTTTACTCCATTTCTGAAGTGTAAAACACAACAGAGTTCTCATCCATTGATCACACTCTGCTTTAGAGCAAGAAACACGCTCTAGCTTTCCAGAGTCTCTAAGACAGCAGGAAACATGAGTGTGCTGAGAACAAATGAATGGTGTTTCATACACATACGGACCATATCTCCTCCAACTCTGCTTCTGAAACTGATACAAAGCACTGGTCCTCTAACATGCAATGCTTGTCATTTAAGATGAGAAACGTGTGAGCTTCGTGAACGATGTAGTTCGTTTGAGCTGAAAAGTGACCGCCCGTAAATGAAACAAAGTAGTGCTTGTAGGAAGACACAGAGCCTGGGATTTAACTCCATTTCTGAAGGGAAACACACAGCATAGTTCTCATCCATGGATCGCCCTCTGCTTTAGAGCAAGAAGAATGCTCTTCCTTTCTAGAATCTCTAATCCAACAGGAAACTTGAGTGTGCTCAGAACAATAGAAAGGTGTTTCCTACATATACGGACCATATCTAGTTCAACTCTGATTCTGAAACTGAAACAAACCACAGGTCCTCTAACAACCAGTGCTTTTCAGTTAAGATGAGAAACGTGTGAGCTTCGTGAACGATGTAGATCGTTTGAGCTGAAAAGTGACTGACCTTACCTGAAACGAAGTCTTGCTGGTAGGAAGACACAGAGCCAGGGATTTAACTACATTTCTGAAGGGAAACACACAGCATAGTTCACATCCATGGATCGCACTCTGCTTTATAGCAAGAAGAACGCCCTTCCTTTCTAGAATCTATAATCCAGCAGGAAAAGTGAGTGTGCTCAGAAGAAAAGAACGGTATTTCCTATACATACGGACCATATCTAGTTCAACTCTGCTTGAAATTGATACAAAGCAAAGGTCCTCTAACATCAAATGCTTCTCAATTAAGATGACAAACATGTGATCTTCGTGAACGATGTAGTTCGTTTGAGCTGAAAAGTGACTGCCCTTACCTGAAACGAAGTCTTGCTGGTAGGAAGACACAGAGCCTGGGATTTAACTCCATTTCTGACGGGAAACACACAGCATAGTTCTCATCCATGGATCGCACTCTGCTTTATAGGAAGAAGAACGCTCTTCCTTTCTAGAATCTCTAATCCAGCAGGAAAAGTGAGTGTGCTCAGAAGAAAAGAACGGTGTTTCCTATACATACGGACCATATCTAGTTCAACTCTGCTTGAAATTGATACAAAGCAAAGGTCCTCTAACATCAAATGCTTCTCAATTAAGATGACAAACATGTGATCTTCGTGAACGATGTAGTTCGTTTGAGCTGAAAAGTGACTGCCATTACCTGAAACGAAGTCTTGCTGGTAGGAAGACACAGAGCCTGGGATTTAACTCCATTTCTGACGGGAAACACACAGCATAGTTCTCATCCATGGATCGCACTCTGCTTTATAGGAAGAAGAACGCTCTTCCTTTCTAGAATCTCTAATCCAGCAGGAAAAGTGAGTGTGCTCAGAAGAAAAGAACGGTGTTTCCTATACATACGGACCATATCTAGTTCAACTCTGCTTGAAATTGATACAAAGCAAAGGTCCTCTAACATCAAATGCTTCTCAATTAAGATGACAAACATGTGATCTTCGTGAACGATGTAGTTCGTTTGAGCTCTTAGTAACTGCCCTTACCTGAAACGAAGTCTTGCTTGTAGGAAGACTCGGGGCTGGGATTTAACTCCATTTCTGAAGGGAAACACACAACACAGTTCTCATCCATGGATCACACTGTGCTTTATATCAAGAAGCACGCCCTTGATTTCTAGCGTCTCTAATACAGCAAGAAAAGTGAGTTTGCTCAGAAGAAAAGAACGGTGTTTCCTACATATACGGACCATAACTAGTTCAACTCTGATTCTGAAACTGAAACAAACGACAGGTCCTCTAACAACCAGTGCTTGTCAGTTAAGATGAGAAACGGGTGAGCTTCGTGAATGATGTAGTTCGTTTGAGCTCTAAAGTAATTGCCCTTACCTGAAACGAAGTCTTGTTGTAGGAAGACACAGAGCCAGGGATTTAACTCCATTTCTGAAGTGAAACACACAGCAGAGTTCTCATATATACATCACACTCTGCTTTAGAGCAAGAAGCACGCTCTTGCTTCCTAGAGTCTCTAAGACAGAAGAAAACGTGAGTGTGCTCAGAACAAAGGATCAGAGTTTCCTACACATATAAGTCATATCTAGTTCAACTCTGATTATAAAACTGAAGCATACCACAGGTCCTCTAAAATCCAATGCTTGTCAGTTAAGATGAGAAACGTGTGAGCTTCTTGAACGATGTAGTTCTATTGAGCTGTAAAGTGACTGCCCTTACCTGAAACGAAGTCTTGCTTGTAGGAAGACTCAGTGCCTGGGATTTTACTCCATTTCTGAAGTGTAAAACACCACAGAGTTCTCATCCATTGATCACACTCTGCTTTAGAGCAAGAAACACGCTCTAGCTTTCCAGAGTCTCTAAGACAGCAGGAAACTTGAGTGTGCTGAGAACAAATGAATGGTGTTTCATACACATACGGACCATATCTCCTCCAACTCTGCTTCTGAAACTGATACAAAGCACAGGTCCTCTAACATCCAATGCTCGTCATTCAAGATGAGAAACGTGTGAGCTTCGTGAACGATGTTGTTCGTTTGAGCTGAAAAGTGACTGCCCTTACCTGAAGCAATATAGTGCATGTAGGAAGACACAGGGCCTGGGATTTAACTCCATTTCTGAAGGGAAACACACAGCATAGTTCTCATCCATGGATCACACTCTGTTTTAGAGCAAGAAGCACGCACTTGCTTTCTAGAGTCTCTAATAGAGCAGGAAACATGACTGTGCTCAGAAAAAAAGAACGGTGTTTCCTACACATACGAGCCATGTCTAGTTCAACTCTGCTTCTGAAACTGATACAAACCACAATTCCTCTAACATCCAATGCTTGTCAGTTAAGATGAGAAATGTGTGAGCTTCCTGAACGATGTAGTTCATTTGAGCACTTAGTAACTGCCCTTACCTGAAAGGAAGTCTTTCTTGTAGGAAGACTCAGAGCTTGGGATTTAACTCCATTTCTGAAGGGAAAAAAACAACACAGTTCTCATCCATGGATCACACTCTGCTTTAAATCAAGAACCACGCTCTTGATTTCTAGAGTCTCTAATACAGCAGGAAAAGTGAGTGTGCTCAGAAGAAAAGAAAGGTGTTTCCTATACATATGGACCATATCTAGTTCAACTCTGCTTGAAATTGATACAAAGCAAAGGTCCTCTAACATCAAATGCTTCTCAATGAAGATGAGAAATGTGTGAGCTTCGTGAACAATGTAGTTCGTTTGAGCTGTAAAATAACTGCCGTTACCTGAAACGAAGTTTTGCTTGTAGGAAGACTCAGAGCCTGGGATTTAACTCCATTTCTGAAGTCAAACACACAACAGAGTTCTCATCCATTGATCACACTCTGCTTTAGAGCAAGAAGCACGCTCTCGCTTGCCAGAGTCTCTAAGACAGCAGGAAACTTGAGTGTGCTGAGAACAACTGAATGGTGTTTCCTACACATATGGACCATATCTAGTCCAACTCTGCTTCTGAAACTGATACAAAGCACTGGTCCTCTAACATCCAATGCTTGTCATTTAACATGAGAAACGTGTAAGCTTCGGGAACGATGTAGTTCCTTTGAGCTGAAAAGTGACCGCCGTTAACTGAAACAAGGTAGTGCTTGTAGGAAGACACAGAGCCTGGGATTTAACTCCATTTCTGAAGGGAAACACACAGCATAGTTCTCATCCATGAATCTCACTCTGCTTTAGAGCAAGAAGAACGCTCTTCCTTTCTAGAGTCCCGAATACAGCAGGAAAAGTGAGTGTGCTCAGAATAAAATAACGGTGTTTCCTATACATACGGACCATATCTAGTTCAGCTCTGCTTCTGAAACTGATACAAAGCACGGGTCCTCAAACTTCCAGTGATTGTAAGTTAAGATGAGAAACGTGTGAGCTTCGTGAATGATGTAGTTCATTTGAGCTGTTAGTAACTGCCCTTACCTGTAACGAAGTCTTGCTTGTAGGAAGACTCAGAGCCTGAGATTTAACTCCATTTCTGAAGTGAAACACACAGCAGAGTTCTCATATATAGATCACACTCTGCTTTAGAGCAAGAAACACGCTCTTGCTTTCTAGAGTCTCTAAGACAGGAGGAAACATGAGTGAGCTGAGAACAAATGAACGGTGTTTCCTACACATATGAGCCATATCTAGTTCAACTCTGATTCTAAAACTGAAACAAACCACAGGTCCTCTAAAATCCAATGCTTGTCAGTTAAGATGAGAAACGTGTGAGCTTCGTGAATGATGTAGTTCGTGTGAGCTGAAAAGTGACTGCCCTTACCTGAAACGAAAAGTGCTTGTAGGAAGACACAGAGCCTGGGATTTAACTCCATTTCTGAAGGGAAACACACAGCATAGTTCTCATCCATGGATCTCACTCTGCTTTAGAGCAAGAAGAACGCTCTTCCTTTCTAGAGTCCCGAATACAGCAAGAAAAGTGAGTTTGCTCAGAAGAAAAGAACGGTGTTTCCTACATATACGGACCATATCTAGTTCAACTCTGCTTCTGAAACTGATACAAAGCACGGGTCCTCTAACATCCAGTGCTTGTCAGTTAAGAAGAGAAACATGTGTGCTTCGTGAATGATGTAGTTCGTTTGAGCTGTTAGTAACTGCCCTTACCTGTAACAAAGTCTTGCTTGTAGGAAGACTCAGAGCCTGAGATTTACCTCCATTTCTGAAGTGAAACACACAGCAGAGTTCTCATATATACATCTCAGTCTGCTTTAGAGCAAGAAGGACGCTCTTGCTTCCTAGAGTCTCTAAGACAGAAGGAAACGTGAGTGTGCTCAGAACAAAGGAACAGAGTTTCCTACACATATGAGCCATATCTAGTTCAACTCTAATTCTAAAACTGAAGCATACCACAGGTCCTCTAAAATCCAATGCTTGTCAGTTAAGATGAGAAACGTTTGAGCTTCGTGAACGATGTAGTTCCTTTGAGCTGTAAAGTGACTGCCCTTACCTGAAACGAAGTCTTGCTTGTAGGAAGACTCAGTGCCTGGGATTTTACTCCATTTCTGAAGTGTAAAACACAACAGAGTTCTCATCCATTGATCACACTCTGCTTTAGAGCAAGAAACACGCTCAGGCTTTCCAGAAACTCTAAGACAGCAGGAAACTTGATCGTGCTGAGAACAAATGAATGGTGTTTCATACACATACGGACCATATCTCCTCCAACTCTGCTTCTGAAACTGAAACAAAGCACAGGTCCTCTAACATCCAATGCTTGTCATTTAAGATGAGAAACGTGTGAGCTTCGTGAACGATGTAGTTCGTTTGAGCTGAAAAGTGACTGCCCTTACCTGAAGCAATATAGTGCATGTAGGAAGACACAGAGCCTGGGATTTAACTCCCATTTCTGAAGGGAAACACACAGCATAGTTCTCATCCATGGATCACACTCTGTTTTAGAGGAAGAAGCACTCATTTGCTTTCTAGAGTCTCTAATAGACCAGGAAACATGACTGTGCTCAGAAAAAAAGAACGGTGTTTCCTACACATACGAGCTATATCTAGTTCAACTCTGCTTCTGAAACTGATACAAACCACAAGTCCTCTAACAACCAATGCTTGTCAGTTAAGATGAGAAACGTGTGAGCTTCCTGAACGATGTAGTTCATTTGAGCTCTTAGTAACTGCCCTTACAGGAAAGGAAGTCTTGCTTGTAGGAAGACTCAGAGCCTGGGATTTAACTCCATTTCTGAAGGGTAACACACAACACAGTTCTCATCCATGGATCACACTCTGCTTTAGATCAAGAAGCACGCTCTTGATTTCTAGAGTCTCTAATACAGCAGGAAAATTGAGTGTGCTCAGAAGAAAAGAACGTTGTTTCCTATACATATGTACCATATCTAGTTCAACTCTGCTTGAAACTGATACAAAGCACGGGTCCTCTAACATCCAGTGCTTGTCAGTTAAGATGAGAAACGTGTGAGCTTCGTGAATGATGTAGTTCGTTTGAGCTGTAAAGTAACTGCCCTTACATAAAACGAAGTCTTGCTTGTAGAAAGACTCAGTGCCTGGGATTTAACTCCATTTCTGAGGTGAAACACACAACAGAGTTCTCATAGATTGATCACACTCTGCTTTAGATCAAGAAGCATGCTCTAGCTTTCCAGAGTCTCTAAGACAGCAGGAAACTTGAGTGTGCTGAGAACAAATGAATGGTGTTTCCTACACATACGGACCATATCTAGTCCAACTCTGCTTCTGAAACTGATACAAAGCACTGGTCCTCTAACATCCAATGCTTGTCATTTAAGATGAGAAACGTGTGAGCTTCGTGAACGATGTAGTTCGTTCGAGCTCAAAAGTGACTGCCCTTACCTGAAACGAAGTAGTGCTTGTAGGAAGACACAGAGCCTGGGATTTAACTCCATTTCTGAAGGGAAACACACAGCATAGTTCTCATCCATGGATCGAACTCTGCTTTATAGCAAGATGAACGCTCTTCCTTTCTAGAATCTCTAATCCAGAGGGAAAGTGAGTGTGCTCAGAAGAAAAGAACGGTGTTTCCTATACATACGGACCATATCTAGTTCAACTCTGCTTGAAAGTGATACAAAGCAAAGGTCCTCTAACATCAAATGCTTCTCAATTAAGATGAAAAACGTGTGAGCTTGGTGAACGATGTAGTTCGTTTGAGCTGAAAAGTGGCTGCCCTTACCTGAAACGAACTCTTGCATGTAGGAAGACACAGAGCATGGAATTTAACTCCATTTCTGAAGTGAAACACACAGCATAGTTCTCATCCATGGATCGCACTCTGCTTTAGAGCAGGAAGCACGTTCTTGCTTTCTAGAATCTCTAATACAGCAGGAAACTTGAGTGTGCTCAGAACAAATGAATGGTGTTTCATACACATACGGACCATATCTACTTCAACTCTGCTTCTGAAACTGATACAAAGCACGGGTCCTCTAACATCCAGTGCTTGTCAGTTAAGAAGAGAAACGTGTGTGCTTCGTGAATGATGTAGTTCGTTTGAGCTGTTAATAACTGCCCTTACCTGTAACGAAGTCTTGCTTGTAGGAAGACTCAGAGCCTGGGATTTAACTCCATTTCTGAAGTGAAACACACAGCAGAGTTCTCATATATACATCACACTCTGCTTTAGATCAAGAAGCACGCTCTTGCTTCCTAGAGTCTCTAAGACAGAAGGAAACGTGAGTGTGCTCAGAACAAAGGAACAGTGTTTCCTACACATATGAGCCATATCTAGTTCAACTCTGATTCTAAAACTGAAGCATACTACAGGTCCTCTAAAATCCAATGCTTGTCAGTTAAGATTAGAAACGTGTGAGATTCTTGAACGATGTAGTTCGTTTGAGCTATAAAGTGACTGCCCTTACCTGAAAC
Organism: Onychomys leucogaster; assembly: GCA_949786385.1. NCBI lineage: Eukaryota > Metazoa > Chordata > Mammalia > Rodentia > Cricetidae > Onychomys > Onychomys leucogaster. The sequence goes on from CATKUP010000054.1 coordinate 2,870,463, forward strand.
GAAGTCTTGCTTGTAGGAAGACTCAGAGCCTGAGATTTAACTCCATTTCTGAAGTGAAACACACAGCAGAGTTCTCATATATAGATCACACTCTGCTTTAGAGCAAGAAACACGCTCTTGCTTTCTAGAGTCTCTAAGACAGGAGGAAACATGAGTGAGCTGAGAACAAATGAACGGTGTTTCCTACACATATGAGCCATATCTAGTTCAACTCTGATTCTAAAACTGAAACAAGCCACAGGTCCTCTAAAATCCAATGCTTATCAGTTAAGATGAGAAACGTGTGAGCTTCGTGAATGATGTAGTTCGTGTGAGCTGAAAAGTGACTGCCCTTACCTGAATCGAAAAGTGCTTGTAGGAAGACACAGAGCCTGGGATTTAACTCCATTTCTGAAGGGAAACACACAGCATAGTTCTCATCCATGGATCGCACTATGCTTTAGAGCAAGAAGAACGCTCTTGCTTTCTAGAATCTCTAATACAGCAGGAAACTTGAGTGTGCTCAGAACAAAAGAACGGTGTTTCATACACATACAGACCATATCTTGTTCAACTCTGCTTCTGAAACTGATACAAAGCACGGGTCCTCTAACATCCAGTGCTTGTCAGTTAAGATGAGAAACGTGTGAGCTTCGTGAATGATGTAGTTCGTTTGAGCTGTTAGTAACTGCCCTTTCCTGAAACAAATTCTTGCTTGTAGGAAGACTCAGAGCGTGGGATTTAACTCCATTTCTGAAGGGAAACACACAACACAGTTCTCATCCATGGATCACACTCTGCTTTAGATCAAGAAGCACGCTCTTGATTTCTAGAGTCTCTAATACAGCAGGAAAAGTGAGTTTGCTCAGAAGAAAAGAACGGTGGTTCCTGTACATACGGACCATATCTAGTTCAACTCTGCTTGAAATTAATACAAAGCAAAGTTCCTCTAACATCAAATGCTTCTCAATTAAGATGAGAAACATGTGAGCTTCCTGAACGATGTTGTTCGTTTGAGCTGTAAAGTGACTGCCCTTTCATGAAACGAAGTCTTGCTTGTTGCAAGACTCAGTGCCTGGGATTTAACTCCACTTCTGAAGTGAAACACACAACAGAGTTCTCATCCATGGATCACACTCTGCTTTAGATCAAGAAACACGCTCTTGATTTCTAGAGTCTCTAATACTGCAGGAAAAGTGAGTTTGCTCAGAAGAAAAGAACGGTGTTTCCTAAAAATACGGGCCATATCTGGTTCAACTCTGCTTCTGAAACTGAAACAAACCACAGTTCCTCTATCATCCAAAGCTTGTCAGTTAATATGAGAAACGTGTGAGCTTCCTGAATGATGTAGTTCGTTTGAGCTCTTAGTAACTGTCCTTACCTGAAACGAAGTCTGGCTTGTAGGAAGACTCAGAGCCTGGGATTTAACTCCATTTCTGAAGGGAAACACACAACAGAGTTCTCATCCATTGATCACACTCTGCTTTAGAGCAAGAAGCACGCTCTCGCTTTCCGAGTCTCTAAGACAGCAGGAAATTTGAGTGTGCTGAGAACAAATGAATGGTGTTTCCTACACATATGGACCATATCTCCTCCAACTCTGCTTCTGAAACTGATACAAAGCACTGGTCCTCTAACATCCAATGCTTGTCATTTACGATGAGAAACGTGTGAGCTTCGTGAACGATGTAGTTCATTTGAGCTGAAAAGTGACAGCCCTTAACTGAAACAAAATAGTGCTTCTAGGAAGACACAGAGCCTGGGATTTAACTACATTTCTGAAGGGAAACACACAGCATAGTTCTCATCCATGGCTCCCACTATGCTTTAGAGCAAGAAGAGCGCTCTTCCTTTCTAGAATCTCTAATCCAACAGGAAACTTGAGTGTGCTCAGAACAATAGAACGGTGTTTCCTACATATATGGACCATATCTAGTTCAACTCTACTTCTGAAACTGAAACAAACCACAGGTCCTCTATCATCCAATGCTTGTCATTTAAGATGAGAAACGTGTGAGCTTCGTGAACGATGTAGTTCATTTGAGCTCTTAGTAACTGCCCTTATCTGAAACGAAGTCTTGCTTGTAGGAAGACTCAGAGCCTGGGATTTAACTCCGTTTCTGAAGGGAAACACACAGCAAAGTTCTCATCCATGGATCTCACTCTGCTTTAGAGCAAGAAGAATGCTTTTCCTTTCTAGATTCCCGAATACAGCAGGAAAGGTGAGTGTGCTCAGAAGAAAAGAACGGTGTTTCCTATACATATGGACCATATCTACTTCAACTCTGCTTGAAATTGATACAAAGCATAGGTCCTCTAACATCAAATGCTTCTCAATTAAGATGAGAAATATTTGAGCTTCGTGAAAGATGTAGTTCGTTTGAGCTGAAAATTGACTGACCTTACCTGAAACGAAGTCTTGCTGGTAGGAAGACACAGAGCCTGGGATTTAACTCCATTTCTGAAGGGAAACACACAGCATAGTTCTCATCCATGGATCGCACTCTGCTTTATAGCAAGAAGAACGCTCTTCCTTTATAGAATCTCTAATCCAGCAGGAAAAGTGAGTGTGCTCAGAAGAAAAGAACGGTGTTTCATATACATACGGACCATATCTAGTCCAACTTGCTTGAAATTGATACAAAGCAAAGTTCCTCTAACATCAAATGCTTCTCAATTAAGATGAGAAACGTGTGAGCTTCCTGAACGATATAGTTCGTTTGAGCTGTAAAGTAACTGCCCTTACCTGAAACGAAGTCTTGCTTGTAGGAAGACTCAGTGCCTGGGATTTAACTCCACTTCTGAAGTGAAACACACAACAGAGTTCTCATCCATTGATCACACTCTGCTTTAGAGCAAGAAGCACGCTCTAGCTTTCCGAGTCTCTAAGACAGCAGGAAACTTGAGTGTGCTAAGAACAAATGAATGGTGTTTCCTACACATACGGACCATATGTAGTCTAACTCTGCTTCTGAAACTGATACAAAGCACTGGTCCTCTAACATCCAATGCTTGTCTTTTAAGATGAGAAACGTGTGAGCTTCGTGAACGATGTAGTTCGTTTGAGATGTTAGTAACTGCCCTTACCTGTATCGAAGTCTTGCTTGTAGGAATTCTCAGAGCTTGAGATTTAACTCCATTTCTGACGTAAAACACACAGCAGAGTTCTCATATATAGATCACACTCTGCTTTAGAGCAAGAAACACGCTCTTGCTTTCTAGAGTCTCTAAGACAGGAGGAAAAATGAGTGAGCTGAGAACAAATGAACGGTGTTTCCTACACATATGAGCCATATCTAGTTCAACTCTGATTCTAAAACTGAAACAAACCACAGGTCCTCTAAAATCCAATGCTTGTCAGTTAAGATGAGAAACGTGTGAGCTTCGGGAATGATGTAGTTTGTTTGAGCTTAAAGTAACTGCCCTTACCTGAAACGAAGTCTTGCTTGTAGGAAGGCTCAGTGCCTGGGATTTAACTCCACTTCTGAAGTGAAACACAACAGAGTTCTCATCCATTGATCACACTCTGCGTTAGAGCAAGAAGCAAGCTCTAGCTTTCCGGGTCTCTAAGACAGCAGGAAACTTGAGTGTGCTGAGAACAAATGAATGGTGTTTCCTACACATATGGACCATATCTCCTCCAACACTGCTTCTGAAACTGATACAAAGCACTGGTCCTCTAACATCCAATGCTTGTCATTTAAGATGAGAAACGTGTGAGCTAAGTGAACGATGTAGTTCGTTTGAGCTGAAAAGTGACCGCCCTTAACTGAAACAAAGTAGTGCTTGTAGGAAGACACAGAGCCAGGGATTTAACTCCATTTCTGAAGGGAAACACACAGCATAGTTCTCATCCATGGATTGCACTCTGCTTTAGAGCAAGAAGAACGCTCTTCCTTTCTCGAATCTCTAATCCAGCAGGAAACTTGAGTGTGCTCAGAACAAAAGAATGGTGTTTCCTACATACACGGACCATATCTAGTTCAACTCTGCTTCTGAAACTGAAACAAACCACAGGTCCTCTAACAACCAGTGCTTGTCAGTTAAGATGAGAAACGGGTGAGCTTTGTGAATGATGTAGTTCAATTGAGCTGTAAAGTAACTGCCCTTACCTGAAATGAAGTCTTGCTTGTAGGAAGACACAGAGCCAGGGATTTAACTCCATTTCTGAAGTGAAACACACAACAGAGTTCTCATCCATTGATCACACTCTGCTTTAGAGCAAGAAGCACCCTCTATCTTTCCAGAGACTGAAAGACAGCAGGAAACTTGAGTGTGCTGAGAACAAATGAATGGTGTTTCCTACACATACGGACCATATGTAGTCTAACTCTGCTTCTGAAACTGATACAAAGCACTGGTCCTATAACATCCAATGCTTGTCATCTAAGATGAGAAACGTGTGAGCTTCGTGAACGATGTAGTTCGTTTGAGCTGAAAAGTGACTGCCCTTACCTGAAAAGAAATCTTCCTTGTAGGAAGACACAGAGCATGGAATTTAACTCCGTTTCTGAAGTGAAACACACAGCAGAGTTCTCATATATACATCATACTCTGCTTTAGAGCAAGAAGCACGCTCTTGCTTCGTAGAGTCTCTAAGATAGTAGGAAACGTGAGTGTGCTCAGAACAAAGGAACAGTGTTTCCTACACATATGAGCCATATCTAGTTCAACTCTGATTCTAAAACTGAAGCAAACCACAGGAACTTTAAAATCCAATGCTTGTCAGTTAAGATGAGAAACGTGTGAGCTTCTTGAACGATGTAGTTCGTTTGAGCTGTAAAGTGACATCCCTTACATGAAATGAAGTCTTGCTTGTAGGAAGACTCAGTGCCAGGAATTTTACTCCATTTCTGAAGGGAAACACACAGCAAAGTTCTCATCCATGGATCTCACTCTGCTTTAGAGCAAGAAGAATGCTCTTCCTTTCTAGAGTCCCGAATACAGCAGGAAAGGTGAGTGTGCTCAGAATAAAATAACGGTGTTTCCTATACATACGGACCAAATCTAGTCCAACTCTGCCTCTGAAATTGATACAAAGTACAGGTCCTCTAACATCCAATGCTTGTCATTTAAGATGAGAAACGTGTGAGCTTCGTGAACGATGTAGTTCATTTGAGCTCTTAGTAACTGCCCTTATCTGAAACGAAGTCTTGCTTGTAGGAAGACTCAGAGCCTGGGAATTAACTCCGTTTCTGAAGGGAAACACACAACACAGTTCTCATCCATGGATCACACTCTGCTTTAGATCAAGAAGCACGCTATTGATTTCTAGAGTCTCTAATATAGCAGGAAAAGTGAGTGTGCTCAGAAGAAAAGAACGGTGTTTCCTATACATATGGACCATATCTAGTTCAACTCTGCTTGAAATTGATACAAAGCATAGGTCCTCTAACATCAAATGCTTCTCAATTAAGATGAGAAATGTTTGAGCTTCGTGAATGATGTAGTTCATTTGAGCTGTAAAGTAACTGCCCTTACCTGAAACGAAGTCTTGCTTGTAGGAAGACTCAGAGCCTTGGATTTAACTCCATTTCTGAAGTGAAACAACAACAGAGTTCTCATCCATTGATCACACTCTGCTTTAGAGCAAGAAGCACGCTCTCGCTTGCCAGAGTCTCTAAGACAGCAGGAAACTTGAGTGTGCTGAGAACAACTGAATGGTGTTTCCTACACATATGGACCATATCTAGTCCAACCCTGCTTCTGAAACTGATACAAAGCACTGTTCCTCTAACATCCAATGCTTGTCAATTAAGATAAGAAACGTTTGAGCTTCGAGAATGATGTAGTTCTTTTGAGCTGAAATGTGACTGCCCTTACCTGAAACAAAGTCTTGCTTGTAGGAAGACACAGAGCATGGAATTTAACTCCATTTATGAAGTGAAACACACAGCGGAGTTCTCATATATAGATCACACTCAGCTTTAGAGCAAGAAGCACGCTCTTGCTTTCTAGAATCTCTAATACAGCAGGAAACTTGAGTGTGCTCAGAACAAAAGAATGGTATTTCATATACATACAGACCATATCTAGTTCAACTCTGCTTCTGAAACTGATACAAAGCACGGTCCTCTAACATCCAGTGCATGTCAGTTAAGATGAGAAACGTGTGAGCTTCGTGAATGATGTAGTTCGTTTGAGCTGTTAGTAACTGCCCTTACCTGTATCGAAGTCTTGCTTGTAGGAATTCTCAGAGCTTGAGATTTAACTCCATATCTGAAGTAAAACACACAGCAGAGTTCTCATATATAGATCACACTCTGCTTTAGAGCAAGAAACACGCTCTTACTTTCTAGAGTCTCTAAGACAGGAGGAAACATGAGTGAGCTGAGAACAAATGAACGGTGTTTCCTACACATATGAGCCATATCTAGTTCAACTCTGATTCTAAAACTGAAACAAACCACAGGTCCTCTAAAATCCAATGCTTGTCAGTTAAGATGAGAAACGTGTGAGCTTCGTGAATGATGTAGTTTGTTTGAGCTTAAAGTAACTGCCCTTACCTGAAACGAAGTCTTGCTTGTAGGAAGGCTCAGTGCCTGGGATTTAACTCCGTTTCTGAAGTGAAACACACAGCAGAGTTCTCATATATACATCACACTCTGCTTTAGAGCAAGAAGCACGCTGTTCCTTTCTAGAATCAGTAATCCAGCAGGAAATGTGAGTGTGCTCAGAAGAAAAGAACAGTGTTTCCTATACATACGGACCATATCTAGTTCAACTCTGCTTGAAACTGATACAAAGCAAAGGTCCTCTAACGTCAAATGCTTCTCAATTAAGATGAGAAACGTTTGAGCTTGGTGAACGTTGTAGTTCCTTTGAGCTGAAAAGTGCCTGCCCTTACCTGAAACGAAGTCTTGCTTGTAGGAAGACTCAGTGCCTGGGATTTAACTCCACTTCTGAAGTGAAACACACAACAGAGTTCTCATCCATGGCTCGCACTCTGCTTTAGAGCAAGAAGAACGCTCTTCCTTTCTAGAATCTCTAATCCAACAGGAAACTTGAGTGTGCTCAGAACGATAGAACGGTGTTTCCTACATATACGGACCATATCTAGTTCAAATCTGCTTCTGAAACTGAAACAAACCACAGGTCCTCTATCATCCAATGCTTGTCAGTTAAGATGAGAAACGTGTGAGCTTCCTGAACGATGTAGTTCATTTGAGCTCTTAGTAACTGCCCTATCCTGAAATGAAGTCTTGCTTGTAGGAAGACTCAGAGGCTGGGATTTAACTCCATTTCTGAAGGGAAACACACAACACAGTTCTCATCCATGGATCACACTCTGCTTTAGATCAAGAAGCACGCTCTTTATTTCTAGAGTCTCTAATACAGCAGGAAAAGTGAGTTTGCTCAGAAGAAAAGAACGGTGTTTCCTGAACATACGGACCATATCTAGTTCAACTCTGCTTGAAATTGATACAAAGCAAAGTTCCTCTAACATCAAATGCTTCTCAATTAAGATGAGAAACGTGTGAGCTTCCTGAACGATGTAGTTCGTTTGAGCTGTAAAGTAACTGCCCTTACCTGAAACGAAGTCTTGCTTGTAGGAAGACTCAGTGCCTGGGATTTAACTCCACTTCTGAAGGGAAACACACAACAGAGTTCCCATCCATTGATCACACTCTGCTTTAGAGCAAGAAGCACGCTCTAGCTTTCCGAGTCTCTAAGACAGCAGGAAACTTGAGTGTGCTGAGAACAAATGAATGGTGTTTCCTACACATATGGACCATATCTCCTCCAACTCTGCTTCTGAAACTGATACAAAGCACTGGTCCTCTAACATCCAATGCTTGTCATTTAAGATGAGACACGTGTGAGCTTCATGAACGATGTAGTTCGTTTGAGCTGAAAAGTGACCGCCCCTAACTGAAACAAACTAGTGCTTGTAGGAAGACCCAGAGCCTGGGATTTAACTCCATTTCTGAAGGGAAACACACAGCATAGTTCTCATCCATGGATCGCACTCTGCTTTAGAGCAAGAAGAATGCTCTTCCTTTCTAGAATCTCTAATCTAACAGGAAAGTTGAGTGTGCTCAGAACAATAGAACGTTGTTTCCTATATATACGGACCATATCTAGTTCAACTCTGATTCTGAAACTGAAACAAACCACAGGTCCTCTAACAACCAGTGCTTGTCAGTTAAGATGAGAAACGGGTGAGCTTCGTGAATGATGTAGTTCGTTTGAGCTGTGAAGTAACTGCCCTTACCTGAAACAAAGTCTTGCTTGTAGGAATACACAGAGCCAGGGATTTAACTCCATTTCTGAAGTGAAACACAAAACAGAGTTCTCATCCATTGATATCACTCTGCTTTAGAGCAAGAAGCACCCTCTATCTTTCCAGAGACTCAAAGACAGCAGCAGACTTGAGTGTGCTGAGAAAAAATGAATGGTGTTTCCTACACATACGGACCATATCTAGTCTAACTCTGCTTCTGAAACTGATACAAAGCACTGGTCCTCTAACATCCAATGCTTGTCATTTAAGATGAGAAACGTGTGAGCTTCGTGAACGATGTAGTTCGTTTGAGCTGAAAATTGACTGACGTTACCTGAAACGAAGTCTTGCTGGTAGGAAGACACAGAGCCTGGGATTTAACTCCATTTCTGACGGGAAACACACAGCATAGTTCTCATCCATGGATCGCACTCTGCTTTATAGGAAGAAGAACGCTCTTCCTTTCTAGAATCTCTAATCCAGCAGGAAAAGTGAGTGTGCTCAGAAGAAAAGAACGGTGTTTCCTATACATACGGACCATATCTAGTTCAACCCTGCTTGAAATTGATACAAAGCAAAGGTCCTCTAACATCAAATGCTTCTCAATTAAGATGACAAACATGTGAGCTTTGTGAACGATGTAGTTCGTTTGAGCTGAAAAGTGACTGCCATTACCTGAAACGAAGTCTTGCTTGTAGGAAGACACAGAGCATGGAATTTAACTCCGTTTCTGAAGTGAAACACACAGCAGAGTTCTCATATATACATCACACTCTGCTTTAGAGCAAGAAGCACGCTCCTGATTCCTAGATTCTCTAAGACAGAAGGAAACGTGAGTGTGCTCAGAACAAACGAACAGTGTTTCCTACACATATGAGCCATATCTAGTTCAACTCTGATTCTAAAACTGAAGCAAACCACAGGTCCTCTAAAATCCAATGCTTGTCAGTTAAGATGAGAAACGTGTGAGCTTCTTGAACGATGTAGTTCGTTTGAACTGTAAAGTGACTGCCCTTACCTGAAACAAAGTCTTGCTTGTAGGAAGACTCAGTGCCTGGGATTTTACTCCATTTCTGAAGTGTAAAACACAACAGAGTTCTCATCCATTGATCACACTCTGCTTTAGAGCAAGAAACACGCTCTAGCTTTCCAGAGTCTCTAAGACAGCAGGAAACATGAGTGTGCTGAGAACAAATGAATGGTGTTTCATACACATACGGACCATATCTCCTCCAACTCTGCTTCTGAAACTGATACAAAGCACTGGTCCTCTAACATGCAATGCTTGTCATTTAAGATGAGAAACGTGTGAGCTTCGTGAACGATGTAGTTCGTTTGAGCTGAAAAGTGACCGCCCGTAAATGAAACAAAGTAGTGCTTGTAGGAAGACACAGAGCCTGGGATTTAACTCCATTTCTGAAGGGAAACACACAGCATAGTTCTCATCCATGGATCGCCCTCTGCTTTAGAGCAAGAAGAATGCTCTTCCTTTCTAGAATCTCTAATCCAACAGGAAACTTGAGTGTGCTCAGAACAATAGAAAGGTGTTTCCTACATATACGGACCATATCTAGTTCAACTCTGATTCTGAAACTGAAACAAACCACAGGTCCTCTAACAACCAGTGCTTTTCAGTTAAGATGAGAAACGTGTGAGCTTCGTGAACGATGTAGATCGTTTGAGCTGAAAAGTGACTGACCTTACCTGAAACGAAGTCTTGCTGGTAGGAAGACACAGAGCCAGGGATTTAACTACATTTCTGAAGGGAAACACACAGCATAGTTCACATCCATGGATCGCACTCTGCTTTATAGCAAGAAGAACGCCCTTCCTTTCTAGAATCTATAATCCAGCAGGAAAAGTGAGTGTGCTCAGAAGAAAAGAACGGTATTTCCTATACATACGGACCATATCTAGTTCAACTCTGCTTGAAATTGATACAAAGCAAAGGTCCTCTAACATCAAATGCTTCTCAATTAAGATGACAAACATGTGATCTTCGTGAACGATGTAGTTCGTTTGAGCTGAAAAGTGACTGCCCTTACCTGAAACGAAGTCTTGCTGGTAGGAAGACACAGAGCCTGGGATTTAACTCCATTTCTGACGGGAAACACACAGCATAGTTCTCATCCATGGATCGCACTCTGCTTTATAGGAAGAAGAACGCTCTTCCTTTCTAGAATCTCTAATCCAGCAGGAAAAGTGAGTGTGCTCAGAAGAAAAGAACGGTGTTTCCTATACATACGGACCATATCTAGTTCAACTCTGCTTGAAATTGATACAAAGCAAAGGTCCTCTAACATCAAATGCTTCTCAATTAAGATGACAAACATGTGATCTTCGTGAACGATGTAGTTCGTTTGAGCTGAAAAGTGACTGCCATTACCTGAAACGAAGTCTTGCTGGTAGGAAGACACAGAGCCTGGGATTTAACTCCATTTCTGACGGGAAACACACAGCATAGTTCTCATCCATGGATCGCACTCTGCTTTATAGGAAGAAGAACGCTCTTCCTTTCTAGAATCTCTAATCCAGCAGGAAAAGTGAGTGTGCTCAGAAGAAAAGAACGGTGTTTCCTATACATACGGACCATATCTAGTTCAACTCTGCTTGAAATTGATACAAAGCAAAGGTCCTCTAACATCAAATGCTTCTCAATTAAGATGACAAACATGTGATCTTCGTGAACGATGTAGTTCGTTTGAGCTCTTAGTAACTGCCCTTACCTGAAACGAAGTCTTGCTTGTAGGAAGACTCGGGGCTGGGATTTAACTCCATTTCTGAAGGGAAACACACAACACAGTTCTCATCCATGGATCACACTGTGCTTTATATCAAGAAGCACGCCCTTGATTTCTAGCGTCTCTAATACAGCAAGAAAAGTGAGTTTGCTCAGAAGAAAAGAACGGTGTTTCCTACATATACGGACCATAACTAGTTCAACTCTGATTCTGAAACTGAAACAAACGACAGGTCCTCTAACAACCAGTGCTTGTCAGTTAAGATGAGAAACGGGTGAGCTTCGTGAATGATGTAGTTCGTTTGAGCTCTAAAGTAATTGCCCTTACCTGAAACGAAGTCTTGTTGTAGGAAGACACAGAGCCAGGGATTTAACTCCATTTCTGAAGTGAAACACACAGCAGAGTTCTCATATATACATCACACTCTGCTTTAGAGCAAGAAGCACGCTCTTGCTTCCTAGAGTCTCTAAGACAGAAGAAAACGTGAGTGTGCTCAGAACAAAGGATCAGAGTTTCCTACACATATAAGTCATATCTAGTTCAACTCTGATTATAAAACTGAAGCATACCACAGGTCCTCTAAAATCCAATGCTTGTCAGTTAAGATGAGAAACGTGTGAGCTTCTTGAACGATGTAGTTCTATTGAGCTGTAAAGTGACTGCCCTTACCTGAAACGAAGTCTTGCTTGTAGGAAGACTCAGTGCCTGGGATTTTACTCCATTTCTGAAGTGTAAAACACCACAGAGTTCTCATCCATTGATCACACTCTGCTTTAGAGCAAGAAACACGCTCTAGCTTTCCAGAGTCTCTAAGACAGCAGGAAACTTGAGTGTGCTGAGAACAAATGAATGGTGTTTCATACACATACGGACCATATCTCCTCCAACTCTGCTTCTGAAACTGATACAAAGCACAGGTCCTCTAACATCCAATGCTCGTCATTCAAGATGAGAAACGTGTGAGCTTCGTGAACGATGTTGTTCGTTTGAGCTGAAAAGTGACTGCCCTTACCTGAAGCAATATAGTGCATGTAGGAAGACACAGGGCCTGGGATTTAACTCCATTTCTGAAGGGAAACACACAGCATAGTTCTCATCCATGGATCACACTCTGTTTTAGAGCAAGAAGCACGCACTTGCTTTCTAGAGTCTCTAATAGAGCAGGAAACATGACTGTGCTCAGAAAAAAAGAACGGTGTTTCCTACACATACGAGCCATGTCTAGTTCAACTCTGCTTCTGAAACTGATACAAACCACAATTCCTCTAACATCCAATGCTTGTCAGTTAAGATGAGAAATGTGTGAGCTTCCTGAACGATGTAGTTCATTTGAGCACTTAGTAACTGCCCTTACCTGAAAGGAAGTCTTTCTTGTAGGAAGACTCAGAGCTTGGGATTTAACTCCATTTCTGAAGGGAAAAAAACAACACAGTTCTCATCCATGGATCACACTCTGCTTTAAATCAAGAACCACGCTCTTGATTTCTAGAGTCTCTAATACAGCAGGAAAAGTGAGTGTGCTCAGAAGAAAAGAAAGGTGTTTCCTATACATATGGACCATATCTAGTTCAACTCTGCTTGAAATTGATACAAAGCAAAGGTCCTCTAACATCAAATGCTTCTCAATGAAGATGAGAAATGTGTGAGCTTCGTGAACAATGTAGTTCGTTTGAGCTGTAAAATAACTGCCGTTACCTGAAACGAAGTTTTGCTTGTAGGAAGACTCAGAGCCTGGGATTTAACTCCATTTCTGAAGTCAAACACACAACAGAGTTCTCATCCATTGATCACACTCTGCTTTAGAGCAAGAAGCACGCTCTCGCTTGCCAGAGTCTCTAAGACAGCAGGAAACTTGAGTGTGCTGAGAACAACTGAATGGTGTTTCCTACACATATGGACCATATCTAGTCCAACTCTGCTTCTGAAACTGATACAAAGCACTGGTCCTCTAACATCCAATGCTTGTCATTTAACATGAGAAACGTGTAAGCTTCGGGAACGATGTAGTTCCTTTGAGCTGAAAAGTGACCGCCGTTAACTGAAACAAGGTAGTGCTTGTAGGAAGACACAGAGCCTGGGATTTAACTCCATTTCTGAAGGGAAACACACAGCATAGTTCTCATCCATGGATCTCACTCTGCTTTAGAGCAAGAAGAACGCTCTTCCTTTCTAGAGTCCCGAATACAGCAGGAAAAGTGAATGTGCTCAGAATAAAATAACGGTGTTTCCTATACATACGGACCATATCTAGTTCAGCTCTGCTTCTGAAACTGATACAAAGCACGGGTCCTCAAACTTCCAGTGATTGTAAGTTAAGATGAGAAACGTGTGAGCTTCGTGAATGATGTAGTTCATTTGAGCTGTTAGTAACTGCCCTTACCTGTAACGAAGTCTTGCTTGTAGGAAGACTCAGAGCCTGAGATTTAACTCCATTTCTGAAGTGAAACACACAGCAGAGTTCTCATATATAGATCACACTCTGCTTTAGAGCAAGAAACACGCTCTTGCTTTCTAGAGTCTCTAAGACAGGAGGAAACATGAGTGAGCTGAGAACAAATGAACGGTGTTTCCTACACATATGAGCCATATCTAGTTCAACTCTGATTCTAAAACTGAAACAAACCACAGGTCCTCTAAAATCCAATGCTTGTCAGTTAAGATGAGAAACGTGTGAGCTTCGTGAATGATGTAGTTCGTGTGAGCTGAAAAGTGACTGCCCTTACCTGAAACGAAAAGTGCTTGTAGGAAGACACAGAGCCTGGGATTTAACTCCATTTCTGAAGGGAAACACACAGCATAGTTCTCATCCATGGATCTCACTCTGCTTTAGAGCAAGAAGAACGCTCTTCCTTTCTAGAGTCCCGAATACAGCAAGAAAAGTGAGTTTGCTCAGAAGAAAAGAACGGTGTTTCCTACATATACGGACCATATCTAGTTCAACTCTGCTTCTGAAACTGATACAAAGCACGGGTCCTCTAACATCCAGTGCTTGTCAGTTAAGAAGAGAAACATGTGTGCTTCGTGAATGATGTAGTTCGTTTGAGCTGTTAGTAACTGCCCTTACCTGTAACAAAGTCTTGCTTGTAGGAAGACTCAGAGCCTGAGATTTACCTCCATTTCTGAAGTGAAACACACAGCAGAGTTCTCATATATACATCTCAGTCTGCTTTAGAGCAAGAAGGACGCTCTTGCTTCCTAGAGTCTCTAAGACAGAAGGAAACGTGAGTGTGCTCAGAACAAAGGAACAGAGTTTCCTACACATATGAGCCATATCTAGTTCAACTCTAATTCTAAAACTGAAGCATACCACAGGTCCTCTAAAATCCAATGCTTGTCAGTTAAGATGAGAAACGTTTGAGCTTCGTGAACGATGTAGTTCCTTTGAGCTGTAAAGTGACTGCCCTTACCTGAAACGAAGTCTTGCTTGTAGGAAGACTCAGTGCCTGGGATTTTACTCCATTTCTGAAGTGTAAAACACAACAGAGTTCTCATCCATTGATCACACTCTGCTTTAGAGCAAGAAACACGCTCAGGCTTTCCAGAAACTCTAAGACAGCAGGAAACTTGATCGTGCTGAGAACAAATGAATGGTGTTTCATACACATACGGACCATATCTCCTCCAACTCTGCTTCTGAAACTGAAACAAAGCACAGGTCCTCTAACATCCAATGCTTGTCATTTAAGATGAGAAACGTGTGAGCTTCGTGAACGATGTAGTTCGTTTGAGCTGAAAAGTGACTGCCCTTACCTGAAGCAATATAGTGCATGTAGGAAGACACAGAGCCTGGGATTTAACTCCCATTTCTGAAGGGAAACACACAGCATAGTTCTCATCCATGGATCACACTCTGTTTTAGAGGAAGAAGCACTCATTTGCTTTCTAGAGTCTCTAATAGACCAGGAAACATGACTGTGCTCAGAAAAAAAGAACGGTGTTTCCTACACATACGAGCTATATCTAGTTCAACTCTGCTTCTGAAACTGATACAAACCACAAGTCCTCTAACAACCAATGCTTGTCAGTTAAGATGAGAAACGTGTGAGCTTCCTGAACGATGTAGTTCATTTGAGCTCTTAGTAACTGCCCTTACAGGAAAGGAAGTCTTGAATGTAGGAAGACTCAGAGCCTGGGATTTAACTCCATTTCTGAAGGGTAACACACAACACAGTTCTCATCCATGGATCACACTCTGCTTTAGATCAAGAAGCACGCTCTTGATTTCTAGAGTCTCTAATACAGCAGGAAAATTGAGTGTGCTCAGAAGAAAAGAACGTTGTTTCCTATACATATGTACCATATCTAGTTCAACTCTGCTTGAAACTGATACAAAGCACGGGTCCTCTAACATCCAGTGCTTGTCAGTTAAGATGAGAAACGTGTGAGCTTCGTGAATGATGTAGTTCGTTTGAGCTGTAAAGTAACTGCCCTTACATAAAACGAAGTCTTGCTTGTAGAAAGACTCAGTGCCTGGGATTTAACTCCATTTCTGAGGTGAAACACACAACAGAGTTCTCATCCATTGATCACACTCTGCTTTAGATCAAGAAGCATGCTCTAGCTTTCCAGAGTCTCTAAGACAGCAGGAAACTTGAGTGTGCTGAGAACAAATGAATGGTGTTTCCTACACATACGGACCATATCTAGTCCAACTCTGCTTCTGAAACTGATACAAAGCACTGGTCCTCTAACATCCAATGCTTGTCATTTAAGATGAGAAACGTGTGAGCTTCGTGAACGATGTAGTTCGTTCGAGCTCAAAAGTGACTGCCCTTACCTGAAACGAAGTAGTGCTTGTAGGAAGACACAGAGCCTGGGATTTAACTCCATTTCTGAAGGGAAACACACAGCATAGTTCTCATCCATGGATCGAACTCTGCTTTATAGCAAGATGAACGCTCTTCCTTTCTAGAATCTCTAATCCAGAGGGAAAGTGAGTGTGCTCAGAAGAAAAGAACGGTGTTTCCTATACATACGGACCATATCTAGTTCAACTCTGCTTGAAAGTGATACAAAGCAAAGGTCCTCTAACATCAAATGCTTCTCAATTAAGATGAAAAACGTGTGAGCTTGGTGAACGATGTAGTTCGTTTGAGCTGAAAAGTGGCTGCCCTTACCTGAAACGAACTCTTGCATGTAGGAAGACACAGAGCATGGAATTTAACTCCATTTCTGAAGTGAAACACACAGCATAGTTCTCATCCATGGATCGCACTCTGCTTTAGAGCAGGAAGCACGTTCTTGCTTTCTAGAATCTCTAATACAGCAGGAAACTTGAGTGTGCTCAGAACAAATGAATGGTGTTTCATACACATACGGACCATATCTACTTCAACTCTGCTTCTGAAACTGATACAAAGCACGGGTCCTCTAACATCCAGTGCTTGTCAGTTAAGAAGAGAAACGTGTGTGCTTCGTGAATGATGTAGTTCGTTTGAGCTGTTAATAACTGCCCTTACCTGTAACGAAGTCTTGCTTGTAGGAAGACTCAGAGCCTGGGATTTAACTCCATTTCTGAAGTGAAACACACAGCAGAGTTCTCATATATACATCACACTCTGCTTTAGATCAAGAAGCACGCTCTTGCTTCCTAGAGTCTCTAAGACAGAAGGAAACGTGAGTGTGCTCAGAACAAAGGAACAGTGTTTCCTACACATATGAGCCATATCTAGTTCAACTCTGATTCTAAAACTGAAGCATACTACAGGTCCTCTAAAATCCAATGCTTGTCAGTTAAGATTAGAAACGTGTGAGATTCTTGAACGATGTAGTTCGTTTGAGCTATAAAGTGACTGCCCTTACCTGAAACGAAGTCTTGCTTGTAGGAAGACTCAGAGCCTGAGATTTAACTCCATTTCTGAAGTGAAACACACAGCAGAGTTCTCATATATAGATCACACTCTGCTTTAGAGCAAGAAACACGCTCTTGCTTTCTAGAGTCTCTAAGACAGGAGGAAACATGAGTGAGCTGAGAACAAATGAACGGTGTTTCCTACACATATGAGCCATATCTAGTTCAACTCTGATTCTAAAACTGAAACAAGCCACAGGTCCTCTAAAATCCAATGCTTATCAGTTAAGATGAGAAACGTGTGAGCTTCGTGAATGATGTAGTTCGTGTGAGCTGAAAAGTGACTGCCCTTACCTGAATCGAAAAGTGCTTGTAGGAAGACACAGAGCCTGGGATTTAACTCCATTTCTGAAGGGAAACACACAGCATAGTTCTCATCCATGGATCGCACTATGCTTTAGAGCAAGAAGAACGCTCTTGCTTTCTAGAATCTCTAATACAGCAGGAAACTTGAGTGTGCTCAGAACAAAAGAACGGTGTTTCATACACATACAGACCATATCTTGTTCAACTCTGCTTCTGAAACTGATACAAAGCACGGGTCCTCTAACATCCAGTGCTTGTCAGTTAAGATGAGAAACGTGTGAGCTTCGTGAATGATGTAGTTCGTTTGAGCTGTTAGTAACTGCCCTTTCCTGAAACAAATTCTTGCTTGTAGGAAGACTCAGAGCGTGGGATTTAACTCCATTTCTGAAGGGAAACACACAACACAGTTCTCATCCATGGATCACACTCTGCTTTAGATCAAGAAGCACGCTCTTGATTTCTAGAGTCTCTAATACAGCAGGAAAAGTGAGTTTGCTCAGAAGAAAAGAACGGTGGTTCCTGTACATACGGACCATATCTAGTTCAACTCTGCTTGAAATTGATACAAAGCAAAGTTCCTCTAACATCAAATGCTTCTCAATTAAGATGAGAAACATGTGAGCTTCCTGAACGATGTTGTTCGTTTGAGCTGTAAAGTGACTGCCCTTTCATGAAACGAAGTCTTGCTTGTTGCAAGACTCAGTGCCTGGGATTTAACTCCACTTCTGAAGTGAAACACACAACAGAGTTCTCATCCATGGATCACACTCTGCTTTAGATCAAGAAACACGCTCTTGATTTCTAGAGTCTCTAATACTGCAGGAAAAGTGAGTTTGCTCAGAAGAAAAGAACGGTGTTTCCTAAAAATACGGGCCATATCTGGTTCAACTCTGCTTCTGAAACTGAAACAAACCACAGTTCCTCTATCATCCAAAGCTTGTCAGTTAATATGAGAAACGTGTGAGCTTCCTGAATGATGTAGTTCGTTTGAGCTCTTAGTAACTGTCCTTACCTGAAACGAAGTCTGGCTTGTAGGAAGACTCAGAGCCTGGGATTTAACTCCATTTCTGAAGGGAAACACACAACAGAGTTCTCATCCATTGATCACACTCTGCTTTAGAGCAAGAAGCACGCTCTCGCTTTCCGAGTCTCTAAGACAGCAGGAAATTTGAGTGTGCTGAGAACAAATGAATGGTGTTTCCTACACATATGGACCATATCTCCTCCAACTCTGCTTCTGAAACTGATACAAAGCACTGGTCCTCTAACATCCAATGCTTGTCATTTACGATGAGAAACGTGTGAGCTTCGTGAACGATGTAGTTCATTTGAGCTGAAAAGTGACAGCCCTTAACTGAAACAAAATAGTGCTTCTAGGAAGACACAGAGCCTGGGATTTAACTACATTTCGAAAGGAAACACACAGCATAGTTCTCATCCATGGCTCCCACTATGCTTTAGAGCAAGAAGAGTGCTCTTCCTTTCTAGAATCTCTAATCCAACAGGAAACTTGAGTGTGCTCAGAACAATAGAACGGTGTTTCCTACATATATGGACCATATCTAGTTCAACTCTACTTCTGAAACTGAAACAAACCACAGGTCCTCTATCATCCAATGCTTGTCATTTAAGATGAGAAACGTGTGAGCTTCGTGAACGATGTAGTTCATTTGAGCTCTTAGTAACTGCCCTTATCTGAAACGAAGTCTTGCTTGTAGGAAGACTCAGAGCCTGGGATTTAACTCCGTTTCTGAAGGGAAACACACAGCAAAGTTCTCATCCATGGATCTCACTCTGCTTTAGAGCAAGAAGAATGCTTTTCCTTTCTAGATTCCCGAATACAGCAGGAAAGGTGAGTGTGCTCAGAAGAAAAGAACGGTGTTTCCTATACATATGGACCATATCTACTTCAACTCTGCTTGAAATTGATACAAAGCATAGGTCCTCTAACATCAAATGCTTCTCAATTAAGATGAGAAATATTTGAGCTTCGTGAAAGATGTAGTTCGTTTGAGCTGAAAATTGACTGACCTTACCTGAAACGAAGTCTTGCTGGTAGGAAGACACAGAGCCTGGGATTTAACTCCATTTCTGAAGGGAAACACACAGCATAGTTCTCATCCATGGATCGCACTCTGCTTTATAGCAAGAAGAACGCTCTTCCTTTATAGAATCTCTAATCCAGCAGGAAAAGTGAGTGTGCTCAGAAGAAAAGAACGGTGTTTCATATACATACGGACCATATCTAGTCCAACTTGCTTGAAATTGATACAAAGCAAAGTTCCTCTAACATCAAATGCTTCTCAATTAAGATGAGAAACGTGTGAGCTTCCTGAACGATATAGTTCGTTTGAGCTGTAAAGTAACTGCCCTTACCTGAAACGAAGTCTTGCTTGTAGGAAGACTCAGTGCCTGGGATTTAACTCCACTTCTGAAGTGAAACACACAACAGAGTTCTCATCCATTGATCACACTCTGCTTTAGAGCAAGAAGCACGCTCTAGCTTTCCGAGTCTCTAAGACAGCAGGAAACTTGAGTGTGCTAAGAACAAATGAATGGTGTTTCCTACACATACGGACCATATGTAGTCTAACTCTGCTTCTGAAACTGATACAAAGCACTGGTCCTCTAACATCCAATGCTTGTCATTTAAGATGAGAAACGTGTGAGCTTCGTGAACGATGTAGTTCGTTTGAGATGTTAGTAACTGCCCTTACCTGTATCGAAGTCTTGCTTGTAGGAATTCTCAGAGCTTGAGATTTAACTCCATTTCTGACGTAAAACACACAGCAGAGTTCTCATATATAGATCACACGCTGCTTTAGAGCAAGAAACACGCTCTTGCTTTCTAGAGTCTCTAAGACAGGAGGAAAAATGAGTGAGCTGAGAACAAATGAACGGTGTTTCCTACACATATGAGCCATATCTAGTTCAACTCTGATTCTAAAACTGAAACAAACCACAGGTCCTCTAAAATCCAATGCTTGTCAGTTAAGATGAGAAACGTGTGAGCTTCGGGAATGATGTAGTTTGTTTGAGCTTAAAGTAACTGCCCTTACCTGAAACGAAGTCTTGCTTGTAGGAAGGCTCAGTGCCTGGGATTTAACTCCACTTCTGAAGTGAAACACAACAGAGTTCTCATCCATTGATCACACTCTGCGTTAGAGCAAGAAGCAAGCTCTAGCTTTCCGGGTCTCTAAGACAGCAGGAAACTTGAGTGTGCTGAGAACAAATGAATGGTGTTTCCTACACATATGGACCATATCTCCTCCAACACTGCTTCTGAAACTGATACAAAGCACTGGTCCTCTAACATCCAATGCTTGTCATTTAAGATGAGAAACGTGTGAGCTAAGTGAACGATGTAGTTCGTTTGAGCTGAAAAGTGACCGCCCTTAACTGAAACAAAGTAGTGCTTGTAGGAAGACACAGAGCCAGGGATTTAACTCCATTTCTGAAGGGAAACACACAGCATAGTTCTCATCCATGGATCGCACTCTGCTTTAGAGCAAGAAGAACGCTCTTCCTTTCTCGAATCTCTAATCCAGCAGGAAACTTGAGTGTGCTCAGAACAAAAGAATGGTGTTTCCTACATACACGGACCATATCTAGTTCAACTCTGCTTCTGAAACTGAAACAAACCACAGGTCCTCTAACAACCAGTGCTTGTCAGTTAAGATGAGAAACGGGTGAGCTTTGTGAATGATGTAGTTCAATTGAGCTGTAAAGTAACTGCCCTTACCTGAAATGAAGTCTTGCTTGTAGGAAGACACAGAGCCAGGGATTTAACTCCATTTCTGAAGTGAAACACACAACAGAGTTCTCATCCATTGATCACACTCTGCTTTAGAGCAAGAAGCACCCTCTATCTTTCCAGAGACTGAAAGACAGCAGGAAACTTGAGTGTGCTGAGAACAAATGAATGGTGTTTCCTACACATACGGACCATATGTAGTCTATCTCTGCTTCTGAAACTGATACAAAGCACTGGTCCTATAACATCCAATGCTTGTCATCTAAGATGAGAAACGTGTGAGCTTCGTGAACGATGTAGTTCGTTTGAGCTGAAAAGTGACTGCCCTTACCTGAAAAGAAATCTTCCTTGTAGGAAGACACAGAGCATGGAATTTAACTCCGTTTCTGAAGTGAAACACACAGCAGAGTTCTCATATATACATCATACTCTGCTTTAGAGCAAGAAGCACGCTCTTGCTTCGTAGAGTCTCTAAGATAGTAGGAAACGTGAGTGTGCTCAGAACAAAGGAACAGTGTTTCCTACACATATGAGCCATATCTAGTTCAACTCTGATTCTAAAACTGAAGCAAACCACAGGAACTTTAAAATCCAATGCTTGTCAGTTAAGATGAGAAACGTGTGAGCTTCTTGAACGATGTAGTTCGTTTGAGCTGTAAAGTGACATCCCTTACATGAAATGAAGTCTTGCTTGTAGGAAGACTCAGTGCCAGGAATTTTACTCCATTTCTGAAGGGAAACACACAGCAAAGTTCTCATCCATGGATCTCACTCTGCTTTAGAGCAAGAAGAACGCTCTTCCTTTCTAGAGTCCCGAATACAGCAGGAAAGGTGAGTGTGCTCAGAATAACATAACGGTGTTTCCTATACATACGGACCAAATCTAGTCCAACTCTGCCTCTGCAATTGATACAAAGTACAGGTCCTCTAACATCCAATGCTTGTCATTTAAGATGAGAAACGTGTGAGCTTCGTGAACGATGTAGTTCATTTGAGCTCTTAGTAACTGCCCTTATCTGAAACGAAGTCTTGCTTGTAGGAAGACTCAGAGCCTGGGAATTAACTCCGTTTCTGAAGGGAAACACACAACACAGTTCTCATCCATGGATCACACTCTGCTTTAGATCAAGAAGCACGCTATTGATTTCTAGAGTCTCTAATATAGCAGGAAAAGTGAGTGTGCTCAGAAGAAAAGAACGGTGTTTCCTATACATATGGACCATATCTAGTTCAACTCTGCTTGAAATTGATACAAAGCATAGGTCCTCTAACATCAAATGCTTCTCAATTAAGATGAGAAATGTTTGAGCTTCGTGAATGATGTAGTTCATTTGAGCTGTAAAGTAACTGCCCTTACCTGAAACGAAGTCTTGCTTGTAGGAAGACTCAGAGCCTTGGATTTAACTCCATTTCTGAAGTGAAACAACAACAGAGTTCTCATCCATTGATCACACTCTGCTTTAGAGCAAGAAGCACGCTCTCGCTTGCCAGAGTCTCTAAGACAGCAGGAAACTTGAGTGTGCTGAGAACAACTGAATGGTGTTTCCTACACATATGGACCATATCTAGTCCAACCCTGCTTCTGAAACTGATACAAAGCACTGTTCCTCTAACATCCAATGCTTGTCAGTTAAGATAAGAAACGTTTGAGCTTCGAGAATGATGTAGTTCTTTTGAGCTGAAATGTGACTGCCCTTACCTGAAACAAAGTCTTGCTTGTAGGAAGACACAGAGCATGGAATTTAACTCCATTTATGAAGTGAAACACACAGCGGAGTTCTCATATATAGATCACACTCAGCTTTAGAGCAAGAAGCACGCTCCTGCTTTCTAGAATCTCTAATACAGCAGGAAACTTGAGTGTGCTCAGAACAAAAGAATGGTGTTTCATATACATACAGACCATATCTAGTTCAACTCTGCTTCTGAAACTGATACAAAGCACGGTCCTCTAACATCCAGTGCATGTCAGTTAAGATGAGAAACGTGTGAGCTTCGTGAATGATGTAGTTCGTTTGAGCTGTTAGTAACTGCCCTTACCTGTATCGAAGTCTTGCTTGTAGGAATTCTCAGAGCTTGAGATTTAACTCCATATCTGAAGTAAAACACACAGCAGAGTTCTCATATATAGATCACACTCTGCTTTAGAGCAAGAAACACGCTCTTACTTTCTAGAGTCTCTAAGACAGGAGGAAACATGAGTGAGCTGAGAACAAATGAACGGTGTTTCCTACACATATGAGCCATATCTAGTTCAACTCTGATTCTAAAACTGAAACAAACCACAGGTCCTCTAAAATCCAATGCTTGTCAGTTAAGATGAGAAACGTGTGAGCTTCGTGAATGATGTAGTTTGTTTGAGCTTAAAGTAACTGCCCTTACCTGAAACGAAGTCTTGCTTGTAGGAAGGCTCAGTGCCTGGGATTTAACTCCGTTTCTGAAGTGAAACACACAGCAGAGTTCTCATATATACATCACACTCTGCTTTAGAGCAAGAAGCACGCTGTTCCTTTCTAGAATCAGTAATCCAGCAGGAAATGTGAGTGTGCTCAGAAGAAAAGAACAGTGTTTCCTATACATACGGACCATATCTAGTTCAACTCTGCTTGAAACTGATACAAAGCAAAGGTCCTCTAACGTCAAATGCTTCTCAATTAAGATGAGAAACGTTTGAGCTTGGTGAACGTTGTAGTTCCTTTGAGCTGAAAAGTGCCTGCCCTTACCTGAAACGAAGTCTTGCTTGTAGGAAGACTCAGTGCCTGGGATTTAACTCCACTTCTGAAGTGAAACACACAACAGAGTTCTCATCCATGGCTCGCACTCTGCTTTAGAGCAAGAAGAACGCTCTTCCTTTCTAGAATCTCTAATCCAACAGGAAACTTGAGTGTGCTCAGAACGATAGAACGGTGTTTCCTACATATACGGACCATATCTAGTTCAAATCTGCTTCTGAAACTGAAACAAACCACAGGTCCTCTATCATCCAATGCTTGTCAGTTAAGATGAGAAACGTGTGAGCTTCCTGAACGATGTAGTTCATTTGAGCTCTTAGTAACTGCCCTATCCTGAAATGAAGTCTTGCTTGTAGGAAGACTCAGAGGCTGGGATTTAACTCCATTTCTGAAGGGAAACACACAACACAGTTCTCATCCATGGATCACACTCTGCTTTAGATCAAGAAGCACGCTCTTTATTTCTAGAGTCTCTAATACAGCAGGAAAAGTGAGTTTGCTCAGAAGAAAAGAACGGTGTTTCCTGAACATACGGACCATATCTAGTTCAACTCTGCTTGAAATTGATACAAAGCAAAGTTCCTCTAACATCAAATGCTTCTCAATTAAGATGAGAAACGTGTGAGCTTCCTGAACGATGTAGTTCGTTTGAGCTGTAAAGTAACTGCCCTTACCTGAAACGAAGTCCTGCTTGTAGGAAGACTCAGTGCCTGGGATTTAACTCCACTTCTGAAGGGAAACACACAACAGAGTTCCCATCCATTGATCACACTCTGCTTTAGAGCAAGAAGCACGCTCTAGCTTTCCGAGTCTCTAAGACAGCAGGAAACTTGAGTGTGCTGAGAACAAATGAATGGTGTTTCCTACACATATGGACCATATCTCCTCCAACTCTGCTTCTGAAACTGATACAAAGCACTGGTCCTCTAACATCCAATGCTTGTCATTTAAGATGAGACACGTGTGAGCTTCATGAACGATGTAGTTCGTTTGAGCTGAAAAGTGACCGCCCCTAACTGAAACAAACTAGTGCTTGTAGGAAGACCCAGAGCCTGGGATTTAACTCCATTTCTGAAGGGAAACACACAGCATAGTTCTCATCCATGGATCGCACTCTGCTTTAGAGCAAGAAGAATGCTCTTCCTTTCTAGAATCTCTAATCTAACAGGAAAGTTGAGTGTGCTCAGAACAATAGAACGTTGTTTCCTATATATACGGACCATATCTAGTTCAACTCTGATTCTGAAACTGAAACAAACCACAGGTCCTCTAACAACCAGTGCTTGTCAGTTAAGATGAGAAACGGGTGAGCTTCGTGAATGATGTAGTTCGTTTGAGCTGTGAAGTAACTGCCCTTACCTGAAACAAAGTCTTGCTTGTAGGAATACACAGAGCCAGGGATTTAACTCCATTTCTGAAGTGAAACACAAAACAGAGTTCTCATCCATTGATATCACTCTGCTTTAGAGCAAGAAGCACCCTCTATCTTTCCAGAGACTCAAAGACAGCAGCAGACTTGAGTGTGCTGAGAAAAAATGAATGGTGTTTCCTACACATACGGACCATATCTAGTCTAACTCTGCTTCTGAAACTGATACAAAGCACTGGTCCTCTAACATCCAATGCTTGTCATTTAAGATGAGAAACGTGTGAGCTTCGTGAACGATGTAGTTCGTTTGAGCTGAAAATTGACTGACGTTACCTGAAACGAAGTCTTGCTGGTAGGAAGACACAGAGCCTGGGATTTAACTCCATTTCTGACGGGAAACACACAGCATAGTTCTCATCCATGGATCGCACTCTGCTTTATAGGAAGAAGAACGCTCTTCCTTTCTAGAATCTCTAATCCAGCAGGAAAAGTGAGTGTGCTCAGAAGAAAAGAACGGTGTTTCCTATACATACGGACCATATCTAGTTCAACCCTGCTTGAAATTGATACAAAGCAAAGGTCCTCTAACATCAAATGCTTCTCAATTAAGATGACAAACATGTGAGCTTTGTGAACGATGTAGTTCGTTTGAGCTGAAAAGTGACTGCCATTACCTGAAACGAAGTCTTGCTTGTAGGAAGACACAGAGCATGGAATTTAACTCCGTTTCTGAAGTGAAACACACAGCAGAGTTCTCATATATACATCACACTCTGCTTTAGAGCAAGAAGCACGCTCCTGATTCCTAGATTCTCTAAGACAGAAGGAAACGTGAGTGTGCTCAGAACAAACGAACAGTGTTTCCTACACATATGAGCCATATCTAGTTCAACTCTGATTCTAAAACTGAAGCAAACCACAGGTCCTCTAAAATCCAATGCTTGTCAGTTAAGATGAGAAACGTGTGAGCTTCTTGAACGATGTAGTTCGTTTGAACTGTAAAGTGACTGCCCTTACCTGAAACAAAGTCTTGCTTGTAGGAAGACTCAGTGCCTGGGATTTTACTCCATTTCTGAAGTGTAAAACACAACAGAGTTCTCATCCATTGATCACACTCTGCTTTAGAGCAAGAAACACGCTCTAGCTTTCCAGAGTCTCTAAGACAGCAGGAAACATGAGTGTGCTGAGAACAAATGAATGGTGTTTCATACACATACGGACCATATCTCCTCCAACTCTGCTTCTGAAACTGATACAAAGCACTGGTCCTCTAACATGCAATGCTTGTCATTTAAGATGAGAAACGTGTGAGCTTCGTGAACGATGTAGTTCGTTTGAGCTGAAAAGTGACCGCCCGTAAATGAAACAAAGTAGTGCTTGTAGGAAGACACAGAGCCTGGGATTTAACTCCATTTCTGAAGGGAAACACACAGCATAGTTCTCATCCATGGATCGCCCTCTGCTTTAGAGCAAGAAGAATGCTCTTCCTTTCTAGAATCTCTAATCCAACAGGAAACTTGAGTGTGCTCAGAACAATAGAAAGGTGTTTCCTACATATACGGACCATATCTAGTTCAACTCTGATTCTGAAACTGAAACAAACCACAGGTCCTCTAACAACCAGTGCTTTTCAGTTAAGATGAGAAACGTGTGAGCTTCGTGAACGATGTAGATCGTTTGAGCTGAAAAGTGACTGACCTTACCTGAAACGAAGTCTTGCTGGTAGGAAACACAGAGCCAGGGATTTAACTACATTTCTGAAGGGAAACACACAGCATAGTTCACATCCATGGATCGCACTCTGCTTTATAGCAAGAAGAACGCCCTTCCTTTCTAGAATCTATAATCCAGCAGGAAAAGTGAGTGTGCTCAGAAGAAAAGAACGGTATTTCCTATACATACGGACCATATCTAGTTCAACTCTGCTTGAAATTGATACAAAGCAAAGGTCCTCTAACATCAAATGCTTCTCAATTAAGATGACAAACATGTGATCTTCGTGAACGATGTAGTTCGTTTGAGCTGAAAAGTGACTGCCCTTACCTGAAACGAAGTCTTGCTGGTAGGAAGACACAGAGCCTGGGATTTAACTCCATTTCTGACGGGAAACACACAGCATAGTTCTCATCCATGGATCGCACTCTGCTTTATAGGAAGAAGAACGCTCTTCCTTTCTAGAATCTCTAATCCAGCAGGAAAAGTGAGTGTGCTCAGAAGAAAAGAACGGTGTTTCCTATACATACGGACCATATCTAGTTCAACTCTGCTTGAAATTGATACAAAGCAAAGGTCCTCTAACATCAAATGCTTCTCAATTAAGATGACAAACATGTGATCTTCGTGAACGATGTAGTTCGTTTGAGCTGAAAAGTGACTGCCATTACCTGAAACGAAGTCTTGCTGGTAGGAAGACACAGAGCCTGGGATTTAACTCCATTTCTGACGGGAAACACACAGCATAGTTCTCATCCATGGATCGCACTCTGCTTTATAGGAAGAAGAACGCTCTTCCTTTCTAGAATCTCTAATCCAGCAGGAAAAGTGAGTGTGCTCAGAAGAAAAGAACGGTGTTTCCTATACATACGGACCATATCTAGTTCAACTCTGCTTGAAATTGATACAAAGCAAAGGTCCTCTAACATCAAATGCTTCTCAATTAAGATGACAAACATGTGATCTTCGTGAACGATGTAGTTCGTTTGAGCTGAAAAGTGACTGCCATTACTGAAACGTAGACTTGCTTGTAGGAAGACACAGAGCCAGGGATTTAACTCCATTTCTGAAGGGAAACACACAGCATAGTTCTCATCCATGGATCGCACTCTGCTTTAGAGCAAGAAGAACGCTCTTCCTTTCTCGAATCTCTAATCCAGCAGGAAACTTGAGTGTGCTCAGAACAAAAGAATGGTGTTTCCTACATACACGGACCATATCTAGTTCAACTCTGCTTCTGAAACTGAAACAAACCACAGGTCCTCTAACAACCAGTGCTTGTCAGTTAAGATGAGAAACGGGTGAGCTTTTTGAATGATGTAGTTCAATTGAGCTGTAAAGTAACTGCCCTTACCTGAAATGAAGTCTTGCTTGTAGGAAGACACAGAGCCAGGGATTTAACTCCATTTCTGAAGTGAAACACACAACAGAGTTCTCATCCATTGATCACACTCTGCTTTAGAGCAAGAAGCACCCTCTATCTTTCCAGAGACTGAAAGACAGCAGGAAACTTGAGTGTGCTGAGAACAAATGAATGGTGTTTCCTACACATACGGACCATATGTAGTCTAACTCTGCTTCTGAAACTGATACAAAGCACTGGTCCTATAACATCCAATGCTTGTCATTTAAGATGAGAAACGTGTGAGCTTCGTGAGCGATGTAGTTCGTTTGAGCTGAAAAGTGACTGCTCTTACCTGAAAAGAAATCTTCCTTGTAGGAAGACTCAGAGCCTGAGATTTAACTCCATTTCTGAAGTGAAAAACACAGCAGAGTTCTCATATATAGATCACACTCTGCTTTAGAGCAAGAAACACGCTCTTGCTTTCTAGAGTCTCTAAGACAGGAGGAAACATGAGTGAGCTGAGAACAAATGAACGGTGTTTCCTACACATATGAGCCATATCTAGTTCAACTCTGATTCTAAAACTGAAACAAGCCACAGGTCCTCTAAAATCCAATGCTTATCAGTTAAGATGAGAAACGTGTGAGCTTCGTGAATGATGTAGTTCGTGTGAGCTGAAAAGTGACTGCCCTTACCTGAATCGAAAAGTGCTTGTAGGAAGACACAGAGCCTGGGATTTAACTCCATTTCTGAAGGGAAACACACAGCATAGTTCTCATCCATGGATCGCACTATGCTTTAGAGCAAGAAGAACGCTCTTGCTTTCTAGAATCTCTAATACAGCAGGAAACTTGAGTGTGCTCAGAACAAAAGAACGGTGTTTCATACACATACAGACCATATCTTGTTCAACTCTGCTTCTGAAACTGATACAAAGCACGGGTCCTCTAACATCCAGTGCTTGTCAGTTAAGATGAGAAACGTGTGAGCTTCGTGAATGATGTAGTTCGTTTGAGCTGTTAGTAACTGCCCTTTCCTGAAACAAATTCTTGCTTGTAGGAAGACTCAGAGCGTGGGATTTAACTCCATTTCTGAAGGGAAACACACAACACAGTTCTCATCCATGGATCACACTCTGCTTTAGATCAAGAAGCACGCTCTTGATTTCTAGAGTCTCTAATACAGCAGGAAAAGTGAGTTTGCTCAGAAGAAAAGAACGGTGGTTCCTGTACATACGGACCATATCTAGTTCAACTCTGCTTGAAATTGATACAAAGCAAAGTTCCTCTAACATCAAATGCTTCTCAATTAAGATGAGAAACATGTGAGCTTCCTGAACGATGTTGTTCGTTTGAGCTGTAAAGTGACTCCCCTTTCATGAAACGAAGTCTTGCTTGTTGCAAGACTCAGTGCCTGGGATTTAACTCCACTTCTGAAGTGAAACACACAACAGAGTTCTCATCCATGGATCACACTCTGCTTTAGATCAAGAAACACGCTCTTGATTTCTAGAGTCTCTAATACTGCAGGAAAAGTGAGTTTGCTCAGAAGAAAAGAACGGTGTTTCCTAAAAATACGGGCCATATCTGGTTCAACTCTGCTTCTGAAACTGAAACAAACCACAGTTCCTCTATCATCCAAAGCTTGTCAGTTAATATGAGAAACGTGTGAGCTTCCTGAATGATGTAGTTCGTTTGAGCTCTTAGTAACTGTCCTTACCTGAAACGAAGTCTGGCTTGTAGGAAGACTCAGAGCCTGGGATTTAACTCCATTTCTGAAGGGAAACACACAACACAGTTCTCATCCATGGATCACACTCTGCTTTAGATCAAGAAGCACGCTCTTGATTTCTAGAGTCTCTAATACAGCAGGAAAAGTGAGTTTGCTCAGAAGAAAAGAACGGTGTTTCCTGTACATATGGACCATATCTAGTTCAACTCTGCTTGAAATTGATACAAAGCAAAGTTCCTCTAACATCAAATGCTTCTCAATTAAGATGAGAAACGTTTGAGCTTGGTGAACGATGTAGTTCGTGTGAGCTGAAAAGTGACTGCCCTTACCTGAAACGAAGTAGTGCTTGTAGGAAGACACAGAGCCTGGGATTTAACTCCATTTCTGAAGGGAAATACAGAGCATAGTTCTCATCCATGGATCGCACTGTGCTTTAGAGCAAGAAGAACGCTCTTGCTCTCTAGAATCTCTAATACAGCAGGAAACTTGAGTGTGCTCAGAACAAAAGAACGGTGTTTCATACACATACAGACCATATCTAGTTCAACTCTGCTTCTGAAACTGATACAAAGCACGGGTCCTCTAACATCCAGTGCTTGTCAGTTAAGAAGAGAAACGTGTGAGCTTCGTGAATGATGTAGTTCGTTTGAGCTGTTAGTAACTGCCCTTTCCTGAAACGAAGTCTTGCTTGTAGGAAGACTCAGATCCTGGGATTTAACTCCATTTCTGAAGGGAAACACACAACACAGTTCTCATCCATGGATCACACTCTGCTTTAGATCAAGAAACACGCTCTTGATTTCTAGAGTCTCTAATACAGCAGGAAAAGTGAGTTTGCTCAGAAGAAAAGAACGGTGTTTCCTGTACATACGGATCATATCTAGTTCAACTCTGCTTGGAATAGATACAAAGCAAAGTTCCTCTAACATCAAATGCTTCTCAATTAAGATGAGAAACGTGTGAGCTTCCTGAACGATGTAGTTCGTTTGAGCTGTAAAGTGACTGCCCTTACATGAAACGAAGTCTTGCTTGTAGGAAGACCCAGTGCCTGGGATTTAACTCCACTTCTGAAGTGAAACACACAACAGAGTTCTCATCCATTGATCACACTCTGCTTTAGAGCAAGAAGCACGCTCTCGCTTTCCGAGTCTCTAAGACAGCAGGAAATTTGAGTGTGCTGAGAACAAATGAATGGTGTTTCCTACACATATGGACCATATCTCCTCCAACTCTGCTTCTGAAACTGATACAAAGCACTGGTCCTCTAACATCCAATGCTTGTCATTTACGATGAGAAACGTGTGAGCTTCGTGAACGATGTAGTTCATTTGAGCTGAAAAGTGACAGCCCTTAACTGAAACAAAATAGTGCTTCTAGGAAGACACAGAGCCTGGGATTTAACTCCATTTCTGAAGGGAAACACACAGCATAGTTCTCATCCATGGCTCCCACTATGCTTTAGAGCAAGAAGAGCGCTCTTCCTTTCTAGAATCTCTAATCCAACAGGAAACTTGAGTGTGCTCAGAACAATAGAACGGTGTTTCCTACATATATGGACCATATCTAGTTCAACTCTACTTCTGAAACTGAAACAAACCACAGGTCCTCTATCATCCAATGCTTGTCATTTAAGATGAGAAACGTGTGAGCTTCGTGAACGATGTAGTTCATTTGAGCTCTTAGTAACTGCCCTTATCTGAAACGAAGTCTTGCTTGTAGGAAGACTCAGAGCCTGGGATTTAACTCCGTTTCTGAAGGGAAACACACAGCAAAGTTCTCATCCATGGATCTCACTCTGCTTTAGAGCAAGAAGAACGCTTTTCCTTTCTAGATTCCCGAATACAGCAGGAAAGGTGAGTGTGCTCAGAAGAAAAGAACGGTGTTTCCTATACATATGGACCATATCTACTTCAACTCTGCTTGAAATTGATACAAAGCATAGGTCCTCTAACATCAAATGCTTCTCAATTAAGATGAGAAATATTTGAGCTTCGTGAAAGATGTAGTTCGTTTGAGCTGAAAATTGACTGACCTTACCTGAAACGAAGTCTTGCTGGTAGGAAGACACAGAGCCTGGGATTTAACTCCATTTCTGAAGGGAAACACACAGCATAGTTCTCATCCATGGATCGCACTCTGCTTTATAGCAAGAAGAACGCTCTTCCTTTATAGAATCTCTAATCCAGCAGGAAAAGTGAGTGTGCTCAGAAGAAAAGAACGGTGTTTCCTATACATACGGACCATATCTAGTCCAACTTGCTTGAAATTGATACAAAGCAAAGTTCCTCTAACATCAAATGCTTCTCAATTAAGATGAGAAACGTGTGAGCTTCCTGAACGATATAGTTCGTTTGAGCTGTAAAGTAACTGCCCTTACCTGAAACGAAGTCTTGCTTGTAGGAAGACTCAGTGCCTGGGATTTAACTCCACTTCTGAAGTGAAACACACAACAGAGTTCTCATCCATTGATCACACTCTGCTTTAGAGCAAGAAGCACGCTCTAGCTTTCCGAGTCTCTAAGACAGCAGGAAACTTGAGTGTGCTAAGAACAAATGAATGGTGTTTCCTACACATACGGACCATATGTAGTCTAACTCTGCTTCTGAAACTGATACAAAGCACTGGTCCTCTAACATCCAATGCTTGTCTTTTAAGATGAGAAACGTGTGAGCTTCGTGAACGATGTAGTTCGTTTGAGATGTTATTAACTGCCCTTACCTGTATCGAAGTCTTGCTTGTAGGAATTCTCAGAGCTTGAGATTTAACTCCATTTCTGACGTAAAACACACAGCAGAGTTCTCATATATAGATCACACTCTGCTTTAGAGCAAGAAACACGCTCTTGCTTTCTAGAGTCTCTAAGACAGGAGGAAAAATGAGTGAGCTGAGAACAAATGAACGGTGTTTCCTACACATATGAGCCATATCTAGTTCAACTCTGATTCTAAAACTGAAACAAACCACAGGTCCTCTAAAATCCAATGCTTGTCAGTTAAGATGAGAAACGTGTGAGCTTCGGGAATGATGTAGTTTGTTTGAGCTTAAAGTAACTGCCCTTACCTGAAACGAAGTCTTGCTTGTAGGAAGGCTCAGTGCCTGGGATTTAACTCCAATTCTGAAGTGAAACACAACAGAGTTCTCATCCATTGATCACACTCTGCGTTAGAGCAAGAAGCAAGCTCTAGCTTTCCGGGTCTCTAAGACAGCAGGAAACTTGAGTGTGCTGAGAACAAATGAATGGTGTTTCCTACACATATGGACCATATCTCCTCCAACACTGCTTCTGAAACTGATACAAAGCACTGGTCCTCTAACATCCAATGCTTGTCATTTAAGATGAGAAACGTGTGAGCTAAGTGAACGATGTAGTTCGTTTGAGCTGAAAAGTGACCGCCCTTAACTGAAACAAAGTAGTGCTTGTAGGAAGACACAGAGCCAGGGATTTAACTCCATTTCTGAAGGGAAACACACAGCATAGTTCTCATCCATGGATCGCACTCTGCTTTAGAGCAAGAAGAACGCTCTTCCTTTCTCGAATCTCTAATCCAGCAGGAAACTTGAGTGTGCTCAGAACAAAAGAATGGTGTTTCCTACATACACGGACCATATCTAGTTCAACTCTGCTTCTGAAACTGAAACAAACCACAGGTCCTCTAACAACCAGTGCTTGTCAGTTAAGATGAGAAACGGGTGAGCTTTGTGAATGATGTAGTTCAATTGAGCTCTAAAGTAACTGCCCTTACCTGAAATGAAGTCTTGCTTGTAGGAAGACACAGAGCCAGGGATTTAACTCCATTTCTGAAGTGAAACACACAACAGAGTTCTCATCTATTGATCACACTCTGCTTTAGAGCAAGAAGCACCCTCTATCTTTCCAGAGACTGAAAGACAGCAGGAAACTTGAGTGTGCTGAGAACAAATGAATGGTGTTTCCTACACATACGGACCATATGTAGTCTAACTCTGCTTCTGAAACTGATACAAAGCACTGGTCCTATAACATCCAATGCTTGTCATCTAAGATGAGAAACGTGTGAGCTTCGTGAACGATGTAGTTCGTTTGAGCTGAAAAGTGACTGCCCTTACCTGAAAAGAAATCTTCCTTGTAGGAAGACACAGAGCATGGAATTTAACTCCATTTATGAATTGAAACACACAGCGGAGTTCTCATATATAGATCACACTCAGCTTTAGAGCAAGAAGCACGCTCTTGCTTTCTAGAATCTCTAATACAGCAGGAAACTTGAGTGTGCTCAGAACAAAAGAATGGTGTTTCATATACATACAGACCATATCTAGTTCAACTCTGCTTCTGAAACTGATACAAAGCACGGTCCTCTAACATCCAGTGCATGTCAGTTAAGATGAGAAACGTGTGAGCTTCGTGAATGATGTAGTTCGTTTGAGCTGTTAGTAACTGCCCTTACCTGTATCGAAGTCTTGCTTGTAGGAATTCTCAGAGCTTGAGATTTAACTCCATATCTGAAGTAAAACACACAGCAGAGTTCTCATATATAGATCACACTCTGCTTTAGAGCAAGAAACACGCTCTTACTTTCTAGAGTCTCTAAGACAGGAGGAAACATGAGTGAGCTGAGAACAAATGAACGGTGTTTCCTACACATATGAGCCATATCTAGTTCAACTCTGATTCTAAAACTGAAACAAACCACAGGTCCTCTAAAATCCAATGCTTGTCAGTTAAGATGAGAAACGTGTGAGCTTCGTGAATGATGTAGTTTGTTTGAGCTTAAAGTAACTGCCCTTACCTGAAACGAAGTCTTGCTTGTAGGAAGGCTCAGTGCCTCTGATTTAACTCCGTTTCTGAAGTGAAACACACAGCAGAGTTCTCATATATACATCACACTCTGCTTTAGAGCAAGAAGCACGCTGTTCCTTTCTAGAATCAGTAATCCAGCAGGAAATGTGAGTGTGCTCAGAAGAAAAGAACAGTGTTTCCTATACATACGGACCATATCTAGTTCAACTCTGCTTGAAACTGATACAAAGCAAAGGTCCTCTAACGTCAAATGCTTCTCAATTAAGATGAGAAACGTTTGAGCTTGGTGAACGTTGTAGTTCCTTTGAGCTGAAAAGTGCCTGCCCTTACCTGAAACGAAGTCTTGCTTGTAGGAAGACTCAGTGCCTGGGATTTAACTCCACTTCTGAAGTGAAACACACAACAGAGTTCTCATCCATGGCTCGCACTCTGCTTTAGAGCAAGAAGAACGCTCTTCCTTTCTAGAATCTCTAATCCAACAGGAAACTTGAGTGTGCTCAGAACGATAGAGCGGTGTTTCCTACATATACAGACCATATCTAGTTCAAATCTGCTTCTGAAACTGAAACAAACCACAGGTCCTCTATCATCCAATGCTTGTCAGTTAAGATGAGAAACGTGTGAGCTTCCTGAACGATGTAGTTCATTTGAGCTCTTAGTAACTGCCCTAACCTGAAATGAAGTCTTGCTTGTAGGAAGACTCAGAGGCTGGGATTTAACTCCATTTCTGAAGGGAAACACACAACACAGTTCTCATCCATGGATCACACTCTGCTTTAGATCAAGAAGCACGCTCTTGATTTCTAGAGTCTCTAATACAGCAGGAAAAGTGAGTTTGCTCAGAAGAAAAGAACGGTGTTTCCTGAACATACGGACCATATCTAGTCCAACTCTGCTTGAAATTGATACAAAGCAAAGTTCCTCTAACATCAAATGCTTCTCAATTAAGATGAGAAAC
The DNA here is from genome assembly GCA_949786385.1 of Onychomys leucogaster. Taxonomy (NCBI): domain Eukaryota; kingdom Metazoa; phylum Chordata; class Mammalia; order Rodentia; family Cricetidae; genus Onychomys; species Onychomys leucogaster. The sequence continues at coordinate 2,905,946 of CATKUP010000054.1, forward strand.
GTGTGAGCTTCCTGAACGATGTAGTTCGTTTGAGCTGTAAAGTAACTGCCCTTACCTGAAACGAAGTCTTGCTTGTAGGAAGACTCAGTGCCTGGGATTTAACTCCACTTCTGAAGGGAAACACACAACAGAGTTCCCATCCATTGATCACACTCTGCTTTAGAGCAAGAAGCACGCTCTAGCTTTCCGAGTCTCTAAGACAGCAGGAAACTTGAGTGTGCTGAGAACAAATGAATGGTGTTTCCTACACATATGGACCATATCTCCTCCAACTCTGCTTCTGAAACTGATACAAAGCACTGGTCCTCTAACATCCAATGCTTGTCATTTAAGATGAGACACGTGTGAGCTTCATGAACGATGTAGTTCGTTTGAGCTGAAAAGTGACCGCCCCTAACTGAAACAAACTAGTGCTTGTAGGAAGACACAGAGCCTGGGATTTAACTCCATTTCTGAAGGGAAACACACAGCATAGTTCTCATCCATGGATCGCACTCTGCTTTAGAGCAAGAAGAATGCTCTTCCTTTCTAGAATCTCTAATCTAACAGGAAAGTTGAGTGTGCTCAGAACAATAGAACGTTGTTTCCTATATATACGGACCATATCTAGTTCAACTCTGATTCTGAAACTGAAACAAACCACAGGTCCTCTAACAACCAGTGCTTGTCAGTTAAGATGAGAAACGGGTGAGCTTCGTGAATGATGTAGTTCGTTTGAGCTGTGAAGTAACTGCCCTTACCTGAAACAAATTCTTGCTTGTAGGAATACACAGAGCCAGGGATTTAACTCCATTTCTGAAGTGAAACACAAAACAGAGTTCTCATCCATTGATCACACTCTGCTTTAGAGCAAGAAGCACCCTCTATCTTTCCAGAGACTCAAAGACAGCAGCAGACTTGAGTGTGCTGAGAAAAAATGAATGGTGTTTCCTACACATACGGACCATATCTAGTCTAACTCTGCTTCTGAAACTGATACAAAGCACTGGTCCTCTAACATCCAATGCTTGTCATTTAAGATGAGAAACGTGTGAGCTTCGTGAACGATGTAGTTCGTTTGAGCTGAAAATTGACTGACGTTACCTGAAACGAAGTCTTGCTGGTAGGAAGACACAGAGCCTGGGATTTAACTCCATTTCTGACGGGAAACACACAGCATAGTTCTCATCCATGGATCACACTCTGCTTTATAGGAAGAAGAACGCTCTTCCTTTCTAGAATCTCTAATCCAGCAGGAAAAGTGAGTGTGCTCAGAAGAAAAGAACGGTGTTTCCTATACATACGGACCATATCTAGTTCAACTCTGCTTGAAATTGATACAAAGCAAAGGTCCTCTAACATCAAATGCTTCTCAATTAAGATGACAAACATGTGAGCTTCGTGATCTATGTAGTTCGTTTGAGCTGAAAAGTGACTGCCATTACCTGAAACGAAGTCTTGCTTGTAGGAAGACACAGAGCATGGAATTTAACTCCGTTTCTGAAGTGAAACACACAGCAGAGTTCTCATATATACATCACACTCTGCTTTAGAGCAAGAAGCACGCTCCTGCTTCCTAGATTCTCTAAGACAGAAGGAAACGTGAGTGTGCTCAGAACAAACGAACAGTGTTTCCTACACATATGAGCCATATCTAGTTCAACTCTGATTCTAAAACTGAAGCAAACCACAGGTCCTCTAAAATCCAATGCTTGTCAGTTAAGATGAGAAACGTGTGAGCTTCTTGAACGATGTAGTTCGTTTGAACTGTAAAGTGACTGCCCTTACCTGAAACAAAGTCTTGCTTGTAGGAAGACTCAGTGCCTGGGATTTTACTCCATTTCTGAAGTGTAAAACACAACAGAGTTCTCATCCATTGATCACACTCTGCTTTAGAGCAAGAAACACGCTCTAGCTTTCCAGAGTCTCTAAGACAGCAGGAAACATGAGTGTGCTGAGAACAAATGAATGGTGTTTCATACACATACGGACCATATCTCCTCCAACTCTGCTTCTGAAACTGATACAAAGCACTGGTCCTCTAACATGCAATGCTTGTCATTTAAGATGAGAAACGTGTGAGCTTCGTGAACGATGTAGTTCATTTGAGCTGAAAAGTGACCGCCCGTAAATGAAACAAAGTAGTGCTTGTAGGAAGACACAGAGCCTGGGATTTAACTCCATTTCTGAAGGGAAACACACAGCATAGTTCTCATCCATGGATCGCACTCTGCTTTAGAGCAAGAAGAATGCTCTTCCTTTCTAGAATCTCTAATCCAACAGGAAACTTGAGTGTGCTCAGAACAATAGAAAGGTGTTTCCTACATATACGGACCATATCTAGTTCAACTCTGATTCTGAAACTGAAACAAACCACAGGTCCTCTAACAACCAGTGCTTTTCAGTTAAGATGAGAAACGTGTGAGCTTCGTGAACGATGTAGTTCGTTTGAGCTGAAAAGTGACTGACCTTACCTGAAACGAAGTCTTGCTGGTAGGAAGACACAGAGCCAGGGATTTAACTACATTTCTGAAGGGAAACACACAGCATAGTTCACATCCATGGATCGCACTCTGCTTTATAGCAAGAAGAACGCCCTTCCTTTCTAGAATCTCTAATCCAGCAGGAAAAGTGAGTGTGCTCAGAAGAAAAGAACGGTATTTCCTATACATACGGACCATATCTAGTTCAACTCTGCTTGAAATTGATACAAAGCAAAGGTCCTCTAACATCAAATGCTTCTCAATTAAGATGACAAACATGTGATCTTCGTGAACGATGTAGTTCGTTTGAGCTGAAAAGTGACTGCCATTACTGAAACGTAGACTTGCTTGTAGGAAGACACAGAGCCAGGGATTTAACTCCATTTCTGAAGGGAAACACACAGCATAGTTCTCATCCATGGATCGCACTCTGCTTTAGAGCAAGAAGAACGCACTTCCTTTCTCGAATCTCTAATCCAGCAGGAAACTTGAGTGTGCTCAGAACAAAAGAATGGTGTTTCCTACATACACGGACCATATCTAGTTCAACTCTGCTTCTCAAACTGAAACAAACCACAGGTCCTCTAACAACCAGTGCTTGTCAGTTAAGATGAGAAACGGGTGAGCTTTTTGAATGATGTAGTTCAATTGAGCTGTAAAGTAACTGCCCTTACCTGAAATGAAGTCTTGCTTGTAGGAAGACACAGAGCCAGGGATTTAACTCCATTTCTGAAGTGAAACACACAACAGAGTTCTCATCCATTGATCACACTCTGCTTTAGAGCAAGAAGCACCCTCTATCTTTCCAGAGACTGAAAGACAGCAGGAAACTTGAGTGTGCTGAGAACAAATGAATGGTGTTTCCTACACATACGGACCATATGTACTCTAACTCTGCTTCTGAAACTGATACAAAGCACTGGTCCTCTAACATCCAATGCTTGTCATTTAAGATGAGAAACGTGTGAGCTTCGTGAACGATGTAGTTCGTTTGAGCTGAAAAGTGACTGCCCTTACCTGAAAAGAAATCTTCCTTGTAGGAAGACACAGAGCATGGAATTTAACTCCGTTTCTGAAGTGAAACACACAGCAGAGTTCTCATATATATATCATACTCTGCTTTAGAGCAAGAAGCACGCTCTTGCTTCGTAGAGTCTCTAAGATAGTAGGAAACGTGAGTGTGCTCAGAACAAAGGAACAGTGTTTCCTACACATATGAGCCATATCTAGTTCAACTCTGATTCTAAAACTGAAGCAAACCACAGGAACTTTAAAATCCAATGCTTGTCAGTTAAGATGAGAAACGTGTGAGCTTCTTGAACGATGTAGTTCGTTTGAGCTGTAAAGTGACATCCCTTACATGAAATGAAGTCTTGCTTGTAGGAAGACTCAGTGCCAGGGATTTTACTCCATTTCTGAAGTGTAAAACACAACAGAGTTCTCATCCATTGATCACACTCTGCTTTAGAGCAAGAAACACGCTCTAGCTTTCCAGAGTCTCTAAGACAGCAGGAAACTTGAGTGTGCTGAGAACAAATGAATGGTGTTTCATACACATACGGACCATATCTCCTCCAACTCTGCTTCTGAAACTGATAGAAAGCACTGGTCGTCTAAATCCATTGCTTGTCAGTTAAGATGAGAAACGTGTGAGCTTCGTGAACGATGTAGTTCGTTTGAGCTGAAAAGTGACTGCCCTTACCTGAAACAAAGTAGTGCTTGTAGGAAGACACAGAGCCTGGGATTTAACTCCATTTCTGAAGGGAAACACACAGCAAAGTTCTCATCCATGGATCTCACTCTGCTTTAGAGCAAGAAGAACGCTCTTCCTTTCTAGAGTCCCGAATACAGCAGGAAAGGTGAGTGTGCTCAGAATAAAATAACGGTGTTTCCTATACATACGGACCAAATCTAGTCCAACTCTGCCTCTGAAATTGATACAAAGTACAGGTCCTCTAACATCCAATGCTTGTCATTTAAGATGAGAAACGTGTGAGCTTCGTGAACGATGTAGTTCATTTGAGCTCTTAGTAACTGCCCTTATCTGAAACGAAGTCTTGCTTGTAGGAAGACTCAGAGCCTGGGAATTAACTCCGTTTCTGAAGGGAAACACACAACACAGTTCTCATCCATGGATCACACTCTGCTTTAGATCAAGAAGCACGCTATTGATTTCTAGAGTCTCTAATATAGCAGGAAAAGTGAGTGTGCTCAGAAGAAAAGAACGGTGTTTCCTATACATATGGACCATATCTAGTTCAACTCTGCTTGAAATTGATACAAAGCATAGGTCCTCTAACATCAAATGCTTCTCAATTAAGATGAGAAATGTTTGAGCTTCGTGAATGATGTAGTTCATTTGAGCTGTAAAGTAACTGCCCTTACCTGAAACGAAGTCTTGCTTGTAGGAAGACTCAGAGCCTTGGATTTAACTCCATTTCTGAAGTGAAACAACAACAGAGTTCTCATCCATTGATCACACTCTGCTTTAGAGCAAGAAGCACGCTCTCGCTTGCCAGAGTCTCTAAGACAGCAGGAAACTTGAGTGTGCTGAGAACAACTGAATGGTGTTTCCTACACATATGGACCATATCTAGTCCAACCCTGCTTCTGAAACTGATACAAAGCACTGTTCCTCTAACATCCAATGCTTGTCAGTTAAGATAAGAAACGTTTGAGCTTCGAGAATGATGTAGTTCTTTTGAGCTGAAATGTGACTGCCCTTACCTGAAACAAAGTCTTGCTTGTAGGAAGACACAGAGCATGGAATTTAACTCCATTTATGAAGTGAAACACACAGCGGAGTTCTCATATATAGATCACACTCAGCTTTAGAGCAAGAAGCACGCTCTTGCTTTCTAGAATCTCTAATACAGCAGGAAACTTGAGTGTGCTCAGAACAAAAGAATGGTGTTTCATATACATACAGAGCATATCTAGTTCAACTCTGCTTCTGAAACTGATACAAAGCACGGTCCTCTAACATCCAGTGCATGTCAGTTAAGATGAGAAACGTGTGAGCTTCGTGAATGATGTAGTTCGTTTGAGCTGTTAGTAACTGCCCTTACCTGTATCGAAGTCTTGCTTGTAGGAATTCTCAGAGCTTGAGATTTAACTCCATATCTGAAGTAAAACACACAGCAGAGTTCTCATATATAGATCACACTCTGCTTTAGAGCAAGAAACACGCTCTTACTTTCTAGAGTCTCTAAGACAGGAGGAAACATGAGTGAGCTGAGAACAAATGAACGGTGTTTCCTACACATATGAGCCATATCTAGTTCAACTCTGATTCTAAAACTGAAACAAACCACAGGTCCTCTAAAATCCAATGCTTGTCAGTTAAGATGAGAAACGTGTGAGCTTCGTGAATGATGTAGTTTGTTTGAGCTTAAAGTAACTGCCCTTACCTGAAACGAAGTCTTGCTTGTAGGAAGGCTCAGTGCCTGGGATTTAACTCCGTTTCTGAAGTGAAACACACAGCAGAGTTCTCATATATACATCACACTCTGCTTTAGAGCAAGAAGCACGCTGTTCCTTTCTAGAATCAGTAATCCAGCAGGAAATGTGAGTGTGCTCAGAAGAAAAGAACAGTGTTTCCTATACATACGGACCATATCTAGTTCAACTCTGCTTGAAACTGATACAAAGCAAAGGTCCTCTAACGTCAAATGCTTCTCAATTAAGATGAGAAACGTTTGAGCTTGGTGAACGTTGTAGTTCCTTTGAGCTGAAAAGTGCCTGCCCTTACCTGAAACGAAGTCTTTCTTGTAGGAAGACTCAGTGCCTGGGATTTAACTCCACTTCTGAAGTGAAACACACAACAGAGTTCTCATCCATGGCTCGCACTCTGCTTTAGAGCAAGAAGAACGCTCTTCCTTTCTAGAATCTCTAATCCAACAGGAAACTTGAGTGTGCTCAGAACGATAGAACGGTGTTTCCTACATATACGGACCATATCTAGTTCAAATCTGCTTCTGAAACTGAAACAAACCACAGGTCCTCTATCATCCAATGCTTGTCAGTTAAGATGAGAAACGTGTGAGCTTCCTGAACGATGTAGTTCATTTGAGCTCTTAGTAACTGCCCTAACCTGAAATGAAGTCTTGCTTGTAGGAAGACTCAGAGGCTGGGATTTAACTCCATTTCTGAAGGGAAACACACAACACAGTTCTCATCCATGGATCACACTCTGCTTTAGATCAAGAAGCACGCTCTTGATTTCTAGAGTCTCTAATACAGCAGGAAAAGTGAGTTTGCTCAGAAGAAAAGAACGGTGTTTCCTGAACATATGGACCATATCTAGTTCAACTCTGCTTGAAATTGATACAAAGCAAAGTTCCTCTAACATCAAATGCTTCTCAATTAAGATGAGAAACGTGTGAGCTTCCTGAACGATGTAGTTCGTTTGAGCTGTAAAGTAACTGCCCTTACCTGAAACGAAGTCTTGCTTGTAGGAAGACTCAGTGCCTGGGATTTAACTCCACTTCTGAAGGGAAACACACAACAGAGTTCCCATCCATTGATCACACTCTGCTTTAGAGCAAGAAGCACGCTCTAGCTTTCCGAGTCTCTAAGACAGCAGGAAACTTGAGTGTGCTGAGAACAAATGAATGGTGTTTCCTACACATATGGACCATATCTCCTCCAACTCTGCTTCTGAAACTGATACAAAGCACTGGTCCTCTAACATCCAATGCTTGTCATTTAAGATGAGAAACGTGTGAGCTTCATGAACGATGTAGTTCGTTTGAGCTGAAAAGTGACCGCCCCTAACTGAAACAAACTAGTGCTTGTAGGAAGACACAGAGCCTGGGATTTAACTCCATTTCTGAAGGGAAACACACAGCATAGTTCTCATCCATGGATCGCACTCTGCTTTAGAGCAAGAAGAATGCTCTTCCTTTCTAGAATCTCTAACCTAACAGGAAAGTTGAGTGTGCTCAGAACAATAGAACGTTGTTTCCTATATATACGGACCATATCTAGTTCAACTCTGATTCTGAAACTGAAACAAACCACAGGTCCTCTAACAACCAGTGCTTGTCAGTTAAGATGAGAAACGGGTGAGCTTCGTGAATGATGTAGTTCGTTTGAGCTGTGAAGTAACTGCCCTTACCTGAAACAAAGTCTTGCTTGTAGGAATACACAGAGCCAGGGATTTAACTCCATTTCTGAAGTGAAACACAAAACAGAGTTCTCATCCATTGATCACACTCTGCTTTAGAGCAAGAAGCACCCTCTATCTTTCCAGAGACTCAAAGACAGCAGCAGACTTGAGTGTGCTGAGAAAAAATGAATGGTGTTTCCTACACATACGGACCATATCTAGTCTAACTCTGCTTCTGAAACTGATACAAAGCACTGGTCCTCTCACATCCAATGCTTGTCATTTAAGATGAGAAACGTGTGAGCTTCGTGAACGATGTAGTTCGTTTGAGCTGAAAATTGACTGACGTTACCTGAAACGAAGTCTTGCTGGTAGGAAGACACAGAGCCTGGGATTTAACTCCATTTCTGACGGGAAACACACAGCATAGTTCTCATCCATGGATCGCACTCTGCTTTATAGGAAGAAGAACGCTCTTCCTTTCTAGAATCTCTAATCCAGCAGGAAAAGTGAGTGTGCTCAGAAGAAAAGAACGGTGTTTCCTATACATACGGACCATATCTAGTTCAACTCTGCTTGAAATTGATACAAAGCAAAGGTCCTCTAACATCAAATGCTTCTCAATTAAGATGACAAACATGTGAGCTTCGTGATCGATGTAGTTCGTTTGAGCTGAAAAGTGACTGCCATTACCTGAAACGAAGTCTTTCTTGTAGGAAGATACAGAGCATGGAATTTAACTCCGTTTCTGAAGTGAAACACACAGCAGAGTTCTCATATATACATCACACTCTGCTTTAGAGCAAGAAGCACGCTCCTGCTTCCTAGATTCTCTAAGACAGAAGGAAACGTGAGTGTGCTCAGAACAAACGAACAGTGTTTCCTAGACATATGAGCCATATCTAGTTCAACTCTGATTCTAAAACTGAAGCAAACCACAGGTCCTCTAAAATCCAATGCTTGTGAGTTAAGATGAGAAACATGTGAGCTTCTTGAACGATGTAGTTCGTTTGAACTGTAAAGTGACTGCCCTTACCTGAAACAAAGTCTTGCTTGTAGGAAGACTCAGTGCCTGGGATTTTACTCCATTTCTGAAGTGTAAAACACAACAGAGTTCTCATCCATTGATCACACTCTGCTTTAGAGCAAGAAACACGCTCTAGCTTTCCAGAGTCTCTAAGACAGCAGGAAACATGAGTGTGCTGAGAACAAATGAATGGTGTTTCATACACATACGGACCATATCTCCTCCAACTCTGCTTCTGAAACTGATACAAAGCACTGGTCCTCTAACATGCAATGCTTGTCATTTAAGATGAGAAACGTGTGAGCTTCGTGAACGATGTAGTTCGTTTGAGCTGAAAAGTGACCGCCCGTAAATGAAACAAAGTAGTGCTTGTAGGAAGACACAGAGCCTGGGATTTAACTACATTTCTGAAGGGAAACACACAGCATAGTTCTCATCCATGGATCGCACTCTGCTTTAGAGCAAGAAGAATGCTCTTCCTTTCTAGAATCTCTAATCCAACAGGAAACTTGAGTGTGCTCAGAACAATAGAAAGGTGTTTCCTACATATACGGACCATATCTAGTTCAACTCTGATTCTGAAACTGAAACAAACCACAGGTCCTCTAACAACCAGTGCTTTTCAGTTAAGATGAGAAACGTGTGAGCTTCGTGAACGATGTAGTTCGTTTGAGCTGAAAAGTGACTGACCTTACCTGAAACGAAGTCTTGCTGGTAGGAAGACACAGAGCCAGGGATTTAACTACATTTCTGAAGGGAAACACACAGCATAGTTCACATCCATGGATCGCACTCTGCTTTATAGCAAGAAGAACGCTCTTCCTTTCTAGAATCTCTAATCCAGCAGGAAAAGTGAGTGTGCTCAGAAGAAAAGAATGGTATTTCCTATACATACGGACCATATCTAGTTCAACTCTGCTTGAAATTGATACAAAGCAAAGGTCCTCTAACATCAAATGCTTCTCAATTAAGATGACAAACATGTGATCTTCGTGAACGATGTAGTTCGTTTGAGCTGAAAAGTGACTGCCATTACCTGAAACGAAGTCTTGCTGGTAGGAAGACACAGAGCCTGGAATTTAACTCCATTTCTGAAGGGAAACAAACATGCATAGTTCTCATCCATGGATCGCACTCTGCTTTATAGGAAGAAGAACGCTCTTCCTTTCTAGAATCTCTAATCCAGCAGGAAAAGTGAGTGTGCTCAGAAGAAAAGAACGGTGTTTCCTATACATACGGACCATATCTAGTTCAACTCTGCTTGAAATTGATACAAAGCAAAGGTCCTCTAACATCAAATGCTTCTCAATTAAGATGACAAACATGTGATCTTCGTGAACGATGTAGTTCGTTTGAGCTGAAAAGTGACTGCCATTACTGAAACGTAGACTTGCTTGTAGGAAGACACAGAGCCTGGGATTTAACTCCATTTCTGAAGGGAAACACACAGCATAGTTCTCATCCATGGATCTAACTCTGCTTTAGATCAAGAAGAACGCTCTTCCTTTCTAGAGTCTCAAATACAGCAGGAAACGTGAGTGTGCTCAGAATAAAATAACGGTGTTTCCTATACATACGGACCATATCTAGTCCAACTCTGCTTGAAATTGATACAAATCAAAGTTCCTCTAACATCAAATGCTTCTCAATTAAGATGAGAAACGTGTGAGCTTCCTGAACGATGTAGTTCGTTTGAGATGTAAAGTAACTGCCCTTACCTGAAACGAAGTCTTGCTTGTAGGAAGACTCAGTGCCTGGGATTTAACTCCACTTCTGAAGTGAAACACACAACAGAGTTCTCATCCATTGATCACACTCTGCTTTAGAGCAAAAAGCACGCTCTAGCTTTCCGAGTCTCTAAGACAGCAGGAAACTTGAGTGTGCTAAGAACAAATGAATGGTGTTTCCTACACATACGGACCATATGTAGTCTAACTCTGCTTCTGAAACTGATACAAAGCACTGGTCCTCTAACATCCAATGCTTGTCATTTAAGATGAGAAACGTGTGAGCTTTGTGAACGATGTAGTTCGTTTGAGCTGTTAGTAACTGCCCTTACCTGTATCGAAGTCTTGCTTGTAGGAATTCTCAGAGCTTGAGATTTAACTCCATTTCTGAAGTAAAACACACAGCAGAGTTCTCATATATAGATCACACTCTGCTTTAGAGCAAGAAACACGCTCTTGCTTTCTAGAGTCTCTAAGACAGGAGGAAACATGAGTGAGCTGAGAACAAATGAACGGTGTTTCCTACACATATGAGCCATATCTAGTGCAACTCTGATTCTAAAACTGAAACAAACCACAGGTCCTCTAAAATCCAATGCTTGTCAGTTAAGATGAGAAACGTGTGAGCTTCGTGAATGATGTAGTTTGTTTGAGCTTAAAGTAACTGCCCTTACCTGAAACGAAGTCTTGCTTGTAGGAAGGCTCAGTGCCTGGGATTTAACTCCGTTTCTGAAGTGAAACACACAGCAGAGTTCTCATATATACATCACACTCTGCTTTAGAGCAAGAAGCACGCTCTTCCTTTCTAGAATCTGTAATCAAGCAGGAAATGTGAGTGTGCTCAGAAGAAAAGAACAGTGTTTCCTATACATACGGACCATATCTAGTTCAACTCTGCTTGAAACTGATACAAAGCAAAGTTCCTCTAACGTCAAATGCTTCTCAATTAAGATGAGAAACGTTTGAGCTTGGTGAACGATGTAGTTCGTTTGAGCTGAAAAGTGCATGCCCTTACCTGAAACGAAGTCTTGCTTGTAGGAAGACTCAGTGCCTGGGATTTAACTCCACTTCTGAAGTGAAACACACAACAGAGTTCTCATCCATGGCTCGCACTCTGCTTTAGAGCAAGAAGAACGCTCTTCCTTTCTAGAATCTCTAATCCAACAGGAAACTTGAGTGTGCTCAGAACGATAGAACGGTGTTTCCTACATATACGGACCATATCTAGTTCAAATCTGCTTCTGAAACTGAAACAAACCACAGGTCCTCTATCATCCAATGCTTGTCAGTTAAGATGAGAAACGTGTGAGCTTCCTGAACGATGTAGTTTATTTGAGCTCTTAGTAACTGCCCTAACCTGAAATGATGTCTTGCTTGTAGGAAGACTCAGAGGCTGGGATTTAACTCCATTTCTGAAGGGAAACACACAACACAGTTCTCATCCATGGATCACACTCTGCTTTAGATCAAGAAGCACGCTCTTGATTTCTAGAGTCTCTAATACAGCAGGAAAAGTGAGTTTGCTCAGAAGAAAAGAACGGTGTTTCCTGAACATACGGACCATATCTAGTTCAACTCTGCTTGAAATTGATACAAAGCAAAGTTCCTCTAACATCAAATGCTTCTCAATTAAGATGAGAAACGTGTGAGCTTCCTGAACGATGTAGTTCGTTTGAGCTGTAAAGTAACTGCCCTTACCTGAAACGAAGTCTTGCTTGTAGGAAGACTCAGTGCCTGGGATTTAACTCCACTTCTGAAGGGAAACACACAACAGAGTTCCCATCCATTGATCACACTCTGCTTTAGAGCAAGAAGCACGCTCTAGCTTTCCGAGTCTCTAAGACAGCAGGAAAATTGAGTGTGCTGAGAACAAATGAATGGTGTTTCCTACACATATGGACCATATCTCCTCCAACTCTGCTTCTGAAACTGATACAAAGCACTGGTCCTCTAACATCCAATGCTTGTCATTTAAGATGAGAAACGTGTGAGCTTCATGAACGATGTAGTTCGTTTGAGCTGAAAAGTGACCGCCCCTAACTGAAACAACCTAGTGCTTGTAGGAAGACACAGAGCCTGGGATTTAACTCCATTTCTGAAGGGAAACACACAGCATAGTTCTCATCCATGGATCGCACTCTGCTTTAGAGCAAGAAGAATGCTCTTCCTTTCTAGAATCTCTAATCCAACAGGAAACTTGAGTGTGCTCAGAACAATAGAACGTTGTTTCCTACATATACGGACCATATCTAGTTCAACTCTGATTCTGAAACTGAAACAAACCACAGGTCCTCTAACAACCAGTGCTTGTCAGTTAAGATGAGAAACGGGTGAGCTTCGTGAATGATGTAGTTCGTTTGAGCTGTAAAGTAACTGCCCTTACCTGAAACAAAATCTTGCTTTTAGGAATACACAGAGCCAGGGATTTAACTCCATTTCTGAAGTGAAACACAAAACAGAGTTCTCATCCATTGATCACACTCTGCTTTAGAGCAAGAAGCACCCTCTATCTTTCCAGAGACTCAAAGACAGCAGCAGACTTGAGTGTGCTGAGAAAAAATGAATGGTGTTTCCTACACATACGGACCATATCTAGTCTAACTCTGCTTCTGAAACTGATACAAAGCACTGGTCCTCTAACATCCAATGCTTGTCATTTAAGATGAGAAACGTGTGAGCTTCGTGAACGATGTAGTTCGTTTGAGCTGAAAATTGACTGACCTTAGCTGAAACGAAGTCTTGCTGGTAGGAAGACACAGAGCCTGGGATTTAACTCCATTTCTGACGGGAAACACACAGCATAGTTCTCATCCATGGATCGCACTCTGCTTTATAGGAAGAAGAACGCTCTTCCTTTCTAGAATCTCTAATCCAGCAGGAAAAGTGAGTGTGCTCAGAAGAAAAGAACGGTGTTCCTATACATACGGACCATATCTAGTTCAACTCTGCTTGAAATTGATACAAAGCAAAGGTCCTCTAACATCAAATGCTTCTCAATTAAGATGACAAACATGTGATCTTCGTGAACGATGTAGTTCGTTTGAGCTGAAAAGTGACTGCCATTACCTGAAACGAAGTCTTGCTGGTAGGAAGACACAGAGCCTGGAATTTAACTCCATTTCTGAAGGGAAACAAACATGCATAGTTCTCATCCATGGATCGCACTCTGCTTTATAGGAAGAAGAACGCTCTTCCTTTCTAGAATCTCTAATCCAGCAGGAAAAGTGAGTGTGCTCAGAAGAAAAGAACGGTGTTTCCTATACATACGGACCATATCTAGTTCAACTCTGCTTGAAATTGATACAAAGCAAAGGTCCTCTAACATCAAATGCTTCTCAATTAAGATGACAAACATGTGATCTTCGTGAACGATGTAGTTCGTTTGAGCTGAAAAGTGACTGCCATTACTGAAACGTAGACTTGCTTGTAGGAAGACACAGAGCCTGGGATTTAACTCCATTTCTGAAGGGAAACACACAGCATAGTTCTCATCCATGGATCTAACTCTGCTTTAGATCAAGAAGAACGCTCTTCCTTTCTAGAGTCTCAAATACAGCAGGAAACGTGAGTGTGCTCAGAATAAAATAACGGTGTTTCCTATACATACGGACCATATCTAGTCCAACTCTGCTTGAAATTGATACAAATCAAAGTTCCTCTAACATCAAATGCTTCTCAATTAAGATGAGAAACGTGTGAGCTTCCTGAACGATGTAGTTCGTTTGAGCTGTAAAGTTACTGCCCTTACCTGAAACGAAGTCTTGCTTGTAGGAAGACTCAGTGCCTGGGATTTAACTCCACTTCTGAAGTGAAACACACAACAGAGTTCTCATCCATTGATCACACTCTGCTTTAGAGCAAAAAGCACGCTCTAGCTTTCCGAGTCTCTAAGACAGCAGGAAACTTGAGTGTGCTAAGAACAAATGAATGGTGTTTCCTACACATACGGACCATATGTAGTCTAACTCTGCTTCTGAAACTGATACAAAGCACTGGTCCTCTAACATCCAATGCTTGTCATTTAAGATGAGAAACGTGTGAGCTTCGTGAACGATGTAGTTCGTTTGAGCTGTTAGTAACTGCCCTTACCTGTATCGAAGTCTTGCTTGTAGGAATTCTCAGAGCTTGAGATTTAACTCCATTTCTGAAGTAAAACACACAGCAGAGTTCTCATATATAGATCACACTCTGCTTTAGAGCAAGAAACACGCTCTTGCTTTCTAGAGTCTCTAAGACAGGAGGAAACATGAGTGAGCTGAGAACAAATGAACGGTGTTTCCTACACATATGAGCCATATCTAGTGCAACTCTGATTCTAAAACTGAAACAAACCACAGGTCCTCTAAAATCCAATGCTTGTCAGTTAAGATGAGAAACGTGTGAGCTTCGTGAATGATGTAGTTTGTTTGAGCTTAAAGTAACTGCCCTTACCTGAAACGAAGTCTTGCTTGTAGGAAGGCTCAGTGCCTGGGATTTAACTCCGTTTCTGAAGTGAAACACACAGCAGAGTTCTCATATATACATCACACTCTGCTTTAGAGCAAGAAGCACGCTCTTCCTTTCTAGAATCTGTAATCAAGCAGGAAATGTGAGTGTGCTCAGAAGAAAAGAACAGTGTTTCCTATACATACGGACCATATCTAGTTCAACTCTGCTTGAAACTGATACAAAGCAAAGTTCCTCTAACGTCAAATGCTTCTCAATTAAGATGAGAAACGTTTGAGCTTGGTGAACGATGTAGTTCGTTTGAGCTGAAAAGTGCATGCCCTTACCTGAAACGAAGTCTTGCTTGTAGGAAGACTCAGTGCCTGGGATTTAACTCCACTTCTGAAGTGAAACACACAACAGAGTTCTCATCCATGGCTCGCACTCTGCTTTAGAGCAAGAAGAACGCTCTTCCTTTCTAGAATCTCTAATCCAACAGGAAACTTGAGTGTGCTCAGAACGATAGAACGGTGTTTCCTACATATACGGACCATATCTAGTTCAAATCTGCTTCTGAAACTGAAACAAACCACAGGTCCTCTATCATCCAATGCTTGTCAGTTAAGATGAGAAACGTGTGAGCTTCCTGAACGATGTAGTTCATTTGAGCTCTTAGTAACTGCCCTAACCTGAAATGATGTCTTGCTTGTAGGAAGACTCAGAGGCTGGGATTTAACTCCATTTCTGAAGGGAAACACACAACACAGTTCTCATCCATGGATCACACTCTGCTTTAGATCAAGAAGCACGCTCTTGATTTCTAGAGTCTCTAATACAGCAGGAAAAGTGAGTTTGCTCAGAAGAAAAGAACGGTGTTTCCTGAACATACGGACCATATCTAGTTCAACTCTGCTTGAAATTGATACAAAGCAAAGTTCCTCTAACATCAAATGCTTCTCAATTAAGATGAGAAACGTGTGAGCTTCCTGAACGATGTAGTTCGTTTGAGCTGTAAAGTAACTGCCCTTACCTGAAACGAAGTCTTGCTTGTAGGAAGACTCAGTGCCTGGGATTTAACTCCACTTCTGAAGGGAAACACACAACAGAGTTCCCATCCATTGATCACACTCTGCTTTAGAGCAAGAAGCACGCTCTAGCTTTCCGAGTCTCTAAGACAGCAGGAAACTTGAGTGTGCTGAGAACAAATGAATGGTGTTTCCTACACATATGGACCATATCTCCTCCAACTCTGCTTCTGAAACTGATACAAAGCACTGGTCCTCTAACATCCAATGCTTGTCATTTAAGATGAGAAACGTGTGAGCTTCATGAACGATGTAGTTCGTTTGAGCTGAAAAGTGACCGCCCCTAACTGAAACAACCTAGTGCTTGTAGGAAGACACAGAGCCTGGGATTTAACTCCATTTCTGAAGGGAAACACACAGCATAGTTCTCATCCATGGATCGCACTCTGCTTTAGAGCAAGAAGAATGCTCTTCCTTTCTAGAATCTCTAATCCAACAGGAAACTTGAGTGTGCTCAGAACAATAGAACGTTGTTTCCTACATATACGGACCATATCTAGTTCAACTCTGATTCTGAAACTGAAACAAACCACAGGTCCTCTAACAACCAGTGCTTGTCAGTTAAGATGAGAAACGGGTGAGCTTCGTGAATGATGTAGTTCGTTTGAGCTGTGAAGTAACTGCCCTTACCTGAAACAAAATCTTGCTTGTAGGAATACACAGAGCCAGGGATTTAACTCCATTTCTGAAGTGAAACACAAAACAGAGTTCTCATCCATTGATCACACTCTGCTTTAGAGCAAGAAGCACCCTCTATCTTTCCAGAGACTCAAAGACAGCAGCAGACTTGAGTGTGCTGAGAAAAAATGAATGGTGTTTCCTACACATACGGACCATATCTAGTCTAACTCTGCTTCTGAAACTGATACAAAGCACTGGTCCTCTAACATCCAATGCTTGTCATTTAAGATGAGAAACGTGTGAGCTTCGTGAACGATGTAGTTCGTTTGAGCTGAAAATTGACTGACCTTAGCTGAAACGAAGTCTTGCTGGTAGGAAGACACAGAGCCTGGGATTTAACTCCATTTCTGACGGGAAACACACAGCATAGTTCTCATCCATGGATCGCACTCTGCTTTATAGGAAGAAGAACGCTCTTCCTTTCTAGAATCTCTAATCCAGCAGGAAAAGTGAGTGTGCTCAGAAGAAAAGAACGGTGTTCCTATACATACGGACCATATCTAGTTCAACTCTGCTTGAAATTGATACAAAGCAAAGGTCCTCTAACATCAAATGCTTCTCAATTAAGATGACAAACATGTGAGCTTCGTGATCGATGTAGTTCGTTTGAGCTGAAAAGTGACTGCCATTACCTGAAACGAAGTCTTGCTTGTAGGAAGACACAGAGCATGGAATTTAACTCCGTTTCTGAAGTGAAACACACAGCAGAGTTCTCATATATACATCACACTCTGCTTTAGAGCAAGAAGCACGCGCCTGCTTCCTAGATTCTCTAAGACAGAAGGAAACGTGAGTGTGCTCAGAACAAACGAACAGTGTTTCCTACACATATGAGCCATATCTAGTTCAACTCTGATTCTAAAACTGAAGCAAACCACAGGTCCTCTAAAATCCAATGCTTGTGAGTTAAGATGAGAAACGTGTGAGCTTCTTGAACGATGTAGTTCGTTTGAACTATAAAGTGACTGCCCTTACCTGAAACAAAGTCTTGCTTGTAGGAAGACTCAGTGCCTGGGATTTTACTCCATTTCTGAAGTGTAAAACACAACAGAGTTCTCATCCATTGATCACACTCTGCTTTAGAGCAAGAAGCACGCTCTAGCTTTCCAGAGTCTCTAAGACAGCAGGAAACATGAGTGTGCTGAGAACAAATGAATGGTGTTTCATACACATACGGACCATATCTCCTCCAACTCTGCTTCTGAAACTGATACAAAGCACTGGTCCTCTAACATGCAATGCTTGTGATTTAAGATGAGAAACGTGTGAGCTCGTGAACGATGTAGTTCGTTTGAGCTGAAAAGTGACCGCCCGTAAATGAAACAAAGTAGTGCTTGTAGGAAGACACAGAGCCTGGGATTTAACTCCATTTCTGAAGGGAAACACACAGCATAGTTCTCATCCATGGATCGCACTCTGCTTTAGAGCAAGAAGAATGCTCTTCCTTTCTAGAATCTCTAATCCAACAGGAAACTTGAGTGTGCTCAGAACAATAGAAAGGTGTTTCCTACATATACGGACCATATCTAGTTCAACTCTGATTCTGAAACTGAAACAAACCACAGGTCCTCTAACAACCAGTGCTTTTCAGTTAAGATGAGAAACGTGTGAGCTTCGTGAACGATGTAGTTCGTTTGAGCTGAAAAGTGACTGACCTTACCTGAAACGAAGTCTTGCTGGTAGGAAGACACAGAGCCTGGGATTTAACTCCGTTTCTGAAGTGAAACACACAGCAGAGTTCTCATATATACATCACACTCTGCTTTAGAGCAAGAAGCACGCTCTTCCTTTCTAGAATCTGTAATCAAGCAGGAAATGTGAGTGTGCTCAGAAGAAAAGAACAGTGTTTCCTATACATACGGACCATATCTAGTTCAACTCTGCTTGAAACTGATACAAAGCAAAGTTCCTCTAACGTCAAATGCTTCTCAATTAAGATGAGAAACGTTTGAGCTTGGTGAACGATGTAGTTCGTTTGAGCTGAAAAGTGCATGCCCTTACCTGAAACGAAGTCTTGCTTGTAGGAAGACTCAGTGCCTGGGATTTAACTCCACTTCTGAAGTGAAACACACAACAGAGTTCTCATCCATGGCTCGCACTCTGCTTTAGAGCAAGAAGAACGCTCTTCCTTTCTAGAATCTCTAATCCAACAGGAAACTTGAGTGTGCTCAGAACGATAGAACGGTGTTTCCTACATATACGGACCATATCTAGTTCAAATCTGCTTCTGAAACTGAAACAAACCACAGGTCCTCTATCATCCAATGCTTGTCAGTTAAGATGAGAAACGTGTGAGCTTCCTGAACGATGTAGTTCATTTGAGCTCTTAGTAACTGCCCTATCCTGAAATGAAGTCTTGCTTGTAGGAAGACTCAGAGGCTGGGATTTAACTCCATTTCTGAAGGGAAACACACAACACAGTTCTCATCCATGGATCACACTCTGCTTTAGATCAAGAAGCACGCTCTTGATTTCTAGAGTCTCTAATACAGCAGGAAAAGTGAGTTTGCTCAGAAGAAAAGAACGGTGTTTCCTGAACATACGGACCATATCTAGTTCAACTCTGCTTGAAATTGATACAAAGCAAAGTTCCTCTAACATCAAATGCTTCTCAATTAAGATGAGAAACGTGTGAGCTTCCTGAACGATGTAGTTCGTTTGAGCTGTAAAGTAACTGCCCTTACCTGAAACGAAGTCTTGCTTGTAGGAAGACTCAGTGCCTGGGATTTAACTCCACTTCTGAAGGGAAACACACAACAGAGTTCCCATCCATTGATCACACTCTGCTTTAGAGCAAGAAGCACGCTCTAGCTTTCCGAGTCTCTAAGACAGCAGGAAACTTGAGTGTGCTGAGAACAAATGAATGGTGTTTCCTACACATATGGACCATATCTCCTCCAACTCTGCTTCTGAAACTGATACAAAGCACTGGTCCTCTAACATCCAATGCTTGTCATTTAAGATGAGAAACGTGTGAGCTTCATGAACGATGTAGTTCGTTTGAGCTGAAAAGTGACCGCCCCTAACTGAAACAACCTAGTGCTTGTAGGAAGACACAGAGCCTGGGATTTAACTCCATTTCTGAAGGGAAACACACAGCATAGTTCTCATCCATGGATCGCACTCTGCTTTAGAGCAAGAAGAATGCTCTTCCTTTCTAGAATCTCTAATCCAACAGGAAACTTGAGTGTGCTGAGAACAATAGAACGTTGTTTCCTACATATACGGACCATATCTAGTTCAACTCTGATTCTGAAACTGAAACAAACCACAGGTCCTCTAACAACCAGTGCTTGTCAGTTAAGATGAGAAACGGGTGAGCTTCGTGAATGATGTAGTTCGTTTGAGCTGTAAAGTAACTGCCCTTACCTGAAACAAAGTCTTGCTTGTAGGAATACACAGAGCCAGGGATTTAACTCCATTTCTGAAGTGAAACACAAAACAGAGTTCTCATCCATTGATCACACTCTGCTTTAGAGCAAGAAGCACCCTCTATCTTTCCAGAGACTCAAAGACAGCAGCAGACTTGAGTGTGCTGAGAAAAAATGAATGGTGTTTCCTACACATACGGACCATATCTAGTCTAACTCTGCTTCTGAAACTGATACAAAGCACTGGTCCTCTAACATCCAATGCTTGTCATTTAAGATGAGAAACGTGTGAGCTTCGTGAACGATGTAGTTCGTTTGAGCTGAAAATTGACTGACCTTAGCTGAAACGAAGTCTTGCTGGTAGGAAGACACAGAGCCTGGGATTTAACTCCATTTCTGACGGGAAACACACAGCATAGTTCTCATCCATGGATCGCACTCTGCTTAATAGGAAGAAGAACGCTCTTCCTTTCTAGAATCTCTAATCCAGCAGGAAAAGTGAGTGTGCTCAGAAGAAAAGAACGGTGTTTCCTATACATACGGACCATATCTAGTTCAACTCTGCTTGAAATTGATACATAGCAAAGGTCCTCTAACATCAAATGCTTCTCAATTAAGATGACAAACATGTGAGCTTCGTGATCGATGTAGTTCGTTTGAGCTGAAAAGTGACTGCCATTACCTGAAACGAAGTCTTGCTTGTAGGAAGACACAGAGCATGGAATTTAACTCCGTTTCTGAAGTGAAACACACAGCAGAGTTCTCATATATACATCACACTCTGCTTTAGAGCAAGAAGCACGCTCCTGCTTCCTAGATTCTCTAAGACAGAAGGAAACGTGAGTGTGCTCAGAACAAACGAACAGTGTTTCCTACACATATGAGCCATATCTAGTTCAACTCTGATTCTAAAACTGAAGCAAACCACAGGTCCTCTAAAATCCAATGCTTGTCAGTTAAGATGAGAAACGTGTGAGCTTCTTGAACGATGTAGTTCGTTTGAACTATAAAGTGACTGCCCTTACCTGAAACAAAGTCTTGCTTGTAGGAAGACTCAGTGCCTGGGATTTTACTCCATTTCTGAAGTGTAAAACACAACAGAGTTCTCATCCATTGATCACACTCTGCTTTAGAGCAAGAAGCACGCTCTAGCTTTCCAGAGTCTCTAAGACAGCAGGAAACATGAGTGTGCTGAGAACAAATGAATGGTGTTTCATACACATACGGACCATATCTCCTCCAACTCTGCTTCTGAAACTGATACAAAGCACTGGTCCTCTAACATGCAATGCTTGTCATTTAAGATGAGAAACGTGTGAGCTCGTGAACGATGTAGTTCGTTTGAGCTGAAAAGTGACCGCCCGTAAATGAAACAAAGTAGTGCTTGTAGGAAGACACAGAGCCTGGGATTTAACTCCATTTCTGAAGGGAAACACACAGCATAGTTCTCATCCATGGATCGCACTCTGCTTTAGAGCAAGAAGAATGCTCTTCCTTTCTAGAATCTCTAATCCAACAGGAAACTTGAGTGTGCTCAGAACAATAGAAAGGTGTTTCCTACATATACGGACCATATCTAGTTCAACTCTGATTCTGAAACTGAAACAAACCACAGGTCCTCTAACAACCAGTGCTTTTCAGTTAAGATGAGAAACGTGTGAGCTTCGTGAACGATGTAGTTCGTTTGAGCTGAAAAGTGACTGACCTTACCTGAAACGAAGTCTTGCTGGTAGGAAGACACAGAGCCTGGGATTTAACTCCGTTTCTGAAGTGAAACACACAGCAGAGTTCTCATATATACATCACACTCTGCTTTAGAGCAAGAAGCACGCTCTTCCTTTCTAGAATCTGTAATCAAGCAGGAAATGTGAGTGTGCTCAGAAGAAAAGAACAGTGTTTCCTATACATACGGACCATATCTAGTTCAACTCTGCTTGAAACTGATACAAAGCAAAGTTCCTCTAACGTCAAATGCTTCTCAATTAAGATGAGAAACGTTTGAGCTTGGTGAACGATGTAGTTCGTTTGAGCTGAAAAGTGCATGCCCTTACCTGAAACGAAGTCTTGCTTGTAGGAAGACTCAGTGCCTGGGATTTAACTCCACTTCTGAAGTGAAACACACAACAGAGTTCTCATCCATGGCTCGCACTCTGCTTTAGAGCAAGAAGAACGCTCTTCCTTTCTAGAATCTCTAATCCAACAGGAAACTTGAGTGTGCTCAGAACGATAGAACGGTGTTTCCTACATATACGGACCATATCTAGTTCAAATCTGCTTCTGAAACTGAAACAAACCACAGGTCCTCTATCATCCAATGCTTGTCAGTTAAGATGAGAAACGTGTGAGCTTCCTGAACGATGTAGTTCATTTGAGCTCTTAGTAACTGCCCTAACCTGAAATGATGTCTTGCTTGTAGGAAGACTCAGAGGCTGGGATTTAACTCCATTTCTGAAGGGAAACACACAACACAGTTCTCATCCATGGATCACACTCTGCTTTAGATCAAGAAGCACGCTCTTGATTTCTAGAGTCTCTAATACAGCAGGAAAAGTGAGTTTGCTCAGAAGAAAAGAACGGTGTTTCCTGAACATACGGACCATATCTAGTTCAACTCTGCTTGAAATTGATACAAAGCAAAGTTCCTCTAACATCAAATGCTTCTCAATTAAGATGAGAAACGTGTGAGCTTCCTGAACGATGTAGTTCGTTTGAGCTGTAAAGTAACTGCCCTTACCTGAAACGAAGTCTTGCTTGTAGGAAGACTCAGTGCCTGGGATTTAACTCCACTTCTGAAGGGAAACACACAACAGAGTTCCCATCCATTGATCACACTCTGCTTTAGAGCAAGAAGCACGCTCTAGCTTTCCGAGTCTCTAAGACAGCAGGAAACTTGAGTGTGCTGAGAACAAATGAATGGTGTTTCCTACACATATGGACCATATCTCCTCCAACTCTGCTTCTGAAACTGATACAAAGCACTGGTCCTCTAACATCCAATGCTTGTCATTTAAGATGAGAAACGTGTGAGCTTCATGAACGATGTAGTTCGTTTGAGCTGAAAAGTGACCGCCCCTAACTGAAACAACCTAGTGCTTGTAGGAAGACACAGAGCCTGGGATTTAACTCCATTTCTGAAGGGAAACACACAGCATAGTTCTCATCCATGGATCGCACTCTGCTTTAGAGCAAGAAGAATGCTCTTCCTTTCTAGAATCTCTAATCCAACAGGAAACTTGAGTGTGCTGAGAACAATAGAACGTTGTTTCCTACATATACGGACCATATCTAGTTCAACTCTGATTCTGAAACTGAAACAAACCACAGGTCCTCTAACAACCAGTGCTTGTCAGTTAAGATGAGAAACGGGTGAGCTTCGTGAATGATGTAGTTCGTTTGAGCTGTAAAGTAACTGCCCTTACCTGAAACAAAGTCTTGCTTGTAGGAATACACAGAGCCAGGGATTTAACTCCATTTCTGAAGTGAAACACAAAACAGAGTTCTCATCCATTGATCACACTCTGCTTTAGAGCAAGAAGCACCCTCTATCTTTCCAGAGACTCAAAGACAGCAGCAGACTTGAGTGTGCTGAGAAAAAATGAATGGTGTTTCCTACACATACGGACCATATCTAGTCTAACTCTGCTTCTGAAACTGATACAAAGCACTGGTCCTCTAACATCCAATGCTTGTCATTTAAGATGAGAAACGTGTGAGCTTCGTGAACGATGTAGTTCGTTTGAGCTGAAAATTGACTGACCTTAGCTGAAACGAAGTCTTGCTGGTAGGAAGACACAGAGCCTGGGATTTAACTCCATTTCTGACGGGAAACACACAGCATAGTTCTCATCCATGGATCGCACTCTGCTTAATAGGAAGAAGAACGCTCTTCCTTTCTAGAATCTCTAATCCAGCAGGAAAAGTGAGTGTGCTCAGAAGAAAAGAACGGTGTTTCCTATACATACGGACCATATCTAGTTCAACTCTGCTTGAAATTGATACAAAGCAAAGGTCCTCTAACATCAAATGCTTCTCAATTAAGATGACAAACATGTGAGCTTCGTGATCGATGTAGTTCGTTTGAGCTGAAAAGTGACTGCCATTACCTGAAACGAAGTCTTGCTTGTAGGAAGACACAGAGCATGGAATTTAACTCCGTTTCTGAAGTGAAACACACAGCAGAGTTCTCATATATACATCACACTCTGCTTTAGAGCAAGAAGCACGCTCCTGCTTCCTAGATTCTCTAAGACAGAAGGAAACGTGAGTGTGCTCAGAACAAACGAACAGTGTTTCCTAGACATATGAGCCATATCTAGTTCAACTCTGATTCTAAAACTGAAGCAAACCACAGGTCCTCTAAAATCCAATGCTTGTGAGTTAAGATGAGAAACGTGTGAGCTTCTTGAACGATGTAGTTCGTTTGAACTATAAAGTGACTGCCCTTACCTGAAACAAAGTCTTGCTTGTAGGAAGACTCAGTGCCTGGGATTTTACTCCATTTCTGAAGTGTAAAACACAACAGAGTTCTCATCCATTGATCACACTCTGCTTTAGAGCAAGAAGCACGCTCTAGCTTTCCAGAGTCTCTAAGACAGCAGGAAACATGAGTGTGCTGAGAACAAATGAATGGTGTTTCATACACATACGGACCATATCTCCTCCAACTCTGCTTCTGAAACTGATACAAAGCACTGGTCCTCTAACATGCAATGCTTGTCATTTAAGATGAGAAACGTGTGAGCTCGTGAACGATGTAGTTCGTTTGAGCTGAAAAGTGACCGCCCGTAAATGAAACAAAGTAGTGCTTGTAGGAAGACACAGAGCCTGGGATTTAACTCCATTTCTGAAGGGAAACACACAGCATAGTTCTCATCCATGGATCGCACTCTGCTTTAGAGCAAGAAGAATGCTCTTCCTTTCTAGAATCTCTAATCCAACAGGAAACTTGAGTGTGCTCAGAACAATAGAAAGGTGTTTCCTACATATACGGACCATATCTAGTTCAACTCAGATTCTGAAACTGAAACAAACCACAGGTCCTCTAACAACCAGTGCTTTTCAGTTAAGATGAGAAACGTGTGAGCTTCGTGAACGATGTAGTTCGTTTGAGCTGAAATGTGACTGACCTTACCTGAAACGAAGTCTTGCTGGTAGGAAGACACAGAGCCAGGGATTTAACTACATTTCTGAAGGGAAACACACAGCATAGTTCACATCCATGGATCGCACTCTGCTTTATAGCAAGAAGAACGCTCTTCCTTTCTAGAATCTCTAATCCAGCAGGAAAAGTGAGTGTGCTCAGAAGAAAAGAATGGTATTTCCTATACATACGGACAATATCTAGTTCAACTCTGCTTGAAATTGATACAAAGCAAAGGTCCTCTAACATCAAATGCTTCTCAATTAAGATGACAAACATGTGATCTTCGTGAACGATGTAGTTCGTTTGAGCTGAAAAGTGACTGCCATTACCTGAAACGAAGTCTTGCTGGTAGGAAGACACAGAGCCTGGGATTTAACTCCATTTCTGACGGGAAACACACACCATAGTTCTCATCCATGGATCGCACTCTGCTTTATAGGAAGAAGAACGCTCTTCCTTTCTAGAATCTCTAATCCAGCAGGAAAAGTGAGTGTGCTCAGAAGAAAAGAACGGTGTTTCCTATACATACGGACCATATCTAGTTCAACTCTGCTTGAAATTGATACAAAGCAAAGGTCCTCTAACATCAAATGCTTCTCAATTAAGATGACAAACATGTGATCTTCGTGAACGATGTAGTTCGTTTGAGCTGAAAAGTGACTGCCATTACTGAAACGTAGACTTGCTTGTAGGAAGACACAGAGCCTGGGATTTAACTCCATTTCTGAAGGGAAACACACAGCGTAGTTCTCATCCATGGATCTAACTCTGCTTTAGATCAAGAAGAACGCTCTTCCTTTCTAGAGTCTCAAATACAGCAGGAAACTTGAGTGTGCTCAGAATAAAATAACGGTGTTTCCTATACATACGTACCATATCTAGTCCAACTCTGCTTGAAATTGATACAAATCAAAGTTCCTCTAACATCAAATGCTTCTCAATTAAGATGAGAAACGTGTGAGCTTCCTGAACGATGTAGTTCGTTTGAGCTGTAAAGTAACTGCCCTTACCTGAAACGAAGTCTTGCTTGTAGGAAGACTCAGTGCCTGGGATTTAACTCCACTTCTGAAGTGAAACACACAACAGAGTTCTCATCCATTGATCACACTCTGCTTTAGAGCAAAAAGCACGCTCTAGCTTTCCGAGTCTCTAAGACAGCAGGAAACTTGAGTGTGCTAAGAACAAATGAATGGTGTTTCCTACACATACGGACCATATGTAGTCTAACTCTGCTTCTGAAACTGATACAAAGCACTGGTCCTCTAACATCCAATGCTTGTCATTTAAGATGAGAAACGTGTGAGCTTCGTGAACGATGTAGTTCGTTTGAGCTGTTAGTAACTGCCCTTACCTGTATCGAAGTCTTGCTTGTAGGAATTCTCAGAGCTTGAGATTTAACTCCATTTCTGAAGTAAAACACACAGCAGAGTTCTCATATATAGATCACACTCTGCTTTAGAGCAAGAAACACGCTCTTGCTTTCTAGAGTCTCTAAGACAGGAGGAAACATGAGTGAGCTGAGAACAAATGAACGGTGTTTCCTACACATATGAGCCATATCTAGTGCAACTCTGATTCTAAAACTGAAACAAACCACAGGTCCTCTAAAATCCAATGCTTGTCAGTTAAGATGAGAAACGTGTGAGCTTCGTGAATGATGTAGTTTGTTTGAGCTTAAAGTAACTGCCCTTACCTGAAACGAAGTCTTGCTTGTAGGAAGGCTCAGTGCCTGGGATTTAACTCCGTTTCTGAGGTGAAACACACAGCAGAGTTCTCATATATACATCACACTCTGCTTTAGAGCAAGAAGCACGCTCTTCCTTTCTAGAATCTGTAATCAAGCAGGAAATGTGAGTGTGCTCAGAAGAAAAGAACAGTGTTTCCTATACATACGGACCATATCTAGTTCAACTCTGCTTGAAACTGATACAAAGCAAAGTTCCTCTAACGTCAAATGCTTCTCAATTAAGATGAGAAACGTTTGAGCTTGGTGAACGATGTAGTTCGTTTGAGCTGAAAAGTGCATGCCCTTACATGAAACGAAGTCTTGCTTGTAGGAAGACTCAGTGCCTGGGATTTAACTCCACTTCTGAAGTGAAACACACAACAGAGTTCTCATCCATGGCTCGCACTCTGCTTTAGAGCAAGAAGAACGCTCTTCCTTTCTAGAATCTCTAATCCAACAGGAAACTTGAGTGTGCTCAGAACGATAGAACGGTGTTTCCTACATATACGGACCATATCTAGTTCAAATCGGCTTCTGAAACTGAAACAAACCACAGGTCCTCTATCATCCAATGCTTGTCAGTTAAGATGAGAAACGTGTGAGCTTCCTGAACGATGTAGTTCATTTGAGCTCTTAGTAACTGCCCTAACCTGAAATGATGTCTTGCTTGTAGGAAGACTCAGAGGCTGGGATTTAACTCCATTTCTGAAGGGAAACACACAACACAGTTCTCATCCATGGATCACACTCTGCTTTAGATCCAGAAGCACGCTCTTGATTTCTAGAGTCTCTAATACAGCAGGAAAAGTCAGTTTGCTCAGAAGAAAAGAACGGTGTTTCCTGAACATACGGACCATATCTAGTTCAACTCTGCTTGAAATTGATACAAAGCAAAGTTCCTCTAACATCAAATGCTTCTCAATTAAGATGAGAAACGTGTGAGCTTCCTGAACGATGTAGTTCGTTTGAGCTGTAAAGTAACTGCCCTTACCTGAAACGAAGTCTTGCTTGTAGGAAGACTCAGTGCCTGGGATTTAACTCCACTTCTGAAGGGAAACACACAACAGAGTTCCCATCCATTGATCACACTCTGCTTTAGAGCAAGAAGCACGCTCTAGCTTTCTGAGTCTCTAAGACAGCAGGAAACTTGAGTGTGCTGAGAACAAATGAATGGTGTTTCCTACACATATGGACCATATCTCCTCCAACTCTGCTTCTGAAACTGATACAAAGCACTGGTCCTCTAACATCCAATGCTTGTCATTTAAGATGAGAAACGTGTGAGCTTCATGAACGATGTAGTTCGTTTGAGCTGAAAAGTGACCGCCCCTAACTGAAACAAACTAGTGCTTGTAGGAAGACACAGAGCCTGGGATTTAACTCCATTTCTGAAGGGAAACACACAGCATAGTTCTCATCCATGGATCGCACTCTGCTTTAGAGCAAGAAGAATGCTCTTCCTTTCTAGAATCTCTAATCCAACAGGAAACTTGAGTGTGCTCAGAACAATAGAACGTTGTTTCCTACATATACGGACCATATCTAGTTCAACTCTGATTCTGAAACTGAAACAAACCACAGGTCCTCTAACAACCAGTGCTTGTCAGTTAAGATGAGAAACGGGTGAGCTTCGTGAATGATGTAGTTCGTTTGAGCTGTAAAGTAACTGCCCTTACCTGAAACAAAGTCTTGCTTGTAGGAATACACAGAGCCAGGGATTTAACTCCATTTCTGAAGTGAAACACAAAACAGAGTTCTCATCCATTGATCACACTCTGCTTTAGAGCAAGAAGCACCCTCTATCTTTCCAGAGACTCAAAGACAGCAGCAGACTTGAGTGTGCTGAGAACAAATGAATGGTGTTTCCTACACATACGGACCATATCTAGTCTAACTCTGCTTCTGAAACTGATACAAAGCACTGGTCCTCTAACATCCAATGCTTGTCATTTAAGATGAGAAACGTGTGAGCTTCGTGAACGATGTAGTTCGTTTGAGCTGAAAATTGACTGACCTTACCTGAAACGAAGTCTTGCTGGTAGGAAGATCAGAGCCTGGGATTTAACTCCATTTCTGAAGGGAAACACACAGCATAGTTCTCATCCATGGATCGCACTCTGCTTTATAGCAAGAAGAACGCTCTTCCTTTCTAGAATCTCTAATCCAGCAGGAAAAGTGAGTGTGCTCAGAAGAAAAGAACGGTGTTTCCTATAAATACGGACCATATCTAGTTCAACTCTGCATGAAATTGATCCAAAGCAAAGGTCCTCTAACATCAAATGCTTCTCAATTAAGATGACAAACATGTGAGCTTTGTGAACGATGTAGTTCGTTTGAGCTGAAAAGTGACTGCCATTACCTGAAACAAAGTCTTGCTTGTAGGAAGACACAGAGCATGGAATTTAACTCCGTTTCTGAAGTGAAACACACAGCAGAGTTCTCATATATACATCAAACTCTGCTTTAGAGCAAGAAGCACGCTCCTGCTTCCTAGATTCTCTAAGACAGAAAGAAACGTGAGTGTGCTCAGAACAAACGAACAGTGTTTCCTACACATATGAGCCATATCTAGTTCAACTCTGATTCTAAAACTGAAGCAAACCACAGGTCCTCTAAAATCCAATGCTTGTCAGTTAAGATGAGAAACGTGTGAGCTTCTTGAACGATGTAGTTCGTTTGAGCTGTAAAGTGACTGCCCTTACCTGAAACAAAGTCTTGCTTGTAGGAAGACTCAGTGCCTGGGATTTTCCTCCATTTCTGAAGTGTAAAACACAACAGAGTTCTCATCCATTGATCACACTCTGCTTTAGAGCAAGAAGCACGCTCTAGCTTTCCAGAGTCTCTAAGACAGCAGGAAACATGAGTGTGCTGAGAACAAATGAATGGTGTTTCATACACATACGGACCATATCTCCTCCAACTCTGCTTCTGAAACTGATACAAAGCACTGGTCCTCTAACATGCAATGCTTGTCATTTAAGATGAGAAACGTGTGAGCTTCGTGAACGATGTAGTTCGTTTGAGCTGAAAAGTGACCGCCCGTAAATGAAACAAAGTAGTGCTTGTAGGAAGACACAGAGCCTGGGATTTAACTCCATTTCTGAAGGGAAACACACAGCATAGTTCTCATCCATGGATCGCACTCTGCTTTAGAGCAAGAAGAATGCTCTTCCTTTCTAGAATCTCTAATCCAACAGGAAACTTGAGTGTGCTCAGAACAATAGAACGGTGTTTCCTACATATACGGACCATATCTAGTTCAACTCTGATTCTGAAACTGAAACAAACCACAGGTCCTCTAACAACCAGTGCTTGTCAGTTAAGATGAGAAACGGGTGAGCTTCGTGAATGATGTAGTTTGTTTGAGCTTAACATAACAGCCCTTACCTGAAACGAAGTCTTGCTTGTAGGAAGGCTCAGTGCCTGGGATTTAACTCCGTTTCTGAATTGAAACACACAGCAGAGTTCTCATATATACATCACACTCTGCTTTAGAGCAAGAAGCACGCTCTTCCTTTCTAGAATCTGTAATCAGGCAGGAAATGTGAGTGTGCTCAGAAGAAAAGAACAGTGTTTCCTATACATACGGACCATATCTAGTTCAACTCTGCTTGAAACTGATACAAAGCACTTGTCCTCTAACATCCAATGCTTGTCATTTAAGATGAGAAACGTGTGAGCTTCGTGAACGATGTAGTTCGTTTGAGCTGAAAAGTGACCGCCCCTAACTGAAACAAACTAGTGCTTGTAGGAAGACACAGAGCCTGGGATTTAACTCCATTTCTGAAGGGAAACACACAGCATAGTTCTCATCCATGGATCGCACTCTGCTTTAGAGCAAGAAGAATGCTCTTCCTTTCTAGAATCTCTAATCCAACAGGAAACTTGAGTGTGCTCAGAACAATAGAACGTTGTTTCCTACATATACGGACCATATCTAGTTCAACTCTGATTCTGAAACTGAAACAAACCACAGGTCCTCTAACAACCAGTGCTTGTCAGTTAAGATGAGAAACAGGTGAGCTTCGTGAATGATGTAGTTCGTTTGAGCTGTAAAGTAACTGCCCTTACCTGAAACGAAGTCTTGCTTGTAGGAATACACAGAGCCAGGGATTTAACTCCATTTCTGAAGTGAAACGCACAACAGAGTTCTCATCCATTGATCACACTCTGCTTTAGAGCAAGAAGCACCCTCTATCTTTCCAGAGACTCAAAGACAGCAGCAGACTTGAGTGTGCTGAGAACAAATGAATGGTGTTTCCTACACATACGGACCATATCTAGTCTAACTCTGCTTCGGAAACTGATACAAAGCACTGGTCCTCTAACATCCAATGCTTGTCATTTAAGATGAGAAACGTGTGAGCTTCGTGAACGATGTAGTTCGTTTGAGCTGAAAATTGACTGACCTTACCTGAAACGAAGTCTTGCTGGTAGGAAGATCAGAGCCTGGGATTTAACTCCATTTCTGAAGGGAAACACACAGCATAGTTCTCATCCATGGATCGCACTCTGCTTTATAGCAAGAAGAACGCTCTTCCTTTCTAGAATCTCTAATCCAGCAGGAAAAGTGAGTGTGCTCAGAAGAAAAGAACGGTGTTTCCTATAAATACGGACCATATCTAGTTCAACTCTGCTTGAAATTGATACAAAGCAAAGGTCCTCTAACATCAAATGCTTCTCAATTAAGATGACAAACATGTGAGCTTTGTGAACGATGTAGTTCGTTTGAGCTGAAAAGTGACTGCCATTACCTGAAACGAAGTCTTGCTTGTAGGAAGACACAGAGCATGGAATTTAACTCCGTTTCTGAAGTGAAACACACAGCAGAGTTCTCATATATACATCACACTCTGCTTTAGAGCAAGAAGCACGCTTCTGCTTCCTAGATTCTCTAAGACAGAAGGAAACGTGAGTGTGCTCAGAACAAACGAACAGTGTTTCCTACACATATGAGCCATATCTAGTTCAACTCTGATTCTAAAACTGAAGCAAACCACAGGTCCTCTAAAATCCAATGCTTGTCAGTTAAGATGAGAAACGTGTGAGCTTCTTGAACGATGTAGTTCGTTTGAGCTGTAAAGTGACTGCCCTTACCTGAAACAAAGTCTTGCTTGTAGGAAGACTCAGTGCCTGGGATTTTCCTCCATTTCTGAAGTGTAAAACACAACAGAGTTCTCATCCATTGATCACACTCTGCTTTAGAGCAAGAAGCACGCTCTAGCTTTCCAGAGTCTCTAAGACAGCAGGAAACATGAGTGTGCTGAGAACAAATGAATGGTGTTTCATACACATACGGACCATATCTCCTCCAACTCTGCTTCTGAAACTGATACAAAGCACTGGTCCTCTAACATGCAATGCTTGTCATTTAAGATGAGAAACGTGTGAGCTTCGTGAACGATGTAGTTCGTTTGAGCTGAAAAGTGACCGCCCATAAATGAAACAAAGTAGTGCTTGTAGGAAGACACAGAGCCTGGGATTTAACTCCATTTCTGAAGGGAAACACACAGCATAGTTCTCATCCATGGATCGCACTCTGCTTTAGAGCAAGAAGAATGCTCTTCCTTTCTAGAATCTCTAATCCAACAGGAAACTTGAGTGTGCTCAGAACAATAGAACAGTGCTTCCTACATATACGGACCATATCTAGTTCAACTCTCATTCTGAAACTGAAACAAACCACAGGAACTCTAACAACCAGTGCTTTTCAGTTAAGATGAGAAACGTGTGAGCTTCGTGAACGATGTAGTTCGTTCGAGCTGAAAAGTGACTGACCTTACCTGAAACGAAGTCTTGCTGGTAGGAAGACACAGAGCCTGGGATTTAACTCCATTTCTGAAGGGAAACACACAGCATAGTTCACATCCATGGATCGCACTCTGCTTTATAGCAAGAAGAACGCTCTTCCTTTCTAGAATCTCTAATCCAGCAGGAAAAGTGAGTGTGCTCAGAAGAAAAGAACGGTGTTTCCTATACATACGGACAATATCTAGTTCAACTCTGCTTGAAATTGATACAAAGCAAAGGTCCTCTAACATCAAATGCTTCTCAATTAAGATGACAAACATGTGATCTTCGTGAACGATGTAGTTCGTTTGAGCTGAAAAGTGACTGCCATTACCTGAAACGTAGACTTGCTTGTAGGAAGACACAGAGCCTGGGATTTAACTCCATTTCTGAAGGGAAACACACAGCATAGTTCTCATCCATGGATCTAACTCTGCTTTAGATCAAGAAGAACGCTCTTCCTTTCTAGAGTCTCGAATACAGCAGGAAACGTGAGTGTGCTCAGAATAAAATAATGGTGTTTCCTATACATACAGACCATATCTAGTCCAACTCTGCTTGAAATTGATACAAATCAAAGTTCCTCTAACATCAAATGCTTCTCAATTAAGATGAGAAACGTGCGAGCTTCCTGAACGATGTAGTTCTTTTGAGCTGTAAAGTAACTGCCCTTACCTGAAACGAAGTCTTGCTTGTAGGAAGACTCAGTGCCTGAGATTTAACTCCACTTCTGAAGTGAAACACACAACAGAGTTCTCATCCATTGATCACACTCTGCTTTAGAGCCAGAAGCACACTCTAGCTTTCCGAGTCTCTAAGACAGCAGGAAACTTGAGTGTGCTAAGAACAAATGAATGGTGTTTCCTACACATACAGACCATATGTAGTCTAACTCTGCTTCTGATACTGATACAAAGCACTGGTCCTCTAACATCCAATGCTTGTCATTTAAGATGAGAAACGTGTGAGCTTCGTGAACGATGTAGTTCGTTTGAGCTGTTAGTAACTGCCCTTACCTGTATCGAAGTCTTGCTTGTAGGAATTCTCAGAGCTTGAGATTTAACTCCATTTCTGAAGTAAAACACACAGCAGAGTTCTCATATATAGATCACACTCTGCTTTAGAGCAAGAAACACGCTCTTGCTTTCTAGAGTCTCTAAGACAGGAGGAAACATGAGTGAGCTGAGAACAAATGAACGGTGTTTCCTACACATATGAGCCATATCTAGTTCAACTCTGATTCTAAAACTGAAACAAACCACAGGTCCTCTAAAATCCAATGCTTGTCAGTTAAGATGAGAAACGTGTGAGCTTCGTGAATGATGTAGTTTGTTTGAGCTTAAAGTAACTGCCCTTACCTGAAACGAAGTCTTGCTTGTAGGAAGGCTCAGTGCCTGGGATTTAACTCCGTTTCTGAATTGAAACACACAGCAGAGTTCTCATATATACATCACACTCTGCTTTAGAGCAAGAAGCACGCTCTTCCTTTCTAGAATCTGTAATCAGGCAGGAAATGTGAGTGTGCTCAGAAGAAAAGAACAGTGTTTCCTATACATACGGACCATATCTAGTTCAACTCTGCTTGAAACTGATACAAAGCACTTGTCCTCTAACATCCAATGCTTGTCATTTAAGATGAGAAACGTGTGAGCTTCGTGAACGATGTAGTTCGTTTGAGCTGAAAAGTGACCGCCCCTAACTGAAACAAACTAGTGCTTGTAGGAAGACACAGAGCCTGGGATTTAACTCCATTTCTGAAGGGAAACACACAGCATAGTTCTCATCCATGGATCGCACTCTGCTTTAGAGCAAGAAGAATGCTCTTCCTTTCTAGAATCTCTAATCCAACAGGAAACTTGAGTGTGCTCAGAACAATAGAACGTTGTTTCCTACATATACGGACCATATCTAGTTCAACTCTGATTCTGAAACTGAAACAAACCACAGGTCCTCTAACAACCAGTGCTTGTCAGTTAAGATGAGAAACAGGTGAGCTTCGTGAATGATGTAGTTCGTTTGAGCTGTAAAGTAACTGCCCTTACCTGAAACGAAGTCTTGCTTGTAGGAATACACAGAGCCAGGGATTTAACTCCATTTCTGAAGTGAAACGCACAACAGAGTTCTCATCCATTGATCACACTCTGCTTTAGATCAAGAAGCACCCTCTATCTTTCCAGAGACTCAAAGACAGCAGCAGACTTGAGTGTGCTGAGAACAAATGAATGGTGTTTCCTACACATACGGACCATATCTAGTCTAACTCTGCTTCGGAAACTGATACAAAGCACTGGTCCTCTAACATCCAATGCTTGTCATTTAAGATGAGAAACGTGTGAGCTTCGTGAACGATGTAGTTCGTTTGAGCTGAAAATTGACTGACCTTACCTGAAACGAAGTCTTGCTGGTAGGAAGATCAGAGCCTGGGATTTAACTCCATTTCTGAAGGGAAACACACAGCATAGTTCTCATCCATGGATCGCACTCTGCTTTATAGCAAGAAGAACGCTCTTCCTTTCTAGAATCTCTAATCCAGCAGGAAAAGTGAGTGTGCTCAGAAGAAAAGAACGGTGTTTCCTATAAATACGGACCATATCTAGTTCAACTCTGCTTGAAATTGATACAAAGCAAAGGTCCTCTAACATCAAATGCTTCTCAATTAAGATGACAAACATGTGAGCTTTGTGAACGATGTAGTTCGTTTGAGCTGAAAAGTGACTGCCATTACCTGAAACGAAGTCTTGCTTGTAGGAAGACACAGAGCATGGAATTTAACTCCGTTTCTGAAGTGAAACACACAGCAGAGTTCTCATATATACATCACACTCTGCTTTAGAGCAAGAAGCACGCTCCTGCTTCCTAGATTCTCTAAGACAGAAGGAAACGTGAGTGTGCTCAGAACAAACGAACAGTGTTTCCTACACATATGAGCCATATCTAGTTCAACTCTGATTCTAAAACTGAAGCAAACCACAGGTCCTCTAAAATCCAATGCTTGTCATTTAAGATGAGAAACGTGTGAGCTTCTTGAACGATGTAGTTCGTTTGAGCTGTAAAGTGACTGCCCTTACCTGAAACAAAGTCTTGCTTGTAGGAAGACTCAGTGCCTGGGATTTTCCTCCATTTCTGAAGTGAAAACACAACAGAGTTCTCATCCATTGATCACACTCTGCTTTAGAGCAAGAAGCACGCTCTAGCTTTCCAGAGTCTCTAAGACAGCAGGAAACATGAGTGTGCTGAGAACAAATGAATGGTGTTTCATACACATACGGACCATATCTCCTCCAACTCTGCTTCTGAAACTGATACAAAGCACTGGTCCTCTAACATGCAATGCTTGTCATTTAAGATGAGAAACGTGTGAGCTTCGTGAACGATGTAGTTCGTTTGAGCTGAAAAGTGACCGCCCGTAAATGAAACAAAGTAGTGCTTGTAGGAAGACGCAGAGCCTGGGATTTAACTCCATTTCTGAAGGGAAACACACAGCATAGTTCTCATCCATGGATCGCACTCTGCTTTAGAGCAAGAAGAATGCTCTTCCTTTCTAGAATCTCTAATCCAACAGGAAACTTGAGTGTGCTCAGAACAATAGAACGGTGTTTCCTACATATACGGACCATATCTAGTTCAACTCTGATTCTGAAACTGAAACAAACCACAGGTCCTCTAACAACCAGTGCTTGTCAGTTAAGATGAGAAACGGGTGAGCTTCGTGAATGATGTAGTTTGTTTGAGCTTAACGTAACAGCCCTTATCTGAAACGAAGTCTTGCTTGTAGGAAGGCTCAGTGCCTGGGATTTAACTCCGTTTCTGAATTGAAACACACAGCAGAGTTCTCATATATACATCACACTCTGCTTTAGAACAAGAAGCACGCTCTTCCTTTCTAGAATCTGTAATCAGGCAGGAAATGTGAGTGTGCTCAGAAGAAAAGAACAGTGTTTCCTATACATACGGACCATATCTAGTTCAACTCTGCTTGTAACTGATACAAAGCACTTGTCCTCTAACATCCAATGCTTGTCATTTAAGATGAGAAACGTGTGAGCTTCGTGAACGATGTAGTTCGTTTGAGCTGAAAAGTGACCGCCCCTAACTGAAACAAACTAGTGCTTGTAGGAAGACACAGAGCCTGGGATTTAACTCCATTTCTGAAGGGAAACACAAAGCATAGTTCTCATCCATGGATCGCACTCTGCTTTAGAGCAAGAAGAATGCTCTTCCTTTCTAGAATCTCTAATCCAACAGGAAACTTGAGTGTGCTCAGAACAATAGAACGTTGTTTCCTACATATACGGACCATATCTAGTTCAACTCTGATTCTGAAACTGAAACAAACCACAGGTCCTCTAACAACCAGTGCTTGTCAGTTAAGATGAGAAACAGGTGAGCTTCGTGAATGATGTAGTTCGTTTGAGCTGTAAAGTAACTGCCCTTACCTGAAACGAAGTCTTGCTTGTAGGAATACACAGAGACAGGGATTTAACTCCATTTCTGAAGTGAAACGCACAACAGAGTTCTCATCCATTGATCACACTCTGCTTTAGAGCAAGAAGCACCCTCTATCTTTCCAGAGACTCAAAGACAGCAGCAGACTTGAGTGTGCTGAGAACAAATGAATGGTGTTTCCTACACATACAGACCATATCTAGTCTAACTCTGCTTCGGAAACTGATACAAAGCACTGGTCCTCTAACATCCAATGCTTGTCATTTAAGATGAGAAACGTGTGAGCTTCGTGAACGATGTAGTTCGTTTGAGCTGAAAATTGACTGACCTTACCTGAAACGAAGTCTTGCTGGTAGGAATATCAGAGCCTGGGATTTAACTCCATTTCTGAAGGGAAACACACAGCATAGTTCTCATCCATGGATCGCACTCTGCTTTATAGCAAGAAGAATGCTCTTCCTTTCTAGAATCTCTAATCCAGCAGGAAAAGTGAGTGTGCTCAGAAGAAAAGAACGGTGTTTCCTATAAATACGGACCATATCTAGTTCAACTCTGCTTGAAATTGATACAAAGCAAAGGTCCTCTAACATCAAATGCTTCTCAATTAAGATGACAAACATGTGAGCTTTGTGAACGATGTAGTTCGTTTGAGCTGAAAAGTGACTGCCATTACCTGATACGAAGTCTTGCTTGTAGGAAGACACAGAGCATGGAATTTAACTCCGTTTCTGAAGTGAAACACACAGCAGAGTTCTCATATATACATCACACTCTGCTTTAGAGCAAGAAGCACGCTCCTGCTTCCTAGATTCTCTAAGACAGAAGGAAACGTGAGTGTGCTCAGAACAAACGAACAGTGTTTCCTACACATATGAGCCATATCTAGTTCAACTCTGATTCTAAAGCTGAAGCAAA
Organism: Onychomys leucogaster; assembly: GCA_949786385.1. Taxonomy (NCBI): domain Eukaryota; kingdom Metazoa; phylum Chordata; class Mammalia; order Rodentia; family Cricetidae; genus Onychomys; species Onychomys leucogaster. The sequence goes on from CATKUP010000054.1 coordinate 2,943,854, forward strand.
CCACAGGTCCTCTAAAATCCAATGCTTGTCAGTTAAGATGAGAAACGTGTGAGCTTCTTGAACGATGTAGTTCGTTTGAGCTGTAAAGTGACTGCCCTTACCTGAAACAAAGTCTTGCTTGTAGGAAGACTCAGTGCCTGGGATTTTCCTCCATTTCTGAAGTGTAAAACACAACAGAGTTCTCATCCATTGATCACACTCTGCTTTAGAGCAAGAAGCACGCTCTAGCTTTCCAGAGTCTCTAAGACAGCAGGAAACATGAGTGTGCTGAGAACAAATGAATGGTGTTTCATACACATACGGACCATATCTCCTCCAACTCTGCTTCTGAAACTGATACAAAGCACTGGTCCTCTAACATGCAATGCTTGTCATTTAAGATGAGAAACGTGTGAGCTTCGTGAACGATGTAGTTCGTTTGAGCTGAAAAGTGACCGCCCGTAAATGAAACAAAGTAGTGCTTGTAGGAAGACACAGAGCCTGGGATTTAACTCCATTTCTGAAGGGAAACACACAGCATAGTTCTCATCCATGGATCGCACTCTGCTTTAGAGCAAGAAGAATGCTCTTCCTTTCTAGAATCTCTAATCCAACAGGAAACTTGAGTGTGCTCAGAACAATAGAACGGTGTTTCCTACATATACGGACCATATCTAGTTCAACTCTCATTCTGAAACTGAAACAAACCACAGGAACTCTAACAACCAGTGCTTTTCAGTTAAGATGAGAAACGTGTGAGCTTCGTGAACGATGTAGTTCGTTTGAGCTGAAAAGTGACTGACCTTACCTGAAACGAAGTCTTGCTGGTAGGAAGACACAGAGCCTGGGATTTAACTCCATTTCTGAAGGGAAACACACAGCATAGTTCACATCCATGGATCGCACTCTGCTTTATAGCAAGAAGAACGCTCTTCCTTTCTAGAATCTCTAATCCAGCAGGAAAAGTGAGTGTGCTCAGAAGAAAAGAACGGTGTTTCCTATACATACGGACCATATCTAGTTCAACTCTGCTTGAAATTGATACAAAGCAAAGGTCCTCTAACATCAAATGCTTCTCAATTAAGATGACAAACATGTGATCTTCGTGAACGATGTAGTTCGTTTGAGCTGAAAAGTGACTGCCATTACCTGAAACGTAGACTTGCTTGTAGGAAGACACAGAGCCTGGGATTTAACTCCATTTCTGAAGGGAAACACACAGCAGAGTTCTCATCCATGGATCTAACTCTGCTTTAGATCAAGAAGAACGCTCTTCCTTTCTAGAGTCTCGAATACAGCAGGAAACGTGAGTGTGCTCAGAATAAAATAATGGTGTTTCCTATACATACAGACCATATCTAGTCCAACTCTGCTTGAAATTGATACAAATCAAAGTTCCTCTAACATCAAATGCTTCTCAATTAAGATGAGAAACGTGTGAGCTTCCTGAACGATGTAGTTCGTTTGAGCTGTAAAGTAACTGCCCTTACCTGAAACGAAGTCTTGCTTGTAGGAAGACTCAGTGCCTGAGATTTAACTCCACTTCTGAAGTGAAACACACAACAGAGTTCTCATCCATTGATCACACTCTGCTTTAGAGCCAGAAGCACACTCTAGCTTTCCGAGTCTCTAAGACAGCAGGAAACTTGAGTGTGCTAAGAACAAATGAATGGTGTTTCCTACACATACGGACCATATGTAGTCTAACTCTGCTTCTGATACTGATACAAAGCACTGGTCCTCTAACATCCAATGCTTGTCATTTAAGATGAGAAACGTGTGAGCTTCGTGAACGATGTAGTTCGTTTGAGCTGTTAGTAACTGCCCTTACCTGTATCTAAGTCTTGCTTGTAGGAATTCTCAGAGCTTGAGATTTAACACCATTTCTGAAGTAAAACACACAGCAGAGTTCTCATATATAGATCACACTCTGCTTTAGAGCAAGAAACACGCTCTTGCTTTCTAGAGTCTCTAAGACAGGAGGAAACATGAGTGAGCTGAGAACAAATGAACGGTGTTTCCTACACATATGAGCCATATCTAGTTCAACTCTGATTCTAAAACTGAAACAAACCACAGGTCCTCTAAAATCCAATGCTTGTCAGTTAAGATGAGAAACGTGTGAGCTTCGTGAATGATGTAGTTTGTTTGAGCTTAAAGTAACTCCCCTTACCTGAAACGAAGTCTTGCTTGTAGGAAGGCTCAGTGCCTGGGATTTAACTCCGTTTCTGAATTGAAACACACAGCAGAGTTCTCATATATACATCACACTCTGCTTTAGAGCAAGAAGCACGCTCTTCCTTTCTAGAATCTGTAATCAGGCAGGAAATGTGAGTGTGCTCAGAAGAAAAGAACAGTGTTTCCTATACATACGGACCATATCTAGTTCAACTCTGCTTGAAACTGATACAAAGCAAAGGTCCTCTAACATCCAATGCTTGTCATTTAGGATGAGAAACGTGTGAGCTTCGTGAACGATGTAGTTCGTTTGAGCTGAAAAGTGACCGCCCCTAACTGAAACAAACTAGTGCTTGTAGGAAGACACAGAGCCTGGGATTTAACTCCATTTCTGAAGGGAAACACACAGCATAGTTCTCATCCATGGATCGCACTCTGCTTTAGAGCAAGAAGAATGCTCTTCCTTTCTAGAATCTCTAATCCAACAGGAAACTTGAGTGTGCTCAGAACAATAGAACGTTGTTTCCTACATATACGGACCATATCTAGTTCAACTCTGATTCTGAAACTGAAACAAACCACAGGTCCTCTAACAACCAGTGCTTGTCAGTTAAGATGAGAAACAGGTGAGCTTCGTGAATGATGTAGTTCGTTTGAGCTGTAAAGTAACTGCCCTTACCTGAAACGAAGTCTTGCTTGTAGGAATACACAGAGCCAGGGATTTAACTCCATTTCTGAAGTGAAACGCACAACAGAGTTCTCATCCATTGATCACACTCTGCTTCAGAGCAAGAAGCACCCTCTATCTTTCCAGAGACTCAAAGACAGCAGCAGACTTGAGTGTGCTGAGAACAAATGAATGGTGTTTCCTACACATACGGACCATATCTAGTCTAACTCTGCTTCTGAAACTGATACAAAGCACTGGTCCTCTAACATCCAATGCTTGTCATTTAAGATGAGAAACGTGTGAGCTTCGTGAACGATGTAGTTCGTTTGAGCTGAAAATTGACTGACCTTACCTGAAACGAAGTCTTGCTGGTAGGAAGATCAGAGCCTGGGATTTAACTCCATTTCTGAAGGGAAACACACAGCATAGTTCTCATCCATGGATCGCACTCTGCTTTATAGCAAGAAGAACGCTCTTCCTTTCTAGAATCTCTAATCCAGCAGGAAAAGTGAGTGTGCTCAGAAGAAAAGAACGGTGTTTCCTATAAATACGGACCATATCTAGTTCAACTCTGCATGAAATTGATACAAAGCAAAGGTCCTCTAACATCAAATGCTTCTCAATTAAGATGACAAACATGTGAGCTTTGTGAACGATGTAGTTCGTTTGAGCTGAAAAGTGACTGCCATTACCTGAAACGAAGTCTTGCTTGTAGGAAGACACAGAGCATGGAATTTAACTCCGTTTCTGAAGTGAAACACACAGCAGAGTTCTCATATATACATCACACTCTGCTTTAGACCAAGAAGCACGCTCCTGCTTCCTAGATTCTCTAAGACAGAAAGAAACGTGAGTGTGCTCAGAACAAACGAACAGTGTTTCCTACACATATGAGCCATATCTAGTTCAACTCTGATTCTAAAACTGAAGCAAACCACAGGTCCTCTAAAATCCAATGCTTGTCAGTTAAGATGAGAAACGTGTGAGCTTCTTGAACGATGTAGTTCGTTTGAGCTGTAAAGTGACTGCCCTTACCTGAAACAAAGTCTTGCTTGTAGGAAGACTCAGTGCCTGGGATTTTCCTCCATTTCTGAAGTGTAAAACACAACAGAGTTCTCATCCATTGATCACACTCTGCTTTAGAGCAAGAAGCACGCTCTAGCTTTCCAGAGTCTCTAAGACAGCAGGAAACATGAGTGTGCTGAGAACAAATGAATGGTGTTTCATACACATACGGACCATATCTCCTCCAACTCTGCTTCTGAAACTGATACAAAGCACTGGTCCTCTAACATGCAATGCTTGTCATTTAAGATGAGAAACGTGTGAGCTTCGTGAACGATGTAGTTCGTTTGAGCTGAAAAGTGACCGCCCGTAAATGAAACAAAGTAGTGCTTGTAGGAAGACACAGAGCCTGGGATTTACCTCCATTTCTGAAGGGAAACACACAGCATAGTTCTCATCCATGGATCGCACTCTGCTTTAGAGCAAGAAGAATGCTCTTCCTTTCTAGAATCTCTAATCCAACAGGAAACTTGAGTGTGCTCAGAACAATAGAACGGTGTTTCCTACATATGCGGACCATATCTAGTTCAACTCTGATTCTGAAACTGAAACAAACCACAGGTCCTCTAACAACCAGTGCTTGTCAGTTAAGATGAGAAACGGGTGAGCTTCGTGAATGATGTAGTTTGTTTGAGCTTAACGTAACAGCCCTTACCTGAAACGAAGTCTTGCTTGTAGGAAGGCTCAGTGCCTGGGATTTAACTCCGTTTCTGAATTGAAACACACAGCAGAGTTCTCATATATACATCACACTCTGCTTTAGAGCAAGAAGCACGCTCTTCCTTTCTAGAATCTGTAATCAGGCAGGAAATGTGAGTGTGCTCAGAAGAAAAGAACAGTGTTTCCTATACATACGGACCATATCTAGTTCAACTCTGCTTGAAACTTATACAAAGCACTTGTCCTCTAACATCCAATGCTTGTCATTTAAGATGAGAAACGTGTGAGCTTCGTGAACGATGTAGTTCGTTTGAGCTGAAAAGTGACCGCCCCTAACTGAAACAAACTAGTGCTTGTAGGAAGACACAGAGCCTGGGATTTAACTCCATTTCTGAAGGGAAACACACAGCATAGTTCTCATCCATGGATCGCACTCTGCTTTAGAGCAAGAAGAATGCTCTTCCTTTCTAGAATCTCTAATCCAACAGGAAACTTGAGTGTGCTCAGAACAATAGAACGTTGTTTCCTACATATACGGACCATATCTAGTTCAACTCTGATTCTGAAACTGAAACAAACCACAGGTCCTCTAACAACCAGTGCTTGTCAGTTAAGATGAGAAACAGGTGAGCTTCGTGAATGATGTAGTTCGTTTGAGCTGTAAAGTAACTGCCCTTACCTGAAACGAAGTCTTGCTTGTAGGAATACACAGAGACAGGGATTTAACTCCATTTCTGAAGTGAAACGCACAACAGAGTTCTCATCCATTGATCACACTCTGCTTTAGAGCAAGAAGCACCCTCTATCTTTCCAGAGACTCAAAGACAGCAGCAGACTTGAGTGTGCTGAGAACAAATGAATGGTGTTTCCTACACATACGGACCATATGTAGTCTAACTCTGCTTCTGAAACTGATACAAAGCACTGGTCCTCTAACATCCAATGCTTGTCATTTAAGATGAGAAACGTGTGAGCTTCGTGAACGATGTAGTTCGTTTGAGCTGAAAATTGACTGACCTTACCTGAAACGAAGTCTTGCTGGTAGGAAGATCAGAGCCTGGGATTTAACTCCATTTCTGAAGGGAAACACACAGCATAGTTCTCATCCATGGATCGCACTCTGCTTTATAGCAAGAAGAACGCTCTTCCTTTCTAGAATCTCTAATCCAGCAGGAAAAGTGAGTGTGCTCAGAAGAAAAGAACGGTGTTTCCTATAAATACGGACCATATCTAGTTCAACTCTGCTTGAAATTGATACAAAGCAAAGGTCCTCTAACATCAAATGCTTCTCAATTAAGATGACAAACATGTGAGCTTTGTGAACGATGTAGTTCGTTTGAGCTGAAAAGTGACTGCCATTACCTGAAACGAAGTCTTGCTTGTAGGAAGACACAGAGCATGGAATTTAACTCCGTTTCTGAAGTGAAACACACAGCAGAGTTCTCATATATACATCACACTCTGCTTTAGAGCAAGAAGCACGCTCCTGCTTCCTAGATTCTCTAAGACAGAAAGAAACGTGAGTGTGCTCAGAACAAACGAACAGTGTTTCCTACACATATGAGCCATATCTAGTTCAACTCTGATTCTAAAACTGAAGCAAACCACAGGTCCTCTAAAATCCAATGCTTGTCAGTTAAGATGAGAAACGTGTGAGCTTCTTGAACGATGTAGTTCGTTTGAGCTGTAAAGTGACTGCCCTTACCTGAAACAAAGTCTTGCTTGTAGGAAGACTCAGTGCCTGGGATTTTCCTCCATTTCTGAAGTGTAAAACACAACAGAGTTCTCATCCATTGATCACACTCTGCTTTAGAGCAAGAAGCACGCTCTAGCTTTCCAGAGTCTCTAAGACAGCAGGAAACATGAGTGTGCTGAGAACAAATGAATGGTGTTTCATACACATACGGACCATATCTCCTCCAACTCTGCTTCTGAAACTGATACAAAGCACTGGTCCTCTAACATGCAATGCTTGTCATTTAAGATGAGAAACGTGTGAGCTTCGTGAACGATGTAGTTCGTTTGAGCTGAAAAGTGACCGCCCGTAAATGAAACAAAGTAGTGCTTGTAGGAAGACACAGAGCCTGGGATTTACCTCCATTTCTGAAGGGAAACACACAGCATAGTTCTCATCCATGGATCGCACTCTGCTTTAGAGCAAGAAGAATGCTCTTCCTTTCTAGAATCTCTAATCCAACAGGAAACTTGAGTGTGCTCAGAACAATAGAACGGTGTTTCCTACATATACGGACCATATCTAGTTCAACTCTGCTTCTGAAACTGATACAACGCACGGGTCCTCTTACATCCAGTGCTTGTCAGTTAAGATGAGAAACGTGTGAGCCTCGTGAACGATGTAGTTTGTTTGAGCTTAAAGTAACTGCCCTTACCTGAAACGAAGTCTTGCTTGTAGGAATACACAGAGCCAGGGATTTAACTCCATTTCTGAAGTGAAACGCACAACAGAGTTCTCATCCATTGATCACACTCTGCTTTAGATCAAGAAGCACCCTCTATCTTTCCAGAGACTCAAAGACAGCAGCAGACTTGAGTGTGCTGAGAACAAATGAATGGTGTTTCCTACACATACGGACCATATGTAGTCTAACTCTGCTTCTGAAACTGATACAAAGCACTGGTCCTCTAACATCCAATGCTTGTCATTTAAGATGAGAAACGTGTGAGCTTCGTGAACGATGTAGTTCGTTTGAGCTGAAAATTGACTGACCTTACCTGAAACGAAGTCTTGCTGGTAGGAAGATCAGAGCCTGGGATTTAACTCCATTTCTGAAGGGAAACACACAGCATAGTTCTCATCCATGGATCGCACTCTGCTTTATAGCAAGAAGAACGCTCTTCCTTTCTAGAATCTCTAATCCAGCAGGAAAAGTGAGTGTGCTCAGAAGAAAAGAACGGTGTTTCCTATAAATACGGACCATATCTAGTTCAACTCTGCATGAAATTGATACAAAGCAAAGGTCCTCTAACATCAAATGCTTCTCAATTAAGATGACAAACATGTGAGCTTTGTGAACGATGTAGTTCGTTTGAGCTGAAAAGTGACTGCCATTACCTGAAACGAAGTCTTGCTTGTAGGAAGACACAGAGCATGGAATTTAACTCCGTTTCTGAAGTGAAACACATAGCAGAGTTCTCATATATACATCACACTCTGCTTTAGAGCAAGAAGCACGCTCCTGCTTCCTAGATTCTCTAAGACAGAAGGAAACGTGAGTGTGCTCAGAACAAACGAACAGTGTTTCCTACACATATGAGCCATATCTAGTTCAACTCTGATTCTAAAACTGAAGCAAACCACAGGTCCTCTAAAATCCAATGCTTGTCAGTTAAGATGAGAAACGTGTGAGCTTCGTGAATGATGTAGTTTGTTTGAGCTTAAAGTAACTGCCCTTACCTGAAACGAAGTCTTGCTTGTAGGAAGGCTCAGTGCCTGGGATTTAACTCCGTTTCTGAATTGAAACACACAGCAGAGTTCTCATATATACATCACACTCTGCTTTAGAGCAAGAAGCACGCTCTTCCTTTCTAGAATCTGTAATCAGGCAGGAAATGTGAGTGTGCTCAGAAGAAAAGAACAATGTTTCCTATACATACAGACCATATCTAGTTCAACTCTGCTTGAAACTGATACAAAGCACTTTTCCTCTAACATCCAATGCTTGTCATTTAAGATGAGAAACGTGTGAGCTTCGTGAACGATGTAGTTCGTTTGAGCTGAAAAGTGACCGCCCCTAACTGAAACAAACTAGTGCTTGTAGGAAGACACAGAGCCTGGGATTTAACTCCATTTCTGAAGGGAAACACACAGCATAGTTCTCATCCATGGATCGCACTCTGCTTTAGAGCAAGAAGAATGCTCTTCCTTTCTAGAATCTATAATCCAACAGGAAACTTGAGTGTGCTCAGAACAATAGAACGGTGTTTCCTACATATACGGACCATATCTAGTTCAACTCTGATTCTGAAACTGAAACAAACCACAGGTCCTCTAAAATCCAATGCTTGTCAGTTAAGATGAGAAACGTGTGAGCTTCGTGAATGATGTAGTTTGTTTGAGCTTAAAGTAACTGCCCTTACCTGAAACGAAGTCTTGCTTGTAGGAAGGCTCAGTGCCTGGGATTTAACTCCGTTTCTGAATTGAAACACACAGCAGAGTTCTCATATATACATCACACTCTGCTTTAGAGCAAGAAGCACGCTCTTCCTTTCTAGAATCTGTAATCAGGCAGGAAATGTGAGTGTGCTCAGAAGAAAAGAACAATGTTTCCTATACATACAGACCATATCTAGTTCAACTCTGCTTGAAACTGATACAAAGCACTTGTCCTCTAACATCCAATGCTTGTCATTTAAGATGAGAAACGTGTGAGCTTCGTGAACGATGTAGTTCGTTTGAGCTGAAAAGTGACCGCCCCTAACTGAAACAAACTAGTGCTTGTAGGAAGACACAGAGCCTGGGATTTAACTCCATTTCTGAAGGGAAACACACAGCATAGTTCTCATCCATGGATCGCACTCTGCTTTAGAGCAAGAAGAATGCTCTTCCTTTCTAGAATCTCTAATCCAACAGGAAACTTGAGTGTGCTCAGAACAATAGAACGTTGTTTCCCACATATACGGACCATATCTAGTTCAACTCTGATTCTGAAACTGAAACAAACCACAGGTCCTCTAACAACCAGTGCTTGTCAGTTAAGATGAGAAACAGGTGAGCTTCGTGAATGATGTAGTTCGTTTGAGCTGTAAAGTAACTGCCCTTACCTGAAACGAAGTCTTGCTTGTAGGAATACACAGAGCCAGGGATTTAACTCCATTTCTGAAGTGAAACGCACAACAGAGTTCTCATCCATTGATCACACTCTGCTTTAGATCAAGAAGCACCCTCTATCTTTCCAGAGACTCAAAGACAGCAGCAGACTTGAGTGTGCTGAGAACAAATGAATGGTGTTTCCTACACATACGGACCATATCTAGTCTAACTCTGCTTCTGAAACTGATACAAAGCACTGGTCCTCTAACATCCAATGCTTGTCATTTAAGATGAGAAACGTGTGAGCTTCGTGAACGATGTAGTTCGTTTGAGCTGAAAATTGACTGACCTTACCTGAAACGAAGTCTTACTGGTAGGAAGATCAGAGCCTGGGATTTAACTCCATTTCTGAAGGGAAACACACAGCATAGTTCTCATCCATGGATCGCACTCTGCTTTATAGCAAGAAGAACGCTCTTCCTTTCTAGAATCTCTAATCCAGCAGGAAAAGTGAGTGTGCTCAGAAGAAAAGAACGGTGTTTCCTATAAATACGGACCATATCTAGTTCAACTCTGCATGAAATTGATACAAAGCAAAGGTCCTCTAACATCAAATGCTTCTCAATTAAGATGACAAACATGTGAGCTTTGTGAACGATGTAGTTCGTTTGAGCTGAAAAGTGACTGCCATTACCTGAAACGAAGTCTTGCTTGTAGGAAGACACAGAGCATGGAATTTAACTCCGTTTCTGAAGTGAAACACATAGCAGAGTTCTCATATATACATCACACTCTGCTTTAGAGCAAGAAGCACGCTCCTGCTTCCTAGATTCTCTAAGACAGAAGGAAACGTGAGTGTGCTCAGAACAAACGAACAGTGTTTCCTACACATATGAGCCATATCTAGTTCAACTCTGATTCTAAAACTGAAGCAAACCACAGGTCCTCTAAAATCCAATGCTTGTCAGTTAAGATGAGAAACGTGTGAGCTTCTTGAACGATGTAGTTCGTTTGAGCTGTAAAGTGACTGCCCTTACCTGAAACAAAGTCTTGCTTGTAGGAAGACTCAGTGCCTGGGATTTTCCTCCATTTCTGAAGTGTAAAACACAACAGAGTTCTTATCCATTGATCACACTCTGCTTTAGAGCAAGAAGCACGCTCTAGCTTTCCAGAGTCTCTAAGACAGCAGGAAACATGAGTGTGCTGAGAACAAATGAATGGTGTTTCATACACATACGGACCATATCTCCTCCAACTCTGCTTCTGAAACTGATACAAAGCACTGGTCCTCTAACATTCAATGCTTGTCATTTAAGATGAGAAACGTGTGAGCTTCGTGAACGATGTAGTTCGTTTGAGCTGAAAAGTGACCGCCCGTAAATGAAACAAAGTAGTGCTTGTAGGAAGACACAGAGCCTGGGATTTAAGTCCATTTCTGAAGGGAAACACACAGCATAGTTCTCATCCATGGATCGCACTCTGCTTTAGAGCAAGAAGAATGCTCTTCCTTTCTAGAATCTCTAATCCAACAGGAAACTTGAGTGTGCTCAGAACAATAGAACGGTGTTTCCTACATATACGGACCATATCTAGTTCAACTCTGATTCTGAAACTGAAACAAACCACAGGTCCTCTAAAATCCAATGCTTGTCAGTTAAGATGAGAAACGTGTGAGCTTCGTGAATGATGTAGTTTGTTTGAGCTTAAAGTAACTGCCCTTACCTGAAACGAAGTCTTGCTTGTAGGAAGGCTCAGTGCCTGGGATTTAACTCCGTTTCTGATTTGAAACACACAGCAGAGTTCTCATATATACATCACACTCTGCTTTAGAGCAAGAAGCACGCTCTTCCTTTCTAGAATCTGTAATCAGGCAGGAAATGTGAGTGTGCTCAGAAGAAAAGAACAATGTTTCCTATACATACAGACCATATCTAGTTCAACTCTGCTTGAAACTGATACAAAGCACTTGTCCTCTAACATCCAATGCTTGTCATTTAAGATGAGAAACGTGTGAGCTTCGTGAACGATGTAGTTCGTTTGAGCTGAAAAGTGACCGCCCCTAACTGAAACAAACTAGTGCTTGTAGGAAGACACAGAGCCTGGGATTTAACTCCATTTCTGAAGGGAAACACACAGCATAGTTCTCATCCATGGATCGCACTCTGCTTTAGAGCAAGAAGAATGCTCTTCCTTTCTAGAATCTCTAATCCAACAGGAAACTTGAGTGTGCTCAGAACAATAGAACATTGTTTCCTACATATACGGACCATATCTAGTTCAACTCTGATTCTGAAACTGAAACAAACCACAGGTCCTCTAACAACCAGTGCTTGTCAGTTAAGATGAGAAACAGGTGAGCTTCGTGAATGATGTAGTTCGTTTGAGCTGTAAAGTAACTGCCCTTACCTGAAACGAAGTCTTGCTTGTAGGAATACACAGAGCCAGGGATTTAACTCCATTTCTGAAGTGAAACGCACAACAGAGTTCTCATCCATTGATCACACTCTGCTTTAGAGCAAGAAGCACCCTCTATCTTTCCAGAGACTCAAAGACAGCAGCAGACTTGAGTGTGCTGAGAACAAATGAATGGTGTTTCCTACACATACGGACCATATGTAGTCTAACTCTGCTTCTGAAACTGATACAAAGCACTGGTCCTCTAACATCCAATGCTTGTCATTTAAGATGAGAAACGTGTGAGCTTCGTGAACGATGTAGTTCGTTTGAGCTGAAAATTGACTGACCTTACCTGAAACGAAGTCTTGCTGGTAGGAAGATCAGAGCCTGGGATTTAACTCCATTTCTGAAGGGAAACACACAGCATAGTTCTCATCCATGGATCGCACTCTGCTTTATAGCAAGAAGAACGCTCTTCCTTTCTAGAATCTCTAATCCAGCAGGAAAAGTGAGTGTGCTCAGAAGAAAAGAACGGTGTTTCCTATAAATACGGACCATATCTAGTTCAACTCTGCATGAAATTGATACAAAGCAAAGGTCCTCTAACATCAAATGCTTCTCAATTAAGATGACAAACATGTGAGCTTTGTGAACGATGTAGTTCGTTTGAGCTGAAAAGTGACTGCCATTACCTGAAACGAAGTCTTGCTTGTAGGAAGACACAGAGCATGGAATTTAACTCCGTTTCTGAAGTGAAACACACAGCAGAGTTCTCATATATACATCACACTCTGCTTTAGAGCAAGAAGCACGCTCCTGCTTCCTAGATTCTCTAAGACAGAAGGAAACGTGAGTGTGCTCAGAACAAACGAACAGTGTTTCCTACACATATGAGCCATATCTAGTTCAACTCTGATTCTAAAACTGAAGCAAACCACAGGTCCTCTAAAATCCAATGCTTGTCAGTTAAGATGAGAAACGTGTGAGCTTCTTGAACGATGTAGTTCGTTTGAGCTGTAAAGTGACTGCCCTTACCTGAAACAAAGTCTTGCTTGTAGGAAGACTCAGTGCCTGGGATTTTACTCCATTTCTGAAGTGTAAAACACAACAGAGTTCTCATCCATTGATCACACTCTGCTTTAGAGCAAGAAGCACGCTCTAGCTTTCCAGAGTCTCTAAGACAGCAGGAAACATGAGTGTGCTGAGAACAAATGAATGGTGTTTCATACACATACGGACCATATCTCCTCCAACTCTGCTTCTGAAACTGATACAAAGCACTGGTCCTCTAACATGCAATGCTTGTCATTTAAGATGAGAAACGTGTGAGCTTCGTGAACGATGTAGTTCGTTTGAGCTGAAAAGTGACCGCCCGTAAATGAAACAAAGTAGTGCTTGTAGGAAGACACAGAGCCTGGGATTTACCTCCATTTCTGAAGGGAAACACACAGCATAGTTCTCATCCATGGATCGCACTCTGCTTTAGAGCAAGAAGAATGCTCTTCCTTTCTAGAATCTCTAATCCAACAGGAAACTTGAGTGTGCTCAGAACAATACAACGGTGTTTCCTACATATACGGACCATATCTAGTTCAACTCTGATTCTGAAACTGAAACAAACCACAGGTCCTCTAACAACCAGTGCTTGTCAGTTAAGATGAGAAACAGGTGAGCTTCGTGAATGATGTAGTTCGTTTGAGCTGTAAAGTAACTGCCCTTACCTGAAACGAAGTCTTGCTTGTAGGAATACACAGAGCCAGGGATTTAACTCCATTTCTGAAGTGAAACGCACAACAGAGTTCTCATCCATTGATCACACTCTGCTTTAGAGCAAGAAGCACCCTCTATCTTTCCAGAGACTCAAAGACAGCAGCAGACTTGAGTGTGCTGAGAACAAATGAATGGTGTTTCCTACACATACGGACCATATGTAGTCTAACTCTGCTTCTGAAACTGATACAAAGCACTGGTCCTCTAACATCCAATGCTTGTCATTTAAGATGAGAAACGTGTGAGCTTCGTGAACGATGTAGTTCGTTTGAGCTGAAAATTGACTGACCTTACCTGAAACGAAGTCTTGCTGGTAGGAAGATCAGAGCCTGGGATTTAACTCCATTTCTGAAGGGAAACACACAGCATAGTTCTCATCCATGGATCGCACTCTGCTTTATAGCAAGAAGAACGCTCTTCCTTTCTAGAATCTCTAATCCAGCAGGAAAAGTGAGTGTGCTCAGAAGAAAAGAACGGTGTTTCCTATAAATACGGACCATATCTAGTTCAACTCTGCTTGAAATTGATACAAAGCAAAGGTCCTCTAACATCAAATGCTTCTCAATTAAGATGACAAACATGTGAGCTTTGTGAACGATGTAGTTCGTTTGAGCTGAAAAGTGACTGCCATTACCTGAAACGAAGTCTTGCTTGTAGGAAGACACAGAGCATGGAATTTAACTCCGTTTCTGAAGTGAAACACACAGCAGAGTTCTCATATATACATCACACTCTGCTTTAGAGCAAGAAGCACGCTCCTGCTTCCTAGATTCTCTAAGACAGAAGGAAACGTGAGTGTGCTCAGAACAAACGAACAGTGTTTCCTACACATATGAGCCATATCTAGTTCAACTCTGATTCTAAAGCTGAAGCAAACCACAGGTCCTCTAAAATCCAATGCTTGTCAGTTAAGATGAGAAACGTGTGAGCTTCTTGAACGATGTAGTTCGTTTGAGCTGTAAAGTGACTGCCCTTACCTGAAACAAAGTCTTTCTTGAAGGAAGACTCAGTGCCTGGGATTTTCCTCCATTTCTGAAGTGTAAAACACAACAGAGTTCTCATCCATTGATCACACTCTGCTTTAGAGCAAGAAGCACGCTCTAGCTTTCCAGAGTCTCTAAGACAGCAGGAAACATGAGTGTGCTGAGAACAAATGAATGGTGTTTCATACACATACGGACCATATCTCCTCCAACTCTGCTTCTGAAACTGATACAAAGCACTGGTCCTCTAACATGCAATGCTTGTCATTTAAGATGAGAAACGTGTGAGCTTCGTGAACGATGTAGTTCGTTTGAGCTGAAAAGTGACCGCCCGTAAATGAAACAAAGTAGTGCTTGTAGGAAGACACAGAGCCTGGGATTTAACTCCATTTCTGAAGGGAAACACACAGCATAGTTCTCATCCATGGATCGCACTCTGCTTTAGAGCAAGAAGAATGCTCTTCCTTTCTAGAATCTCTAATCCAACAGGAAACTTGAGTGTGCTCAGAACAATAGAACGGTGTTTCCTACATATACGGACCATATCTAGTTGAACTCTCATTCTGAAACTGAAACAAACCACAGGAACTCTAACAACCAGTGCTTTTCAGTTAAGATGAGAAACGTGTGAGCTTCGTGAACGATGTAGTTCGTTTGAGCTGAAAAGTGACTGACCTTACCTGAAACGAAGTCTTGCTGGTAGGAAGACACAGAGCCTGGGATTTAACTCCATTTCTGAAGGGAAACACACAGCATAGTTCACATCCATGGATCGCACTCTGCTTTATAGCAAGAAGAACGCTCTTCCTTTCTAGAATCTCTAATCCAGCAGGAAAAGTGAGTGTGCTCAGAAGAAAAGAACGGTGTTTCCTATACATACGGACCATATCTAGTTCAACTCTGCTTGAAATTGATACAAAGCAAAGGTCCTCTAACATCAAATGCTTCTCAATTAAGATGACAAACATGTGATCTTCGTGAACAATGTAGTTCGTTTGAGCTGAAAAGTGACTGCCATTACCTGAAACGTAGACTTGCTTGTAGGAAGACACAGAGCCTGGGATTTAACTCCATTTCTGAAGGGAAACACACAGCAGAGTTCTCATCCATGGATCTAACTCTGCTTTAGATCAAGAAGAACGCTCTTCCTTTCTAGAGTCTCGAATACAGCAGGAAACGTGAGTGTGCTCAGAATAAAATAATGGTGTTTCCTATACATACAGACCATATCTAGTCCAACTCTGCTTGAAATTGATACAAATCAAAGTTCCTCTAACATCAAATGCTTCTCAATTAAGATGAGAAACGTGTGAGCTTCCTGAACGATGTAGTTCGTTTGAGCTGTAAAGTAACTGCCCTTACCTGAAACGAAGTCTTGCTTGTAGGAAGACTCAGTGCCTGAGATTTAACTCCACTTCTGAAGTGAAACACACAACAGAGTTCTCATCCATTGATCACACTCTACTTTAGAGCCAGAAGCACACTCTAGCTTTCCAAGTCTCTAAGAGAGCAGGAAACTTGAGTGTGCTAAGAACAAATGAATGGTGTTTCCTACACATACGGACTATATGTAGTCTAACTCTGCTTCTGATACTGATACAAAGCACTGGTCCTCTAACATCCAATGCTTGTCATTTAAGATGAGAAACGTGTGAGCTTCGTGAACGATGTAGTTCGTTTGAGCTGTTAGTAACTGCCCTTACCTGTATCTAAGTCTTGCTTGTAGGAATTCTCAGAGCTTGAGATTTAACTCCATTTCTGAAGTAAAACACACAGCAGAGTTCTCATATATAGATCACACTCTGCTTTAGAGCAAGAAACACGCTCTTGCTTTCTAGAGTCTCTAAGACAGGAGGAAACATGAGTGAGCTGAGAACAAATGAACGGTGTTTCCTACACATATGAGCCATATCTAGTTCAACTCTGATTCTAAAACTGAAACAAACCACAGGTCCTCTAAAATCCAATGCTTGTCAGTTAAGATGAGAAACGTGTGAGCTTCGTGAATGATGTAGTTTGTTTGAGCTTAAAGTAACTGCCCTTACCTGAAACGAAGTCTTGCTTGTAGGAAGGCTCAGTGCCTGGGATTTAACTCCGTTTCTGAATTGAAACACACAGCAGAGTTCTCATATATACATCACACTCTGCTTTAGAGCAAGAAGCACGCTCTTCCTTTCTAGAATCTGTAATCAGGCAGGAAATGTGAGTGTGCTCAGAAGAAAAGAACAGTGTTTCCTATACATACGGACCATATCTATTTCAACTCTGCTTGAAACTGATACAAAGCAAAGGTCCTCTAACATCCAATGCTTGTCATTTAAGATGAGAAACGTGTGAGCTTCATGAACGATGTAGTTCGTTTGAGCTGAAAAGTGACCGCCCCTAACTGAAACAAACTAGTGCTTGTAGGAAGACACAGAGCCTGGGATTTAACTCCATTTCTGAAGGGAAACACACAGCATAGTTCTCATCCATGGATCGCACTCTGCTTTAGAGCAAGAAGAATGCTCTTCCTTTCTAGAATCTCTAATCCAACAGGAAACTTGAGTGTGCTCAGAACAATAGAACGTTGTTTCCTACATATACGGACCATATCTAGTTCAACTCTGATTCTGAAACTGAAACAAACCACAGGTCCTCTAACAACCAGTGCTTGTCAGTTAAGATGAGAAACAGGTGAGCTTCGTGAATGATGTAGTTCGTTTGAGCTGTAAAGTAACTGCCCTTACCTGAAACGAAGTCTTGCTTGTAGGAATACACAGAGCCAGGGATTTAACTCCATTTCTGAAGTGAAACGCACAACAGAGTTCTCATCCATTGATCACACTCTGCTTTAGATCAAGAAGCACCCTCTATCTTTCCAGAGACTCAAAGACAGCAGCAGACTTGAGTGTGCTGAGAACAAATGAATGGTGTTTCCTACACATACGGACCATATCTAGTCTAACTCTGCTTCTGAAACTGATACAAAGCACTGGTCCTCTAACATCCAATGCTTGTCATTTAAGATGAGAAACGTGTGAGCTTCGTGAACGATGTAGTTCGTTTGAGCTGAAAATTGACTGACCTTACCTGAAACGAAGTCTTGCTGGTAGGAAGATCAGAGCCTGGGATTTAACTCCATTTCTGAAGGGAAACACACAGCATAGTTCTCATCCATGGATCGCACTCTGCTTTATAGCAAGAAGAACGCTCTTCCTTTCTAGAATCTCTAATCCAGCAGGAAAAGTGAGTGTGCTCAGAAGAAAAGAACGGTGTTTCCTATAAATACGGACCATATCTAGTTCAACTCTGCATGAAATTGATACAAAGCAAAGGTCCTCTAACATCAAATGCTTCTCAATTAAGATGACAAACATGTGAGCTTTGTGAACGATGTAGTTCGTTTGAGCTGAAAAGTGACTGCCATTACCTGAAACGAAGTCTTGCTTGTAGGAAGACACAGAGCATGGAATTTAACTCCGTTTCTGAAGTGAAACACACAGCAGAGTTCTCATATATACATCACACTCTGCTTTAGAGCAAGAAGCACGCTCCTGCTTCCTAGATTCTCTAAGACAGAAAGAAACGTGAGTGTGCTCAGAACAAACGAACAGTGTTTCCTACACATATGAGCCATATCTAGTTCAACTCTGATTCTAAAACTGAAGCAAACCACAGGTCCTCTAAAATCCAATGCTTGTCAGTTAAGATGAGAAACGTGTGAGCTTCTTGAACGATGTAGTTCGTTTGAGCTGTAAAGTGACTGCCCTTACCTGAAACAAAGTCTTGCTTGTAGGAAGACTCAGTGCCTGGGATTTTCCTCCATTTCTGAAGTGTAAAACACAACAGAGTTCTCATCCATTGATCACACTCTGCTTTAGAGCAAGAAGCACGCTCTAGCTTTCCAGAGTCTCTAAGACAGCAGGAAACATGAGTGTGCTGAGAACAAATGAATGGTGTTTCATACACATACGGACCATATCTCCTCCAACTCTGCTTCTGAAACTGATACAAAGCACTGGTCCTCTAACATTCAATGCTTGTCATTTAAGATGAGAAACGTGTTAGCTTCGTGAACGATGTAGTTCGTTTGAGCTGAAAAGTGACCGCCCGTAAATGAAACAAAGTAGTGCTTGTAGGAAGACACAGAGCCTGGGATTTACCTCCATTTCTGAAGGGAAACACACAGCATAGTTCTCATCCATGGATCGCACTCTGCTTTAGAGCAAGAAGAATGCTCTTCCTTTCTAGAATCTCTAATCCAACAGGAAACTTGAGTGTGCTCAGAACAATAGAACGGTGTTTCCTACATATACGGACCATATCTAGTTCAACTCTGATTCTGAAACTGAAACAAACCACAGGTCCTCTAAAATCCAATGCTTGTCAGTTAAGATGAGAAACGTGTGAGCTTCGTGAATGATGTAGTTTGTTTGAGCTTAAAGTAACTGCCCTTACCTGAAACGAAGTCTTGCTTGTAGGAAGGCTCAGTGCCTGGGATTTAACTCCGTTTCTGAATTGAAACACACAGCAGAGTTCTCATATATACATCACACTCTGCTTTAGAGCAAGAAGCACGCTCTTCCTTTCTAGAATCTGTAATCAGGCAGGAAATGTGAGTGTGCTCAGAAGAAAAGAACAGTGTTTCCTATACATACGGACCATATCTATTTCAACTCTGCTTGAAACTGATACAAAGCAAAGGTCCTCTAACATCCAATGCTTGTCATTTAAGATGAGAAACGTGTGAGCTTCATGAACGATGTAGTTCGTTTGAGCTGAAAAGTGACCGCCCCTAACTGAAACAAACTAGTGCTTGTAGGAAGACACAGAGCCTGGGATTTAACTCCATTTCTGAAGGGAAACACACAGCATAGTTCTCATCCATGGATCGCACTCTGCTTTAGAGCAAGAAGAATGCTCTTCCTTTCTAGAATCTCTAATCCAACAGGAAACTTGAGTGTGCTCAGAACAATAGAACGTTGTTTCCTACATATACGGACCATATCTAGTTCAACTCTGATTCTGAAACTGAAACAAACCACAGGTCCTCTAACAACCAGTGCTTGTCAGTTAAGATGAGAAACAGGTGAGCTTCGTGAATGATGTAGTTCGTTTGAGCTGTAAAGTAACTGCCCTTACCTGAAACGAAGTCTTGCTTGTAGGAATACACAGAGCCAGGGATTTAACTCCATTTCTGAAGTGAAACGCACAACAGAGTTCTCATCCATTGATCACACTCTGCTTTAGATCAAGAAGCACCCTCTATCTTTCCAGAGACTCAAAGACAGCAGCAGACTTGAGTGTGCTGAGAACAAATGAATGGTGTTTCCTACACATACGGACCATATGTAGTCTAACTCTGCTTCTGAAACTGATACAAAGCACTGGTCCTCTAACATCCAATGCTTGTCATTTAAGATGAGAAACGTGTGAGCTTCGTGAACGATGTAGTTCGTTTGAGCTGAAAATTGACTGACCTTACCTGAAACGAAGTCTTGCTGGTAGGAAGATCAGAGCCTGGGATTTAACTCCATTTCTGAAGGGAAACACACAGCATAGTTCTCATCCATGGATCGCACTCTGCTTTATAGCAAGAAGAACGCTCTTCCTTTCTAGAATCTCTAATCCAGCAGGAAAAGTGAGTGTGCTCAGAAGAAAAGAACGGTGTTTCCTATAAATACGGACCATATCTAGTTCAACTCTGCATGAAATTGATACAAAGCAAAGGTCCTCTAACATCAAATGCTTCTCAATTAAGATGACAAACATGTGAGCTTTGTGAACGATGTAGTTCGTTTGAGCTGAAAAGTGACTGCCATTACCTGAAACGAAGTCTTGCTTGTAGGAAGACACAGAGCATGGAATTTAACTCCGTTTCTGAAGTGAAACACACAGCAGAGTTCTCATATATACATCACACTCTGCTTTAGAGCAAGAAGCACGCTCCTGCTTCCTAGATTCTCTAAGACAGAAAGAAACGTGAGTGTGCTCAGAACAAACGAACAGTGTTTCCTACACATATGAGCCATATCTAGTTCAACTCTGATTCTAAAACTGAAGCAAACCACAGGTCCTCTAAAATCCAATGCTTGTCAGTTAAGATGAGAAACGTGTGAGCTTCTTGAACGATGTAGTTCGTTTGAGCTGTAAAGTGACTGCCCTTACCTGAAACAAAGTCTTGCTTGTAGGAAGACTCAGTGCCTGGGATTTTCCTCCATTTCTGAAGTGTAAAACACAACAGAGTTCTCATCCATTGATCACACTCTGCTTTAGAGCAAGAAGCACGCTCTAGCTTTCCAGAGTCTCTAAGACAGCAGGAAACATGAGTGTGCTGAGAACAAATGAATGGTGTTTCATACACATACGGACCATATCTCCTCCAACTCTGCTTCTGAAACTGATACAAAGCACTGGTCCTCTAACATGCAATGCTTGTCATTTAAGATGAGAAACGTGTGAGCTTCGTGAACGATGTAGTTCGTTTGAGCTGAAAAGTGACCGCCCGTAAATGAAACAAAGTAGTGCTTGTAGGAAGACACAGAGCCTGGGATTTACCTCCATTTCTGAAGGGAAACACACAGCATAGTTCTCATCCATGGATCGCACTCTGCTTTAGAGCAAGAAGAATGCTCTTCCTTTCTAGAATCTCTAATCCAACAGGAAACTTGAGTGTGCTCAGAACAATAGAACGGTGTTTCCTACATATACGGACCATATCTAGTTCAACTCTGATTCTGAAACTGAAACAAACCACAGGTCCTCTAAAATCCAATGCTTGTCAGTTAAGATGAGAAACGTGTGAGCTTCGTGAATGATGTAGTTTGTTTGAGCTTAAAGTAACTGCCCTTACCTGAAACGAAGTCTTGCTTGTAGGAAGGCTCAGTGCCTGGGATTTAACTCCGTTTCTGAATTGAAACACACAGCAGAGTTCTCATATATACATCACACTCTGCTTTAGAGCAAGAAGCACGCTCTTCCTTTCTAGAATCTGTAATCAGGCAGGAAATGTGAGTGTGCTCAGAAGAAAAGAACAATGTTTCCTATACATACAGACCATATCTAGTTCAACTCTGCTTGAAACTGATACAAAGCACTTGTCCTCTAACATCCAATGCTTGTCATTTAAGATGAGAAACGTGTGAGCTTCGTGAACGATGTAGTTCGTTTGAGCTGAAAAGTGACCGCCCCTAACTGAAACAAACTAGTGCTTGTAGGAAGACACAGAGCCTGGGATTTAACTCCATTTCTGAAGGGAAACACACAGCATAGTTCTCATCCATGGATCGCACTCTGCTTTAGAGCAAGAAGAATGCTCTTCCTTTCTAGAATCTCTAATCCAACAGGAAACTTGAGTGTGCTCAGAACAATAGAACGTTGTTTCCCACATATACGGACCATATCTAGTTCAACTCTGATTCTGAAACTGAAACAAACCACAGGTCCTCTAACCACCAGTGCTTGTCAGTTAAGATGAGAAACAGGTGAGCTTCGTGAATGATGTAGTTCGTTTGAGCTGTAAAGTAACTGCCCTTACCTGAAACGAAGTCTTGCTTGTAGGAATACACAGAGCCAGGGATTTAACTCCATTTCTGAAGTGAAACGCACAACAGAGTTCTCATCCATTGATCACACTCTGCTTTAGATCAAGAAGCACCCTCTATCTTTCCAGAGACTCAAAGACAGCAGCAGACTTGAGTGTGCTGAGAACAAATGAATGGTGTTTCCTACACATACGGACCATATCTAGTCTAACTCTGCTTCTGAAACTGATACAAAGCACTGGTCCTCTAACATCCAATGCTTGTCATTTAAGATGAGAAACGTGTGAGCTTCGTGAACGATGTAGTTCGTTTGAGCTGAAAATTGACTGACCTTACCTGAAACGAAGTCTTGCTGGTAGGAAGATCAGAGCCTGGGATTTAACTCCATTTCTGAAGGGAAACACACAGCATAGTTCTCATCCATGGATCGCACTCTGCTTTATAGCAAGAAGAACGCTCTTCCTTTCTAGAATCTCTAATCCAGCAGGAAAAGTGAGTGTGCTCAGAAGAAAAGAACGGTGTTTCCTATAAATACGGACCATATCTAGTTCAACTCTGCATGAAATTGATACAAAGCAAAGGTCCTCTAACATCAAATGCTTCTCAATTAAGATGACAAACATGTGAGCTTTGTGAACGATGTAGTTCGTTTGAGCTGAAAAGTGACTGCCATTACCTGAAACGAAGTCTTGCTTGTAGGAAGACACAGAGCATGGAATTTAACTCCGTTTCTGAAGTGAAACACACAGCAGAGTTCTCATATATACATCACACTCTGCTTTAGAGCAAGAAGCACGCTCCTGCTTCCTAGATTCTCTAAGACAGAAAGAAACGTGAGTGTGCTCAGAACAAACGAACAGTGTTTCCTACACATATGAGCCATATCTAGTTCAACTCTGATTCTAAAACTGAAGCAAACCACAGGTCCTCTAAAATCCAATGCTTGTCAGTTAAGATGAGAAACGTGTGAGCTTCTTGAACGATGTAGTTCGTTTGAGCTGTAAAGTGACTGCCCTTACCTGAAACAAAGTCTTGCTTGTAGGAAGACTCAGTGCCTGGGATTTTCCTCCATTTCTGAAGTGTAAAACACAACAGAGTTCTCATCCATTGATCACACTCTGCTTTAGAACAAGAATCATGCTCTAGCTTTCCAGAGTCTCTAAGACAGCAGGAAACATGAGTGTGCTGAGAACAAATGAATGGTGTTTCATACACATACGGACCATATCTCCTCCAACTCTGCTTCTGAAACTGATACAAAGCACTGGTCCTCTAACATGCAATGCTTGTCATTTAAGATGAGAAACGTGTGAGCTTCGTGAACGATGTAGTTCGTTTGAGCTGAAAAGTGACCGCCCGTAAATGAAACAAAGTAGTGCTTGTAGGAAGACACAGAGCCGGGGATTTACCTCCATTTCTGAAGGGAAACACACAGCATAGTTCTCATCCATGGATCGCACTCTGCTTTAGAGCAAGAAGAATGCTCTTCCTTTCTAGAATCTCTAATCCAACAGGAAACTTGAGTGTGCTCAGAACAATAGAACGGTGTTTCCTACATATACGGACCATATCTAGTTCAACTCTGATTCTGAAACTGAAACAAACCACAGGTCCTCTAAAATCCAATGCTTGTCAGTTAAGATGAGAAACGTGTGAGCTTCGTGAATGATGTAGTTTGTTTGAGCTTAAAGTAACTGCCCTTACCTGAAACGAAGTCTTGCTTGTAGGAAGGCTCAGTGCCTGGGATTTAACTCCGTTTCTGAATTGAAACACACAGCAGAGTTCTCATATATACATCACACTCTGCTTTAGAGCAAGAAGCACGCTCTTCCTTTCTAGAATCTGTAATCAGGCAGGAAATGTGAGTGTGCTCAGAAGAAAAGAACAATGTTTCCTATACATACGGACCATATCTAGTTCAACTCTGCTTGAAACTGATACAAAGCACTTGTCCTCTAACATCCAATGCTTGTCATTTAAGATGAGAAACGTGTGAGCTTCGTGAACGATGTAGTTCGTTTGAGCTGAAAAGTGACCGCCTGTAAATGAAACAAACTAGTGCTTGTAGGAAGACACAGAGCCTGGGATTTAACTCCATTTCTGAAGGGAAACACACAGCATAGTTCTCATCCATGGATCGCACTCTGCTTTAGAGCAAGAAGAATGCTCTTCCTTTCTAGAATCTCTAATCCAACAGGAAACTTGAGTGTGCTCAGAACAATAGAACGTTGTTTCCCACATATACGGACCATATCTAGTTCAACTCTGATTCTGAAACTGAAACAAACCACAGGTCCTCTAACAACCAGTGCTTGTCAGTTAAGATGAGAAACAGGTGAGCTTCGTGAATGATGTAGTTCGTTTGAGCTGTAAAGTAACTGCCCTTACCTGAAACGAAGTCTTGCTTGTAGGAATACACAGAGCCAGGGATTTAACTCCATTTCTGAAGTGAAACGCACAACAGAGTTCTCATCCATTGATCACACTCTGCTTTAGATCAAGAAGCACCCTCTATCTTTCCAGAGACTCAAAGACAGCAGCAGACTTGAGTGTGCTGAGAACAAATGAATGGTGTTTCCTACACATACGGACCATATCTAGTCTAACTCTGCTTCTGAAACTGATACAAAGCACTGGTCCTCTAACATCCAATGCTTGTCATTTAAGATGAGAAACGTGTGAGCTTCGTGAACGATGTAGTTCGTTTGAGCTGAAAATTGACTGACCTTACCTGAAACGAAGTCTTGCTGGTAGGAAGATCAGAGCCTGGGATTTAACTCCATTTCTGAAGGGAAACACACAGCATAGTTCTCATCCATGGATCGCACTCTGCTTTATAGCAAGAAGAACGCTCTTCCTTTCTAGAATCTCTAATCCAGCAGGAAAAGTGAGTGTGCTCAGAAGAAAAGAACGGTGTTTCCTATAAATACGGACCATATCTAGTTCAACTCTGCATGAAATTGATACAAAGCAAAGGTCCTCTAACATCAAATGCTTCTCAATTAAGATGACAAACATGTGAGCTTTGTGAACGATGTAGTTCGTTTGAGCTGAAAAGTGACTGCCATTACCTGAAACGAAGTCTTGCTTGTAGGAAGACACAGAGCATGGAATTTAACTCCGTTTCTGAAGTGAAACACATAGCAGAGTTCTCATATATACATCACACTCTGCTTTAGAGCAAGAAGCACGCTCCTGCTTCCTAGATTCTCTAAGACAGAAGGAAACGTGAGTGTGCTCAGAACAAACGAACAGTGTTTCCTACACATATGAGCCATATCTAGTTCAACTCTGATTCTAAAACTGAAGCAAACCACAGGTCCTCTAAAATCCAATGCTTGTCAGTTAAGATGAGAAACGTGTGAGCTTCTTGAACGATGTAGTTCGTTTGAGCTGTAAAGTGACTGCCCTTACCTGAAACAAAGTCTTGCTTGTAGGAAGACTCAGTGCCTGGGATTTTCCTCCATTTCTGAAGTGTAAAACACAACAGAGTTCTTATCCATTGATCACACTCTGCTTTAGAGCAAGAAGCACGCTCTAGCTTTCCAGAGTCTCTAAGACAGCAGGAAACATGAGTGTGCTGAGAACAAATGAATGGTGTTTCATACACATACGGACCATATCTCCTCCAACTCTGCTTCTGAAACTGATACAAAGCACTGGTCCTCTAACATGCAATGCTTGTCATTTAAGATGAGAAACGTGTGAGCTTCGTGAACGATGTAGTTCGTTTGAGCTGAAAAGTGACCGCCCGTAAATGAAACAAAGTAGTGCTTGTAGGAAGACACAGAGCCTGGGATTTACCTCCATTTCTGAAGGGAAACACACAGCATAGTTCTCATCCATGGATCGCACTCTGCTTTAGAGCAAGAAGAATGCTCTTCCTTTCTAGAATCTCTAATCCAACAGGAAACTTGAGTGTGCTCAGAACAATACAACGGTGTTTCCTACATATACGGACCATATCTAGTTCAACTCTGATTCTGAAACTGAAACAAACCACAGGTCCTCTAACAACCAGTGCTTGTCAGTTAAGATGAGAAACGGGTGAGCTTCGTGAATGATGTAGTTTGTTTGAGCTTAACGTAACAGCCCTTACCTGAAACGAAGTCTTGCTTGTAGGAAGGCTCAGTGCCTGGGATTTAACTCCGTTTCTGAATTGAAACACACAGCAGAGTTCTCATATATACATCACACTCTGCTTTAGAGCAAGAAGCACGCTCTTCCTTTCTAGAATCTGTAATCAGGCAGGAAATGTGAGTGTGCTCAGAAGAAAAGAACAGTGTTTCCTATACATACGGACCATATCTAGTTCAACTCTGCTTGAAACTGATACAAAGCACTTGTCCTCTAACATCCAATGCTTGTCATTTAAGATGAGAAACGTGTGAGCTTCGTGAATGATGTAGTTCGTTTGAGCTGAAAAGTGACCGCCCCTAACTGAAACAAAATAGTGCTTGTAGGAAGACACAGAGCCTGGGATTTAACTCCATTTCTGAAGGGAAACACACAGCATAGTTCTCATCCATGGATCGCACTCTGCTTTAGAGCAAGAAGAATGCTCTTCCTTTCTAGAATCTCTAATCCAACAGGAAACTTGAGTGTGCTCAGAACAATAGAACGTTGTTTCCTACATATATGGACCATATCTAGTTCAACTCTGATTCTGAAACTGAAACAAACCACAGGTCCTCTAACAACCAGTGCTTGTCAGTTAAGATGAGAAACAGGTGAGCTTCGTGAATGATGTAGTTCGTTTGAGCTGTAAAGTAACTGCCCTTACCTGAAACGAAGTCTTGCTTGTAGGAATACACAGAGCCAGGGATTTAACTCCATTTCTGAAGTGAAACGCACAACAGAGTTCTCATCCATTGATCACACTCTGCTTTAGAGCAAGAAGCACCCTCTATCTTTCCAGAGACTCAAAGACAGCAGCAGACTTGAGTGTGCTGAGAACACATGAATGGTGTTTCCTACACATACGGACCATATCTAGTCTAACTCTGCTTCTGAAACTGATACAAAGCACTGGTCCTCTAACATCCAATGCTTGTCATTTAAGATGAGAAACGTGTGAGCTTCGTGAACGATGTAGTTCGTTTGAGCTGAAAATTGACTGACCTTACCTGAAACGAAGTCTTGCTGGTAGGAAGATCAGAGCCTGGGATTTAACTCCATTTCTGAAGGGAAACACACAGTATAGTTCTCATCCATGGATCGCACTCTGCTTTATAGCAAGAAGAACGCTCTTCCTTTCTAGAATCTCTAATCCAGCAGGAAAAGTGAGTGTGCTCAGAAGAAAAGAACGGTGTTTCCTATAAATACGGACCATATCTAGTTCAACTCTGCATGAAATTGATACAAAGCAAAGGTCCTCTAACATCAAATGCTTCTCAATTAAGATGACAAACATGTGAGCTTTGTGAACGATGTAGTTCGTTTGAGCTGAAAAGTGACTGCCATTACCTGAAACGAAGTCTTGCTTGTAGGAAGACACAGAGCATGGAATTTAACTCCGTTTCTGAAGTGAAACACACAGCAGAGTTCTCATATATACATCACACTCTGCTTTAGAGCAAGAAGCACGCTCCTGCTTCCTAGATTCTCTAAGACAGAAGGAAACGTGAGTGTGCTCAGAACAAACGAACAGTGTTTCCTACACATATGAGCCATATCTAGTTCAACTCTGATTCTAAAACTGAAGCAAACCACAGGTCCTCTAAAATCCAATGCTTGTCAGTTAAGATGAGAAACGTGTGAGCTTCTTGAACAATGTAGTTCGTTTGAGCTGTAAAGTGACTGCCCTTACCTGAAACAAAGTCTTGCTTGTAGGAAGACTCAGTGCCTGGGATTTTACTCCATTTCTGAAGTGTAAAACACAACAGAGTTCTCATCCATTGATCACACTCTGCTTTAGAGCAAGAAGCACGCTCTAGCTTTCCAGAGTCTCTAAGACAGCAGGAAACATGAGTGTGCTGAGAACAAATGAATGGTGTTTCATACACATACGGACCATATCTCCTCCAACTCTGCTTCTGAAACTGATACAAAGCACTGGTCCTCTAACATGCAATGCTTGTCATTTAAGATGAGAAACGTGTGAGCTTCGTGAACGATGTAGTTCGTTTGAGCTGAAAAGTGACCGCCCGTAAATGAAACAAAGTAGTGCTTGTAGGAAGACACAGAGCCTGGGATTTATCTCCATTTCTGAAGGGAAACACACAGCATAGTTCTCATCCATGGATCGCACTCTGCTTTAGAGCAAGAAGAATGCTCTTCCTTTCTAGAATCTCTAATCCAACAGGAAACTTGAGTGTGCTCAGAACAATACAACGGTGTTTCCTACATATACGGACCATATCTAGTTCAACTCTGATTCTGAAACTGAAACAAACCACAGGTCCTCTAACAACCAGTGCTTGTCAGTTAAGATGAGAAACGGGTGAGCTTCGTGAATGATGTAGTTTGTTTGAGCTTAACGTAACAGCCCTTACCTGAAACGAAGTCTTGCTTGTAGGAAGGCTCAGTGCCTGGGATTTAACTCCGTTTCTGAATTGAAACACACAGCAGAGTTCTCATATATACATCACACTCTGCTTTAGAGCAAGAAGCACGCTCTTCCTTTCTAGAATCTGTAATCAGGCAGGAAATGTGAGTGTGCTCAGAAGAAAAGAACAGTGTTTCCTATACATACGGACCATATCTAGTTCAACTCTGCTTGAAACTGATACAAAGCACTTGTCCTCTAACATCCAATGCTTGTCATTTAAGATGAGAAACCTGTGAGCTTCGTGAACGATGTAGTTCGTTTGAGCTGAAAAGTGACCGCCCCTAACTGAAACAAAATAGTGCTTGTAGGAAGACACAGAGCCTGGGATTTAACTCCATTTCTGAAGGGAAACACACAGCATAGTTCTCATCCATGGATTGCACTCTGCTTTAGAGCAAGAAGAATGCTCTTCCTTTCTAGAATCTCTAATCCAACAGGAAACTTGAGTGTGCTCAGAACAATAGAACGTTGTTTCCTACATATACGGACCATATCTAGTTCAACTCTGATTCTGAAACTGAAACAAACCACAGGTCCTCTAACAACCAGTGCTTGTCAGTTAAGATGAGAAACAGGTGAGCTTCGTGAATGATGTAGTTCGTGTGAGCTGTAAAGTAACTGCCCTTACCTGAAACGAAGTCTTGCTTGTAGGAATACACAGAGCCAGGGATTTAACTCCATTTCTGAAGTGAAACGCACAACAGAGTTCTCATCCATTGATCACACTCTGCTTTAGAGCAAGAAGCACCCTCTATCTTTCCAGAGACTCAAAGACAGCAGCAGACTTGAGTGTGCTGAGAACAAATGAATGGTGTTTCCTACACATACGGACCATATCTAGTCTAACTCTGCTTCTGAAACTGATACAAAGCACTGGTCCTCTAACATCCAATGCTTGTCATTTAAGATGAGAAACGTGTGAGCTTCGTGAACGATGTAGTTCGTTTGAGCTGAAAATTGACTGACCTTACCTGAAACGAAGTCTTGCTGGTAGGAAGATCAGAGCCTGGGATTTAACTCCATTTCTGAAGGGAAACACACAGCATAGTTCTCATCCATGGATCGCACTCTGCTTTATAGCAAGAAGAACGCTCTTCCTTTCTAGAATCTCTAATCCAGCAGGAAAAGTGAGTGTGCTCAGAAGAAAAGAACGGTGTTTCCTATAAATACGGACCATATCTAGTTCAACTCTGCTTGAAATTGATACAAAGCAAAGGTCCTCTAACATCAAATGCTTCTCAATTAAGATGACAAACATGTGAGCTTTGTGAACGATGTAGTTCGTTTGAGCTGAAAAGTGACTGCCATTACCTGAAACGAAGTCTTGCTTGTAGGAAGACACAGAGCATGGAATTTAACTCCGTTTCTGAAGTGAAACACACAGCAGAGTTCTCATATATACATCACACTCTGCTTTAGAGCAAGAAGCACGCTCCTGCTTCCTAGATTCTCTAAGACAGAAGGAAACGTGAGTGTGCTCAGAACAAACGAACAGTGTTTCCTACACATATGAGCCATATCTAGTTCAACTCTGATTCTAAAACTGAAGCAAACCACAGGTCCTCTAAAATCCAATGCTTGTCAGTTAAGATGAGAAACGTGTGAGCTTCTTGAACGATGTAGTTCGTTTGAGCTGTAAAGTGACTGCCCTTACCTGAAACAAAGTCTTGCTTGTAGGAAGACTCAGTGCCTGGGATTTTCCTCCATTTCTGAAGTGTAAAACACAACAGAGTTCTCATCCATTGATCACACTCTGCTTTAGAGCAAGAAGCACGCTCTAGCTTTCCAGAGTCTCTAAGACAGCAGGAAACATGAGTGTGCTGAGAACAAATGAATGGTGTTTCATACACATACGGACCATATCTCCTCCAACTCTGCTTCTGAAACTGATACAAAGCACTGGTCCTCTAACATGCAATGCTTGTCATTTAAGATGAGAAACGTGTGAGCTTCGTGAACGATGTAGTTCGTTTGAGCTGAAAAGTGACCGCCCGTAAATGAAACAAAGTAGTGCTTGTAGGAAGACACAGAGCCTGGGATTTACCTCCATTTCTGAAGGGAAACACACAGCATAGTTCTCATCCATGGATCGCACTCTGCTTTAGAGCAAGAAGAATGCTCTTCCTTTCTAGAATCTCTAATCCAACAGGAAACTTGAGTGTGCTCAGAACAATACAACGGTGTTTCCTACATATACGGACCATATCTAGTTCAACTCTGATTCTGAAACTGAAACAAACCACAGGTCCTCTAACAACCAGTGCTTTTCAGTTAAGATGAGAAACGTGTGAGCTTCGTGAACGATGTAGTTCGTTTGAGCTGAAAAGTGACTGACCTTACCTGAAACGAAGTCTTGCTGGTAGGAAGACACAGAGCCTGGGATTTAACTCCATTTCTGAAGGGAAACACACAGCATAGTTCACATCCATGGATCGCACTCTGCTTTATAGCAAGAAGAACGCTCTTCCTTTCTAGAATCTCTAATCCAGCAGGAAAAGTAAGTGTGCTCAGAAGAAAAGAACGGTGTTTCCTATACATACGGACCATATCTAGTTCAACTCTGCTTGAAATTGATACAAAGCAAAGGTCCTCTAACATCAAATGCTTCTCAATTAAGATGACAAACATGTGATCTTCATGAACGATGTAGTTCGTTTGAGCTGAAAAGTGACTGCCATTACCTGAAACGTAGACTTGCATGTAGGAAGACACAGAGCCTGGGATTTAACTCCATTTCTGAAGGGAAACACACAGCAGAGTTCTCATCCATGGATCTAACTCTGCTGTAGATCAAGAAGAACGCTCTTCCTTTCTAGAGTCTCGAATACAGCAGGAAACGTGAGTGTGCTCAGAATAAAATAATGGTGTTTCCTATACATACAGACCATATCTAGTCCAACTCTGCTTGAAATTGATACAAATCAAAGTTCCTCTAACATCAAATGCTTCTCAATTAAGATGAGAAACGTGTGAGCTTCCTGAACGATGTAGTTCGTTTGAGCTGTTAGTAACTGCCCTTACCTGTATCTAAGTCTTGCTTGTAGGAATTCTCAGAGCTTGAGATTTAACTCCATTTCTGAAGTAAAACAAACAGCAGAGTTCTCATATATAGATCACACTCTGCTTTAGAGCAAGAAACACGCTCTTGCTTTCTAGAGTCTCTAAGACAGGAGGAAACATGAGTGAGCTGAGAACAAATGAACGGTGTTTCCTACACATATGAGCCATATCTAGTTCAACTCTGATTCTAAAACTGAAACAAACCACAGGTCCTCTAAAATCCAATGCTTGTCAGTTAAGATGAGAAACGTGTGAGCTTCGTGAATGATGTAGTTTGTTTGAGCTTAAAGTAACTGCCCTTACCTGAAACGAAGTCTTGCTTGTAGGAAGGCTCAGTGCCTGGGATTTAACTCCGTTTCTGAATTGAAACACACAGCAGAGTTCTCATATATACATCACACTCTGCTTTAGAGCAAGAAGCACGCTCTTCCTTTCTAGAATCTGTAATCAGGCAGGAAATGTGAGTGTGCTCAGAAGAAAAGAACAGTGTTTCCTATACATACGGACCATATCTAGTTCAACTCTGCTTGAAACTGATACAAAGCAAAGGTCCTCTAACATCCAATGCTTGTCATTTAAGATGAGAAACGTGTGAGCTTCGTGAACGATGTAGTTCGTTTGAGCTGAAAAGTGACCGCCCCTAACTGAAACAAACTAGTGCTTGTAGGAAGACACAGAGCCTGGGATTTAACTCCATTTCTGAAGGGAAACACACAGCATAGTTCTCATCCATGGATCGCACTCTGCTTTAGAGCAAGAAGAATGCTCTTCCTTTCTAGAATCTCTAATCCAACAGGAAACTTGAGTGTGCTCAGAACAATAGAACGTTGTTTCCTACATATACGGACCATATCTAGTTCAACTCTGATTCTGAAACTGAAACAAACCACAGGTCCTCTAACAACCAGTGCTTGTCAGTTAAGATGAGAAACAGGTGAGCTTCGTGAATGATGTAGTTCGTTTGAGCTGTAAAGTAACTGCCCTTACCTGAAACGAAGTCTTGCTTGTAGGAATACACAGAGCCAGGGATTTAACTCCATTTCTGAAGTGAAACGCACAACAGAGTTCTCATCCATTGATCACACTCTGCTTTAGATCAAGAAGCACCCTCTATCTTTCCAGAGACTCAAAGACAGCAGCAGACTTGAGTGTGCTGAGAACAAATGAATGGTGTTTCCTACACATACGGACCATATCTAGTCTAACTCTGCTTCTGAAACTGATACAAAGCACTGGTCCTCTAACATCCAATGCTTGTCATTTAAGATGAGAAACGTGTGAGCTTCGTGAACGATGTAGTTCGTTTGAGCTGAAAATTGACTGACCTTACCTGAAACGAAGTCTTGCTGGTAGGAAGATCAGAGCCTGGAATTTAACTCCGTTTCTGAAGTGAAACACACAGCAGAGTTCTCATATATACATCACACTCTGCTTTAGAGCAAGAAGCACGCTCCTGCTTCCTAGATTCTCTAAGACAGAAAGAAACGTGAGTGTGCTCAGAACAAACGAACAGTGTTTCCTACACATATGAGCCATATCTAGTTCAACTCTGATTCTAAAACTGAAGCAAACCACAGGTCCTCTAAAATCCAATGCTTGTCAGTTAAGATGAGAAACGTGTGAGCTTCTTGAACGATGTAGTTCGTTTGAGCTGTAAAGTGACTGCCCTTACCTGAAACAAAGTCTTGCTTGTAGGAAGACTCAGTGCCTGGGATTTTCCTCCATTTCTGAAGTGTAAAACACAACAGAGTTCTCATCCATTGATCACACTCTGCTTTAGAGCAAGAAGCACGCTCTAGCTTTCCAGAGTCTCTAAGACAGCAGGAAACATGAGTGTGCTGAGAACAAATGAATGGTGTTTCATACACATACGGACCATATCTCCTCCAACTCTGCTTCTGAAACTGATACAAAGCACTGGTCCTCTAACATGCAATGCTTGTCATTTAAGATGAGAAACGTGTGAGCTTCGTGAACGATGTAGTTCGTTTGAGCTGAAAAGTGACCGCCTGTAAATGAAACAAAGTAGTGCTTGTAGGAAGACACAGAGCCTGGGATTTACCTCCATTTCTGAAGGGAAACACACAGCATAGTTCTCATCCATGGATCGCACTCTGCTTTAGAGCAAGAAGAATGCTCTTCCTTTCTAGAATCTCTAATCCAACAGGAAACTTGAGTGTGCTCAGAACAATAGAACGGTGTTTCCTACATATACGGACCATATCTAGTTCAACTCTGATTCTGAAACTGAAACAAACCACAGGTCCTCTAACAACCAGTGCTTGTCAGTTAAGATGAGAAACGGGTGAGCTTCGTGAATGATGTAGTTTGTTTGAGCTTAACGTAACAGCCCTTACCTGAAACGAAGTCTTGCTTGTAGGAAGGCTCAGTGCCTGGGATTTAACTCCGTTTCTGAATTGAAACACACAGCAGAGTTCTCATATATACATCACACTCTGCTTTAGAGCAAGAAGCACGCTCTTCCTTTCTAGAATCTGTAATCAGGCAGGAAATGTGAGTGTGCTCAGAAGAAAAGAACAGTGTTTCCTATACATACGGACCATATCTAGTTCAACTCTGCTTGAAACTGATACAAAGCACTTGTCCTCTAACATCCAATGCTTGTCATTTAAGATGAGAAACGTGTGAGCTTCGTGAACGATGTAGTTCGTTTGAGCTGAAAAGTGACCGCCTGTAAATGAAACAAAGTAGTGCTTGTAGGAAGACACAGAGCCTGGGATTTAACTCCATTTCTGAAGGGAAACACACAGCATAGTTCTCATCCATGGATCGCACTCTGCTTTAGAGCAAGAAGAATGCTCTTCCTTTCTAGAATCTCTAATCCAACAGGAAACTTGAGTGTGCTCAGAACAATAGAACGTTGTTTCCTACATATACGGACCATATCTAGTTCAACTCTGATTCTGAAACTGAAACAAACCACAGGTCCTCTAACAACCAGTGCTTGTCAGTTAAGATGAGAAACAGGTGAGCTTCGTGAATGATGTATTTCGTTTGAGCTGTAAAGTAACTGCCCTTACCTGAAACGAAGTCTTGCTTGTAGGAATACACAGAGCCAGGGATTTAACTCCATTTCTGAAGTGAAACGCACAACAGAGTTCTCATCCATTGATCACACTCTGCTTTAGAGCAAGAAGCACCCTCTATCTTTCCAGAGACTCAAAGACAGCAGCAGACTTGAGTGTGCTGAGAACAAATGAATGGTGTTTCCTACACATACGGACCATATCTCCTCCAACTCTGCTTCTGAAACTGATACAAAGCACTGGTCCTCTAACATGCAATGCTTGTCATTTAAGATGAGAAACGTGTGAGCTTTGTGAACGATGTAGTTCGTTTGAGCTGAAAAGTGACCGCCCGTAAATGAAACAAAGTAGTGCTTGTAGGAAGACACAGAGCCTGGGATTTACCTCCATTTCTGAAGGGAAACACACAGCATAGTTCTCATCCATGGATCGCACTCTGCTTTAGAGCAAGAAGAATGCTCTTCCTTTCTAGAATCTCTAATCCAACAGGAAACTTGAGTGTGCTCAGAACAATAGAACGGTGTTTGCTACCTATACGGACCATATCTAGTTCAACTCTCATTCTGAAACTGAAACAAACCACAGGAACTCTAACAACCAGTGCTTTTCAGTTAAGATGAGAAACGTGTGAGCTTCGTGAACGATGTAGTTCGTTTGAGCTGAAAATTGACTGACCTTACCTGAAACGAAGTCTTGCTGGTAGGAAGACACAGAGCCTGGGATTTAACTCCATTTCTGAAGGGAAACACACAGCATAGTTCACATCCATCGATCGCACTCTGCTTTATAGCAAGAAGAACGCTCTTCCTTTCTAGAATCTCTAATCCAGCAGGAAAAGTGAGTGTGCTCAGAAGAAAAGAACGGTGTTTCCTATACATACGGACCATATCTAGTGCAACTCTGCTTGAAATTGATACAAAGCAAAGGTCCTCTAACATCAAATGCTTCTCAATTAAGATGACAAACATGTGATCTTCGTGAACGATGTAGTTCGTTTGAGCTGAAAAGTGACTGCCATTACCTGAAACGTAGACTTGCTTGTAGGAAGACACAGAGCCTGGGATTTAACTCCATTTCTGAAGGGAAACACACAGCATAGTTCTCATCCATGGATCTAACTCTTCTTTAGATCAAGAAGGACGCTCTTCCTTTCTAGAGTCTCGAATACAGCAGGAAACGTGAGTGTGCTCAGAATAAAATAATGGTGTTTCCTATACATACAGACCATATCTAGTCCAACTCTGCTTGAAATTGATACAAATCAAAGTTCCTCTAACATCAAATGCTTCTCAATTAAGATGAGAAACGTGTGAGCTTCCTGAACGATGTAGTTCGTTTGAGCTGTAAAGTAACTGCCCTTACCTGAAACGAAGTCTTGCTTGTAGGAAGACTCAGTGCCTGGGATTTAACTCCACTTCTGAAGTGAAACACACAACAGAGTTCTCATCCATTGATCATACTCTTCTTTAGAGCAAGAAGCACACTCTAGCTTTCCGATTCTCTAAGACAGCAGGAAACTTGAGTGTGCTAAGAACAAATGAATGGTGTTTCCTACACATACGGACCATATGTAGTCTAACTCTGCTTCTGAAACTGATACAAAGCACTGGTCCTCTAACATCCAATGCTTGTCATTTAAGATGAGAAACGTGTGAGCTTCGTGAACGATGTAGTTCGTTTGAGCTGTTAGTAACTGACCTTACCTGTATCTAAGTCTTGCTTGTAGGAATTCTCAGAGCTTGAGATTTAACTCCATTTCTGAAGTAAAACACACAGCAGAGTTCTCATATATAGATCACACTCTGCTTTAGAGCAAGAAACACCCTCTTGCTTTCTAGAGTCTCTAAGACAGGAGGAAACATGAGTGAGCTGAGAACAAATGAACGGTGTTTCCTACACATATGAGCCATATCTAGTTCAACTCTGATTCTAAAACTGAAACAAACCACAGGTCCTCTAAAATCCAATGCTTGTCAGTTAAGATGAGAAACGTGTGAGCTTCGTGAATGATGTAGTTTGTTTGAGCTTAAAGTAACTGCCCTTACCTGAAACGAAGTCTTGCTTGTAGGAAGGCTCAGTGCCTGGGATTTAACTCCGTTTCTGAAGTGAAACACACAGCAGAGTTCTCATATATACATCACACTCTGCTTTAGAGCAAGAAGCACGCTCTTCCTTTCTAGAATCTGTAATCAGGCAGGAAATGTGAGTGTGCTCAGAAGAAAAGAACAGTGTTTCCTATACATACGGACCATATCTAGTTCAACTCTGCTTGAAACTGATACAAAGCACTTGTCCTCTAACATCCAATGCTTGTCATTTAAGATGAGAAACGTGTGAGCTTCGTGAACGATGTAGTTCGTTTGAGCTGAAAAGTGACCGCCCCTAACTGAAACAAACTAGTGCTTGTAGGAAGACACAGAGCCTGGGATTTAACTCCATTTCTGAAGGGAAACACACAGCATAGTTCTCATCCATGGATCGCACTCTGCTTTAGAGCAAGAAGAATGCTCTTCCTTTCTAGAATCTCTAATCCAACAGGAAACTTGAGTGTGCTCAGAACAATAGAACGTTGTTTCCTACATATACGGACCATATCTAGTTCAACTCTGATTCTGAAACTGAAACAAACCACAGGTCCTCTAACAACCAGTGCTTGTCAGTTAAGATGAGAAACAGGTGAGCTTCGTGAATGATGTAGTTCGTTTGAGCTGTAAAGTAACTGCCCTTACCTGAAACGAAGTCCTGCTTGTAGGAATACACAGAGCCAGGGATTTAACTCCATTTCTGAAGTGAAACGCACAACAGAGTTCTCATCCATTGATCACACTCTGCTTTAGAGCAAGAAGCACCCTCTATCTTTCCAGAGACTCAAAGACAGCAGCAGACTTGAGTGTGCTGAGAACAAATGAATGGTGTTTCCTACACATACGGACCATATCTAGTCTAACTCTGCTTCTGAAACTGATACAAAGCACTGGTCCTCTAACATCCAATGCTTGTCATTTAAGATGAGAAACGTGTGAGCTTCGTGAACGATGTAGTTCGTTTGAGCTGAAAATTGACTGACCTTTCCTGAAATGAAGTCTTGCTGGTAGGAAGATCAGAGCCTGGGATTTAACTCCATTTCTGACGGGAAACACACAGCATAGTTCTCATATATACATCACACTCTGCTTTAGAGCAAGAAGCACGCTCCTGCTTCCTAGATTCTCTAAGACAGAAGGAAACGTGAGTGTGCTCAGAACAAACGAACAGTGTTTCCTACACATATGAGCCATATCTAGTTCAACTCTGATTCTAAAACTGAAGCAAACCACAGGTCCTCTAAAATCCAATGCTTGTCAGTTAAGATGAGAAACGTGTGAGCTTCTTGAACGATGTAGTTCGTTTGAGCTGTAAAGTGACTGCCCTTACCTCAAACAAAGTCTTGCTTGTAGGAAGACTCAGTGCCTGGGATTTTCCTCCATTTCTGAAGTGTAAAACACAACAGAGTTCTCATCCATTGATCACACTCTGCTTTAGAGCAAGAAGCACGCTCTAGCTTTCCAGAGTCTCTAAGAGAGCAGGAAACATGAGTGTGCTGAGAACAAATGAATGGTGTTTCATACACATACGGACCATATCTCCTCCAACTCTGCTTCTGAAACTGATACAAAGCACTGGTCCTCTAACATGCAATGCTTGTCATTTAAGATGAGAAACGTGTGAGCTTCGTGAACGATGTAGTTCGTTTGAGCTGAAAAGTGACCGCCCGTAAATGAAACAAAGTAGTGCTTGTAGGAAGACACAGAGCCTGGGATATAACTCCATTTCTGAAGGGAAACACACAGCATAGTTCTCATCCATGGATCGCACTCTGCTTTAGAGCAAGAAGAATGCTCTTCCTTTCTAGAATCTCTAATCCAACAGGAAACTTGAGTGTGCTCAGAACAATAGAACAGTGTTTCCTACATATACGGACCATATCTAGTTCAACTCTCATTCTGAAACTGAAACAAACCACAGGTCCTCTAACAACCAGTGCTTTTCAGTTAAGATGAGAAACGTGTGAGCTTCGTGAACGATGTAGTTCGTTTGACCTGAAAAGTGACTGACCTTACCTGAAACGAAGTCTTGCTGGTAGGACGACACAGAGCCTGGGATTTAACTCCATTTCTGAAGGGAAACACACAGCGTAGTTCACATCCATGGATCGCACTCTGCTTTATAGCAAGAAGAACACTCTTCCTTTCTAGAATCTCTAATCCAGCAGGAAAAGTGAGTGTGCTCAGAAGAAAAGAACGGTGTTTCCTATAAATACGGACCATATCTAGTTCAACTCTGCTTGAAATTGATACAAAGCAAAGGTCCTCTAACATCAAATGCTTCTCAATTAAGATGACAAACATGTGAGCTTCGTGAACGATGTAGTTCGTTTGAGCTGAAAAGTGACTGCCATTACCTGAAACGAAGTCTTGCTTGTAGGAAGACACAGAGCATGGAATTTAACTCCGTTTCTGAAGTGAAACACACAGCAGAGTTCTCATATATACATCACACTCTGCTTTAGCGCAGGAAGCACGCTCCTGCTTCCTAGATTCTCTAAGACAGAATGAAACGTGAGTGTGCTCAGAACAAACGAACAGTGTTTCCTACACATATGAGCCATATCTAGTTCAACTCTGATTCTAAAACTGAAGCAAACCACAGGTCCTCTAAAATCCAATGCTTGTCATTTAAGATGAGAAACGTGTGAGCTTCTTGAACGATGTAGTTCGTTTGAGCTGAAAGTGACCGCCCGTAAATGAAACAAAGTAGTGCTTGTAGGAAGACACAGAGCCTGGGATTTACCTCCATTTCTGAAGGGAAACACACAGCATAGTTCTCATCCATGGATCGCACTCTGCTTTAGAGCAAGAAGAATGCTCTTCCTTTCTAGAATCTCTAATCCAACAGGAAACTTGAGTGTGCTCAGAACAATAGAACGTTGTTTCCTACATATACGGACCATATCTAGTTCAACTCTGATTCTGAAACTGAAACAAACCACAGGTCCTCTAACAACCAGTGCTTGTCAGTTAAGATGAGAAACAGGTGAGCTTCGTGAATGATGTAGTTCGTTTGAGCTGTAAAGTAACTGCCCTTACCTGAAACGAAGTCTTGCTTGTAGGAATACACAGAGCCAGGGATTTAACTCCATTTCTGAAGTGAAACGCACAACAGAGTTCTCATCCATTGATCACACTCTGCTTTAGAGCAAGAAGCACCCTCTATCTTTCCAGAGACTCAAAGACAGCAGCAGACTTGAGTGTGCTGAGAACAAATGAATGGTGTTTCCTACACATACGGACCATATCTAGTCTAACTCTGCTTCTGAAACTGATACAAAGCACTGGTCCTCAAACATCCAATGCTTGTCATTTAAGATGAGAAATGTGTGAGCTTCGTGAACGATGTAGTTCGTTTGAGCTGAAAATTGACTGACCTTAGCTGAAACGAAGTCTTGCTGGTAGGAAGACACAGAGCCAGGGATTTAACTCCATTTCTGAAGGGAAACACACAGCATAGTTCTCATCCATGAATCGCACTCTGCTTTATAGCAAGAAGAACGCTCTTCCTTTCTAGAATCTCTAATCCAGCAGGAAAAGTGAGTGTGCTCAGAAGAAAAGAACGGTGTTTCCTATAAATACGGACCATATCTAGTTCAACTCTGCTTGAAATTGATACAAAGCAAAGGTCCTCTAACATCAAATGCTTCTCAATTAAGATGACAAACATGTGAGCTTCGTGAACGATGTAGTTCCTTTGAGCTGAAAAGTGACTGCCATTAACTGAAACGAAGTCTTGCTTGTAGGAAGACACAGAGCATGGAATTTAACTCCGTTTCTGAAGTGAAACACACAGCAGAGTTCTCATATATACATCACACTCTGCTTTAGAGCAGGAAGCACGCTCCTGCTTCCTAGATTCTCTAAGACAGAAGGAAACGTGAGTGTGCTCAGAACAAACGAACAGTGTTTCCTACACATATGAGCCATATCTAGTTCAACTCTGATTCTAAAACTGAAGCAAACCACAGGTCCTCTAAAATCCAATGCTTGTCAGTTAAGATGAGAAACGTGTGAGCTTCTTGAACGATGTAGTTCGTTTGAGCTGTAAAGTGACTGCCCTTACCTGAAACAAAGTCTTGTTTGTAGGAAGACTCAGTGCCTGGGATTTTCCTCCATTTCTGAAGTGTAAAACACAACAGAGTTCTCATCCATTGATCACACTCTGCTTTAGAGCAAGAAGCACGCTCTAGCTTTCCAGAGTCTCTAAGACAGCAGGAAACATGAGTGTGCTGAGAACAAATGAATGGTGTTTCATACTCATACGGACCATATCTCCTCCAACTCTGCTTCTGAAACTGATACAAAGCACTGGTCCTCTAACATCCAATGCTTGTCATTTAAGATGAGAAACGTGTGAGCTTCGTGAACGATGTAGTTCGTTTGAGCTGAAAAGTGACGGACCTTACCTGAAACGAAGTCTTGCTGGTAGGAAGACACAGAGCCTGGGATTTAACTCCATTTCTGAAGGGAAACACACAGCATAGTTCTCATCCATGGATCGCACTCTGCTTTATAGCAAGAAGAACGCTCTTCCTTTCTAGAATCTCTAATCCAGCAGGAAAAGTGAGTGTGCTCAGAAGAAAAGAACGGTGTTTCCTATAAATACGGACCATATCTAGTTCAACTCTGCTTGAAATTGATACAAAGCAAAGGTCCTCTAACATCAAATGCTTCTCAATTAAGATGACAAACATGTGAGCTTCGTGAACGATGTAGTTCCTTTGAGCTGAAAAGTGACTGCCATTACCTGAAACGAAGTCTTGCTTGTAGGAAGACACAGAGCCAGGTATTTAACTCCGTTTCTGAAGTGAAACACACAGCAGAGTTCTCATATATACATCACTCTCTGCTTTAGAGCAAGAAGCACGCTCCTGCTTCCTAGATTCTCTAAGACAGAAGGAAACGTGAGTGTGCTCAGAACAAACGAACAGTGTTTCCTACACATATGAGCCATATCTAGTTCAACTCTGATTCTAAAACTGAAGCAAACCACAGGTCCTCTAAAATCCAATTCTTGTCAGTTAAGATGAGAAACGTGTGAGCTTCTTGAACGATGTATTTCGTTTGAGCTGTAAAGTGACTGCCCTTACCTGAAACAAAGTCTTGTTTGTAGGAAGACTCAGTGCCTGGGATTTTACTCCATTTCTGAAGTGTAAAACACAACAGAGTTCTCATCCATTGATCACACTCTGCTTTAGAGCAAGAAGCACGCTCTAGCTTTCCAGAGTCTCTAAGACAGCAGGAAACATGAATGTGCTGAGAACAAATGAATGGTGTTTCATACACATACGGACCATATCTCCTCCAACTCTGCTTCTGAAACTGATACAAAGCACTGGTCCTCTAACATCCAATGCTTGTCATTTAAGATGAG
Organism: Onychomys leucogaster; assembly: GCA_949786385.1. Lineage (NCBI taxonomy): Eukaryota > Metazoa > Chordata > Mammalia > Rodentia > Cricetidae > Onychomys > Onychomys leucogaster. The sequence continues at coordinate 2,985,974 of CATKUP010000054.1, forward strand.
AAACGTGTGAGCTTCGTGAACGATGCAGTTCGTTTGAGCTGAAAGTGACCGCCCGTAAATGAAACAAAGTAGTGCTTGTAGGAAGACACAGAGCCTGGGATTTACCTCCATTTCTGAAGGGAAACACACAGCATAGTTCTCATCCATGGATCGCACTCTGCTTTAGAGCAAGAAGAATGCTCTTCCTTTCTAGAATCTCTAATCCAACAGGAAACTTGAGTGTGCTCAGGACAATAGAACAGTGTTTCCTGCATATACGGACCATATCTAGTTCAACTCTCATTCTGAAACTGAAACAAACCACAGGTCCTCTAACAACCAGTGCTTTTGAGTTAAGATGAGAAACGTGTGAGCTTCGTGAATGATGTAGTTCGTTTGAGCTGAAAAGTGACTGACCGTACCTGAAACGAAGTCTTGCTGGTAGGAAGACACAGAGCCTGGGATTTAACTCCATTTCTGAAGGGAAACACACAGCATAGTTCACATCCATGGATCGCACTCTGCTTTATAGCAAGAAGAACGCTCTTCCTTTCTAGAATCTCTAATCCAGCAGGAAAAGTGAGTGTGCTCAGAAGAAAAGAACGGTGTTTCCTATACATACGGACCATATCTAGTTCAACTCTGCTTGAAATTGATACAAAGCAAAGGTCCTCTAACATCAAATGCTTCTCAATTAAGATGACAAATATGTGATCTTCGTGAACGATGTAGTTCGTTTGAGCTGAAAAGTGACTGCCATTACCTGAAACGTAGACTTGCTTGTAGGAAGACACAGAGCCTGGGATTTAACTCCATTTCTGAAGGGAAACACACAGCATAGTTCTCATCCATGGATCTAACTCTGCTTTAGATCAACAAGAACGCTCTTCCTTTCTAGAGTCTCGAATATAGCAGGAAACGTGAGTGTGCTCAGAATAAAATAACGGTGTTTCCTATACATACAGACCATATCTAGTTCAACTCTGATTCTGAAACTGAAACAAACCACAGGTCCTCTAACAACCAGTGCTTGTCAGTTAAGATGAGAAACAGGTGAGCTTCGTGAATGATGTAGTTCGTTTGAGCTGTAAAGTAACTGCCCTTACCTGAAACGAAGTCCTGCTTGTAGGAATACACAGAGCCAGGGATTTAACTCCATTTCTGAAGTGAAACGCACAACAGAGTTCTCATCCATTGATCACACTCTGCTTTAGAGCAAGAAGCACCCTCTATCTTTCCAGAGACTCAAAGACAGCAGCAGACTTGAGTGTGCTGAGAACAAATGAATGGTGTTTCCTACACATACGGACCATATCTAGTCTAACTCTGCTTCTGAAACTGATACAAAGCACTGGTCCTCTAACATCCAATGCTTGTCATTTAAGATGAGAAACGTGTGAGCTTCGTGAACGATGCAGTTCGTTTGAGCTGAAAATTGACTGACCTTACCTGAAATGAAGTCTTGCTGGTAGGAAGATCAGAGCCTGGGATTTAACTCCATTTCTGACGGGAAACACACAGCGTAGTTCACATCCATGGATCGCACTCTGCTTTAAAGCAAGAAGAACGCTCTTCCTTTCTAGAATCTCTAATCCAGCAGGAAAAGTGAGTGTGCTCAGAAGAAAAGAACGGTGTTTCCTATAAATACGGACCATATCTAGTTCAACTCTGCTTGAAATTGATACAAAGCAAAGGTCCTCTAACATCAAATGCTTCTCAATTAAGATGACAAACATGTGAGCTTCGTGAACGATGTAGTTCGTTTGAGCTGAAAAGTGACTGCCATTACCTGAAACGAAGTCTTGCTTGTAGGAAGACACAGAGCATGGAATTTAACTCCGTTTCTGAAGTGAAACACACAGCAGAGTTCTCATATATACATCACACTCTGCTTTAGAGCAGGAAGCACGCTCCTGCTTCCTAGATTCTCTAAGACAGAATGAAACGTGAGTGTGCTCAGAACAAACGAACAGTGTTTCCTACACATATGAGCCATATCTAGTTCAACTCTGATTCTAAAACTGAAGCAAACCACAGGTCCTCTAAAATCCAATGCTTGTCAGTTAAGATGAGAAACGTGTGAGCTTCTTGAACGATGTATTTCGTTTGAGCTGTAAAGTGACTGCCCTTACCTGAAACAAAGTCTTGCTTGTAGGAAGACTCAGTGCCTGGGATTTTACTCCATTTCTGAAGTGTAAAACACAACAGAGTTCTCATCCATTGATCACACTCTGCTTTAGAGCAAGAAGCACGCTCTAGCTTTCCAGAGTCTCTAAGACAGCAGGAAACATGAGTGTGTTGAGAACAAATGAATGGTGTTTCATACACATACGGACCATATCTCCTCCAACTCTGCTTCTGAAACTGATACAAAGCACTGGTCCTCTAACATCCAATGCTTGTCATTTAAGATGAGAAACGTGTGAGCTTCGTGAACGATGTAGTTCGTTTGAGCTGAAAAGTGACTGCCATTACCTGAAACGAAGTCTTGCTTGTAGGAAGACACAGAGCCAGGTATTTAACTCCGTTTCTGAAGTGAAACACACAGCAGAGTTCTCATATATACATCACACTCTGCTTTAGAGCAAGAAGCACGCTCCTGCTTCCTAGAGTCTCTAAGACAGAAGGAAACGTGAGTGTGCTCAGAACAAACGAACAGTGTTTCCTACACATATGAGCCATATCTAGTTCAACTCTGATTCTAAAACTGAAGCAAACCACAGGTCCTCTAAAATCCAATGCTTGTCAGTTAAGATGAGAAACGTGTGAGCTTCTTGAACGATGTATTTCGTTTGAGCTGTAAAGTGACTGCCCTTACCTGAAACAAAGTCTTGTTTGTAGGAAGACTCAGTGCCTGGGATTTTACTCCATTTCTGAAGTGTAAAACACAACAGAGTTCTCATCCATTGATCACACTCTGCTTTAGAGCAAGAAGCACGCTCTAGCTTTCCAGAGTCTCTAAGACAGCAGGAAGCATGAGTGTGCTGAGAACAAATGAATGGTGTTTCATACACATACGGACCATATCTCCTCCAACTCTGATTCTGAAACTGATACAAAGCACTGGTCCTCTAACATCCAATGCTTGTCATTTAAGATGAGAAACAGGTGAGCTTCGTGAACGATGTAGTTCGTTTGAGCTGAAAGTGACCGCCCGTAAATGAAACAAAGTAGTGCTTGTAGGAAGACACAGAGCCTGGGATTTAACTCCATTTCTGAAGGGAAACACACAGCATAGTTCTCATCCATGGATCGCACTCTGCTTTAGAGCAAGAAGAATGCTCTTCCTTTCTAGAATCTCTAATCCAACAGGAAACTTGAGTGTGCTCAGGACAATAGAACAGTGTTTCCTGCATATACGGACCATATCTAGTTCAACTCTCATTCTGAAACTGAAACAAACCACAGGTCCTCTAACAACCAGTGCTTTTCAGTTAAGATGAGAAACGTGTGAGCTTCGTGAACGATGTAGTTCGTTTGAGCTGAAAAGTGACTGACCGTACCTGAAACGAAGTCTTGCTGGTAGGAAGACACAGAGCCTGGGATTTAACTCCATTTCTGAAGGGAAACACACAGCATAGTTCACATCCATGGATCGCACTCTGCTTTATAGCAAGAAGAACGCTCTTCCTTTCTAGAATCTCTAATCCAGCAGGAAAAGTGAGTGTGTTCAGAAGAAAAGAACGGTGTTTCCTATACATACGGACCATATCTAGTTCAACTCTGCTTGAAATTGATACAAAGCAAAGGTCCTCTAACATCAAATGCTTCTCAATTAAGATGACAAATGTGTGATCTTCGTGAACGATGTAGTTCGTTTGAGCTGAAAAGTGACTGCCATTACCTGAAACGTAGACTTGCTTGTAGGAAGACACAGAGCCTGGGATTTAACTCCATTTCTGAAGGGAAACACACAGCATAGTTCTCATCCATGGATCTAACTCTGCTTTAGATCAACAAGAACGCTCTTCCTTTCTAGAGTCTCGAATATAGCAGGAAACGTGAGTGTGCTCAGAATAAAATAACGGTGTTTCCTATACATACAGACCATATCTAGTCCAACTCTGCTTGAAATTGATACAAATCAAAGTTCCTCTAACATCAAATGCTTCTCAATTAAGATGAGAAACGTGTGAGCTTCCTGAACGATGTAGTTCGTTTGAGCTGTAAAGTAACTGCCCTTACCTGAAACGAAGTCTTGCTTGTAGGAAGACTCAGTGCCTGGGATTTAACTCCACTTCTGAAGTGAAACACACAACAGAGTTCTCATCCATTGATCACACTCTGCTTTAGAGCAAGAAGCACAATCTAGCTTTCCGAGTCTCTAAGACAGCAGGAAACTTGAGTGTGCTAAGAACAAATGAATGGTGTTTCCTACACATACGGACCATATGTAGTCTAACTCTGCTTCTGAAACTGATACAAAGCACTGGTCCTCTAACATCCAATGCTTGTCATTTAAGATGAGAAACGTGTGAGCTTCGTGAACGATGTAGTTCGTTTGAGCTGTTAGTAACTGCCCTTACCTGTATCGAAGTCTTGCTTGTAGGAATTCTCAGAGCTTGAGATTTAACTCCATTTCTGAAGTAAAACACACAGCAGAGTTCTCATATATAGATCACACATGCTTTAGAGCAAGAAACACGCTCTTGCTTTCTAGAGTCTCTAAGACAGGAGGAAACATGAGTGAGCTGAGAACAAATGAACGGTGTTTCCTACACATATGAGCCATATCTAGTTCAACTCTGATTCTAAAACTGAAACAAACCACAGGTCCTCTAAAATCCAATGCTTGTCAGTTAAGATGAGAAACGTGTGAGCTTCGTGAATGATGTAGTTTGTTTGAGCTTAAAGTAACTGCCCTTACCTGAAACGAAGTCTTGCTTGTAGGAAAGCTCAGTGCCTGGGATTTAACTCCGTTTCTGAATTGAAACACACAGCAGAGTTCTCATATATACATCACACTCTGCTTTAGAGCAAGAAGCACGCTCTTCCTTTCTAGAATCTGTAATCAGGCAGGAAATGTGAGTGTGCTCAGAAGAAAAGAACAGTGTTTCCTATACATACGGACCATATCTAGTTCAACTCTGCTTGTAACTGATACAAAGCAAAGGTCCTCTAACATCCAATGCTTGTCATTTAAGATGAGAAACGTGTGAGCTTCGTGAACGATGTAGTTCGTTTGAGCTGAAAAGTGACCGCCCCTACCTGAAACAAACTAGTGCTTGTAGGAAGACACAGAGCCTGGGATTTAACTCCATTTCTGAAGGGAAACACACAGCATAGTTCTCATCCATGGATCGCACTCTGCTTTATAGCAAGAAGAACGCTCTTCCTTTCTAGAATCTCTAATCCAGCAGGAAAAGTGAGTGTGCTCAGAAGAAAAGAACGGTGTTTCCTATAAATACGGACCATATCTAGTTCAACTCTGCTTGAAATTGATACAAAGCAAAGGTCCTCTAACATCAAATGCTTCTCAATTAAGATGACAAACATGTGAGCTTCGTGAACGATGTAGTTCGTTTGAGCTGAAAAGTGACTGCCATTACCTGAAACGAAGTCTTGCTTGTAGGAAGACACAGAGCCAGGTATTTAACTCCATTTCTGAAGTGAAACACACAGCAGAGTTCTCATATATACATCACACTCTGCTTTAGAGCAAGAAGGACGCCCTTGCTTCCTAGAGTCTCTAAGACAGAAGGAAACGTGAGTGTGCTCAGAAAAAAGGAACAGAGTTTCCTACACATATGAGCCATATCTAGTTCAACTCTGATTCTAAAACTGAAGCATACCACAGGTCCTCTAAAATCCAATGCTTGTCAGTTAAGATGAGAAACGTGTGAGATTCCTGAACGATGTAGTTCGTTTGAGATGTAAAGTGACTGCCCTTACCTGAAACGAAGTCTTGCTTGTAGGAAGACTCAGTGCCTGGGATTTTACTCCATTTCTGAAGTGTAAAACACAACAGAGTTCTCATCCATTGATCACACTCTGCTTTAGAGCAAGAAACACGCTCTAGCTTTCCAGAGTCTCTAAGACAGCAGGAAACTTGAGTGTGCTGAGAACAAATGAATGGTATTTCATACACATATGGACAATATCTCCTCCAACTATGCTTCTGAAACTGATACAAAGCACAGGTCCTCTAACATCCAATGCTTGTCATTTAAGATGAGAAACGTGTGAGCTACGTGAACGATGTAGTTCGTTTGAGCTGAAAAGTGACTGCCCTTACCTGAAGCAATATAGTGCATGTAGGAAGACACAGAGCCTGGGATTTAACTCCATTTCTGAAGGGAAACACACAGCATAGTTCTCATCCATGGATCACACTCTATTTTAGAGCAAGAAGCACGCACTTGCTTTCTAGAGTCTCTAATAGAGCAGGAAACATGACTGTGCTCAGAAAAAAGAACGGTGTTTCCTACACATACGAGCCATATCTAGTTCAACTCTGCTTCTGAAACTGATACAAACCACAAGTCTTCTAACATCCAATGCTTGTCAGTTAAGATGAGAAATATGTGAGCTTCCTGAACGATGTAGTTCATTTGAGCTCTTAGTAACTGCCCTTACCTGAAACGAAGTCTTGCTTGTAGGAAGACTCAGAGCCTGGGATTTAACTCCATTTCTGAAGGGTAACACACAACACAGTTCTCATCCATGGATCACACTCTGCTTTAGATCAAGAAGCACGCTCTTGATTTCTAGAGTCTCTAATACAGCAGGAAAAGTGAGTGTGCTCAGAAGAAAAGAACGGTGTTTCCTATACATATGGACCATATCTAGTTCAACTCTGCTTGAAATTGATACAAAGCAAAGGTCCTCTAGCATCAAATGCGTCTCAATTAAGATGAGGAATGTGTGAGCTTCGTGAACGAGGTAGTTCGTTTGAGCTGTAAAGTAACTGCCCTTACCTGAAAGGAAGTCTTGCTTGTAGGAAGACTCAGAGCCTGGGATTTAACTCCGTTTCTGAAGTGAAACACACAGCAGAGTTCTCATATATACATCACACTCTGCTTTAGAGCAAGAAGCACGCTCTTGCTTCCTAGAGTTTCTAAGACAGAAGGAAACGTGAGTGTGCTCAGAACAAAGGAACAGTGTTTCCTACACATATGAGCCATATCTAGTTCAACTCTGATTCTAAAACTGAAGCAAACCACAGGTCTTCTAAAATCCAATGCTTCTCAGTTAAGATGAGAAACGTGTGAGCTTCTTGAATGATGTAGTTCGTTTGAGCTGTAAAGTGACTGCCCTTACCTGAAACGAAGTCTTGCTTGTAGGAAGACTCAGTGCCTGGGATTTAACTCCATTTCTAAAGTGAAACACACAACAGAGTTCTCATCCATTGATCACACTCTGCTTTAGATCAAGAAGCATGCTCTAGCTTTCGAGCGTCTCTAAGACAGCAGGAAACTTGAGTGTGCTGAGTACAAATGAATGGTGTTTCCTAAACATACGGACCATATCTAGTCCAACTCTGCTTCTGAAACTGATACAAAGCACTGGTCCTCTAACATCCAATGCTTGTCAGTTAAGATGAGAAACGTGTGAGCTTCTTGAACGATGTAGTTCGTTTGAACTGAAAAGTGACTGCAATTACCTGAAACGAAGTAGTGCTTGTAGGAAGACACACAGCTTGGGATTTAACTCCATTTCTGAAGGGAAACACACAGCATCGTTCTCATCTATGGATCGCACTATACTTTAGAGCAAGAAGAACGCTCTTGCTTTCTAGAATCTTTAATAGAGCAGGAAACTTGAGTGGGCTCAGAACAAAAGAACGGTGTTTCATACACATACGTACCATATCTAGTTCAACTCTGCTTCTGAAACTGATAAAAAGCACGGGTCCTCTAACATCCAGTGCTTGTCAGTTAAGATGAGAAATGTGTGAGCCTCGTGAACGATGTAGTTCTTTTGAGCTGAAAAGTGACTGTCCTTACCTGAAACATAGTAGTGATTTTAGGAAGACACAGAGCCTGGGATTTAACTCCATTTCTGAAGGGAAACACACAGCATAGTTTTCATCCATGGATCACACTCTGTTTTAGAGCAAGAAGCACGCACTTGCTTTCTAGAGTCTCTAATAGAGCAGGAAACATGACTGTGCTCAGAAAAAAAGAACGGTGTTTCCTACACATACAAGCCATATCTAGTTCAACTCTGCTTCTGAAACTGATACAAACCACAAGTCCTCTAACATCCAATGCTTGTCAGTTAAGATGAGAAACATGTGAGGTTCCTGAACGATGTAGTTCATTTGAGCTCTTAGTAACTGCCCTTACCTGAAACGAAGTCTTGCTTGTAGGAAGACTCAGAGCCTGGGATTTAACTCCATTTCTGAAGGGAAACACACAGCATAGTTCTCATCCATGAATCGCACTCTGCTTTATAGCAAGAAGAACGCTCTTCCTTTCTAGGATCTCTAATCCAGCAGGAAAAGTGAGTGTGCTCAGAAGAAAAGAACGGTGTTTTCTATACATACGGACCATATCTAGTTCAACTCTGCTTGAAATTGATACAAAGCAAAGGTCCTCTAACATCAAATGCTTCTCAATTAAGATGAGAAACGTGTGAGCTTCGTGAACGATGTAGTTCGTTTGAGCTCTAAAGTTAGTGCCCTTACCTGAAACGAAGTCTTGCTTGTAGGAAGACTCAGTGCCTGGGATTTTACTCCATTTCTGAAGTGAAACACACAACAGAGTTCTCATCCATTGATCACACTCTGCTTTAGAGCAAGAAGCACGCTCTAGCTTTCCAGAGTCTCTAAGACAGCAGGAAACTTGAGTGTGCTGAGAACAAATGAATGGTGTTTCCTACACATACGGACCATATGTAGTCCGACTCTGCTTTTGAAACTGAAACAAATCACTGGTAATCTAACATCCAATGCTTGTCATTTAAGATGAGAAACGTGTGAGCTTCGTGAACGATGTAGTTCGTTTGAGCTGAAAAGTGACGGCCCTTGCCTGAAACGAAGTAGTGCTTGTAGGAAGACACAGAGCCTGGGATTTAACTCCATTTTTGAAGTGAAACACACAGCAGAGTTCTCATATATAGATCACACTCTGCTTTAGAGCAAGAATCACGCTCTTACTTTCTAGAGTCTCTAAGACAGGAGGCAACATGAGTGAGCTGAGAATAAATGAACGGTGTTTTCCGACACATATGAGCCATATCTAGTTCAACTCTGATTCTAAAACGGAAACAAACCACAGGTCCTCTAAAATCCAATACTTGTCAGTTAAGATGAGAAACGTGTGAGCTTCGTGAATGATGTAGTTCGTTTGAGCTGTAAAGTAACTGCCCTTACTTGAAACGAATTCTTGCTTGTAGGAAGACACAGATCATGGAATTTAACTCCATTTCTGAAGTGTATCACACAGCATAGTTCTCATCCATGGATCGCACTCTGCTTTAGAGCAAGAAGAACGTTCTTGCTTTCTAGAGTCTCTAATACAGCAGGAAATGAGAGTGTGCTCAGAATAAAAGAACGGAGTTTCCTATACATATGGACCATATCTAGTCCAACTCTGCCTCTGAAATTGATACAAAGCACAGGTCCTCTAACATCCAATGCTTGTCAGTTAAGATGAAAAACGTGTGAGCTTCGTGAATTATGTAGTTCGTTTGAGTTGTTAGTAACTGCCCTTACCTGAAACGAAGTCTTGCTTGTAGGAAGACTCAGAGCCTGGAATTTAACTCCATTTCTGAAGGGTAACACACAACACAGTTCTCATCCATGGATCACACTCTGCTTTAGATCAAGAAGCACGCTCTTTATTTCTAGAGTCTCTAATACAGCAGGAAACGTGAGTGTGCACAGAAGAAAAGAACGGTGTTTCCCATACATATGGACCATATCTAGTTCAACTCTGCTTGAAATTGATACAAAGCAAAGGTCCTCTAATATCAAATGCTTCTCAATTAAGATGAGAAATATGTGAGCTTCGTGAACGATGTAGTTCGTTTGAGCTGTAAAGTAACTGCCCTTACTTGAAACGAAGTCTTGCTTGTAGGAAGACTCAGTGCCTGGGATTTAACTCCATTTCTAAAGTGAAACACACAACAGAGTTCTCATCCATTGATCACACTCTGCTTTAGATCAAGAAGCATGCTCTAGCTTTCGAGCGTCTCTAAGACAGCAGGAAACTTGAGTGTGCTGAGTACAAATGAATGGTGTTTCCTAAACATACGGACCATATCTAGTCCAACTCTGCTTCTGAAACTGATACAAAGCACTGGTCCTCTAACATCCAATGCTTGTCAGTTAAGATGAGAAACGTGTGAGCTTCTTGAACGATGTAGTTCGTTTGAACTGAAAAGTGACTGCAATTACCTGAAACGAAGTAGTGCTTGTAGGAAGACACACAGCTTGGGATTTAACTCCATTTCTGAAGGGAAACACACAGCATCGTTCTCATCTATGGATCGCACTATACTTTAGAGCAAGAAGAACGCTCTTGCTTTCTAGAATCTTTAATAGAGCAGGAAACTTGAGTGGGCTCAGAACAAAAGAACGGTGTTTCATACACATACGTACCATATCTAGTTCAACTCTGCTTCTGAAACTGATAAAAAGCACGGGTCCTCTAACATCCAGTGCTTGTCAGTTAAGATGAGAAATGTGTGAGCCTCGTGAACGATGTAGTTCTTTTGAGCTGAAAAGTGACTGTCCTTACCTGAAACAAAGTAGTGATTTTAGGAAGACACAGAGCCTGGGATTTAACTCCATTTCTGAAGGGAAACACACAGCATAGTTTTCATCCATGGATCACACTCTGTTTTAGAGCAAGAAGCACGCACTTGCTTTCTAGAGTCTCTAATAGAGCAGGAAACATGACTGTGCTCAGAAAAAAAGAACGGTGTTTCCTACACATACAAGCCATATCTAGTTCAACTCTGCTTCTGAAACTGATACAAACCACAAGTCCTCTAACATCCAATGCTTGTCAGTTAAGATGAGAAACATGTGAGGTTCCTGAACGATGTAGTTCATTTGAGCTCTTAGTAACTGCCCTTACCTGAAACGAAGTCTTGCTTGTAGGAAGACTCAGAGCCTGGGATTTAACTCCATTTCTGAAGGGAAACACACAGCATAGTTCTCATCCATGAATCGCACTCTGCTTTATAGCAAGAAGAACGCTCTTCCTTTCTAGGATCTCTAATCCAGCAGGAAAAGTGAGTGTGCTCAGAAGAAAAGAACGGTGTTTTCTATACATACGGACCATATCTAGTTCAACTCTGCTTGAAATTGATACAAAGCAAAGGTCCTCTAACATCAAATGCTTCTCAATTAAGATGAGAAACGTGTGAGCTTCGTGAACGATGTAGTTCGTTTGAGCTCTAAAGTTAGTGCCCTTACCTGAAACGAAGTCTTGCTTGTAGGAAGACTCAGTGCCTGGGATTTTACTCCATTTCTGAAGTGAAACACACAACAGAGTTCTCATCCATTGATCACACTCTGCTTTAGAGCAAGAAGCACGCTCTAGCTTTCCAGAGTCTCTAAGACAGCAGGAAACTTGAGTGTGCTGAGAACAAATGAATGGTGTTTCCTACACATACGGACCATATGTAGTCCGACTCTGCTTTTGAAACTGAAACAAATCACTGGTAATCTAACATCCAATGCTTGTCATTTAAGATGAGAAACGTGTGAGCTTCGTGAACGATGTAGTTCGTTTGAGCTGAAAAGTGACGGCCCTTGCCTGAAACGAAGTAGTGCTTGTAGGAAGACACAGAGCCTGGGATTTAACTCCATTTTTGAAGTGAAACACACAGCAGAGTTCTCATATATAGATCACACTCTGCTTTAGAGCAAGAATCACGCTCTTACTTTCTAGAGTCTCTAAGACAGGAGGCAACATGAGTGAGCTGAGAATAAATGAACGGTGTTTTCCGACACATATGAGCCATATCTAGTTCAACTCTGATTCTAAAACGGAAACAAACCACAGGTCCTCTAAAATCCAATACTTGTCAGTTAAGATGAGAAACGTGTGAGCTTCGTGAATGATGTAGTTCGTTTGAGCTGTAAAGTAACTGCCCTTACTTGAAACGAATTCTTGCTTGTAGGAAGACACAGATCATGGAATTTAACTCCATTTCTGAAGTGTATCACACAGCATAGTTCTCATCCATGGATCGCACTCTGCTTTAGAGCAAGAAGAACGTTCTTGCTTTCTAGAGTCTCTAATACAGCAGGAAATGAGAGTGTGCTCAGAATAAAAGAACGGAGTTTCCTATACATATGGACCATATCTAGTCCAACTCTGCCTCTGAAATTGATACAAAGCACAGGTCCTCTAACATCCAATGCTTGTCAGTTAAGATGAAAAACGTGTGAGCTTCGTGAATTATGTAGTTCGTTTGAGTTGTTAGTAACTGCCCTTACCTGAAACGAAGTCTTGCTTGTAGGAAGACTCAGAGCCTGGAATTTAACTCCATTTCTGAAGGGTAACACACAACACAGTTCTCATCCATGGATCACACTCTGCTTTAGATCAAGAAGCACGCTCTTTATTTCTAGAGTCTCTAATACAGCAGGAAACGTGAGTGTGCACAGAAGAAAAGAACGGTGTTTCCCATACATATGGACCATATCTAGTTCAACTCTGCTTGAAATTGATACAAAGCAAAGGTCCTCTAATATCAAATGCTTCTCAATTAAGATGAGAAATATGTGAGCTTCGTGAACGATGTAGTTCGTTTGAGCTGTAAAGTAACTGCCCTTACTTGAAACGAAGTCTTGCTTGTAGGAAGACTCAGTGCCTGGGATTTAACTCCATTTCTAAAGTGAAACACACAACAGAGTTCTCATCCATTGATCACACTCTGCTTTAGATCAAGAAGCATGCTCTAGCTTTCGAGCGTCTCTAAGACAGCAGGAAACTTGAGTGTGCTGAGTACAAATGAATGGTGTTTCCTAAACATACAGACCATATCTAGTCCAACTGTTCCTCTGAAACTGATACAAAGCACTGGTCCTCTAACATCCAATGCTTGTCAGTTAAGATGAGAAACGTGTGAGCTTCTTGAACGATGTAGTTCGTTTGAACTGAAATGTGACTGCAATTACCTGAAACGAAGTAGTGCTTGTAGGAAGACACACAGCTTGGGATTTAACTCCATTTCTGAAGGGAAACACAGAGCATCGTTCTCATCCATGGATCGCACTACACTTTAGAGCAAGAAGAACGCTCTTGCTTTCTAGAATCTCTACTAAAGCAGGAAACTTGAGTGTGCTCAGAACAAAAGAACGGTGTTTCATACACATACGTACCATACCTAGTTCAACTCTGCTTCTGAAACTGATAAAAAGCACAGGTCCTCTAACATCCAGTGCTTGTCAGTTAAGATGAGAAATGTGTGAGCCTCGTGAACGATGTAGTTCTTTTGAGCTGAAAAGTGACTGTCCTTACCTGAAACAAAGTAGTGATTTTAGGAAGACACAGAGCCTGGGATTTAACTCCATTTCTGAAGGGAAACACACAGCATAGTTCTCATCCATGGATCGCACTCTGCTCTAGAGCAAGAAGAACGCTCTTCCTTTCTAGAATCTGTAATCCAGCAGGGAAAGTGAGTGTGCTCAGAAGAAAAGAAGTGTTTCATATACATACGGACCATATCTAGTTCAACTCTGCTTGAAATTGATACAAAGCAACAGTCCTCTAACATCAAATGCTTCTCAATTAAGATGAAAAACGTGTGAGCTTGGTGAACGATGTAGTTCGTTTGAGCTGAAAAGTGACTGCCCTTACCTGAAACGAAGTCTTGCATGTAGGAAGACACAGAGCATGAAATTTAACTCCATTTCTGAAGTGAAACACACAGCATAGTTCTCATCCATGGATTGCACCCTGCTTTAGAGCAGGAAGCACGTTCTTGCTTTCTAGAATCTCTAATACAGCAGGAAACTTGAGTGTGCTCAGAACAAAAGAATGGTGTTTCATACACATACGGACCATATCTAGTTCAAATCTGCTTCTGAAACTGATACAAAGCACGGGTCCTCTAACATCCAGTGCTTGTCAGTTAAGATGAGA